>JANRMT010062818.1:55739219-55871589 GCA_026402145.1 Polypterus bichir lapradei | reverse complement strand
GTTTTATTAAATAGTATATATATATATATATATATATATATATATATATATATATATATATATATATATAACTGATGTGTCATATTTTGGAGTTGTATTTTTGTACATTGTCATTTATTTAGGTTCTACAAAATTTGTTTTTTGGCTTACCATTATTATAATTATTAAATATCCAAAGTACTTGGTGTTGCCCCATTATATTTGTACAATAGGTTAAAGAAAGAAAGCAAAGATTTATATGTCCCTCTATGTCCCTGTTTAATGGATTCAATTGGATTACAGAATTGTGGAAACTGCTTGCTGGGTTTTAACCATGAATGCTGTTATGTCTTAGTTCAAGGTGGACAGTTTGTAGTGCTAGAATTATGAAAAAAAGCCAACAAAGCAGGGGTTAAGCAACAGCGCTTCTCCTCTTAGTTGCACTGTACTTTCGCTCTTGATCAACTGTCACTCAGCAACCCCTTGTAAAAGTGCATGATGCTTCTTTTAATATTACAGTATATAGAAGCAGCATGCAGCATTGCCCAGGTAAGAAATGTTAAGCTGGGACACCCAGGGTCAAAATTTTGGGTTCCAAAGTAGTCTGTCTTATCGATATGGTTCTGAAGAACAACAGTTGTACAAGGGTGTAAGATTGTGATACTTGCTTTAAGCCAGCAGGTGGCAAACTGTAACACACAAGGGAAAATAAAACCACAGGGACCACCTGGGTCAAAATTTTAGGTTCCAAAGTAGCTATGGTCTTAGAAAGAAGCTACTCAAAATTTGGCCCAGATCTGTCTGGTGTACTATTATATGAGGGAACATACAGACAGATATTCAATTTTATGTACAGTATACAGTATATTGTGGCGGACGGCTGGGGGTGGTACCCAGCCGGGACGCCCAGGAGAACCGGAGGAGGGCTTGTGCCTCCTCCAGACCACGAGGGGGCGACCGCCCTGGTTGCACTGGGTCACCGCCAGGGGGAGCCCCGGTGGCTGAAGAGCCCTGGTCCTCAGCACTTCCGCCACACCAGGAAGTGCTGGGGGGAAGAAGACTGGGGACACCCAGAGGGATTCTGGGTGTGCAGCCAGCACTTCCGCCACACAGGGGAGTGTCGGGGAGCAGTTGGAGCCCATCCGAGCGGCTATAAAAGGAGCCGCCTCCCTTCATTCGGAATCAAGAGTCGGGTGGAAGCGGACTGGAGTCTGGAGAGAGAGGAGTGGAGACGGCCAAAAGGAAGGCACTGGAGAGTGAGGCCTGGACTTTGGGGGATCGATGCTGGAGGCACTGGGTTGTGCATGTAACTTGTAAATATTGTATATAATAAATATGTGTGTGCTGGGTGACAAACCGTTGTCCCTCTGTCTGTGTCCGGGCCACGTTCCATAATATATATATATATATCTATACTAATAAAAGGCAAAGCCCTCCCTCACTCACTCATCACTAATTCTCCAACTTTCCGTGTAGGTAGAAGGCTGAAATTTGGCAGTCTTATTCCTTACAGCTTACTTACAAAAGTTAAGCAGGTTTCATTTCAAAATTCTACACGTAACGGTCATAACGGTCGACAACGTCCGCCATGTTGAACTTTCTTATTTATGGCCCCATCTTCACGAAATTTGGTAGGCGGCTTCCCTGCCCTAACTGAAACCAATGTACGTACTTATTTCGGTGGTATGATGCCACTGTCAGCCGCCATATTGAACTTTCCAATGTCACTAATTCTCCAACTTCCCGTGTAGGTAGAAGGCTGAAATTTGGCAGGCTCATTCCTTATAGCTTACTTACAAAAGTTAAGCAGGTTTAATTTAGAAATTCTACGCATAATGGTCATAACGGTCAACAACGTCCGCCATGTTGCACTTTCTTATTTATGGCCCCATCTTCACGAAATTTGGTAGGTGGCTTCCCTGCGCTAACCAAAACCGATGTACGTACTTATTTCAGTGGCATGATGCCACTGTCGGCCGCCATATTGAACTTTCCAATGTCACTAATTCTCAAACTTACCGTGTAGGTAGAAGGCTGAAATTTGGCAGGCTCATTCCTTACAGCTTACTTACAAAAGTTAAGCAGGTTTCATTTCGAAATTCTACGCGTAACGGTCATAACGGTCGACAACGTCCGCCATGTTGAACTTTCTTATTTATGGCCCCATCTTCACGAAATTTGGTAGGCGGCTTCCCTGCGCTAACTGAAACCAATGTACGTACTTATTTCAGTGGTATGATGCCACTGTTGGCCGCTATATTGAACTTTTCAACAGTCTTTGTTACTTATGGGCCCATCTTCAAGAAATTTGGTACACGGGTTCCCAACGCTAACTGAATCCTACTTACGTACATATATACGTCCATAGCCTGCAGCTTGGTCACCGTGTGAGGCGGTGTTGGGTCCCCCATCCCAATGCCTCCCACGTTGTTGGCTGCCTGCCTGTATAAGGCTGTCTGTAGCTGCGGTCTCTAAATTCCCTTCCTTGCTTCGCCACGGGATTCACGTCTCCCTGCTGATAACTACAGCCTTTTTATTTAATCCACGGCTTCTCTGCTGTTTTATTGTTCGTTTATTACGATTATAGTTATTGTGTAGGTATTTTAGACTTACTTTACATTGCTCAGG
The DNA here is from genome assembly GCA_026402145.1 of Polypterus bichir lapradei. Taxonomy (NCBI): domain Eukaryota; kingdom Metazoa; phylum Chordata; class Cladistia; order Polypteriformes; family Polypteridae; genus Polypterus; species Polypterus bichir. Next base: position 55,868,982 of record JANRMT010062818.1, on the reverse strand, counting down.
TACCCATTTCCTTTATCATTCCAACCGTACCCCCATTACCATGTTTATCGAGGTGATCACCATCGATCAAAGAATTGTCACTTACCGTGCGGTTTCCATGCCTCGAGATGGCACCTACCTTTTCCATTCTCTTTGTTACATATTGCACGGCCATATCAGGCTCACTCTTGATGTCCGGAGGAACATTGTGTCTTATGTATTGAATGACTGGGACAGGATCAAGGTGTGGACTGATGACAGTACAGGAGATAATTATAATATACAGGAGTACTATAAGACTATAAGAATGAAATGCTTAAGCCCTTCACCTATGGTTCTGCATGTGAGTTGATGGCTGCCGCTGAATTGTTCGGTTGTTGCTTTCAAGTGTACCGAAATGGCCAAATTTTCAAATTTTACACCTTTCGACAACCGCCAATGCCTCTTAAACATCTTAGATTCACAGGTGACGATTTCAGTAGTGGACACGTTGATGTTTATGAATGTTTAAACTCTCAAAAGCTGGATGTGAAGTTATCGATGAAACCGGTTGTATGCTTACAACGCTTGACAGATGCCGAATGTCACTTCAACACAAGTCCTGCAAATACTGTCGTAATTGAAACAAACCATGAAACTCAAACCGATTATGACAGCAGCAATCCAAGTTGTGAGATTTGAAACAAGATTACTGTTCACATGGCCAACTGTACGTTGCATGCTCAAGAGTAAGCTCAGCGCACAGCTTGGTCATATTACAACCGGAGGGCCGTACTCACAATGTGGTATACAAAGAGATCCTTAACAAATAATTATTGGCATATTTTCCCTCAGTTTAAAAAGGTTTAATTTTCTTCTTAATAAAAATTTTAATGCAGTACTTCGCCGCTGCGAAGCGCGGGTATTTTGCTAGTATATAATATAGTGTGTATAATATAGTGTGTATAATATAGTGTGTAAAAGGAGCACAACAGACAAAGAAAAAGGTTTGGGATTCCACCCCATATATTAATAACAATCTAGATGAATGCAGAGTAGTCTCAAACGACTTAGTGTAGGACGGGACTGAAAAGGGAAAGGCAGTGAGAGGAAGAGGGGGGTCCAAGAGGAACAAGAGAAAATGAGGTCAGTAAGAGGGAATGGTCTGGAGACAGAAGTGGAACCTGGTGGGCTTCGGGTGGTTTTCCCATCAGAAGATCTACAGAGGGGGAAGGAAAGACATTAGTGCACTTTGTCATCCCCTGACCCGTTGTTCCATCTGTAGTTAAGCCCACTGACTGCCTCCTTTGTGCAAGTATGTGACAATAGATAGATATACTGTATATAGATAGGCCAGATACATTTGCCCAGTGTAAATAAACAGCCTTTTTTCTTTAAAAAAAAAATAATTTCCCACCAAATGTTTTCTTGCTGGATGACATTTTCCTTCTGCAAATTTCAGCAGTCTAGAAATTGCCTTCTGCTTCAGTACTCTAAAAGGCTAGTCTTAATGAAAGAAATTGTGGCAGATGTACTGACTAATTTATAGCATGTCATTCGTGTCAAGGCAGAATGCTTGCTTTAATTTAAAAGACTAATTCTTTTGCTCTATATTTTGTTGACCAATGCATCCCCTTCATAGACAGAAAAACCATCTCCTGAATAACAAAACAAAACTTCACACAGTTGTATGGTACACCATGTTTAAAATTATCATAGGTTTTCTTGACTACAAACTGTTGAGGACTCTTGAAATTAAAATGCAGTGAAGTCTGGAGTTTGGGTTTAATTCTGTGATTAGTTTTAATGTACTGTGTGTGTGACATCATAGTAATAATAAACCATACATTTATATGTAATTTTGTATTTGGTCTAAATCATTAAATTTTTATGGTTCTGCTGTTAGTTTTATTCTTTTTTTTAATCAAAATATACAGACATGCACACAATTTACTTGCATGGTATCAATTAATTATTAAATGGATGTTTATTTCTATAAAGCTTTTTACAGCCACACAATCTGACAAAGCAAATAAAAATTGCATAATTTTCTTCCTCTAAATTTCTTTATGGCCCTTGAAGCATAAAGACAAATCACACGTTTAGATGTGTTGGTAGCTTCATTAATTGTGATTGTTAATTCACAGTGCCCCTGTTCATCTGCCACTATCAATTTTATTATATCCAAGTTTTTTATGGGTTGTCTGGTGCACCAATTATACACCCTAAGACTGAAGTGTAGTGTATGGGATGCTTCGTTAAAATAAAATAAAATAAAAACAGCATATAGTGGGAAGGGCTTTTATTATTCATTTTTAATGAGTGTATGAAATTGTTGGGGATAATTTATCCATCCATCCATTATTTAACTCGCTATATCCTAACTACAGGGTCACAGGGGTCTGCTGGAGCCAATCCCAGCCAACACAGGGCGCAAGGCAGGAGACAAATCCCGGGAAAGGCACCAGCCCATAATTTATTCATGTAATAAAATCTGACCCTCAGTTTTTTTTTTTTCTGAGGTGCTGTTAGTTAAAATGGCGAAAGTCATTTAAGATAAGTATGTACAGTATCAATTTTCATGGCAGTCTGTTTGTTTTGTTACTTCTATAAATGCATTGTTCAGAAAGAGATTACACACAGCTTCTAGTTTGAAAATCCATTTGCTTCGATCTTACTAATAAATACTCATTTTTAAAGTAAAGTAATCAGCTATAGATTTGTTCTTGTCACATTTTCTGTGCACGCAGTACCATTGGAAATAACTAATTAACCTAACTTTGCAATGGTAAGAAGAAAGGTTTTAGTTTTTTACACTATTTGTTGTTTTACTTCTACTTTTTTCACCATTTAATGAGGTACAGTTCCCTCCCTTTACAAAGTTCTAATGTTGCCGTTTTAAAATGATGCTGTCAGATTCCGTACACATCAATCCCATCCTGGATTTTCCAGTTAAATTGGCTTTTTGTGTGTTTATTTTCAAATCAGACACTCACTTTGCCACTGTATTAGTGAAAATGTGCTATACAAATAAACGTTGTTAGTTAAGAATAACATTTAGTGTTTGTTAAATCGAATGCATAGAATATGTATCTGCCCTGCGTTCCTCTTTATAAATTTGTGAGAGCAGTAAAACTCTTCCACGGAAGAATTCTCTATATTCACATTATGCTTCTTACATTCCATAGGAGATCATAGAAAGCATAAGGAAGATTTCAAGACAATAAAAATAGACCTCATCTGTAAAATATTGTCACATGCTCTCAGTCTCTGACCCAACACATTTTATTGTGTTGCTCGGCAACACGTTATTGTGTAGCAGCCATGTGATAAATTTAGCAGCAAAATGTGAAGACCTTATTATATATGCACACAATTATATTTTTAAGTATATGTTTGTTACATTATTAGTACTGTGAAAGACACTCTAAAAATGTTTACAAGGTGGTTAATTTTTTTTACGTCTGTCAATTATCCAAAATCTAGTTTTTGAAGAAAGATCTGTTTTCACTAAATCTTCCCCAAATCTTTAGGTATAACACATCACGTAAATGCGTTTTTTTTTTCACATAACCCATAAATAATGTACTAGATGAATTAATGAAATCCATCACTTCTTTTTCACACTTAACAGCTTCATCTTTTGTTTTCTTCCATCTTCCATGTTCCATAGTTAGGTAAAGAAGAAACTAATTTGGCTGTATTTTCACTATTGGGCAGACCTGTCACAGTTTCAAAGTACTGCATGACATGCTTCATTTCAGTGACATATTTTATATAAGAGTAATACCATAATCAAGTAGTATACTTTGGGATTGTCATGAATGACATGATGATCCAAGTAAAGCTGGAGCATTTTTTGAATTAGTTGTCTGTGGAAATAAGTAAATCACACCAACATATTAAAGACCCTACTAAACTTTTCATCTAGAAAGATAGTCTGTCTCATTTATTCTACGTTCAGCTATTTGTGTCCATGTTTTACATGTTTAATTAATCTTATGTTCTACTTCTAGTTCTCAAGCGATCTCCATTAGCTGATATGTGTGACATTGATCAGATTTTTATTACAAAATGAAACCAGTTTTTACCAGGGTAGTCATTAAAAGGAATTTAATACAGTAGCTGGACTGCTGACAGGTAACGTTTTACCCACGGCACTTATCTTTATGTGTGTTTGTGTTGCCACCCACTCCTATTACTAGCACAAGTGATTTTTTAATTAAAGCAAAGAGCAGAAAAGTCTTCTATCAACAGGAGTGAAAAGAAAATCTTAATCCTAACACTGCAAGACAGTCCATTAAAAAAGGACATTTTTTGTAGCTTTCTAATGTTTAATTAGTGTTGTAAAGGGTGGTCAGGAATAATGGTTTTTTGACTCGTCTTGAAAGTTAACCTGCTTTTATTAGCTCAAGTAGATATCAAAAGTTCAGAATGGAATTTCTCTGTTTTCATTTGTATGCTACATTTATAAGCATGCTAAATTGACCTAAAATTGGGGAATAAGTGTGCTCCAACCTCAAAATGTCTCCCCATCCAAAGTTTGTATATATCATGTCCCGTGCATTTTGAACTGAATTCATACCAGCTGGGTTCATCACACCTCTATTTCTGATGTATCCTCATGGCTTCTGGCCCAGAGTTTAGGAGGATCCATGTGGCAGGTTTATTTTGTACGGTGCACAATGTTATCCCAAAAACAAGTACACACACCTCTCAGTATAGGTGTGGAAGACAAAATCAAGCAAATATTAGAGTGAAAAAGCCTTTTAACTTTAGTTTAACTTGGAAAATACAAGCAGATGCAGAAAGACCAGCATGCTGTTATCGTCATCACTGGAAGAAGAGTCTCTTGAGCATGGACAAATTTATCATCTGCTGCCAAGTTTCCTTGGCTCATCAGCTGCAGGTGGCTTGCTTCAGATAATAAATCCAAAAGCTGGATGGCTTGATGACTTCCAGAAAAAAAGCTCTAGTATGTTAATCTCATGAAGACACAATAGATAGCACGTGGAGGGGATTGTAACAGCTCCTTTTTATCATCTTATTCAGATGATTTACAACATCTGCCCAACAAGTGATGCATCTTCATTAATGCCTGTTTTTCACATTGTTATCAAATTGTGTCGCTTTTTAGGTCTGCAGCTGTAATAATTTTCCAATTTCTTTCTAAATGTTTACATTTCAAAAGGCCTTGTTCTATAGCTCATATTTCATATTCCTAGTAGAAGCTAAATTTCTTTCATTCATGTGTGTCCCTCACTTTGAGAACATATTTATATACTGTATATATTTTACATATCTGTATATAGTACAGATATATATGTATATTGTGATGCAGCCATAATAATTTGGACCTTACCATTAAAAAAAAGATGATTATTTCAGGAAGCAGTCACCTGCTCACCTGTCACTTGCCATAAATAGCTCAGCCATTGTGATGACAGAGTCATTTAAGTTTCTGGGCACTGTGCTGTCACAAAACCTTGAGTGGGACAATGACATCACATGTATTATTAAAACACCCATCAGAGAATGTTATTTTTGCATCAGCTGAGGAAATTCAATCTTCCCCAAGCAATATCGGTCCAGTTCTGCACAGCCATCATAGATTCTGTCTGATTTGGTGCTGACTCTGTTCAGGCTAAGGCCAATCTGTGGCACATCATCAGAATATGTGAAAAGATCATAGGCTGTAACTTACCTCACATTCAGGTCCTATATGAGTCCATGGTAAGGAAGAGGGCTGCAAAGATCATTGCTGATCTGACTCACCAAGGGCATCCCTGTTCCAAAGACTTCCCTCTAGCAAATGTTTTCACGTGCAGTGAAAGCTAAAACAATGTTACCTAAACAGTTTTTATTCCACATTCAGTTATTCTGACCAATCCGTTTTCTGAGCTTCTACTCAGTATCTATGTAGACCTGCATACTAGACTGCCTGGATTTTAATCCTACTATCTCTTTATTTTTTTCTATTGCTCTGTATGCTGCATCATATTTTATCATTTTATATTTTATCTTTTTACAGTGTTGTCCTTGTATGTTGCACCAATACTATCAAGACAAATTCCTAGCACACATTAGTGTAATTTGGCCAAAAAAGTGCATTCTGATTCTGATATTTGTCCTTATATCATCACAGATTGTTCTGACCACTGTCTCATCTTCTTCAGTTGTAGTCTCCTGTTTAGATATAGATGTATCCAGTGCTTTAGAATGACGTAGCATAGTGCCATCAAGTTGTAGCTAAAAACTTGTACTGGATGTCTATATGAAGGTGAAAACTATTACAACATGCCGAAAATCTCACATTTAGGGGTTTTGAATGAATTTCCATTTTGAAATCTCATAGAAGACTAATCTAAAGAATAAAATACAGTATATGCAAAAGAATTAAAAACTCTGCAGTCAAGAATTTATATAGTCTTCTGAAAATGTAACAGAGCCGCTTGGTAGAACATCCAGAAGTTATGTAGCAAAGGCTTACCTTAATCTGAAAGCTGAAGTGTTTATTGCCAAAGAGAAGCTTACTAATCCATCTTCTTTTTATCTTTTCTTCCATTGTCCACCATCTGACTCTTTCCCCACTTTCTTCCTTTTTCTTTTGTTTTTGTTTTCCCCCGGTCCTGTCTCTGACTATAACAAACCTATTTAAAAGAAAAATAAATATATATATATTTAAAAAAAAAAAAAAAAAGAAAAGCTATGAATGATGACAGCACAGCTACACATACATGACATACACAAGTGTCATCTGTGTTACTGACGGGCAAAAAAAAAAAAAAAGCATAATAAAGTTGTACCACCAGCAGCTGGTATTGAGAGTGAAAGTATGCAAGATTATTTTATTATGCAGAAGTAACAGCATGAAGACCTAAAATCTCTTAGATATAATTTGTAGCTCCAGATGCCTTAGTTTGCTACAGAAAGATTTAAAGTGGCTTATCCATTGAGTTACTAACTTTAGATACACATCCTTAGATCATAATTGAGTGCACCAGCTTCCATTAAATATTAATTCAGATTGGCACCTTCTTCTAATTGGACTTTTCCATTAACTAAGTAAACTGTAATTTCAAAGTTTCTGTGTTTTCATGTGTTACTCCAGAAATTACAAATGGGTTATTCTAAATGATTACTGGATGAGCAACATTCATGTGTGTTAGACAGGGATGCATCCATTGTTTTATCCAGTTGTTTAATATTTTGTTCTTGGTTAATGTTCATATTATTTAAGTCATTATTTGCTATTAGGCACCCAAGTACATTGTAACAAGCAGTTGTTGCCCTTTAGCATTCAGAGTTATTTGCACTTGTGTCCACTCCACTGATCATTAATTGTCAGTATTCAGGTTCAATTAAGGGTCTACAGGAAAAATTAAATTAAAAAGAAAACAATTCAGAGTTAAGCATTTTTCAAACCAAAATGACAAAGTTAAGCATTTAAAGCTATGGCAAAACATTTCTAAATTTCTTATAAACAAAAACCTCAACCTATTATACTTCTGAATGCAAAATAAAAAAAGAAAGAAAGGTCAGGCAGTTAAACAATGAGATTAATTCAAGGTGTAAATGACCCACAGCCAGAACTGAACTTGCAAACCCTTGTAGTAGCCAAACTAAATGGAGACAAGAACAAATGAATCATTGCTACTAGTACCATTTCTTGAGCTTTTATAATTGACATTGTTTAATTTGTTTGTGATGGATTATAAAATAACTGGACTATGGTAACCAGAATACACATAAATACATAAATTATTTAATGAGATTATTTTTTTATCTTCCAGTCTTTAGCAATTCTCTTGGTATGTGGTCATTTCTAAAAAAGCATCTTAAATGTTTGTATGTGTAATCAGTAGCCTACTGGTGCTTTTGTCTTTGCAATTTCCTTAACGTTAGCTGTAGCTTCTGGTGTGTTACTTACCTTCTCACAGCTGAGAACTGCAAAACATTTCAAGTTTAAAGATTTTTTTGTATATTTTACGTTGCTCTTGCTGTTTTTAATTTACCAAAGTTATGCTAAATACTGTTCTTACTACTGTGATAAAGAACCTGTTTGTGTTACCTTTTTATATTGTCAGTATTCTTAAGATCAACTGTAGTGTGTAACAGATTTTAGTTTGTGGATTAAACTTGTGCTGTATTGTATGAAGTATATTTTTAAATCAACATTATTCTTCCTAAAACATACCAACATCTGCAAAATCATCCAGGTTTATTTCTTCAAGGCTTGAAATTAATCTTTCAGTAGTTAAATGTAATACAGTACTGTTAATTTTTGCTATTACTTTTCTGTCAGAACATTGTGACTTTTACTCAGCCTAAAAAGGGTCATGATTAGAAATTCTAAGAAGACCAGCTTACCAGTTTTGCCCCTAAGCTTTTCACAAAGCTACTAAAATCTGTCTTGCACATACGGCAGTCTAGTGGTATCTTTTGTTCTTACTTTTACATTGCCTTGCATTGTCTTTTGCAGAAGGTTGTAGTGTGCAGGTATCTCTAGGAAAGTTAAAAGTACTCCTGTGGACCATTTTCATTTTGGTTACATTGGTGTATGTGCCTCACAGTGTAAACTGCTAGCTGGAACTGCTGTGTTCATATTCCCAGCACAGATGACACAACTCTTTTACTGAAGCCACTTAGAGGATATTGGTGCCTAAATGGCATATGAAAGCACAGTAGAGGAGTTATTTGAAAATGAAAATGAGGGCTGGAATGTCCAATGAACAAAGGTAACAAGACACGCAAAGAAAGAGAGACATAAGGACTAGCATATCCGATGAACCAGAGGTTCCTAAATACCCAACGTGGTCAAAACAGACGGACTTACAATTGTACCATTGTGGCCGTTTACTAAAGGGGCCTTTCACTTTGCTAGTAGGTAGTAGTCTAACAGTAACAACAGCAGTAATAATAATAATAATATTCTTGGCAACAGGACTGCAGTCCTAGGCTTTAAATGCATTGCTAACAGCTGATTTAATCTAAAGTATAAGCATCTGTCAAATGGGTTTACATAAAAACGTGTTAAAACTGCACAATTCCTGCATTGTTCACTACCTGTGACTTGACTGATTACACTTACTGTATCACATTCGCTTCTGGTATGCTAAAAAAGTTCCCCATAATCTGTGTCTTGCTAGGAAAACTCTGAGGTTGTACATTAATTGGTTGTTGATTTATCATTCTTTGCATACTTAGACTAATTTAAGGTAAACAGGAATTATGGGTAAATATTTGAAGATAATAATTATACTTCAATTTTATTGAATTTTGTGATTATATTAGGTTAGTAATTTTATTTCGGGAACCTAAATGTAGTTAATATGTTTTTGGAATTTCATGTTACGGTTATGATTATTTTAGTACCATTACCATAATCTAAGTGTTAGGCTGACGGGTTAAATAAAAAGTCACCCTTTTGTAATACTGTTTTATACTTATGTTAAATAGTTATTTCTTTTTCACTCATGTGACTGAGATTAGGTCTACCTGTACACAGTAATTTTGGATTTGAATCACTTGTAACATTAAGTTGAACAGTCAAACAAAATATAGAATGTGAGTCAAAAATCAGAATTTAGTCACTTTTATGTGCAACCTGAATAGAACCTAAGTAGCCTGTATTAGTATATGGGCTTAAAGGCAGTCAGTATGGACTTTTCAATTCATTTTTAAACATTGTGACATTTCTCTATCTTTGCTGTAAAACTAGGGTGTCAGCTGCTGTCAGCAAGTGAGGGTGACACGTTTGCTTATAGATAAAAAACTTGAAAGTTCTTTTGTAACATTTTCCCATGGTTTATAAAAGGCAGTTTTTGTTCAAAGCCAAATCTAGGAAGCTTCTTGGCCAAGTCACAGCTGTTAGAATCCCATCTGTTGCCACTGGACTTGAAGCTGCATTTGGCTGGTTTAGCGTAGTCATGCTGTGTCCGGGAGGGGGTCACAGGGTGTATAGGGGGTTATTTGGATTACTTCTGCATCTGTCACTTGGGCTACATGAGAATGTGAAATAGATTTATCCAAGATTGTGTAGTGTATATGGAAATAATTGAGCTAACATTAAATTATAAATTAATTCTCTTTTTTTCCAATATGTTAAATCTTTGCCGTTTTGTATTAGTTTTACTTAGCTTGTAGAAAATTTCAAATCACATTTTTTAAAGCCCACAGAGAATTTTTATATGAAGCCACAGTGTCTGTTTACCCAGAGCCTTCAGGAAAGTTTGCTCCAATTACAGATTGAGTTGCTGAAAAACAATACTTTTTAATGTTGAATCAAACACTAACCTGTTCAAACAGACAAAAAAGTATATCTGTATGTGCGCATACAGGCAATGCTAAAGGAGTTTATACTGTTTACACAATACAACAAAATAGTGAAGTCTAGTGTCTCTCTGTGGCTACCTAAATACTGTATGCCAAGGTTCCCTAGCTATCCTTATAGGCTGGTTGATCTACTTTTCCCGTATAAATTGAAGGTGGCTTTTTAAAAGTCCTGACCAGATACTACTTCCAGGTCTTTTCTAGAGATCACTTCTGTGATCACATATAGCCTTAGGAGTTGCTAGAGTTGCTCTCCTAAAACTCTACCTAGTGGTCTTAGATATGTCTGCAGTCCTGAATCCTACATTTTCTTTAAAGGTTACATAAGCCCAAGGCCACCCATTCATGGTAGTTAGAACAAAGCCACTGATCTGCTTGAAGAAGCTGTAATCTCTTTAAACTTGTCCCTTATAGTGCTTTCATTATTAATACATTACTGAAAAAGTTACTTATAACCAGTCTTCCATTATTGGCATCTTGTCCTTCACGTTCTCCAGTGCCTAGCAGTTCTAGACATGACCATATCTAAACTGTCCATATATATGTGTGTGTATGTGCATGTGTGTATATACATTTGTGTATATATGTATGTAATATACAGATAAAATTCTGTTACAACGAACTCCCAGGGACCTAAAAAATATTTCGTTGTAATGAGATTCTGTATTTGTTACTATAGTGCTTTCTTTAACTTGCACCCAGGCGTTTGCAATAATCTCAATAGCTTCTTTCGCATTAATTTTAATCTCCTCCTGCCTACAAGTTATGCTGACGAGAATTTTTCTCAGCCTTTCCTTGCGATAATACACTTTCAGGGTGCGAATGATGCCCAAATCCAATGGCTGAAGCACTGCTGTACAATTGGGTGGGAGGAATTCAACGCGAACATTATCTAAATGTAGAAGCATGTTGTGGGGAGCACGTTATCAATCAGGAGCCGAATCATCCTTTTCTTCTTCATATTGTGAGATTTCTGAACTCTTTTGAACACCCCCCACCCAACGGAAACGACACGCTGAAGTGCGTTCCAAAGTGCAATTGCAGCGTCTGTGGAAGATTGTTTGTCTGTTGCCGGGGCAGGGCAACATCAGGCTCATAGTGCTGCAGTGAAGCGACACAGAAGCAAATCATAAAAGATCGGTGTTGTGCTATAAGGCCCTGTCTTGCACCCAAAACACGAGGCTTAGTCTCAGTCCTTTAGCAAAACCAGCTTTATTCAGCTTGAAACCGGAACGGTACAGTTATTTATTGTAGCATGATCTGCCATTCTGCTATACACAGACACAGCAGTCAGACAGGGTCGTGGCCAGATGAGTGACCAAGTAAACCTGTTATCTGCATTTACAATGTACCTTGCATCACCCACCGATATCTTTTCTGTTTGCTTTGGCGGAGAGACGCAGCATAGCTGTGAGCGTGCTGTTTGCCCGGCAACAGATAAACAGTCTTCCGTAGCAGACTTCGGGACGCTCTTCAAATGCAGCAGTTCACATACGTTTGCAACCCAAGATTTTTCTTCTTTTTTTGCTCGGTCTTTCAAGATAGTTGACAGTGTCGAAAGCGAAATTTCAAATTCACTGACGTCTTTTTTCTTTTTGCCGCAATCGAGAGCTGGATGTTTTTCAGATGTTGACGAGCAATGAGAAAAAGGTGTCACTGAAAACCACAGGAAACAAAAAAGGCAAAAAAATTAAATAAACAGTATGAGGAAAGTTCGAAGAAAGAAAAAAAAAAATTACAGTGTTTCTGTTTAGGGATTGTTGTGCACAACTGAGCTGAAGCCACAGAGCTAACTGCTCTGTTGATGATTCATTCAGGCATTTCAAGGTGTTTTGGGCATTTCGTTGTAATGAAAGTATCTGCTGAATGTACTTCGTAGTAACGAGATTTCTATAGACTCGCGTCATATGGGGAAACTGTCGGGACCATAAAAAGACTTTGTTGTAATGAAAATTTCATTGTAAAGATATTCGTTGTAACCGAATTTTACCTGTCTATAAAATATATAGTGTATGTTCTTGCTTTCTTTGATTATATAAGAGAACAAGCTTAGACAAATATATAGATTGTGAGAGAAAAAGAATACTGAAAAACTAGCCAAGTGGGGCTGAATTATGGAATATCTTCTTTTGTATTCTTTTGCTTTTTCTGATATGGTGATACCTGCACACTGGTAATTTGTGACATTAAGTGTTGTCTCATTTTTGGCAGTAGTTCATATAATATATACAGTTACTTTTTACATCCATCCATTCTTTTTCTGAAGCCGATTTTTGTATTATGAGTTTGATGAGATCCAGAGTTTATTCCTGATAATTTTCAGTTCAAATCAGGAGCCAAACTGCAGTGATGTGCCAGTCCTTTGGAGAACACAATCACACCCACATCTACTTAATGCCAGTTTAGCATCACCAGTAAACACACTAGATGCTATTGGAATTCTGAAGTGGCTGTAGGTTGATGTTGAAGACTGCTGCCATGAATAAAAAAGTCTGGCAGTTGTCACCTTGATCCTCAACAGGAAAAGCATATGAAGGGTGAAGCAGTAAGCAACTGAGTGAATAGCATAGTGGGTGAATCAGCCTAATATGCACACCTTCTAGTAAATTAGAAAACTGTCATTTCATGGGGAATATGTACACTCACCTAAAGGATTATTAGGAACACCATACTAATATGGTGTTTGACCCCCTTTAACCTTCAGAACTGCCTTAATTCTACGTGGCATTGATTCAACAAGGTGCTGAAAGCATTCTTTAGAAATGTTGGCCCATATTGATAGGATAGCATCTTGCAGTTGATGGAGATTTGTGGGATGCACATCCAGGGCAGGAAGCTCCTGTTCCACCACATCCCAAAGATGCTCTATTGGGTTGAGATCTGGTGACTGTGGGGGCCATTTTAGTACAGTGAACTCATTGTCATGTTCAAGAAACCAATTTGAAATGATTCGAGCTTTGTGACATGGTGCATTATCCTGCTGGAAGTAGCCATCAGAGGATGGGTACATGGTGGTCATGAAGGGATGGACATGGTCAGAAACAATGCTCAGGTAGCCCGTGGCATTTAAACGATGCCCAATTGGCACTAAGGGGCCTAAAGTGTGCCAAGAAAACATCCCCCACACCATTGCACCACCACCACCAGCCTGCACAGTGGTAACAAGGCATGATGGATCCATGTTCTTATTCTGTTTACGCCAAATTCTGACTCTACCATTTGAATGTCTTAACAGAAATCGAGACTCATTTTTCCAGTCTTCAACTGTCCAATTTTGGTGAGCTTGTGCAAATTGTAGCTTCTTTTTCCTATTTGTAGTGGAGATGAGTGGTACCCGGTGGGGTCTTCTGCTGTTGTAGCCCATCCGTCTCAAGGTTGTGCGTGTTGTGGCTTCACAAATGCTTTGCTGCTACCTCGGTTGTAACGAGTGGTTATTTCAGTCAAAGTTGCTCTTCTATCAGCTTGAATCAGTCGGCCCATTCTCCTCTGACCTCTAGCATCAACAAGGCATTTTCGCCTACAGGACTGCCGCATACTGGATGTTTTTCCCTTTTCACACCATTCTTTGTAAACCCTAGAAATGGTTGTGCGTGAAAATCCCAGTAACTGAGCAGATTGTGAAATACTCAGACCGGCCCGTCTGGCACCAACAACCATGCCACGCTCAAAATTGCTTAAATCACCTTTCTTTCCCATTTTGACATTCAGTTTGGAGTTCAGGAGATTGTCTTGACCAGGACCACACCCCTCAATGCATTGAAGCAACTGCCATGTGATTGGTTGATTAGATAATTGCATTAATGAGAAATTGAACAGGTGTTCCTAATAATCCTTTAGGTGAGTGTATATACTTCACACAAAGACTGGGATGTGAACTGAACCCTCGTCCCTGGAACTGTTAAACAGAGCTGCTAGATGCTGGACCACTTAGCTGTTAGATTTCTTGGAATTATAATGAGTTATGACAAAAAAGGATGTTTTTTGAGATTTTGCATGGTTTCAGAGATTGATTGGATGAAATGAAAGCCCCAGAGCATTTTTGAATTAATTGACTAAAGTGAAAGTTCTGCAAGACCAGTCATAATAGTAGACCCGTAGTGTTCCACTGCCTCAAATGGCAAATGCAGCATTAAGGACTTTATATTAGCAGTTCAGTTGCTAAAGGTTGAGAAAGTGAAAAGTGTCTTTGTAATTATGTAGTACTGTGATTTTAAATTCACATGCTTTTACCTCTAGTATGCAATATCAATAGCAAGGTAATATCTGAGTTATAAAAGTGCTGTCACATTTACTGTAAGCTATCTGTGAGCTGTGCATTCAAGTAATTAATTTTTTGGCTTACCGTGAAACTGATTAAATTAGATACCAACATCTTCTTATTATTAAAATTGTTCTTTACTGGATGAATATTGTGGGTCCTTGGCAATCTTTAGATTTTACTGTAAAGTGACCTATTTTATGAAAGTAATACTTCAATAAAATTCCCAGCTTTCATGTTTACAAGTGGATAAGCAGAATCACTGCAGCAAGAGAGATGCAAGAAATTATTCAGCTGCATTAAAGAAAGGGAGGGGGGATTAATGACATCATTATATCATAACTGTTCCACATTATATTAATGAAGGCTATTAGACTTGGTCCTTTACTATCTGTGTTGATAGCATTTACATGACGCACTAAGGGAATAAATCTGTTTGCCTACTATAAATGTACCTCCCCCTTATGGAATAAGAAGGCAGACTTCCTCTGCAGCTGAATTTGGACAGTGCAGTGACTCAGTTTGTTTCACATACATTGCACCATCCCACATCATTTTTGGCCTTAATGGACTTGCATTAAAAAATACATAAAATAATAAGTGCAAAGCATTGATTGAATTCTGCCCCCTTGCTGCTATTAACAGCAAGCCATTTATGTTGTTGCCCTTATTCCTTCAATCCCATTACTCATGCTGGGTGACACAAAGCCACTTTTGGCCTCTGACGAAGAGTAGCAGCCTTAATCATAGCAAAAAGAAGACAAATGTCAGAGTTGCCTCTGATAG
This sequence comes from Polypterus bichir lapradei, assembly GCA_026402145.1. Taxonomy (NCBI): domain Eukaryota; kingdom Metazoa; phylum Chordata; class Cladistia; order Polypteriformes; family Polypteridae; genus Polypterus; species Polypterus bichir. Next base: position 55,853,648 of record JANRMT010062818.1, on the reverse strand, counting down.
CTGAAGTAAATATCACTGCAGAGATTTTCTTGTTTCTTTCATCATTTTTAACTTATTTTTTATTTCATTTTCTATTTATGTTAATTTTGGAGACTTTGTTGGCCATTGCGTAACACAAAATCTGTGGCCTTCTTGGTCCTGTCATAGGAATCCACTTAATAATAAATAGAAAAATCAGGCTAAACTGAAGTGCTTTATACTGGGATGCAAATCATTTTTCAGATGATGAAAAGATTGCCATTTGATAAGGACACCTTGACATACATATTTTATACCACTATAAAATTAATATCACAGAAAGACAGAACTACCTCCAGCACAGCTGTTACTCTATTTGATACTCCCAATGTGACTCCCTGTGTAAGAGCTCAGGTGAACTCCTCTCATTATTTCATTTTTAAAAGTATTGTATGTTGTGGGTTCCTATCTCAAGAATACTGGTTGGTACTCTGTACATTTCTAGAAGAGTTGGAAGAGAACTGATAAAATAAAGTGTAGCACATCTTTTAATTGTGATATAGCATTGATGTACTAATGACAAGTAAAGCTTTTTTGTGTTGTCTTTGGGAGTTTAGCAGGATGCCTTTTACTTGTACTTCTCTAACAAAAGCATTGCTCTGCATTCCTATAGATGGGTATCAATATATAAAAGACATCCCATAATTGGCTCATTGCTGTCAAAATGCAATTTTTCTTCTTCGCTGCTGCAGAGATTCTGATGAATGCTTTGTCCATGTTTTAGTTTAGCATTCTGGGTTCATTTTGGTTTGTGCAGTGCAACAGAGAAGAATGCGATATGAAACGTAACTTGTAGGCAATATCATTAGAAGGCACGTCTGGTGTTCAAACAGCCAAGGCGGGTACATGACACTCCTCTTTTCAGATCACTACATTGGCTTCCTGTGGTGGCACAAGTTCAAATCTTTGATGCTTGCCTACTATGTAGTCAGTGGGTCAGCACCTAAATATATATGGAGTCACTTGTAAAGTCCTGTGCACCTTCTTGACCACTCAGGTCTGCTGTTGAACAGCATCTGGTGATGCTGTCACTGCCTCGTGTCAAATCTCAATCCAGACTCTTTTCATGTGTAGCTCCTTACTGGTGGAATGAGCTGTCCACCTCTAATTGATATTCTGACCCCCTCAGTTTGTTTAAGAAGCGATTGAAGACCATTGTGTTTGGAGAATTTCTGTCTTGTTAGGTTTTTGTAACCTAGGAATTGTAACTAGCTTGTATTTTGTCTCGAGCTGTTCTTTTGAGGTAACAATTTTAGAACCTTTTCTTTCATCACTTGTTCCCAGTCCCCCAGACTGATGTTTACTTGATTATGTTGACCCCTTTTATAAGTTGCTTTGAATGTTAGTGTCTGCTAAGCAAATAAATGTAAATGTAAAATCAGATACTTTGGCACGATATGTACAAGGACAATCTCAGATCCACAAGGTAGAAGGAGTATGATGGCTACTGTTTCTTCCTGATGTGCACCATAGAACCAGAACAGAAATGAACAATGAGAACTTTTTGTACCTAAAACTTACCGAAAGTAGAACATCAGTTTTGTGTGCAGTGTTCACATGCAATCTACATCTCAGTTGTACAATGGTTGTCCCTGTGATGTGCAAGTTTGTTTTTAGTTGCAGTGAAGCTTCAATTCTCAAAAAGCACTACATTCTTTTAAAAATGGCAAGGATGCTGAGCATCAGCACACTTTGTAGGAAAGTTTAATAAATAATTTGTTGTGAAAATAGCATGTTAGTTTCCCAGTGCATTTCATACTGCCCTCACAATTTTAAACACATATTTGTATGCATGTATGTGATATCTGAAATGTGAAAATTTTAAATGTGCAATTGAAATGAGATCTTAAATGATGAAGCCTTCTGATCTCAGTTTTTGGTTAGGGTTAGCCCTACAACAAATTTAATGGCTTGTATCACAAGAAATCGCCAAGAATTATGGTCAGATGATGTGCTGATGTGTGTAATATTTACTGTAACTGAGTATTCCAAGATGTTCTGTGGAGACAGCTAGATATATGAAAGCCTTTTCCATGAAAAAATTGAAAGTAGGATAAAATAAATCAAGGGTTTTTATCCTGATTAGACATAACAGGTTTATACATTTTTGCTCATATGGATGCGATTTTAATTTTAATATCATTCAAATCAAAACCAGAATTCATTGTGGTATATTTTAGAAATACAATGCAATATTTAAAACATTCCAGGACATTAAAAAATTGCAATAATATTGTGGGCCTTTGGCAGTCCCTAGCTCTACTACCTAGGCAGTCAGATACATTTCCTGTGTACCAGTTTTTTCCCACTACAGAAACATGCCCTCAGCAACCACAGATATAAATTCTGGCACAGACAGGCATTGGGTTTGTAAGGAAATTAACAATAAAATCTTAACAGTTTTGGATTCCAGAATATCAAATCAAAACTTTTAACATTAATCTTATTCCAAAGTCTCACACAGCATTATGCTTTTCTCAGTACAAAGTAAAATACTTTTATTTGTATAATAAATTCAAGATACATCTAAAGTGAAAAATTCACATGTCTGTATAACCCATAGTGACATACTAATTATTGATTACTTTTGCTGCGCACTGCAGGCAGTCAATCACAAATCATATTCATGCTCACTCATACCAAACCCTTCATGTGTTGGCAGTTGACTTAAGACACATAGCAGTTGCCAGATACTATGATGGCCATTTTGTATTACTAAATTGGTTTCTTATTTTGAGTGTCTTGTCTTGGAAAATTTCTTATCATGAACCTTTGAGTAGGTGCACAAAGGCTTGTCACCAGGTACTTAGGTCAGGTCAGGTTGAAGAGCATGCACTGATAAAACAGCTTGGGATCCCAGTTGGCAACCACTCAGGCAGACATAAAGTCCATCCCCCGCCCCCTAATTCAGGTCCCAGGATAGCATCCATGTCTCATAACTATATAGCAAAACAACAAGCAGTTGGACTTCAAAGACTCGGACCTTCGTCCAAAGATATTGGGAGCACCACACAATCATTTCCAGTTACCTCATAACTCTTCATAGGAAGAGTCACCAGAGACATAAATGTCACTGCCGAGGTAAGTAAACTTCTTCACACGGTCGATGGTATCCGATTGTCACCAGCATTCTTTGGAATTGTTTTTGCTAAATCTTTGGTGTTTGTTTTCAGGAAAATAACATACTACCACATTTATTACACTTGAAAGAGCATTTTGATAGTATATGTATATATTTAAGTGCCCTGCAGATTTAATATTCTGAAGAATAATGGGATTGGTGGCAAAATGCCATAGCAGTCAGTGTTATAATGTCCTGGTCACTTTTTATGTGGAGTTTATGCCTTTTCTCTGTGCCTATGTAGGTTTTTCAGCATGTTCTGTAGTTTTAAGAATTATTTGTACTACTTATTGCTATACAATAACAAGGAAGCAGCATTTTTGGTGTAAGCGTGGGATTGCAACCCATACATTGCAAGATGCTTACTCATCACAGGTACAGTAGTTTAGTGTTAACATAAACTTGCCCACATACTGTATTTTCAAGCCAATTACTCAAATTCCTGGGAGTTCAGGAAGACTGTTCCAGTATCGTGAAGAAGGAACTGTAGCTGTGTACTGAATTTGGGGACCGGCCAATAATCTAAAAATAGCATTTTTTGTTTATTTTACATAGAGCTAGGTGGTTTATAAAACAAAAGGCAAAGAAAACATGTTTTTAGGACACACACATCCACATACTGTACTTACCCATTTAGCTTTAACATACTAAACTATGTATTGCTACAAAAGCATAGTTCTGAGGTTTGAACATAGGCCTTAATAAATTTTATACTGAGCCAAAAAGTAGAAACATTCCCATTACTTTTTAAATGTGAGATGAGAAAAGAGCACAGAAAACCAGATGCTTGTGAACAGTCTAATATTTGCATTATGTGAAATTATAAAAATATATTTACATGAATATTAAATATGTGGTGCAATTTTCTCCTTTCTTTTTTATGGAAAATCTGAGGAAGACCTTTAACCAAGAAATAATGAGAGTGATGGTATTGGCATCAGTATTCTTCAGGATAATTCCAAGTGATGAAAATGTGAATGGTTTATTAAATGATAAAATGTGTTTGGACTGCAGGGGAAAGCAAAATTCTAAAGGGGAAGATATACGCACAGAGGATAAACCCAATTCCTTATAGCAATAATAATTTGCAAAAATCTAAGGTCATTAAAAAAGCTTCACCCATATTGTTATGTAATACTTAGATACTTTATTTTAAAAATTCTTGTTTTACCTTCTCAGACATACAAATTTTGTCCATTTATTAATTTGAGGAGTTCTAAAAGAAGCAAATTTACTCAAGATGTAGTGAGATAAAAGACAAAGCAGCAAACCCAACCTCTAAAGATATTTAGGTAACAATTTGCTAAATCCTAAGAAAAGAAGTGTACACATTTTTCAGAGAAACTGTGCTTTGTCTTCTTTGAAATAGGTGTATGCTTGTTTTTTTAGAAGAGTAAAAGATGATTTAAACCACAACAACAATGAAGAATTCAGAACAAACTCAAGAAGTAGAAAATAAAGGAAACTTTATTTTTCTATAAATAAAAGTACATTTGTATTTGCCAAAAACTGTAGGTCTTGCCTGTACTTTGCATAGCTGAGCAGGTAATTTAATTTTGTTTATTTTTCCATTTTCCAGCATGATTTCTGTTTTGCTCTTTCTGTTAGTGCCTGGTAATATGGAATGCCGTTTCCATTTGGACTGCTTGAATCAAAAATTTAGTAGAGGTCAATAGATCCAAATGCACCTCCTGCAGAGGAACACCTTAAGAAGGAAAACAGTATGATCTAGACACTAGAATTGCCAGAATTGTCTTTACAAATAGGACAACACATATCACTGAGGAAAAAGACTCGAGCTGCATTTGTTATGCAGATAAATTCTGCAGTGTGGGGTCTCCACCTACCAAGTGACACTGAAGCCCAAATTCTGTAACATCAACATCTGGATTCAGAGCCTTGAATTTCTTTTTCTTAATATGCAGTGCCAAAGTGTGATGACTGTAAGCCTGTGAGAAAACTCTGATTCACCGTCTCCTCACAATTATTAATGCATCTATTCTCAGGAGATCTGCATATTAAGTCCCTTCTATTGCAATTTTGAAATACTTGCTGCAAACTCAACTGTCTCTTCTTCATTGCATTCTCAATCTGACAACCTTCTTCAGTCAGTGGCATTTCAGGGTCTGCCTTGTTTTAGTCTTGTGCTGGATTGATTTATGTTGCTTCTTCAATATGTTGTTAGGAACTTAAAATTGAGTTTGTTCTTTTATCTTGCCTGGTCATGTTTACTTGTTCATAACGTCTTATCTTTTTATTGCCATCTTTGAATGTTTCTCTGTGAAAGAACTCATTGATCAATGGCAACCTCATTCTAACAGCCAAAGATAATGACAACACTGTCACAGATCAAATGAAAACAAAGATTTTCATGGTATGATGATTCTTTGTAACCTAATAGCCCATTAACACTAGAATTACCAGAGCCTACGAAAAAACCCGTAAATCCGTCCCACCTTAAATCGCTTCTTAAAATCGTTCACAGCTCTCCACCAGCGTCTTTTGTCATCTAAATGTGCTGATAAAATCAGGCTGCACGCAGCTGGCTATTCCATCCCCCCACCGACTTAGAACGTGCACAAACTTCTCCCAGCTCATGCCTTGATTGATTTTCTGGGAGTGAAGTGGAGTTTTAGAGTGGAAATAATAGATCGTTGTTTGGAACACACGCATTTCATGTGTGTTCCGTTTCTACAGTAATCTGTGTAAACACATTGTTAAAACAGAAACGTTTTTTATATTCTAGTAGTAGATGACAAAATGTAGGCATAAACTATATAATGTATGAAGCCTGAAGTCCAAATATCAAATAAATGCTTTCACAAAAGGTACAAATCTAACACAACAATTGCGCTTTTATTCAAAAATATAACTGCAGAAACAAAAAACCGCCTTAACATGCGACATTGACACCCGTTTATTATGACTACCTCCGTGGCGCAATAGAATCAGCTGCCGACTGGGAATCAAAAGGTCGCAAGTTCGATCCTGCACTTCTCCGTTTTGAGAAGTAAACTGCTCTTAGTCTTACTATTTTAGAATAAAAACATAAATTCGATTTCAGTCTGTAACAGCCGGTGTAATTTATGATACTTGTAAAGGTTAGCTTTGGATTTTTTTTTGTTAGTCAGTTTTATCTCAGCCTCGTTCACGAGCCCAAACACACCCCACCCCTGCATCTGACACTGCTGTTTTCACATAGACGCTCTGTAACAGAGGTAAACTCAGCTCCCTTCTACATCGGAGCAAGAATGCACATACCATTGCTTGCATACTAAAGTGTCTGCATGCACTTTTTGTGGCATTACACACATTTTTGAGCATGCCCTCTGCACACTACTTGTGACTTTAGGCTTTAGGAAGTAAATAAATAAATAAATAAAGGTAAATCGTGTCATAAAATGATTTCTTCAAAACATCACATATATTTGTCTCTTTCTTTTTTTAAAATGTGTGTTGATCACCGCCAGCATGTTGTAGCACACAGCATCTGGCCACCTGCATGTTCTTGCGTGTACTGAATAAGAGACAAATATACAGTCTGACTGAGAGAATCAGACTGAAAAAAAGCAAACATTTAGAAATGCCATACTTTTACAGCTGATCGGACGCTGTTCGTTTTCAAATAATATTGCATTTCTCTCTATGCTGTGGTTTCTATTACACACCTGAAAGAAAGAGACAATATATGTGAAAACATCATCGCACAAATGCCAGATGCTATGTGCTACAACATGCTGGCGGTGATCAACGCACATTTTAAAAAAAGAAAGAGACAAATATATGTGACGTTTTGAAGAAATCATTTTATGACACGATTTACCTTTATTTATTTACTTACTTCCTAAAGCCTAAAGTCACAAGTAGTGTGCAGAGGGCATGCTCAAAAATGTGTGTAATGCCACAAAAAGTGCATGCAGACACTTTAGTATGCAAGCAATGGTATGTGCATTCTTGCTCCGATGTAGAAGGGAGCTGAGTTTACCTCTGTTACAGCGCGTCTGTGTGAAAACAGCAGTGTCAGATGCGGGGGTGGGGTGTGTTTGGGCTCGTGAACGCGGCTGAGATAAAACTGACTAAAAAAAAAAATCCAAAGCTAACCTTTACAAATATCATAAATTACACCGGCTGTTACAGACTGAAATCAAATGCATGTTTTTATTCTAAAATAGTAAGACTAAGAGCAGTTTACTTCTCAAAATGGAGTGGTGCAGGATCGAACTCGCAACCTTTTGATTCCCAGTTGGCAGCTGATTCTATTGCGCCACCGAGGTAGTCATAATAAACGGGTGTCAATGTCGCATGTTAAGGCGGCTTTTTGTTTCTGCAGTTATATTTTTGAATAAAAGCGCAATTGTTGTGTTAGATTTGTACCTTTTGTGAAAGTATTTATTTGATATTTGGACTTCAGGCTTCATACATTATATAGTTTATGCCTACATTTTGTCATCAACTACTAGAATATAAAAAAACATTTCTGTTTTAACAATGTGTTTACACAGATTACTGTAGAAACGGAACACACATGAAATGCGTGTGATCCAAACAACAAACTATTATTTCCACTCTAAAACTCCACTTCACTCCCAGAAAATCAATCAAGGCATGAGCTGGGAGAAGTTTGTGCATGTTCTAAGTCGGTGGGGGAATGGAATAGCCGGCTGCTTGCAGCCTGATTTTATCAGCACATTTAGATGACAAAAGACGCTGGTGGAGAGCTGTGAACGACTTTAAGAAGCGATTTAAGGTGGGACGGATTTACGAGTTTTTTCGTAGGCTCTGGTAATTCTAGTGTTAACCTCAGCTCAATTCCTGCCTTGATTCTTTCCCTGTTGGAGTTTCTGATGTCAGGTATTGACACTTTAATCAACATCTCCTGCAGAAATATTATTTTTATCTTAATACTTTTGCAGGTAGCACATTTAAATACTGTAAAAAACTTTGGAGGGTACAGCAAATATAATGCCTCCTAAAGAGGTGGTGAAAGGACAGCCCATGTCAAAGAAAGGAATGACTTGGTCTCTCTATTCTTATACAAAACCTCAACTACTGTAGAGTCACATTTTAAAGAAGTAGGTGGAGGCTATGATGATTGCAATACTATGACTACAGATAGATGCTAAGAGAAAAATAGAACAATAAGTTGACACCATAGTGGCAGAAGAGGCCTGAGCAAAACATTTCACACCAGACTTTAACGAGCTTCATCACTTGGCTTTTTGGGGTTTTATTGTAATTCACAGGATACAATATTCTACCAGAGTATGGTAAGAAAAACAGAAAATTCATTATGAAATATGACATATAAAATAACATTTATAGAGTTTTAAAGAGGAGATTAGGCGAGAAATCCTAGGCCTGAGCAAATCATATAGAAGATATAAAAGAAAAACATTAAAATCTCATGTTGAAAAGCTTGAATAAATAGCATCTGAGAAAAGTGATAGTGCTGTAATGGAAATTGGTAATCAGGCAGTATGAAGTAAATTAAAAAATATGAAAGCAGTGCTTAGATAAATAACCTGAGAACTATTAAGATCCTTTCGGGAATGGAAAATCTCATAAAATTCACATTGAATATTCTTCATTAGAATCTTGAGGGTTTATTAAGGAATACCCTGAAACTAAAAGAACATTTTGGTTACCTACTAAATGTTCTCCAGTAACATTCATTGTAAAATTTCTACAATTTTACGATATAAAAAATGTGTTTTTCTGTGCCGAATATAAAGCCACACCTTTTTATGAAGGTAACCCAATCAAATCCTTCCTTATTTAAACAAAGATAAAATTTTATAATGACATTAAGTGGTGCCAGCACAAATTAGGAATCCACTGTGGCTAATTTATCCAGCTAGACTGTAAATACTGATTTAAAATAAATCATTCTGATTTTAGGCACCTAAAGTGTTCTGCTACAGCAGGAAAAATTTTAATTTCGGGTCAGGTGATGAAGCAAAGTCAAAAATATAAGCTGGGTCATTACCAAAAAAGCAATACTAAAACAAGACTCAAAAATGAAGGACAAAAAGTAAGTTCAAAAGCAGTTAGAAAAAAAAAAAAAAAGATTTACACAAAAAATGTTGAGAGAATCCAAAAACTGATGCCTAAAACACACAGAAATCTCAATGTTTCTAGAATTTTCCTGATAAGATGGTAAAAAGATGGTAAAAATTGACAGCTTCGTCAGGAAATTGTATAGAAAAAAACAAATATCAAATTTAAATTTTTTGGCATTAGAAACCCCTAGCTACAAAAATGGCCAAAAAACTCTCCAGAAAAGCCAAAAAAAAAAAAAAAAATGAAATGCACTAATCATAACATAAAGAAGCTGCTGAAAGACGTCTTGGAAAGTTCATCTTGAAAACTGCATGAAGTACATACAGCAATATAGATATGAGTACTGGAAATTCTATTTAATTTTGAATTTACATGTTTTCCTCATTTCACATGAGTTTGCCCCCACAATTCAAAGATTTGCAGTGTATGTGTGTGGGGGGGGTGGCAGGCTTCATTTTTATGTTTCTAGCCAGGTTATTACTACTGATAGATGCAAAAATGGATTCTGATTTGTTGGGCTAGTTTAAAGGATGAATGAATCTTGCATTGTTTTATGTATTTATTTTTATTAGAATGATATGGATTGCATATATGTGTTCCCATAGTCAGCTGGCTGTAAAAAAACACAGCTTTACTTAAAATTGGGCTACCTATGAAAAAGTATCCATCTTCTTGTGTTTTTGTCTTGGTATTTGTACATTTGCAACAGGACCAACCCCAATCATAAATTCACACCACAAAAGTAAACTTGAAAAAGCCATAATTTGATGGAAATCATAGATTTGAGTGATCTTGTTTTCCTCAAGGGTTTAAAATGAAGCACAAAGGAAAATGATGTTGACTATTTAAACAGAGTCCTTGATTTTATTTTTAAGCTGTGTGCAATGAAGAGTTGGGTCTACACTTTGATAGAAGCCTGGGGGGAATTGGGAACGAGTGTCTGCTGAAGTAGAGCCGAAAATTATGGAAGAGGTGTAAAAAACAGAAATAAACAATGAAGGGTTTTGGCGTAATGATAAATTTTCTTAATTTTTAAACCAACATTTTTAAGGGGAATTAGGTGAAAGGCTAAATGCAGTGAAAAAGTGAGTTTGGTGAAATTTTGGAAAAATTCATTCAGATGATTTCTTGCCTGTACTGCCCGTTTCAAATCCCTGTGCACCATTTCAGTGGGATTCACATCAAGGCTTTGACTAGGCCAATCCATAGCCTTCCAGTACTGGATTTGCTCTTGTGCTTTGGATTATTATGTTGTTGAAAGGTTCGGTTCCGATTCAACTACAATTTTTGGACAGATGCTTCACAGTTTGTATGAGGTTGTTCTCCTGAAATGCTGTATTTGGTTTGTGCCAAACATGTCTACGCTTATGGTGACCAAACAACTCTATCTTTGATTCTCTGTCCAGGGCACATTCTTACAGAAGGCTTGAGCTTTGCCTAGATATTCAATAGCAGACTGTTTTCTTGCTCTAATGTTCTTCTTTTTTGGCACACTTCACAAGCAGATCAAATTTGTGGAATCTGTTTCTAACTGTAGGTGTTTGCACTTTTGGCACCAACTTTTGCAAGAGTTACTTGTAGAAGCCACTATGAAATTTTGGGGTTCTTTAAAACTTCTTTGAATGTCAAATGGTCAGCTCTCAAGATGAATTTGCTGGGCCAAACAGTCCTAAGCAAATCGGCAGTCCTTTGAAATCTATATCACTAGCAGATGATTTTTTCCTTACAGTTGAACGATTTTAAATAATTTGCCGATCTTTTTAAATCCTTTGCCAGAGGGATCCACAACCTTCTTTCTGAGGACCTAGAGACCTCTTTTGATCTTTGCATAATGACACCACACATATCAATAGCAAAGAGAACACCAACTCCTAGATATCTTCAGCTTTAATAAAACAGGCTTCACCTGCATACTTCTAATCATTGTCACCTACTCTGGAACACCCGATTCTGAGTTTATGGATTTGAAGTGGTGATGAATGTAGGAGTATATATACTTACTTTTCCACATGACAAATCTGCATTTTTGTTAATTTACATTATAAGAATGAATACACTATGTAAATTTTATGTGTCACTTATTCATGTAGATCACCTTTTTCTATAGGCACTGTTTGCACAAAGAACTGTTGTTTGTCTGTTTAAATATGTTAAAAAACTTAACAATTTCCATATGATATACTTACTTTTTCACATGACATACTGTATACTGGTGAAAGTAAGTATCTGTTGGCATTGACACTTTAAAGCACTGATGGTTGCTCATGTACACTTCTGTTTTATGTCTCTTATTGATGGAGCTTAGAAAATTGAGCTGAAGCTTGTGCAGTAGTACCTTTGGTAAACTAATGATGTTTAAGTTTTTACTCCTCTTCACTCCTCAACCATGTTAATAAATGAGCAAGGAATGCTACACACACTGTATTGTTCCTCACCAATTGTCTTCCTCATGTGTCTTAAACATTGCAGAATGACTTTACTGCACACACTTAAACAGCAAAATATGGAAAATTGGTGTTTGGTAATTTGGTATGCTGTAACCACCCCCCAATTCTCCTCCATCAAAGGCTGCATAGTTGTATGTAACTTATTAACATCTACAGTTCAGCTCTCCATAAAGAGGAGTCATTAGTTTCCACCTCTTGGAAAGATAAATACTGAAGAAAATCTACATGTGCCGTGAATGTTAGTAGGTTGCTGTAATTAAGTAGCAGATGTAGATAGGCCAAAAAAAAAAAATATCTGTAAATCAAAACTGGGCTAGCTACTGATGGGACCACAAGGGATATTTGTTTGGATTGCAGGGCAGCAAGCATTCTCTGTGAAAGGAAAAATGTTTTCCTCCAGGATTAAATGAATTAGGCCTTTCGTTTTCCAGTGGTGTTTTTGTTTTTTATTCTCTGTATTTGATTTTGAAAGATGCTGGAACACTTTGACTCAGTCATTGTTAGTAATATTGTAGTAGCACTGTATTTCCTCAAAAAGCAAACATTACCAGTATACCAGCATTACAGTACATTTGCCATAAAAATAATGAATAATACTATGGTGTAGGACTTAGTGTCAAAGAAGGAGGGATATCCATAGACCTGCTCTCCTTGTGTCCTAACCTTGTATCAGAATGGAAACTGATCAATTCTGTGAACAAAATGCATTTAGGATTCTAACATTTAATGGTTTCTTTCAATAAATTCTTTTATGTGATGGGCTTCAGAGAATTAGGTTAATTAGAAGTTACAGTTACAGTAAATTGGAATGGGGCTGGCTGTGCAATTTACTATAGTTTGAATTGTTATGGTAAATAATATAAATGTGCTGCGGTGGGTTGGCGCCCTGCCCGGGGTTTGTTTCCTGCCTTGCACCCTGTGTTGGCTGGGATTGGCTCCAGCAGGCCCCCATGACCCTGTAATTGGGATATAGCGGGTTGGATAATGGATGGATGGATGGATATAAATGTGATACCAAAAATATGTTTTATTCTTTAAATTTGCTCAGTTGTCACTATCATATATATTCTTCATTTGGTACAGTACAAGTGAGACTGGATGTGTAGGTAAGTGTGGCCTGCAGTGGAATTGTGTTCCATCTACAGGTTTATTCCAGCCTTATGCCTGATGATACCAAGATGGAAAAATAGATCAGTTGGTTTTTGATGCGTTTAAACTAAAATAAAAGATGGCAAGTAGCTCATGGGTCGACATGCACCTTTGTATACCTGTCAGACTTTTTAGTGTTGCTTTAATGATGGTCTCCAGCCCCTTCTCCACCATGCCATTCCTTTTCTTTCCTTCTGCAATCACTTTCAATGCCGTTCTTTTGCAGACCCAATAGGTGACACCACTCAAGGTCTGTTCTTCACTTGTTTTGTTAAATTCACTAGACAATGTATTCTGTCAACCCTTTCCTTACGACTAGAGTGGTTTAGATATCTCAGCGCATGTGATTCAGTTTTAAAACAAGAAAGAAAAAGCTACACTAACAAGAGATAGCAGACATTCCTTCAAGCAAAAAAACAGTACAGTCCCTTTCATGGGATGTCTACAGGTTGCATCTCGGTGCTTCCCTTCAGTGGTAGAATAATCTTCCTTCACTAATTAAATTTCCTTTTCAAACTGTTTTCCATCACATATCTATAAGTTTGTTACAGTTATTTTTGTGTAATAATGAATTGTTTAAAGAAGAGTTGTACATCAGTGGTATGAATTGAGTGGGCTAGCTAAAAGCCCACCACCATTTTCAGTTTTATATTTGTATTCTCACTCATGTACTGGCAGTGTTGAATGGAGTTTTGTTGATGTCAACTGTATTTAAATATGAAAGATTCAGTGCTCAAATCTCACAGGGAGACCAGATCATAATGGCACTATGATGCCACCTTTGCCCAAGGGCATGCAGGGCAAGTCTAGTTAGTCTAACCACCTCACTTTATTTGCTTTGAGTTAGTTACATACTAATATCTGAATGGTGATAATTTCAGTTTGTTTCTTTCTTTCTGGTTGGTGACAGGGATGGCACTCCAGCCACTGTAGAAAACCTCACACTGTTCCATTCCATTTGAGCTAGTATGGTACTGAGGTGTCACCTGTTGCACAGCTGCACTCAGGTCTTAATTTGGGATCCTGGGGTAGTTAGTCATGTGGCGGATGCGGCAACACAATTATCAGTGCATGCTCCCAATCTCTCTCTGTTTTAGAGTAAACTGCTAAACTGCACAAGAAGTCATAAAGTGCCTCATAATACATACATATACAGTATATATATATATATATATACGTATTAAATATAAAATTTAATTTTGATTATATATTTATAGTCTAATAAACATTCAGTAGTTTAAGGAAGTTCTTTTTTTTTACTAATATAGGCATGAAATGCACTTCAGTGCTAGGTGTCTCTGCAGCCACCAGTCCTAAGACCTTTGGTGGGACATTGCCATTTCCTCATCTTGTCTATTACACCAAACAAAAGCAGGTCTATATATATAATCTGTCCCCTCTAGGAAGAATAGTTATCCATGTTAACAAAGATAGGTGCTCCCATTAATGTCCAGGAAACATTCTGCCCTTGCATTTTCATTACTGTTTTATAGCTATTTTCATCCCACGCCGGTTTCAGATGCACATAGTGTAGCATCCCCAAGACATAACATTAGATTCATTGGCAACTATAACCTGTACTGGCCTATGTGAGTGTGGGTGTGTACGGGCCATTCAGTAGTCACTTGTCCAGGCATCATTGTTCACAGCCTTGTCTATTATTCCCTGTAGGCATATGATCTGGCTCCCCTCAGCCTTTTATTGGGATTGGCTTGCTCCAAGTGAATGATATATATATATAGTGAAACGAGTGTCTCTCTTATATTCTCTCTCTTGACCGTGGCCTTACATCGACCCTCAACTCCTTACTATAGACTCAATCTTGCCTCAATTTTAAACTCCCTTCCCAGGTCAAGGCTAAACACATGTTTGCTCCAGGGATAGCCAGCAGACACTACTGATTTTCATACACCCCTGAAGCATCTGTTTCTTTTAAGGAGCTGCGTCTACAAAGCTGCTTTCCAGTTGCCTGCTCTCTTAAGGCATCATCATAGTCCTATGCATTTCTTTCTAGTAGCAATAAGGAGGTTGGCATCTCTTTGAGTTTCCACCCAGGCCGCTGTGTCTCTTTTTGTCTCTTTAAACTGAAGACCAGGTACTGTTGACAACTTTTGGTTACCTTTCTTCTAACTTTCAAACTCTTACAGCACATATACAGTACATACATTTCCCTAGTAGCTTCTTTATTCTCATACTAGCTGTGCTACCTAACTAAGATGAGTTGAAATCTAAGTAATCAATGTAGACCTCAGGGTTACTGTTTGCAATGCACCATACAATGTCTGTGTCTCTGTTCTATAACATTTGGAATTGGATTTATAAAAGCAGTGTTGTTTGTGAAGCACCATCTATTACAGTAGAATTTCAAGTGTTTTGCATTTTATAAAAATGTTTGTGATGCGCCATCTTTTGGAATGACAGAGACATAGCAACTGGATGGACACACAGACAGCACTCAGACATTTACCCTTTAATTTAGGTGGATTGGTCCAGGCAGTTTCAGTCCTGTTGTCTCATATATTGGAAAAGATGTTTCAGTTTTGTTTTTTTTTCAATAGAGATAAGCAAGCACATCATTTAAATCAACACAGTCTCTGTTTGTTGCCATAGAAAGGATACTACACATCACATGCAAGCCAATGCGATTAACACCTTCTGTTGTCAGGGTGGTCTACTGAAATGGCATATTGAAAGCAGTTACGTTTTGCATAAACATGGTAAAACCTTTCTTTGGTGTCTCATTCGACTAATAGTAAAGATTTTACCATCAGTTTTCACTATCTACCCTGCTTGGTTTCTTTTATTTTGACCTTGTGTGTCAAATTTGTGAGAAATGCACTAAACAGTAGACATTTCTACCAACATCACACAGGCAGTCACGTAGTCTCAGCTGTCATTTTTATTCGTAGGAATGCAAAGTTCAATTCATTTTTACTGTGTTAAGTTTACCCAGTTTCTTGTTTTTGGGAGCACTTTGTATTGATTCATTATTTAACACTGTCGTCGTTTTCTTTTTCATGATAATTACCTCAGATTTTATTAAGGAGCTTTCTCCAATACTGTGTTTTAAGTCTTTAATCATCCCTGGAAGTGGGCACAAATCCAGCATAAAAGCCCACTCACTCTCATCTTCATACCAGGCAAGCACACTGCATACACATTTCCCCATATTTTTCTTTTGTTTAATAAGCTGGATGAAGTTTCTCAGATATGCATCAGGACACGATTAACCAGTGGCAAACAAAGTACCAGCTATTCTCTTAGCCGAATTTCTCCTTTCTTAAGACTGTTTTAGCACATTTTCATTTGCCTTCAGTTATTTTTGCATATTTTGAGTCATATTTGGGCATCCATGAACAGTAAAGACTTTCCTTAAATAAATACGTGACTTTAGAACCACTGTCGCAGCTTTACTTTAGACTTTTTTATGGCATTAAGTAAAGCCCTGATTTTTTTTTGGATTTTTTCCCTTGTCAGTAGTGTTAAAAACCATCAAACTGCAGGTCCTGATTTATTACAGAGACCTATTTGGTATAAATAAACTTTTGTAATGGCAAGGGCAAGATTTGCACAATGGCTCCAGAGTAATGTAATGTCTTACAGATTTTTGTTTTGTTCTTTCTTATGGATCTTCTTGTGATGCACCAGTAATAGGGTGAAATATTTGGAGTTTGTGAGATAATTCTATGTTTGTTTGGGTTTCATTTAGGAACTTCAGGTTGCTCATAAAGATAATTATAGCCAGTAAATTGACCCAGGGAGTGTAATTGTAGGTGTATTGGATGCCTTGTATTGAATTGACATCCCATTTAGGGTTTTTCCTGCATTAACTATGCTATGTTTCTGATCCATGTTTTATTATTCTATATTATAATCTACAGGTATTTATTTGGACTTGTGGAGGAAACTAAAATCTCCAAAGGAAATATGCATGAGGAAAGCATTCAAACCCAACAAAAGAGAATTCAGCCAGGGATAAATTGCCAAGAGGCTCCATTGCTGTACACTGTGCCTTCATATGATATCTTTCGATTAATAAACATACATATTCCATCTCAGGGTTGCTGACACTAATGCCTACCTCTGCATCATCAAGCATAAGGTATGAACCTGTCTTGAATGGGGAACCAGTCCATCATATAGCACATTTCTGTATGCACCTTTAGAAGTTTCTATAGGGTCAATTTAGAGTTGCTGGTCAGCATAACACATGAGAGGAAAAAGCATGAGGAGAATGGGCATCTCCCAACAAGAAGCATCCCATTGAGGATTCAAACTCAAGCCTGGAGGTTAATCACTGCTTTAGAGTCTCGCCCAATATTTCAAATAACTTTACAAATTTTAATAAATCATTTAGAACTTTCCTCCTTTTTTCCCGGATTGGACAGTATGAAATTTGAGGCAGTGAAATAAGTCTATGGGAATTTGTTTGCTCCATTCTCACAAAGGCTCACTTCCTGACCCTGCTTCAGGACAGCTTTGATTCCATGCTGCTATAGTTCTTCATGCTTTAAAGCCAATACCTGGAGCACCCTTGAAAAACAGCCTTGTAACCATGTTCAACATGCAAGCCTTTATGATATGGAGATGGCAGTATTGCTGCAGACAGCTTAATAATACATTTTATTTATATAGCGCCTTTCCCATGCTCAAGGCACTCCACAGAGTTTAAGAAAGAATGGCAGGGTATACAGTATATAGCATTGTACAAACCAAATAAATAAATCAAGAAGATTAAGACAGTAAATTCAGAGAAAAGCCTAACAGACAACATAATTGGTGGTCTAGCACACACATACAGTTACATGAGCATCTTGACAGAGAGGTAAACTGAGAGAAGGATAATAAAGTCAAGTAGAGCTAAAAGACTTCCTGAACAGATGAGTTTTGAGTTGTTTTTTAAAAGAATTCATGGAGTCAGCTGATCTAATTAACTTCGGTAGGTCATTCCAGAGTCTTGGCGCTATATAGCTGAAGGCCCTGTCGCCTATGGAGTCTAGATTAGTGTGGGGCACAACAAGATTGCCAGAATCAGAGGACCTTAGTGAGCGGGCAGGCACATAGTGATGGAGAAGGTCACTGATGTAGTTTGGTGCAAGGTTATTTAAGACTTTATACAGTAGGTTATTAGTAGGATTTTATATTCGATTCTGTAAGACACAGGGAGCCAATGAAGACGGAGCAGGATGGGTGTGATGTGCACACTGCTGCTGGTTCAAGTGAGGACTCTTGCAGCCGAGTTTTGAATAAGCTGGAGCTGTGATATAAGATTAGAAGGGGCACCTACCAGCAGCGAGTTAGAATGATTGATGCGGGATGTGATAAAAGCATGGACAAGTTTCTCAGCATTAGAAAAGGAGAGGAAAGAGCGAACACGGGATATGTTACGGAGGTGAAAGTAAGAAAGTTTCTTAATGTGACTTATGTGGGCGGAGTAAGAGAGGGAGGAATCAAAAATGACACCAAGATTCTTTGCAGTAGAGGCAGGTCTAATAAGATCACTGCCAAAATGGACTGGGAAGGAGCTCATTTTATTAAGTTGCATTTTAGTCCCAATTTGCAGGAGTTAAGTTTTGTTGCAGTTTAATTTTAAAGAGTTCTGCTCCATCCAGGTTTTAATTTCACTAAGGCAGGTTGTGAGCTGAGAAAGCTCTGATGAAGTTCCACTTTTAACACTGAAGTAGAGTTGAGTATCATCTGCATAAAGATGATAACCCAGCCCATAGCTACGAATAATATGGCCAAGGGGAAGCATATAGATACAGAAGAGAAGAGGGCCGAGGACAGAGCCCTGAGGAACTCCTTGTGTGACTGGCGCCGAGCTGGATCTGTTGTTGCCAAGACTAACAAACTCTTGCCTCTAGCTTTGACAATTTTGCCCCTACCTCAGTCAGTTAGTTCTCTTGTTTGTCAGCTCTGTGATGGAACTGTGAGCAAGAAAGTGGAAATTTGATCTCAATTAAAAAAAACCCAGTAAATGTTGATTACGAAGCTGATCTTGGTTAGGGAAATCATTAAACAAGCTCATAAAAAGATTTCTGTCTTACTGTTTCTATAGGTTGTTTAAAAAAGTAACAGTTTGACAATGCCACTCTTGGTTTAACATAAACATGAAATGAACATCATCTAACCAATTAATCACATGAAAGTGCTGTGTACACACATTGTCATTCCCCTGTGAAGATTTCACAACAGACTGCTGTCCTCCTAATTTGCCTGCGTAATCCCTTATAATTTGGAGTGCGTAAAGCTAGAAATGTCATTCCTGTGGCGCATTGTTTGGCATCCTGATCGGTTGTTTTGTTCATAGGTAATTTACTCTCTGTATTAGAAGAGATACTGTTAATGAATAATTAGCTTTATAATAGCAGTAATTTTATTTTACATTTAATAAAATTCCTGCAGTCCTTTCTCTGACTGCTGCTTGTTTCATCTACACTGGTATAACAAGTTTAGATTTTCCACAAGATTTCCATAGCAGTGCAGGCCTCAGTTTCCTCAATAAATTAATAACAGTGCATCTTTGTACTGTTTGATAGTGTTTTTCTTGTTCTGTTTATAGCATTATTTGTATATGATAAATAAATAGTTTGTACAATTGCTTTATACCTTAGTATTAAGTAGGATTCTTTTTTTCCACCAGAACAGCCTGAATTCTTCAAGGCTAAGATTCAACAAGACTGAAATATTCCTTAGGGATTTTGTTCTATAATGACTCAATGCCATCAGATAGTTCCTGCACATCCTTTGTCCACACATACACTACCAACATCCCATTCCACTTCTGCCTACATGTCCTCTAGTTACTGTCACTGTCAGGTTTTTGACTTGGCACATTATTCTTCTGAGAATATCTGTTTGGGAAAGGCTAGACAGTGGCTACCGAGGGATGCACATGGTGTCACACAAGTGTGCATGGGAGGCAGTCAATGGCCTTAAATTTTTAAGCGCTTTCAGTAGTGAGAAAAGCACTATATAAATGCAAATAATAATAATTATTATTATTAAATAAATGTACTGATATGCCAAACCAGGGGTTGCTGATGTGCACTAACACCATCTCTCTTTCCTCTGCAAACCCTCAGAAGGAAAACCTGCCTGAACTTACTTCCGGTTACAGCCCTCGAAACATACCCCTTCCTATAAACCTACGATAATGTCACTGTATTACCGCACTTCACTCTGTTGCGTTGTGGACTCAGTCTGCTAAGACTACTCTAAAACATTTGTTTTGCCTTTTTTCAAGTATACAGGGTAGATCCCTAAAACTTTATCTTGGTTTTGTTATTTCTTCTTACAATGGATATCAGCAATGCTCAGATACACTGTGGAATTCAAATCACATTCTGTTGGTATAAAGAGGCTTAATGTGTGCTCAGAAAACATTGTCCTGACCAGTACAATACTACGACTGGCTTGTACTGTTCATCCTAAGAAGGATGTATCCATGGATTCATACTATTTACTCCTAATTCTGACTGCAACATCTGGAAGTTGCAAGAGAACATAAGATTCATTATATGAGGTGACTTTTTTCAGGTTTTCTTCATTCAGTACTGGCGATCATGTGGCCAGTGTAACCTTACTGCTGTTCGCTGCTACTGTAGACAGTCTGCTAC
Source organism: Polypterus bichir lapradei (assembly GCA_026402145.1). Taxonomy (NCBI): domain Eukaryota; kingdom Metazoa; phylum Chordata; class Cladistia; order Polypteriformes; family Polypteridae; genus Polypterus; species Polypterus bichir. The sequence goes on along the minus strand of JANRMT010062818.1, from coordinate 55,833,234 downwards.
TAAACTGAATGAAAATCCCAGGAGGGCCACGGTTTCTGAGATGCTGAAACTGCCATGCCTGGAACCAACCATTATACACAGTTAAAATTACATAAATCACGTTTGCCAGTGATCACATTTGATTGAACAGCAACTAGACATCCTGACCATGTTGTCTTGTTATACTGTATATACTGAATTTCAGTAACATGATTGGTCGTTGTTAAAAGAGAAAGCTTTTTGTGATTACGAGCAAATGTAACAGATAAAGCTGACACTGATTCTGGTGCCTTTCATGCCAAATAATCTATGGGGGTGCTTTCACATATTATTTTTAAAATTCTGTAATTTTTTCATGGAATTTGTTATTTGTTTTGTGATAAAAATTGCAGTGTCAGATGCAGGATGACATTGTAGAAGGAATCATTAGAAAATGATTATTGTTCAAATGTTTGCTTCTTTTGGCAGTGTATGTTTCTGCTCTGAAGACCTACAGTACATCCTTGTTTATGTACTGTCTATAGACTTGTGAAAAGTACAGGGTATCAAAGAAATCTGCATACTATTCTGAAACTGAGTGCCTCCATCCAGTAGGAAACTAAAGCAGATTGAAAAGAATCTCTTGCTAACATTGTGTGCATTTTAGTTTCCCATCTGAACAGAGTCCCTGAGCTTTACGATTGTTTGTTGCATCCATTTTGCTTTAAGAGGTACATTTTCCAGTTCCTTTGAAGAACTAATTAAATTATCACTAATAAAAGCATTACACACATTTTAGGTGTCAAGAGTTCAAAACTAATTCATTTTAGTTCTGTCTGCAGAAAACATCATGCCTAAATGATTCAGTAGCCATCTGCAAGTTGCATGTTTTCATATTTGATAAAATTATGTTTGCTGTTTTGTTATATTGTTCACTGCAGTAATTTGTTTTTGACATGCCTTGTTCTCCAGTATGCTCAGTTCTTTCCTTCTTTCTGGATTTTCAACAGTTAACTTCTCATCCACTTTTAGCAACTCAAGGGTGGCCGTGGGAGCTTGCAAGGTCGCACTTGTTTGCTAAATCTGGAGTCTGTGCAGGGATTTCACCAAATGCAAATTAACAATAAACATGAGTATGACTCAATATCTCCACTGCATTGGGCCTCCCCTCCCCAAATTCTCTCGTCAAGTGTGACACAGCTCAGTAAGTGACCTTTAGATTTCTTTGTTTTCTTTTTATAGGGGATGGCCTTTAGTGGAGCATTGTTATGAGCCTCTTTACAAGAAAGCAAAACTAAAAATACAAAGCAAAGAATGGCCCAGAGATGACAACAATGCAGTGTTACTTCTTGCCATGTCAGCTTAATCAGGAAGACTTGAGGCTGTCTGCTTCCTTTGATTCAGTTTTTTTAAATAGCTGAAATGTTTTCTTGCCAACGTGATCTGCAAGATTTTCTCTTTCCAGGGCTGCTTTTGCTAGTTGCAATTTCCTAGAGCTGCTGTGCTTAGTGTGCACATCTGGGTGTGGGAGCACATTTGTTTTCATAGGCTCCCAGACTCATCCTGTCCTTTTGGTCACTTGAATAAGTTACATACTGTATCTGATGTCTGATTTTTGGAAGAAAAATGATTATACATGTGCTTTTAAAAGGTATTTCTTGATTCAAGCATGATATTATAAAGTATATTGTATTACAGAGATATTGTCTAGATTCTAGACTCTAGAACATTGAAGAAAGTCTAAGTTACCTAACAGAAACACACATGTCTGTACAATTAGATAATATCACTGTGCCAATTAATAACATATCTACATATCATTTATATTTTTTCACTTCTTTCTCCAGTTGTAAATGGGAGGTCATCCTACTGTGGTTCCTGTTGTAAAAGCTCTGCTGGCTAAAGAATTTATATGGAATTTCTGCATACTGCGGAGATGGTGGCATAGTGCCTTTCTCTGCAGTTGGTCCTTAAATACTGCTTGGTCTTATACTCAATGATGTTGGTTGCTCATTTCAATTATATCTTCCATAATTTGGCAGCTGTTTGCATTGTCAGTGTCGCTTACAAAGTTTTATCTGTACTTTTTTCTATATGCTAGGTGGTCACTTTATAGTTAGTTGGTTCATCATTTCATCTCAGAAGATCGGAATTTATCAGACTTGGATAGAACATCATTTTACAAGTTTATCACAGGGACACTGGCCCATGGCAATTCCAGGGAGTCCCATAGGAGTTTCAAGTTAGGTGGTTGGTGGATCTCTACACTGAACAGCTTGTTCTATTTCATCCATCTTTTTGTTGTATTGTTTGAATTAAACATGTAGCAATGAGCGAGTATATCTTGTGAAGTAACTGCATTAAGTAAGATATACATTTTTACTTATAGAGCAAACCAGGATCTTGTTACATTTCCTATTGAAATAACTTATTAATAGACGAGTACACTGGTGCCAATTAAGGGATTATTCGGATCAGCAATAACGTTCAGATATCCTGCGGCATTCAAGCATTACTGTGTTTGTATCATGTAAGCCAGTGTTTATTATGAAAATACATTTCAAACCTTTATATCATCAGTGTCATCTTTGTATTAATCTTACTATTAATTAGCAAGAAGCAAATTCATAAGACTAGATGATGTCTGTCTACTTCTCTCCATTGTCCATCATTTATGCTCTTTAGCCCACCGTTTCCTCACTATCTCTCTTTCAATTACAAAACTTGAACATGGTTGATGACAAGATATAACAGTTTGTATTGTCCCTAGTGTGTGCTTGGTGTGTGGGTGTGTGTGCCCTGCGGTGGGCTGGCATCCTGCCCGGGATTTGTTCCTGCCTTGTGCCCTGTATTGGCTGGGATTGGCTCCAACAGACCCCAGTGACCCTGTGTTAGGATATAGCGGGTTGGAAAATGACTGACTGACTGACTGACTTTCAGATATACCTCTTTTGGCACCATTTGGGCTCATGGTTGTGGTCCATCAGTCACAGGTTATGTCAGAAGTTATAGGCCCCTTTCATCGACCATCAGTTCCCAACTACAGAACTGTCATAAGCTGGATGTTTACTAAGTGATGACCTGTTCTCATTACTTTTTGGAGCCTGTCATCCATGAGAAACCCCAACTGACTTATTGTACCTAACGCACTCATACCAGCACATGTGGAGGTGGTCGTGATACCCTGGGTATTTTTTTTTTTTTTACATCTTCTTTTTATGGATATCCCCATTTTGTTAATCAGTTTTCATTGCGATTGTCAATCATGGGGTAGTGTCCATTTGTTTGGATTCTGAAAACAAATCCATTACAGCTCACAGTTATTTTGCCTTTTTGTCTTTTGTTTTTTTTTTGGGGGGCTGAGCTTTTGCTAATTTTTTTGACGTTGTTTTATTCAACCATTAATGGCCTTTAGCCTTCCTTCATACTATTCCTTTCGTGTTGCCCATTCATTTCCTAGTCCATTTTGAATTGTCCTTTTTTAGGATAAACCTGTTTTTTCTTCTTAAGCAAGATGGTGCCCCCAGCCATGCTATTTTCATAGACTTTTTCTCTTGGTTTGTTATCCTTTAGAAATGCACACACATTCAGTTGTTCCATACAAGATACTCTGCTTTAAGTTTTCCATCTGATGTTATCAGTAATTCAGTAATCACTTTAATTTGGGTGTGGGCTTTCAAATAAAAAGTCCACTGTAATATTTTAAAAGTCAAATTATATTTTAAAAAGTAAATGTATACATGTATTAATGTTTTTATATAAGTTACATTATTCGTGTATAGTGACTTCATCATTTAATCAATAACAAAATAAGTTCAGTAAATACCCTAAGCCCGTTTAACGCAGCAGCCCCGGTTAATCTGACTGATTATTGCCATATCTCTTTGATTTGAGTAGAGAGGTTTGTAGAAGGGGAATTCCAAAAGTTAACAATATTCTCTTTCAGTCAAATGGCTGTTGGGTAAATGTATTTTGGGGATCTGTCAACTTGAAACTGCTAGTTGTCATTTGTTATGATTTTTGTTTAATTTACATTTGGAAAGTCCCTGAAGTGCTGTGAATATGAAATGTGCTTCACAAACTGTTTAAAGGTGACAAATCAGTGTGGCCTTCCAAAATATTGATGTGTTTCAGAACAATGAGAAATGAGTAAGGCTGATTGGAGCTGTGGGCCTAACACTGACTTTCATTTGTTGATGTGTGTTTTCCGTTTGGTAAAAACACAAAGTTTATTTTAAGGATTTTTTTTCTTTATTTTTGTATTTTTAATGATGTCCTATAAAGCAAATCATACATCTTGTACTCTCCAAAGACAATAGTAAAGCCTCCTGAATGATGAGCGTGGGCAAAAAGCAGCTAGAAAAATGCCATGATGAACTGGAATATATTTTTTGATTCTGCAGAATACAAATAAGAATGAGCACAATCTTTTATTTCATATCTACATACTCTTGCATACTGTATGTACTTTTTCCCCTAAATTTAAAATTCAGTTTTATTACAATTAAGTGCAACAAGATTTTTAAAAAGTTCTGTCTTTTAGAACTGCTTGTTAATATTTTATTGGTAGCTTGCTAATTAAATTAGGCTTCAATGGCACATTATATGAATAGTATAAATGTATATTATTCTTCTTCCTCTTCATTCCTTTTCTCACTTCTTTGTGGGGTCACTGTGCTTGATCAACCTTCTCCAAACAGTCATCCACCTCAATCCTTACTTTATCCATCCACCTCCACTTTGGCCTCCCTCACCTTCTCTTCCCCTGTTCTTCCATTCCCATCACTCTTTTGCCTACATATTCATTGTCTCCCCTCCTCACATGTCCATACTACCTCTACCTACTCTCTTGTACTTTATAGATGCTTCTCCCACTTTTGTTGTACCTCTTATTGTCTCATTTCTTATTTTCCTCCTTTTTTGTAACTCCACACATCCATCTCAACATTCTTATTTCTGGCACATCTAACTTCTTCTTCTGCACATATCCTCTTTTACTGCCCATTTCTCAACTCCATACATCATAAAAACCTTACCTTTAACCTTTGCCTTAATTCTTGGATCACACAATACTTCTGATACTTTCTTCCAGGTATTCCATCCACCCAGCTCTCTATGGGTTATCTCTGCATCTAATTTTCCATCTCGGACAACCACTGATCCTTGATTCTTAAATTTATCTCCCTGCAGGCTAACTTCTGAATCCTGATCATCATTGAACCTCATATAGCCTGTCTTCTTCCTATTTATCTTCAATCCTCTTTCTTTCAAAACCCTTCTCCATTCCTCAAGCTTCCTTTACCACTTCCTCTTTTCTGATGCTACACAACACAATGTCATCAGCAAAAAGCCTGCACCAAGAGGATCAGTCTTTGAAAATGATTAGTATAGCATCAGCTATTTGTTCTTAATCATTGTCCCATCATACATATCTTATACCAATGAGACATTTTTATTTTGCTTGGATTAATTTATAATTAGAATTACAGTAGCATTATTCAGTTTCATAGATGAACTGAATCCAATTGCAATTATATTTACACAAAGCAGAAGGAATATCTTTTTGAGACAATTTGCTTTAGGGAGTGTCAAAGAACCATAATATCTTTCTTTAGCAGCAATACCATAAGTAGTGATTGTCTAACAAAAGTAAAAGTTATTTCATAGACAATTGGAACGTTCTCTAAAACATTCAATGACAAAACCAAAGTCAACGTCGCAACGATATACAGTATCTCACAAAAGTGAGTACACCCCTCACATTTTTGTAAATATTTTATTATATACTAAATATACTATATACTAAAGATATGACACTTTGATACAATGTAGAGTAGTCAGTGTACAGCTTGTATAACAGTGTAAATTTGCTGTCCCCTCAAAATAACTCAACACACAACCATTAATGTCTAAACCACTGGCAACAAATGTGAGTACACCCCTAAGTGAAAAATGTCCAAATTGTGCCCAAAGTGTCAATATTTTGTGTGGCCACCATTATTTTCAGCACTGCCTTAACTCTCTTGGGCATGGAGTTCACTAGAGCTTCACAGGTTGCCACTGGAATCCTCTTCCACTCATGACATCACGGAGCTGGTGGATGCTAGAGACCTTGCGCTCCTCCACCTTCCATTTGGGGATGCCCCACAGATGCTCAATAGGGTTTAGGTCTGGAGACATGCTTGGCCAGTCCAGCACCTTTACCCTCAGGTGTGTTTGGGGTCGTTATCATGTTGGAATAGTGCCCTGCAGCCCAGTTTCCAAAGGGAGGGGATCATGCTCTGCTTCAGTATATCACGGTACATGTTAGCATTCATGGTTCCCTCAATGAACTGTAGCTCCCCAGTGCCGGCAGTACTCATGCAGCCCCAAACCATGACAATCCCACCACTATGCTTGACTGTAGGCAAGACACACTTGTCTTTGTATTCCTCACCTGGTTGCTGCCACACATGCTTGACACCATCTGAACCAAATAAGTTTATCTTGGTCTCATCAGACCACAGGACATGGTTCCAGTAATCAATGTCCTTAGTCTGCTTGCCTTCAGCAAACTGTTTGTGGGCTTTCTTGTGCATTATCTTTAGAAGAGGTTTCCTTCTGGGACGACAGCCATGCAGACCAATTTGATGCAGTGTGCGGCATATGGTCTGAGCACTGACAGGCTGACCCCCCACCCCTTCAACCTCTGTAGCCATGCTGTCTATTTTTGTTTAGAAATAAATATATTTATTTCTCTGATTAATTAAATAACTACTTTAAAGGAATTAACAAAACATACAATGTCTACTTGTGAAACATGGTGTCTGTGTACTGATTTCTGTGATTCTATTTCCTTTTCTTTTCAACTGTTACATAAATATTCATGCGGCAGTGCTGTCCAATCTGATTAAAAAAACAGTTATTCTGCAAGGCAATACCACTATAAATGATGGCAGTGTAAAGATCACGATAATATAATGGTAAAGCAAATCATGAAAAAACAAAGCAAATAAAAGTTTTTTCCAGCTATGACTTTGCTTTAGTTTAGCATTTAGAATGATGTTTTGGTGAAAAGATACTTTAAACTGCCATATTTTGACTCTTGCCCATGCCAGGAGCTACTCTTTAGACCAGTTCTAAAGCAAAACATGTAAAAATCTGTGCTGATCTAAGCCACTTTTAGAACATTTTAGACTTTCCCATTTTCAAACATTCATGTTTGCTTCCTTTATTGGGCAAAACTTTGTACAGTTGCTTAATATGTGAATGGTCATCTTACATAATGTAACTACCATATTGGTGTGTGTTGCTGAGCATGTATAATAGCAATAAAAGATATTAAAACATAAATAACCTTTACAACAAGAAACAAACCATATAAATCTGTGGGTATTGTATTGTAACCTTTGCACAGAAGTGCTTAACAATGAATAATTAGTGATACCGTGCCTTACCAAAGTGCAAAATGGGATGGAAACTACAGGGCTTGTTCAGTAAAATGTTCTTGGGTGAAATCCATTCTTCAGCCTGCTTATTCCAATTGAAGAACATTGTTATATGAACCTATTCCAACAACATTTAACATGTTTACTACAAATGTTAATGAACTGGACAATTTCAGGTATTTGCCTTTCACAAAACAAACTATTGGAAGCATATCTGCACATCATACAGTCCAAATGTGTTTTGATTCAATTTAATCCCATAGTGAGTGGTTATCCAGTACCTATAGTTCATGTACACAATTGTTAATTAGGATTTGCATGGCTACATTTGACTTCAAATTTTACATTTTTGAGTTATGCAATTTGAGAACCAGATATTGTTTCATTAGTGTCTGCAGCAGCATTTTCAAGTACTGTATTGCTTATGCAGTACTATCTCTGAAAGTAATTTCTCACAGGGTCTTGTGTAATTTGAGAAAAAGTTAATCAAATTCTGATTTAACAAGCCATGCCCAAATAGCAAATAGGAGCTATTGCGGTATAAACTAAGAAAGTGACTTTTTAAGTCTCTGGTGGCCTTGTGATCAAAACAGTTGTGTTTTTTAATGGAAATGTCAGAATACCATTAACAATTTCTGTTATTAATATAGTATTGTTGTTCATAAGTAGTACAATTGCACCTCCTGCTCACCTGATAGAACTGCAACAGTCTGCAATTTCAGTAATGGGAGGAAGTTATTTTTTGCTTGATCATATCAGGTAAGAAATTTAGTTATTTTGACCTACAGGTAGCCAAGGAGTAACACCACATTTATAAAAATAAAAAAAAAATCTAATAAAGGCTTGAGTATACATAGTTAATCCGAAATGGACTCATATGAGAGCTTGAAAAACTTTTCAAGAGTCTGAATCATTTTTGACAAACTTTGTAGGCATTTTCTAGAAAGGTTTCTATTCTATTTCCGCTTTCTAAGAGAAGGGTAGAGATTGTTGTGCGACTCTGAACATTATATTTGGGGATGTAATCTGATCTTAAAAACAAAGTGTGGTTTAGTCCAAAGCAATAAATGAATAAATTTGTATAGTGGAAACTCCAAGCATTATATCTCATTACAAGTAATCTTTTGGTAGGTACAGGTAGAAAATTAATCATTACAAAAGTATTTATGGGAATCCTTCAAGGTTTATGACTTTCATTTATGTCTGATGTTCTTTATTAGTATGCAGTTGTGAGCATCCACTGGCCACAGACTCTAATGTTATGAGTGTTCAGTTGAGCCGCAAAATGTTTCACTTGCCCCTTCAGAGGTGACTGTGTGCAGAGGGTGCAGACCTATAAATACTTGGGAGTGCAGCTGGATCATAAATTGGACTGGACTGCCAATACTGATGCTCTGTGTAAGATGCTGCAGATGTTCTGTCAGATGGTTGTGGCGCATGGAGAGGCAGCATAAAGAAGAGAGACGCCTTACGCCTGGACAAACTGGTGAGGAAGGCAGGCTCTATTGTAGGCACGGAGCTGGACAGTTTGACATTCATGGCAGAGCGACAGGCACTGAGCAGGCTCCTGTCATTCATGGAGAATCCACTGCATCTACTGAACAGTATCATCTGCAGACAGAGGAGCAGCTTCAGCGACAGACTACTGTCACTGTCCTGCTCCATTGACAGACTGAGGAGATCGTTCCTCCCCCACACTATGCGACTCTTCAATTCCACCCGGGGGGTAAACGTTAACATTATACAAAGTTATTGTCTGTCTGTTATACCTTCATTGTTATCACTCTTTAATTTAATTTTGTTCTTTATGTATGCTGCTGCTGGAGTATGTGAATTTCCCCATATATCTGTCTGTCTGTCTGTCTGTCTGTCTTCTTGTTTCTCATGACCATAGTAACATCAAATACCATTTGCAATTTCACTTTAGTATGCCCTTTACTTACTTAATTTCAGATATTAATATGTTATAGGACTTGCTGCTACTACTACTACTATGTTGTTTTCTTAAAAGATCAGTGTTAGAAATTCTTAATGTGTGTGTGAAAAAGTATATGGAAATGCCTCAGCTTCATATACACAATGCTTCAAACGTATTCCATCCCTCCTTCAATTCTCTAGTTTTCTTGAAAAACAAATACTATGCTGAAATTTGGTTCTTTGTGATATTATTATTTCATATTAAGATGAAAAAGTGAAAGCTGCATGATTAAGTATTTAATCCTGCATTGTGAAAGCTCTGAATTTACACAGGTAAAAAAAAAAAACAATAGCCTACTGAGAACATAGTTGATTTAAAATTAGCTTCCATTGGTGAATCATTAAAATAACAGGCACATTTCCTGGATAAAACATCATGGCTCAGAAATAATTTTTGAGGTAGTGAATTTGAAGAAAAGATGTTAGAGATGAAATGCAGTCAGGTCCATAAGTATTTGGACAGTAAAACAGTTTTCATAATTTTGGCTCTGTACACCACCACACTGGATTTGAAACTCTTACCTTTACTTCAAGGGATTTAACAAATATATTGTATGAGCTATTTAGAAAAGACAGGCATTTTTATACATGGCCCCCCTGTTTTCAGGGTCTCAAAAGTATTTGGTCAAATTAATATAATCATAAAGAGTATGTTCATGTTCAATATTTGGTTGAAAATCCTTTATAGTCAATAACTGCCTGAAGTCTGGAACCCATGGCTTTATATGGCCTTTACCATGGCCGTCCTCTGTTGCTGCTTGTTCGTTATGCTTTCTGCCATCGGTTTTGTTTTTAGCAAGTGAAATGCATGTTCAGTTGGGTTGAGGACAGTTGATTAATTTGGCCATTGAAGAATGCTCCACTTCTTTTCTTTGAAAAGCACTTGGTTTGTTTTCACAGTATGTTTTGGCTCATTGTCCATCAGTACTATAAAGCATTGTCCTATCAGTTTTGAAGCATTGGGCTGAATCTGAGCAGATAGTATAGCCCTATACACTTCAGAAATCATACTGCTACTTGTATTAATGGCCATATAATCAAGAAATACTAGTGACCGACTTCCATTGGCAGTCAGGCATGCCCATGCCATAAAACTTCCTCCACCATGTTTCACAGATGATGTGGTATTCATTAGATCATAAGCCATTTATTTCTTATCTTCTTCATACTCTACTCTTCTCTTCCCATCATTCTGGTATATTGGTATACCAGATCTTAGTTTCATTTGTTCACAGAAAATCGTTCAAGAACTGGATAGGCTTTTAAAAATGTTTCTGGCAAAGTCTAATCTACTCTTCCTTTGCTTGAGGTTTACCAGTGGCTTACACTTTGTGGTAAACCCACTATGTTTACTTCAATGACGTTTTCTCATGATTGCAGATTTTGGCAATGATAGGTGTACCTCCCAGAGAGTGTTGTTGGTTTGGCTAAATCTTGTGAAGGGGTTTTTCTTCACTAAAGACAGAATTTTGCAATCATTCAGCCCAGGCCTTCTGGAGTTGCCGAGCTTACCAGTATGTTCCTTCTTTTTTGAAGAATGTACTAAATGGTTGATTTGACCACTCCTTGAGTTTCTGTTGTCTCGCTGTTGGGCTTGTTTTGTTTTCTCAGCCTTACAATGGTCTGTTTTTACTTGCATGGACAGCTTTGGACCACATATGGAGAATTCATAGTAACAACTTCCAAATGCAGACTCCACACTTGGAATCAATTCCAGACCTTTTAAATGCTAAATAGCTAATATAATAATAAGGGAACTGCTTACACCTGGCTATGGAACAGCTTCTCGGTCAATTGTCCAAATACGTTTGAGCCCTTGAAAATGGGGGGGGGGGCATGTGCAGTATAAATATATAAAGATATATATATTTTTTCTAAATAGCTTGTACAATATTTTTGTTAAACCCCTTGAATTAAAGCTGAAAGTCTATACCTCAATCACATCTTGATTGCTTTGTTTCAAATCCCTTGTGGTGGTGTACAGAGCCAAAATTATGAAACTTGTCGCTCTCCAAATCCTTATGGACCTGACTGTAACAATGTAATATCCAAGAGTTTACATATCCCTTTGACCATTGTTGAGTGTCAGGATGTAGAAGCCATATTATGATGTGAGAAATGGGTTGATGGTCAGAGGAGGCCAAGATAAAATATTTTAGCCAATGATACAAAAATTACATGTTGCACAAATGTAAAAATCATCATATTTCAGAGTGAAATATGGTGATGGTAGCGTTGTGCTATGACACTACTTTTTATCAGCAGGGACAGAGCATATGGCTAAAATCAAATGAATAAAGGAGGATGCAAAATGCATGCAAATGCTACAATAGAAGAACTGAAGCTTGGATGAAAGTTCAAAGTAACTTTGAAGTAGCTCAAGATGAAAAATATGAATGTCATTCAGTGGCCCATATCTCAGTCCGATTAAGAAACTGCGGCACTATTTGCAAACTGTGATGTACAAGATTCATCCAACTAGTCTGATTCACCAAATTAAATCTACCCAGAAGGATCACTGTCCAACAGTGTTGAAAGTTGGGACATACTTTCCCCAAAAGATGTAAAGCTGTAACTGCTGCAGGTGCTTTCTCTGCAAAGTATTAAAGTAAAAGGAACTGAATACTTATGTAGCAAATTTCCTTATATTCTTCTTAACATTTTGATTTTAGTAAAATAAAAGTAAAGTAAAAATATAAGTAATGAACTATACAACTGCAATTTCACAGTATTTTTTTAAAATAAGACATTTTATTTTTTGTGTCTAGCACTTAGTTCAGTATACAGTGGTACAAATGTCAACACTAAACCTTTACATCTAATGTTTTATAGGTTTGTAGAATACAAAAGGGGAACTTTGGTCTATTTGTCTATTCAGAAACTGTAATATCCTTGTTGTCAGGTTTACACTTGGGTTTAATTCCTGAGGCATACATAAAAGATGTTGATTCTTTTTTCAATCAGCCATTTCTTTAGGGGTACATAAGTGCCCTGTTATGCTAATAATTTTGAATACAAGCTTTTTGGCAAAGACAACCAGATCTTTTGTCAAAATATCCTGATTCCTTATGGAGTTATTGATGACATAGATGTTAATGTATCAAAAACGTGGCCCCACAGCATTGTATTTTATAGCAGTTGTAAGGCTTTCAATTTTTGTGTAACTCCATCTTCTGATATAAAGAGTAGTTACAGTAAGTGGTCAGATATTTTAATATTGCTGTTGTGTAATGTTGTGTAACCACAGTCAAAACTCTAATGGTGTACAGTATAGCAGACTCTGTGTAGCTTTTGTTTATTTCTCATTAATAGCAGTTTTCTTTTGGAAATCCAAATAGCCTTTTAGAATTAATATGCCATCTTTTTGCCGATGTTTCGAAGTGGTGAACATAAGATTTTACACTGCAGCTCTTCAACTGTGATCCTTGGATTCTTTGTTACCTAACCCACTGTATGTGGGGACAATATGACCTCTTCCTGGTGCACTATCACTGGTTTAATTATGGTGAATGCCTTGATTACTGCCGTAATTGTGTTAAGTAGTACATTTAAATTCTTACCAAATCTTGTATCAATTATCTGATTTGTGAAGATCAGCAACCATTTCTCTCTTTTGTGTTAGTGATAAATGCCAAACGATATTTTCATGCATGTTATCATTTTTTTTCCATGTGTTGGTAAATCAAGAAGTCCAAAAAGCATTCAGTAACACTTTAGTGTAGGTACTGCTAAGTTGCATCTTTTACTCATATACTGTTATGTAACAAGACCTTAGCAAAGGCTTCTTTTGGTCTTTTTAAAAACCATCAGTAAAATGTTTATTCATCTCTGTGCAGTGTGGTGTATTAAGAGCATTTGATCTGCTAGTATAATTATTTGTGAATATGAAGTATTGTCATGTCTAATATTAAAAGTATAGAATATCTGGAGAATTATGTCTCACTTAAGCCACTACTGGCCATTACAAAGATAAAATTGCTTTAGCAGGGCAAATTTCAGAGACCACTTTGCAGATGCTTGGTAAGTATTATTAAGACCAAAAGAAGCCTTTAAGGTCTTTTTAACATAAATTAAACTGTTACCAAACATTGTTTAGGTTAGAACAGGAAGCAGATAATCAGCATTTCAAAACCTCATTCACATTGATTATCTGAAAAAGATGTAAGATTGGTACCAATGTTTTTGTAGAAAAATAACGGTATTATAACCCCTTCACAAAATTTCCTTTTGAACTTAATGTATTTTAACATAAAATGTTTCTTATTATACTGTGCAGACTATTTATTTTATGTTACATTTTATATCAAGCAATAACATGAGTGCTTTGTTTAGCACATCTCCAAAAGGATGGGTACAAATTCTGGGCCTAGTCACAACATGTGAGGAGTTTGTGTATCTTTTCCGTGTCTGCCAAGATTTCTGAGATATTTTAGAGCTGTAATTTTTATTCCAGTTATTCTGCCATGTCTGACAACTTATACTCCTGACAAGCATACAATTTGAGTTAATTACTTTGGAAAGTGTTTTAACAATGTCATTGTTAATTAACCTGTGTCATTTTTTTAATCCATCTGCCCATTTCCTGAGTTAGTTGATACATTAAAATTAAGTGAGGAGCAATGAGATAGCCAACTCAAGTAAAAAGATAGAAATGTCCCTTTATCTGATTGTACACTATATGGTCAAAAATATGTGGACACCCTCCAGATTATTGAGTTTAAGCGTTTCAGCCACACCCATTGTTAACAGCTGCATAAAATCAGGCACCTAGCCATGAAATCTCCTTTGACAAACATTGGCAATAGAATGTGTTGTACAGAAGAGCTCAGCGAGTTTAAAAGTGGCACCGTCATAGGATGCCTCCTTTGCTATAAGTCAGTATGTGAATTTTCTACTCTACTAGATCTGCCCAAGGTCAACTGTATGTGAAGTAGAAGTGTCAATTAGCAACAACAGCTCAGCCACAAAGTGTCTCACTTGCCCTTCACACGGCTGTGTCACACCTGGAGCATGGGGACAGCTACTGTATCTGCCGATGTTGTTCATTGACAACATGAACTCTGCCTTTAACACCATGTCCCCCAACAAACTGGCTGCAAAACTAAACAACTTGGGTCTCATCTCACACCTGTGTAACTGGATTTTAGATTTTCTCACTAACAGACCACAAACTGTGTGCATGGTTAAGCACTTCTCTTCATCCATAACACTGAACACTGGGGTACCACAGGGCTGTGTACTGAGCCCTCTCCTTTTCTCCCTCTTCAAAAATGGGTAGCAAACCTACCCATGATACTAACATCATAATAAAATTTACAGATGACACCACAGTGACCAGCCTGATCTCCAATAATGAAAAAGCAGCCTATAGAGAAGAGACCGAGATTCCTGGAGAGCTGGAGCCAGAACAACAACCTTCCACTCAAATTCCAAGAAAAGAAACAAACTGATTCTGGACTTCAGGAGACTGGCCTACAGTGGTCACCATCCCATAAGCATTAATGGTGAGAGGGTGGAGACAGTCCAGAGTTTCAGATTCTTGGGAATCCACATCAGCCAGGACCTGTTATGGACTGGGGCAGTTTTTCAGGGTTTGGGCTAGGCCATTGGTTCCAGTGAAAAATACTGTTAATGCTACAGCACACAAAGACATTTTAAACAATTGTGCACTTCCAACTTTCTGACAACAGTTTGGGAAAGGCCTTTTTCTGTTCAAGCATGACTGTGCCCCCATGCACAAAGTCACATCCATAAAAATATGGTTTGACAAGTTTGCTGTGGAGGAACTCGAATGACCTACACAGAGCCCTGACCTCATCTTTGTTAAACAAGTTTGTGATGAATTTGAACAGTGGCTGTAAGCCAGGGCTTCTCATCCAATATCAATAACTCTTGTCTGCAAATTCTCAGTAGAAATGAATGTCCCTCACATAGCAGTTGGGATTTTATGTGTTCTGTATGGAGTTTCATTCATCTTCCCTTTTTCACATTTGTTTTCTCAGTTTCCTGCAGTCTGTTACGAGTTGCTGTGAGTGTGTATGTAAGTGTGACCTGGTTTTGCCTGCTTGGTGCCCAGTTTTGCTCGAGTTGATTTCTGTGACCTTGTGCAGGATAAGTAATTATGGATTTTATTACTGAAACTTGAAATTAACATTACATCAAGTGATATGAGTTGAGTCATTTGCATAATGATTATCATTCACAGGTTCTGCTGTGTTGTGCCATCTGGATGTCACATTTTATGTCAGCATTTTAACAAGTTTTCATAGAAAATTAGAAATCACATGAGGAAAGCTGTGAATTACTGCAACATGAAGCAGAAATGTATGACGACAGAAGCCAGACCAAGTGCTTAAAGTAAACAGTTTCAAGACGGGTAAATAATCAGGCTTTGTCATCTCTCGTGGCACATACTAACCCAGTCAGCACAGAACAGGCCCAAGAGCAGAACAATCATGCGCCAGACCTGTCTGTCAGTTTACTGTTTGCAAAGGAAAGGTGCTGAAGCTAATCTCATGATACTTTGGAATGTGAGTAAAGGGCACCTTTGCCATGTCTGCTGACTGCCAAGCAATACCCAGAGCTTTACTTTAAAGCTGAATGATAACTTGACAGAGGAAGATCTGGCCTGCCTGCTTCCTGCACGTGTCTGGTAAGGCATTGCCCAGATGTGTTAAATTAGTTGAACTCTACACAAAATGCCTCTAAAAGGCTATAAAACTCTAAAAGATCATAGGAAAGAGTTTCAACAAGAATGGGTCAGTCAATCTGATGTGGTTGTGCAACATCTTTACACCTACCATATTCAACATAATCTTAATTTATCCCATATATACACATTTTATTATTATCAAGTCAAAATATAAAAGACCACAAAGTACTAATGCCTTTTAAACTACTTGGTAGATTTTGCCAAAGCAATTTATGACTGAGAAATTTCCATCGGCATGTAAATGGAAATCATAGAGCTTTGTTCTGTGTAGGATGAAGTGTGATATAGCTAAAATGGAAACAAGTGTCCTCGCTAGTTGAAGGAGCAAACCAGGCTGATCCTCGTCCTTTCTTCTGTTTGCTCCAAGCTCACCACCATCCATGGAAATGTCTCTAAGAAAGGTCAATGGTGCAGTTGAAGGTGCAGGAAAAGGCAAAACATAAAATGAAATTGTGAGTCAGAGTGAGGCAAAATGTTAAACTATAATCATAGGCAGAGGCTGAGGTCTGAAGTCAGGATCCAAACAGTTTAATGTTGGTCAAGGACATGGTGCGAATACCAGACTACACTTAAAGAGTCTGAGTTGGCAAATAGGCAGATAAAAAATATAGAGCAAATGTTAACTTTTAAGACTGGCTGAAAAAGAAGATCTGGGTTAAGCAGAAGCATTAAAAGAATTGTGACATAGTAAAACAGCTTAAAAAAAAGTGAGAAACAACCAAAATAAATCTGAACTTAAAGTATCAGGCTCAGAATAATTCAAAGACCCACATTTGAGGAGCTCAGTTAAGGAGCTATGAAATAAGGCAGAAAAATTTACACCGAAAATTTACATCTTGCGACTGCCCCATAGTATTTGTTGAGAGGCAATGCAAATTGAGAGACAAATCCAAGGGTGGGTCTAACTGACTGTGCTGATAGGAGGCAAATAAGGAAGGTGGGTCTAAACTCTGAGCAATGGGCATGGATAGCACTGGTGTTCTCTGCTTGCTAACATGTATAACTTTGATGGGAGGTAACAGTCTGTTCTTCTGTTTATCAGACATCTGAATCAGCTTATTCAGTTACAGAGTTAAAAAAGTGGGTTCCCATCCTAACAGTCACTGCTGCAAGGCAGGAACAAGTCATAGTTTGGATGCAAGTCTGACGCACACTACAATCATTAGCACTTGGAAAGTGTATCCTTACTTGATAAACTAAATCCATAACCTTAGACTGTTGGAAGAATTCCTGTGAGAGAACCCCTTGCAGTTGCTATCCACTGGATCACCATTACTCCTGAACCATATTCACTTTTGTGCTTTTTTGTTTTTCTGTGTGGATCAACACGCCTACCTGCCAGCTGATCTCTGCATCTCCACTCCAAGCACAGATATCATTGGTCTTTCATTAAATTAAATGTTTCTTTTTACTTGGTGATCTTCTCCTCAGGTTTAACATTAGAATCCCTGAAGCCTACGAAAAAACTCGTAATCCCGAGCCACCTTAAATTCCTTCACACCTCTGCATCAGCAGCTTTTGTTTTATAAATGTGTCAATCAGCACAAGCAGCCTGCTATCCTTCCACCCCCTTGACGGAACTCAACTCAGGCAAAAAGTTCTCCCAGTTTAAGGTTCCTTATTTGGGTGTGAGATGCCTGGAGTTGAATTGGGTAAATGATACAATATATTGTTATTTGGAACACATGTATTTCATGTGTGTTCTGTGTCTACAAAGATCTGGATAAGTGTAGGTCCAAAGGAAATGCAAGGCAAGAAATGCTGAACACATTCCTAAAGCAGAAACTTTTTCCATGTTACACTAATAATGACGTGAAGTATATAATGTGTGAAGACTTTAGTCCAAATATCAAATTAACACATGCACTTTTATTCAAGAATATAACCAAAGTAAAAAAAAACATCATTCAATTTACATGTTGCTGTCAATGAGTTACAAACCCAAGCTCAAATGTCAATTGACAGAAAGTTAAAATGTATACTTGGATGGTGCAGAGGTAAGGTCTGCTACCATATAACCAAAAGGTTGCTGGTTTGAGTCCCGGTGCTCTGCATTTTGAGTAGTGAGCTGCTATTATTTTTATTACAATAATATAATAAAAACATACCTTTGATTTGAGTCTGTAATACCCGGTGTAAATTTTGGCTACTTATAAAATGTAGCTCTTTTTTTTATTATTCAGTTTTATTCTCTCAGTGATGTCCACATGGTACAACGAATTTGCCTCTCCCTCTCTGAGTTGATGGCATTTATCTCCATTCTTTTCACAAGAGACTGTTGCACCGCAACACAACTTTAGCTGCAGGTGGAAGTCCCATTTTACTTATGGTCCCCAGCTGAGTTGCATTGCAGTGCAGCAGTCTATTAGCCAGCGAAAGCGCTATGAAGAAGCTGTCTGTTGTTGCTGTCCTGCCTTTATCCAGTCTAATAGCGGTCACGGGACATTGTGTCTTTGATTGCCAGTACAACAAATAGTTCTGAGCAGGCATCTACCAAAGTACCAACTGTTTTTGTGAAAAAAAAATGGAGATAAACTGCATCAACTCAGAGAGGGAGAGGCAAGTTCGTTGTACCACATGAAAATCAGTGAGAGAATAAAACTGAATATTTAAAAAAATCACTAACTTTTACAGGTAGCCTAAATTTACACTGGGTATTACAGACTTAAATCAAATATATGTTTTTATTATACTAAAGTAGTGAGCTGCTATTATTATTATTACTAAAAACGCGGAACGGCAGGACTCGAACCAGTAACCTTTTGGTTATAAAGCAGCAGATCATACCTCAGCACCATCCAAGAATATGTATTAACTTTCTGTCGATTGACATCTGAGCTTGTGTTTATAACTCATTGACAGCAACATGTAAATTGAATGATCTTTTTTTTACTTTGGTTATATTCTTGAATAAAAGCGCACATGTTTATTTGATATTTGGACTAAAGTCTTCACACATTATACACTTCACATCATTATTAGTGTAACATGGAAAAAGTTTCTGCTTTAGGTATGTGTTCAGCATTTCTTGCCTCACATTTCCTTTCATCCTACACTTACCCAGATCTTTGTAGGCACAGGACACACATGAAATGCATGTATTGCAAATAACGATATACTGTATTATTTACTCTGTACAACTCCAGGCACCTCACACGCAGATAAGGAGCCTTGAGCTGGGAGAACTTTTTGCCTGAGTTGAGCTCCGTCAAGGTGGGGATGGGACAGCAGGCTGTTTGCTGCTTGTGCTGATCGACACATTTACAAAACAAAAGATGATGGTGGAGAGGTGCAAAGGAATTTAAGGTGGCCCGGGATTACAAGTTTTTTCATAGGCTTCAGGGATTCTAGTGTTAACCCAGAGTACTTCTCAGATATTCGCGACACACTGAGGAACACATTTTCTTTTACAAATTGCACAGTGTTATATGGTATAAGCCTTAAAAGATGGTAGATGACTGAGGAATTGCCAAAGAAATATTCCACAAAAATTGGAAGTTAACACCAGCCCAAGAGTCCACATTCCAGTTACACCCTTAATCTTTATATCTGACTAGCTGTCCCCTGCGGCTCCACCCGCATAGTAGTGAAACAGGACAAACTTTAAAAATCAATAAACAAACAGGTATAGCTAGCTAAGCGGAGGCAAGGTATGGTCCAAAGCGTGGTGAGAGGTAGTCCGATTCGAACAGAGGCTGGCATGTTAGTGAGCCCCACTCCTGGTGTCACGCTTCAGCCTCTGTCTCGGATTTGCGTAAATAAATTGCTCCTGCTAGCGAACTATGATACTTAGAGCGATGAGAGAAGTCACAAAATCAACCAGAAGTTTCAAGCAAATTACAGATGTTGGATTTTATATATATAGTGTGACAAGAAGAGACCCAAGACATTGTAAAGGTTTGGGGCAGCCACCCGTATAATGTGTTCCAGGCTGCAAAAAGTAAAAAGGTTTAGTAGCAAGTAAAGTTTACAAGACAGAGTCCAAAACAGAACTGAATTCCAGAGGAAGGGAGTGAGGCTTTATAGGAAGTCTGGGGTAAATGATGTCGTTCTCGGGGCCAGGACCGGAAGTGATGTCGTCCTCGGGGCCGGAAGTGGCGTGTCCCGAGTCGAGGCAGTGACTCCTGGTGAGATTTCCCGGGAAAGGTGTGCAGGGATCTTAGAAAGAGCGTTAGTGCACCCCGCCACCCCCTGGGCAGATGTATTACCATTATTCTCCAAGCCCTTCAGCTGCCTCCTATTCACACGTGTGTGACAATAGATATGTTCTAGAATGCTGTGCCTCCTGGCCTCGTAGCTGTACATTGAATCTTTTGGTGTGGTGTTTATCACCTTGTACAAGACCTTTAGATTTATTGCAGCTAAACAGCCTCCTACTTGGTTAACTTAGTGGCGTCCATCCCTGTGGGCCATCAGGGCCTTTCGCTACACTCTTAAAAACTCTGCCTTTCTTCTCTCTTTGAGAGGTATCTTTCTGTCTGGCAGCCCTCCAAATGCCAGCAGCAGTGATTTTTTGTTGCTGATTAAAGGAGCAGACAGCCAGGTGTAAGCAATTAGATCTTCTATGGTTTTAATAAGTGCTTTTTCATAGCAGAAGAAACCACCCTAAATGTAACAGCACTAATCAATTTTCACATTTTTTAGAAGGCCTTTCATCCTATCACCGGTTGTCTGTTGCTGCTGGATAAAGTTGAAACATCACTATTTGCAACGCCACTGCACTACTGATTTTTCTTTTTTTCCATATTAAAATGATTTAAGCTCCACAAGACTTTCCAGCTCATGACTGGTTACTGTCATTGTTCCGATTATATTTTTAATATGCTCACAGAATCCAGTGACCAAACCCTTTTGCATGCCTGGATTGAATTCTGCTTTCATTTTCACTGTAGCAACAGCTCCTCACGTGGCCATGTCTTTTCTTTAACTAATGCCTATTCCTGGAATAAAGAACCACAACAAACTCTGTCTGCCTTAGCTGAATGTATTTTGGAAGCCAGCCAGACCACCGGAATGGAGAGCAGGAGGCCTTCAGCTTTGATGCCACAGCCAATGGAGCAGATCGCTTGTGTAGCGAGCTTGCCCACAGGAGGTCTTCCCCCATCATAGCTCACCTCATGTAATCACAATAAATCATTGCAATGTTTTGCTTTAAGGAGTGTAACATCTGCTTTTGTCCCAATGCTACACGCCCTTGTATTCCTCAGACGGGGATCCCTTGTTGCTCAGTTCCCTGAGCATTCTCAATATTCCATTTACTTTCCGTTTGCATTATCCTAAAGGCATAAATTATCAGCTGACACATACTGCTGGATTGTACAGTAGCACGCTGCCAGTTGACTCATCTACCCATAGAATTATCTGTGTTACTGTTTGTGGGGTGTTTTTGGCAAAATGAGCAACTGAAAAGACAGTATTAATAGGAAATCAAGGTAGAGATAATTAAAATGTGACAAGTTTTGCTCAAATGCCGGAAAAATAATTCCATTTTATGCTGGCTTCTTTTTTCTCTGGTGGTTTTACAGATGCTGCCAGGGAAAGCATAGCGTTCTTATTCAAGGTTCATCCTTATTAAGTCGTCAGTGAATGAACAATAACGTATGCCAATAGTGTTCAAACAGAAAGTAACGTTTCAAAAGTGCAAATTTTAGATTTTTATGTTATTTATGCAAAAGTCTATTTTAATACGTAATGTTTGTTTCATGCAAAGCTGGAATCCATCCAGTGTGACAGGATGAGGGCACTCTGGAAACACCAGACAAGTTCAGTGAAGATTGGAAGTGTAAATGAGGAGGTGGAAGTCCTTAAAAGAGTTCTTCAGGGAGCATTTCTGGTGCCACTGTAGCCTCCAAAGAAACATTTCAAAGTCAGCACTATTCTGACAGAGGCTCCTGCAAACACCACACTTCTCAGGATCAGCTGCAATGGAGACAGTATAAAAAATATGGTTATTGCCCAGAACATTTTGGGGGATTTCTACTCTTTTGTAGTGTATCCCAAGTAGGGATTAATGCCCTATCTAGGAGGTATCCTTTTCCTGCAGTTTAAACTGCTGTTCTGTTCACTATGACACAGAAGAAGAATGACATCAGTTTCCTTCATGAACTTTTGGTCATGATCTTCAGAAAGTACCCTTAGATATAGG
This sequence comes from Polypterus bichir lapradei, assembly GCA_026402145.1. Taxonomy (NCBI): domain Eukaryota; kingdom Metazoa; phylum Chordata; class Cladistia; order Polypteriformes; family Polypteridae; genus Polypterus; species Polypterus bichir. The sequence goes on along the minus strand of JANRMT010062818.1, from coordinate 55,811,015 downwards.
ATTTGTTCTTACTAAGCAACCTGTCAATGAGTCACTTACTTATATAGTGTCATCATAAAGCTCTTTACAATGCACATAATAATACAGTGACTTTTCTGTCATTACATCATTTAATTTAAGGGAGTTCCTGGACATGTTCATAACACGGCACCCAGGGTGCATGGTGATATGAAGGAGAAGGAGGTGTGTTGGTCACTATAACTTGTTACAGTACAAATTGTGTCTCCTAGATGTGAATATCTTGTAAAAGTTCTGCCATTGATCATGACTTGAACCTCTGAAGAGGTTACTTCTGTTACATTTTAGCCAGGGTTCCTCCCCTGGCTGGGGTACAGATGCTGTTTTTTTAATTTTTTTTTATTGTTTATTCTTTTGTATATGTTAATATTCTTGGTCATTTAGTTTGTTTATGTCTAGATGTATTTTTTCAAGTACCTTGTGTTTTGTAGGAAGTCCCCTAAGAGGCTGGACCACCTGTCCATCACTGCCCTCAGCCCTATAAAGTCTAAGGAAAGCCCACAGTATATTATGGTTCACTGATTTTGATTAAAGATTATTGTTTGGTTTTTATATACAGTATACATATATTTTTTTTTTTGGACTTCATGCTCCGTTTTTGACTTTACCTTTCAGATGTGTGTACTGAGACATCGTTGCTTCAGGACTGCCTGTTTCAGGCTACTCCTTCTTTGCCTTTTTGTGCTCCTCTAACCCTAAAAGGCGACTTTCTTGAAAAATAAATTGGTAAAACTTTAGGAGCTGACAAAATGCCTCTATTACTTATTTACTCTTATGTAACAAGACCTTAACATACACTTGTTTGGATCTGCATAACACTTACGAAGCATCAGTAAAGTGTTTCTTCAGCTCTGCAATGTGACCTATGAACAAAATTTCACTTTAGAGTGGTCTGTGGTGGCCTAACTGAGACACATTTCTCTTGATATCACATATTTAGTATATGTGAATCTTTTACATTAACAAATAATTTTACCATTGTGTCAATATGCCACACTGCACAGAGGAGAATCACCTAACCACTGATTTTTTTTAGTGTTTAGTGTTATGAAGGCCAAAAGAAGCCTTTGTTAAGGTCTCATTACATATGAGTGATAACTTTTAATTTTATTGTCATTTCAACCATACAGAAAGAAGTGCACAGATGAACAAAATTGAGTTTACATAAATAGATAGATGGATGGATAGATAGATGCATTTCTGCAGTGCCTAGACTAAAGTGTTACCAATACATTTTTTTTATTTATAAAGATTCAACGTGTGCCCATTTTGTAACTAGCTGTTGTTTGGCTTGTCCCCCCTGTAGGGAAAAGTTTTGAGATAATTTGAGACTCTTGTGCTTTGGAACTTTCTAGTTCATGATAACTTCTGTAGAAGCTTTCAAAATATAAAAGCATGAAGGTACGTTGAAAATGTAGACTTTCAATGACCAGAATGCTGGTGGTGTTATATAAACAGAATGCCTTCCACAATTTATTAATTTTCTTGTATCTGCTATAAACACAGAATTATAGTTTTAGTCATATACTAATAAGTTTGTGCTGTCCTGAGTATTTGGATCTTTTACAGATTAACTGGTAAGCCAGATTCGAAGATGATCACTCAAAAGGCTCAGGCTTAACCAAGTCCATAAGTTCCAAAGCTTGTAGGGAAATATTGACATACATGACATCTAGAAGTGATTTAAAGCAGTTGCATACTAAGAACCTGCTTTCAAGTCTGGATAAATGCAGGAAATGGCAATTTCTTACTTTGCATTTTTTTTTCTCTTATGTCCTATACTGGTGCTCATTTCCATTATGTCAGATGATTGAATCAGGTCTGGAATACTTCCAGCCATTTATAAACAACAGCAGAGTCAGTTTTATTTTTGGCTCCTAGGGGAGGCTGGCCTTTCCGTGGGAGCTTTCAGTTGATTATAAAGTATGACAGAAAAAAAATAAGAGTAGAGTAGATGCAAAAAAAAGACAAAAGCAGTTCCAAAGGTTATCGTGAACACTATGGTTGCATTATCAGAACAATCTGCTCCAGTTTGGCATCTCCCCATTTACCAATTAATCAGCAGCATCAATTAGGGCTACAAAGAAGCCGTGTGAAATCAATTGCAAATCTGATAGATAGAAAGCTGAGACTGGAGTGCAAAAGATGTTAGGCTGATGTTTGTTAGCTTGCCTGAAGGGTCAGTGCACGAGATGCACTGATGTCATCTTAAATGTGAGACTGTGATCACATGACCCTGGACTAGCTATCCTGCAGGCAAAAGAAATATATCAATGACCTCATTTATAAAGAGGAAGTGGATTTCAAAAGCAAAGGGAGCGTTCATTTTTAAGAAGTGAAAAAGAGTTGCATCACTTCATGCCAGAGCCTGTTATTAAATTAGGAAGTGAGGGTTTAAATAAAGAATAGTCATCAAAAGGGACAAAAGAAGCCTTGTTACATTGCCCTGTTTTCATGAAGCCAGTTGTGTGTTTTTTTTCTGTGCACACTGTAAATTCCAAATAGTGCTCGAATTTCAAACCTTTAGTTTTATATTCTTATCCAATTATCGAGTAAAGTAATGCTGGGAGCCACATACCTATTATGGCATCAGTGGGCATATAAGGCAGGGGACCTTTTAGGAAAGGATTCCAGTCTTTTGAAAGAGAATTGAGAGAAAAGCCAAGCAAAATGACATCTTTTATTGGCTAACTAAAAAGATTACAATATGCAAGCTTTCGAGGCAACTCAGGCCCCTTCTTCAGGCACGGTACAACACCCTGGTATGAAAGAGAATTGAATAAACTATTAAAATGTAAAGATCACAGGGGTTGCAGTTGTCTTTTTCAGTGATATTATTAGAAAATTTAAGCTAGAGGTGTGAAAATTCTACTATGAACATATTCAAAAGGACAAAGCCACCATACACATGCTTTATTTTTCATTCAGTTAAACTGGTAAAAATATTATGTTAATAAACAAAGAGTTCATTAGAACTTGTATCTTCAGTAATGTCCTCCAGCGCCTCTTAAAAAATGGCTGGTATACTCCCAAATGATCCATAACAGATAAAGTTGCCAATATTTTCTTTGTCATGTCGTAGTGTGATGTGCCTATTACACCTCAAATTGAAGGTGATTTGGTGTTACAATCCACTTTAGATAATAGATATCTTAACCAAAATACGTGGCTTATTTCATTTGAGAACAAGAATGGCTCCACTCCAAGATTTTGCCAGATTTGTTGAGTTGCTACTTTTATACAACAAAGAATTTCAAGCTCTGTCTTTCAGAATTCCATTTTGTTTTTACCAAACATGATGAGGAGGATGTAGAGTGGCTAGTAAGTTGATACTTTGTCTGAAGACTTGACTCCTGCTTCACTTTGCCTGGTACAAAGCTGACAACATTAGTGCTGCTACACAAATTCATTAATGTGTCTGACTTTTACCCACACTAATGAACAAGACCACAAAGTACTTACATTTATGCTACTTTTCTTTACCTGTAGAGCACAAACTGCTATTCTAAAAGGTAACCATTAGCTCAGATTTTAATGTGCCAATTTTTATCCCAGCAGTGTCACACTTTGAACAAGGCAGGAACAATGTTGCATGGACTGTTCAATCTTAGATGCTTGCGTGGACTGGGTATTGAACAGGGTTGTGAGGTTCAGTGGCTGTGGGGCATCTGTTGGTGAAGAAAAATTCACTGATCTTGACTTTGCTGACAATACTGTGATTTTCCTCTGATCAGGGGTCTCAAGAGATTGAACAAGGAGTCTGCGTGTCTGGGCTTGCAAGTGTCCAGGATAAAAACCAAGGTCCAGGCCTTTAATGACCTCTTGGGCACAGCCATCAGCAGTGTGTCTGTCTGCGGTCAGAGTGTCGACCTTGTTGAGAGGTTTACTTACCTCGGCAGCGATATTCATGTCATTGTTAACTCTTCCTATCAAGTCAGTAGACAGATTGGGAGAGCATGGGGGGGGGGGGGGGGTCTTGATGTCTCTGGAAAGAGGTATGTCGCGCTCCTAATATCTTTTCAAAATGACAAAGGTCCAAGTCTTTGGAGTCCTGGTACTTCCTGTTTTGGAATATGATTGTGAGACATGGATGTTATCCAGTGACCTGTGACAAAATCTGAACTCCTTTGGGTCTGTGTCTCTTTGGAGAATCCTTGGGTACTACTGGTTTGACTTTGTGTCGAACAAGCGGTTGCTAACGGTATCCCAAATGAGGTACATTACCTGCATTGCAAGGGAGCGTCAGTTACAACACTACAGCCATATGGCACGATTCCCCAAGAGTGTTCTGGCTTGCAGAATCCTTATCATTGAGGAGCCAAGCAGCTGAACCAGGCCAAACGGACGGCCACGTAACACCTGGCTGTGGCAAATAGATGGTCATTTCCGAAGGGTGGGACTGGACCACTGCCTGGAAGGGTTACCAACTGGTATCCCGAGCTGTTTTATCATGTGTTGGGTGTGGTAATGCAATGTATTGGTGGATGCTCCCCAACCTGACCTGACCTGAGTGTCACACTTTTTTGCAAACAACTTCTTTATGTGACAGAGATCATGATCTAAGGAGGCCAAAATGACAGGGCTGCGATAATCAAGTTGATGCTTTGCACTCCTTGGTTGCACTTTGATTGATATTCTATCTATGAAGGGTACAGACACAAATTGAGACATGAGAAACCTTGGAATTCTTGTCTGAAAATCACTCAGGACTGGGCCTGCTACTAGATGCCCTGCTGTATATAGTCATAACTTCCTCAGGGTCAGTAAAATGGAGATGGAGTGGTGGCTCTGAGGCAAGGGATCTGCACTGGCAATCGGAAGGTTGCCAGTTCTAATCCTGTAAATGCCAAAAGGAACTCTGCTCTGTTGGGCCCTTAAACAAGGCCCTTAACCTGCAATCACTGAGAGCTTTGAGTAGTGAGAAAAGCGCTATATAAATGCAAAGTATTATTATTATTAAAATATTTTGGCAGTACTAATGGACTGCCAGAAACCTTTAATACCCATGCAAGAACAGAAAGTTTGAACATCGCTCCATAGTGAAAATAGAGTCCCTGTCCTGTCCCCTGGATTTGCTGTTCACCATTTGGTCAGAGTCTCCTTTATAATATCCAAACATGAGCTTTCCCAAGCAGACTAAGCAGTGTTATTCTCAAAACATGTAAGGTCATACCGTGCTGTGTCTAATAATTAAAGGTGCTGCATCATTGCATTTAACACTCATCGTGTTTCTTGCTTACCCTGGTAGCACACTGTTTTATTGTATTTTTAAGAATTTATTTCAAGTAAGAATCAATAGAAAGGACCCCCAAAGAACACAGCAGCTCTCCAACTTCATCATCCTCAGTAATGCTTCAGATTCTTAAATGACTGAAATACTCCTTGTAATAGGTGGCTCTGTTTTCTTCTGTCATCAAACATGCTTTCGTGAACTGTTCCAAATGACAAATAAAAGTTCATTTACTTGCAATTTTGATGTCCTGTTCTTTTTGAGGAAGCCACTGGACGGAAGACAGGGAGAGGCTGGATGCAGGGTTCAGAGCCAGAGGATTGAGGGGGCATCCCTTCTGTGTCGAACACCATGCCCAATTTCATTGAGGAGGACGTGGGATATCCTGTTCAGCCAATCACAAGAGAGAAAGAAAATTAAAGTCACTTCCTGCCCAGCTGTTCCTCTTGAGACTTAGCAGAGGAAGCCCCCACTTCCTCTTGCTTCATTCTATAGCAAGTTAAGAATTAGCACCAGCACAGTCTGAGTGAATGAACAAATAAAAAAAAATAACTCTTTCATCCTCTTTGGTTAATTGATTTCAGTGGGATTCAAAGATCAAATTGGACAGATGTTTCCTAAAATGATGTATCAAATAAGATGAGTGGGATAAATATACAGTACATTAGCATCAGAATAAAAAAATTCTAATTTTATAAATTGACTGGCTACTGTACATTATTTTTTTTATTAAGACAAAATATTCTTCTCTGCCTTACCCATACCAATTTATACTCTGCTGCCCTGTCTGAGCTATAAGAATGACACCACCTGTTCTTAGGAGGCCATTGTCTTCAGAGACAGGTGTCAAACACCTCTGCTTGCTTCCTCTCATAATAGATGTGTGGTTTGGATAATTGCCCCCTAATGGGTTGCCAGCTCCTGTACCCGGAAGCAAAAATGTGGCTTTGCAACTGTCCTGCTTTGACCACAGTAGTGGAACTGAAATTAGCAGCAACATGTTAAGCCATTACCTGCCATCCGGCGGTGCAAGTAGGAGGTGTCAGTCTGGTCTGAAATACTCTTCTTCCTTCCGTGTAGCTCAAACAGACTGAAGCCATTAACGTTGCCCTCTACTTCATTCCCTTAAAAGGAGGTTTTCTCTTTTGGCACAGTTTGAAAGCTATTCATTGACTGAGTAATTGTGGATTTTTTATCTTACTATTGTGTCTGGCTGCTAGGTTACAAACCACTTCCCAAGTTTTATTTTGGTGTCTTTTTCCTAAATGTAATATGAATGTGCAAATATCATCAAAATGAAAACTCACAGATTATCAGTAACAAGTTGTACAGAATGTTTTTGATCCTGTGTGACAAAGATAACTAATAGTTAGTGTGTCCAGCAATGGACTGGCACTCCATCCATGGTTGTGTCTGGTGCTCTAGTACTTGGCTCAGTAGGTTTTAAAGTGGATGGTTAAGTGGTAGCATTTGTACTTGCTAACATTGGTACTGTGTACTTGTTTTAAGAATAGTACTAGACTTCCATTAATGAAGCTGGCACTGAGTATAAATTAGTTATTGTACTGTAAAATGGATGTTGGACCTTCTGTGCTTCTACAAGTGATCTGGCAGAATATCTTGCTCTTAGCATGCTTCATAATGTGTCTTTTTTTTTGCTTGCTTTTTCCAAGGACTAATCCGTCCATACAGCATAGGGAGTTGTAATCAAACAATTTTATTTAAGGATGAGACACTCATTCCTTAGGGCAGAATAAGCAAAATGAGAGCAGGACAGTGGCGAAATGGAACACATTGATATCTCACAAAACAAGAACCCCTTGTTTCTATTCCTTGTGTGTTCCTCCTGGACTTTTCATTTATGTTCTCCTCTACATTTGTGGAATGTGCAAATTATTTGTATAGGTTCATGTCTCATCCTGGGTTGGTTATTGACTTGCCCTGATTGCCACAACAAAATTTGTAGTAAAAAAAAGTATAATAATTTGATCCCTTTTTTTCTCACAGGATTGACACATTCTGTATTGAGGGTCTTTGCCTATCTGAATACACAATTCCATCATCACATACACATAATTTTTACCGCCACTTTTGTCCTCTTTCGATTGCAAGCAGTTTCATGCTTAACTAGATTCCAATATTACTCTTGCTTTAATCAGATGGTCACCAGAAGCATTAAGTCACATTATGATCCTTCATCTAACAGTGGTCTCTCTTTTATGAACAGAGGAGACACTGATAATTCTTTAATATTAATGATTCTTTAGATTTATATAGCACTTTTCAAACTACTCAAAGCACTCTTAATGCAGGGAGGACCCAGGAAGTGAATCCACTATCTCCTTACTGCAAAGCAGCAGCACTACCAATGTGCTGATGAGCCAATAATTTGCAGGTATGAGGGGACCACCTCTTGCTTTTCTTTATACAGAGGTAGTTCTCAGAAAGCCCTGCGTAATGTTTTTCAGTATCAAATTAAAATGCATTCATTTGTTTATATAGATTCTTTCCCAATGAACACAAGTGGTATACATTTCAGGCAGTTTAAGTAACACACTATTAAATTGCACAATGTATCATCAGGATCAGTTAAATCTGAAGCCATGTCTTTCACAATCATATCCTTAGTCTCTTGACAACAATGCCTACAGAATGGTAAATTTGGGGTTTCAAAAGTTGTATAAAGTCATTAACTTGAACTAAAGCCAGAGATCTTATGGACCAAAGAATACTCCATCAGAAACCCCAGTGTTTGGAGACTTTCATAGTTAACAGTACAACACAGTGCATTATCTTCCGTCTTTGTATATTCACTGGAGTTTTCCTCCAGTATCCATAGTCTCTAAACTGGCCCTTTGTATGTGATTGGTGTTTTGTTTGTGAATTCAACTTGCATCTTGATTTCTGCATTTAGCTTATCGTTGCTCAAATAGATCTCAATCCATTTGCTTGTGATTAGTGTGTGGGGTGGCATATCTCAGTGACTGTTGTTGAAAACACGTCTATGCTCCATGGTGTTCACCTATGCTTAAAGTAGTTGTTCTGTGAGGCATCTATCACTCAAGCTGTTGACTCTATCCTGTTCCTGTCAGAGTTTCCACCAGTTATCAAGTTCCTTTCGATGGTGTCAGAAACTGCACTCACTGACATGTTGGCTTTCTTAGCAATTTCTCTAAAGAAACAACCTACACTTTTAGGGGTTATAATGATCCGTCTGTCTTCCTTTGTTAATTTTTGCTTTTCCTGCAATTTTGATAGCAATATTTCTAATGCTTCAGAAGGTGTAGCAACACAGTTTTTTCCAACACTGCTTTTAACAAATACAGAGGGTTTCTAAGTAATCAACAAAACATGGAACACCTGTAGGAATTGTTTACGTCAACTTTTAACTTCCATTGCTGCAGAAAAGCTGTAAATTGTTAAGTCATTACTTGTTCCTTGAAAGAAGCCTTTTTGTGTAACTCTGAAAATTATATTGTTTTTCAATTCTGTTAGGCCCTTGAGCAAGACCCTAAACCTGCAGTTGCTCCATCCTGGGTGTGATGTTAACCTGCATCCAGCCCTGCAAGCAAGTTTTCCAACTTGCAAGGGAAAATTCTGTTGTTGGTGGCAGCATTGGCACTCCAGCCGCTGTAAAAAAAAAAAAAAAGAAAAACGAACAACAAAAACAACTCACATTATTCCTTTCAAACTAGTGTGGTTCTGAGATGTCACCCATTGCACGACTTGCATCCAGGTCCTAATTTGGGATCCTGAGGTGATTCATTGTGTGGTGGTTGCAGCAACATGCTGTACCAGTGCATGCTCCCAGCCTCTCTCTGTTTTTGGTAACCTAAACTAACCTCTGGAAGTTTACTGCTTACCTTGTACCATTTCAAGTTATTGACTGGATTTGAAAAGCTCAAATCTAAACTTGAAAAATGGGGATGTTCTCAAATTTTTGACTAGCAGTATGTGTGTATGTATAAAATATCTTCTAAATCTTCCAGTCTCGTATTTGTATTAGTTTCTCACTGTGGCATATTTTGGCCAGTCAAACTGTTTTTTAAGTTGGGAACTGCTCTTATTTCATTGCTCTATCAAGAAACCATCAGCTTTAGGTTAACTATTTGCTTAATATTAAATTGCTACACAAATGGTCTAGCCGATGAAATAACATGTCAGCTCATTTGACTATACAGTATCAACTATTTGCACAAATGACATGTGCCTCCTGCCAGGCGGCAGTAGGGTAACCCTGCCAGTTATGAAGGCAATCACATAGGGGTCTACAAATAGAAACAGTCTGTTTAAACACAGTCCGGAAATTGCTCTAATCAGGATGTTTGCCTTTGGGAAAAGCCAAGAGGAATTAGACACTTGCTTATCAGCAGTTTTAATGAGGCCTGTCATTTTCAGTTTAATCCTATTGTTAGCTGTAAGTCCACATTAAACAAGGAAAAAATATTTTATACTGTTCCAGTGAACAGCTAGAGTTTTGCATGAGATGAGCCAAAGGCATTGCACCGTGTGCTCACTATGATTTGATGCCTGTTAAAGGATCCGGGTCATTTGAGGCATAATCCTTTTCTAAGGAACTCTTTCCTATTCCATAAACTGGGATTACAGGTAGCTAAGAATGGTGAGAGTATGCATTCAGCCAAAATAATGTGGCCTTTGTGCACTACTCTTGGAAGGAAGACAATCTGCTGAAGAAAGCTGACCATTGTGCCCTAGTCCTAGGCTTGAAAATGTTGTGGTTAAATCTAAATCTGTTTTCGTCTGATTGCTTTGTTCCGAATCAGAGGACATTTTTTTTGCTTTTTTTCAATTTCTAGTTAGTTGGGTTCAGTTTCACAGCTTTCAAGCACAATAAATGTATGAATAAACATCTCATGGGCGCATTGCGGACGTCTTTCATTGGGCAGGAACATTTCTTTTCTCCAGGAAAAAATATCATACACCTGGGTATTTGTTCACCACTGCATTTTTCATCATCTAGAAGACTACTTGAAAGTTATGCTCTACTAAGTTTATGCGCTGAAGGAAACGTTTCACATAGCCGAGTGTGCTACAGAAGACCAGCGCTGCTGATGGCATACCCTGAGCTTCAGTTTTATGACAGTTGACTTATCACATGATTTTCATTTAACTGTATGATCTTGTTTATTTACTCTCCAGTAGCCACAGAATGAATGAACGCAAACTGAATTCAGTTTATCTCAAATCATATGTCTACTCTCTTAACTCTTGCACGTATTTGTCATTAATGTTTGATTAACGTTCCAGTGTTATTCTGCGCATTAAGAAGACACCCCACCTGCACACATGGTGTATTCATGGTGTAAAATACAGTAAGGATATTTGATCGAAGGTCTCACAGGACACTGCTCTTTCTGCTGGTCGCTTCTTACCACCTCTGTACATATTCTGATTGACCTGGTCACAAGTAAATTAAGTAAGTTACCATGGTAAGCAGTTGTCTGCTTGTGCTCACGAGGGGCTTTAAGACTGAATTGGTGCTGCTCTGACTGAGGCAGGGCAGGATAGGATTAACTATTAAGCAAAACAAGCACATGCTTAGGACATCAAGGGAAGGGGGGCACCACAGAAATTTTCCATTGCCAGATTTACCATGGATCATATGGTGCAAAATTGCAAATGATACAGCTGAATCAGTTTCCACAAAATGGGGCTTCCACATTAAATGAAAAAATTACATATACATATATTCAATAATAATAAAATAGTAATAATAGAGATTAATGATATATGTTAATCTTGGGAATACAAAAAGATTAGAATCCGGTAATTGCCACACAGTCGACCGAGACTCATGCGATTGTTTTTGTCTTGTTCATGATGGCTGTACCATTCAGTCATCTGCTGAAAGTGCGTGCAGCCCATATAAAGAGCTGCACGCCCTATATATATATATATATATATATATATATATAAAGTTTTTAGGGCCTCTAAAGTCCTTAGGCCAGCCCTGGATTGACCAAATTATTATATGAGTTGTGTACACATTTTTTTACATTTTTATTGTTTTTAATGCTCCATGTTAATCCTTGGCTCATTATGCTTTGAATGAGATTATTGACAGCAGGCACACAAACTGTCATGCAAAATGCACAGTATTTCATGTAGTTAAATCAGTCCCATAAATGATCACATTCAGCACTTGCGAATTACTCTAAGGTTTGCTTGGTACAGCACTGAGATTACGCTTTCCAAAGGGTCGCAGTATGGCTGTTTTGCTCCACACCAGAATGCGATTGGTGAGTCTATTTAACTGACCAAACTTTCAGGGAAGTTGCAGCAGAGTTCAAGAAAACTGGTCCAAACAAACTCGATGTAAAAACACCTTAAGAATGTAGGTAGGTTGCAGTTGAGCTTCAAAAATTTTTTAACGGGGGAGTGAGTCATGTGTTCTCAAGCAAAGATGGGGAAAAAGGTGTGGATCATGGGGATTGTTCGATGAGCCTAAAATATTTTGTGTATATTCAGAGTAACAAAAGTATCTACTGTACTTGACCTCAGGAGGCAGGGAGATGGTACATTGATGTCCTTTTCTGTTGATCCCACTTTTCTAAAGCTGATTATTTTATTTGTTTCTAAATTTCTGACTTGTTGAGGATCCCACTGCCCTTTAGGGCATTTCACCACAGAAGATTTGAATATACCTCAACTGTTCAGAGCCTAGGACTGTGCCAATCATTTGAAGTGGAAAGTGGACTTAAAGAGGGTCTATGACTGACTTGTTTATTGTAGTCTTTACCGTTCTTCTAGACTCTTTCATGGGTGCTGAATGGTTGCCATGTTACCCCACTGTTGAATCCTCGTGGGAATGGTCTTGGGCTTTGTGTCAAGTCTGTTTTCAGTCTCAGAGAATATAATCACATCAAGACAATCAGGGTGCATAAGGACACATTGAAGCAATCCTCTTTTGTTTTTTAATCCATTTACTTCCACTTTAGTGCTTTAGCTTTCAGACCAATATCATTGTGGTAAACACTTCAGTTGGAGAACCTGAAGAAACTGATCACTGCTAGAGGGGTTTCGCAAAGTTTTAATACTAGATAGTAATGTTAAAAAAGCAAAGTAAATTAGTATCTGCCACTCGCCAGCTAAAAATAAAAGAAATAGATCATTTAAAGTATGCTCACATAAAGTCTGCATTTTTCTTATGTCAAGAGTAAAAAAGGGCTCCTTATATAATTTACAGGGATCTAAAATAAAAGTGTGGATGAATAATTGGATTGCACGTGGTTACAGATGTTCCAGTTGTGTAATGGAACATTAACTAACACATTCAGTTGAGGGGTAAACTGAATTTTTATATCTGCTGTTTTCCTTTTGCCAAGTGTCAACATTTGGCAGTAATTTCAGTTTAGCCTTGGACACAAACTGACTGATAACATGCTTATTTTGGTTTTGCTGCTATTCTTAAAGTCACAAAACATAAGAGAGTAGGGCAAGATCAACAGCTGGCGGCTTCTGATTCTAGGACCATGAATTATTTGAGGACTATTTTCTGAATATTTTTTGATTTTACTATTTCCAAACACTTTTTAACTTTTGTAAATCTCTCCATTGCAAGTAAATGTAGAAAATTATTAGAAAGGCTGCACGCTTCTTAAAACGGTATACATAGTACAACTTCGAACAGTATCTCAATTTAATGATTTGCAGCAGGAACTGGGCTCATATTCAAACCCAATCACTGTGTTGTGACTTTGATGTTTTCTTTGGGTACACTGATCAGTTTATGTCGACTGGTTACTCAGTGGCCAAAATTAAATACTGAGTTATGTTTTGAAAATATTTCTTGTCATACTGTTCATACTCATTTTTGCATGCACTGTGCATCTCAGAATTTACACAGACTGCACAAAGTTTAGTGACGTAATATCATTATATTTCAGCTAGGCTTTTAATTGATATGCTTGTTTACGTCAATGAAATATTCTTCTTCTAGTAACATTTATCTAGTTTTGCCTGAACAGGGGCATCCCAAACAGTGAAACCACACAGGGCACATCCCTATTGCTCAGTGTCATGGATTATCTTCTTTCACTTTTCACTCATACTTGTTTACTTTGGGCACATAGGCACAAGTAGCAAATGCTGGTGAACAAATTTGATCCGAGTTCCCTCATGGGGCTCACGCTCAGAAAATATGAATCATGACAGAATGGAAGTCTTTTGTAGATTGTAATCCGTGCAGTCTGTTTTTTCTTAACACAGCAGAAGTTCTCTATCAAATGTGTCAGAAAATTGAAATTCATTTGGACAAAGCTAGCAGTGTAAATGGAGCACATTAATATCAGTCAAGATGCTAAGCTTTAGGTCTGAACTCTGGTCTGTCCGTTTTATATACAGATTATAGTTTGCAATGTGGACAGCCGGGATGCCTCTATACTGGAAGGACCTGGGGAGAGAGCTTATCCAGGGCATTACTTCCCCCGGAACACTAGAGGGCAGTCCCTTGGCTTGCAGCAGTGCCATGAGTTTGGAGCATGGAAGCTCAACCCTGCTGGGGCCTGTGGCCCCCGCCAAGGGGCTCCTGGAGAATTGCTGAGCCCATGGTTGCAGAACCATTAGAAGGTCATCAAGCACCTGCAGCACCTCCGGGTCCCCTATAACAGAAGCCAGCTGCCACTACTCCAGGAGCCAGAGTCGGGAGGTGGAGGACAAAGCCTGGAGGAGTGGTGGTTGGAAAGAGGAGATGACAAGAGAGAGAAAAAAAAGAAGAGAAATGCTGTGTACTGTGTGTTGGTGCTTTGGAACTGTGCTGTACAAGTGGGAAATGGGGGAAGGTGTTTCCCATGAGGATAAAGAAAAAAAAATAATTGTGTGTGTGCTGAACTTGTGTCCTGCATCTGTCTGTGTGAGGTTTGGGTTTAGAAGTGCCCTCTAATTTCCACAGTTGCTTTAAGCATATAAAAGTAGCCTATGTTTTGTAGTGCTTGATGTCACAAAACATTTTAAATTTGGTTTAACTGAACAAAACTATTTTATTTCATTTAAGAGAACACAATATATATAGTAACACACAATTCAGTCAATATATCAGTCAGTCAGTACATCAAAAATCATGCCATAAAAAATCCATCAAACTAAAGAACATAAACACACTCCTTATCCTGTGCACTTAAAGCCGCTTTACTGCTTTGATAAAGTACAGATTTGCAGTTCTTTTCTATTTCTTAAGGGCCACAGGACACCCCCAGTCAATCTCAGAAGTAACAGAAACTAGGCAAAAATTTACTGTGAATCTCTTATCTAATTCTACACCATGCTTGTTCCTTTGCTAAAATACTGATATGTTATTCATAGCTGTAGGGACATTCAAGAGTGGTTCTAACCCCAAACAAATTGCACAGGGTTCAAAAGTAACAAAGATAAGAGGTTTATTAATACACAAAGCAAAAATTACTACATGGCGAAAGGGTGCATTTACACAAGAGTGTTAAATAGCAAAGACCTAATCCTCAGGACATTCCTAAAAATAAGGTACCTATCTTCCTCATAGGGTGGCTGGTCCATTTACCCACTGCTTCCTGTAATCCCCTGCTCACCTTCTCTCACCTCTGGCCTTCCTTTGACTAGCCAGTGTAGTTCTTGTGTAGCACTGCGTCCCAACCCTAAGCTCTTTAGTCCACTGACTGGATTAAGCCCAGAGCCAGTAAAACTTCTGGGTTACCTAGAGTCCACGCATAGTCCTAGTGATGCCGGTGAAGAGCTCCCCCTAGTGGCATCAGGTAATCCTGCTTATGACCCATATTAGAGAATTGAACTGGAGAGTAACAGACCTTCTGCCCTTTATTGTAGCTTTGCGAATCTGGTACACATTTCCCTCTAGTGCTCAGGGGAACATGCAAAGAAAATAATTTTCTCTTATTGTGGGTCGGTTTGACCCAAAATCGAAGTGGTAGTGCTGGTTAATAATGGTATCCTAGCTTGAAATCCCTGTGGGTGACACATGGTCTGCCCACTGATTGCTTTAACCAATGCCTACTATGTGCTATTTACTCTGTAAGCTCTTCACAACGTGCCTGTAAGTGAGGGAAGTCAAATGGTGTTATGCACATTTTCACACACATCATACCACTTTAAAGATCATCAATATATTCAAAAAATAGTTTGATGTTTGATAAACCAGAACTCCGATTTTGTTTGAAAATAGTAAAAGTTGTCAGGCAGCAGAGAATAATGAGAGCATTAAGAAAATATGTTTCTTTATTTGTAGAGCTTGGTTATACGGATCTGTCTGTTTGTGTGTCTGTCTGTCTGTGTTACAGGACCATGCAGGTTTGAAAGGCAGTCAGTTAATTTAGCATGGTAATGAGCAGAATATTCTATGATGAAGCTCAAATAAGAACTTGTAGATGAAGCAGCAGACCAGCATAGAATGATAATGTTGTAGAGTGAAGTATGCAGCTTTTAATATTTGTATTTTTAATTCATGTGGGCATTTCAGTTTGTTTTTCATTTAAAATTCTCCTTGATGAGACAGAGTATAGCAAGACTCATGCTTGGCTGACCGTTTCAATTATTAATAGTGCTGCCTGGCTTTTTCATGGATATTTAAATGGTGACAGGATGAATGAAAGAAGTGACACACATCTTCAGCTACTTCAGTGATGTTTAGTGTGCTTGATAAACTTAGAAAGCTGGTTATTTTCATCCTGCAGCATGTAAAGTGAAACTCGCCCACCCACGTCCATGACATTGTATTGTCTGCTGGCGAGCTAAAACAGGGACCTTGTTGGCAGCCGGTGTGGTCTACTAGCTGTTGTGGTGGGTATTCATTCTCTTAAGTTACATGTTCAAATCCCACTACTGGGTTTACTGTGTGGCCCATCCAGTATTTGATGTCTAACAATGCATAATCTATTATGATGTGCCAAGGTGAAGGTTGCTACAGTATATACAGTAAAGACTACATGATTCATATTTCAGTTTGTTAAGGCACACTTTGCAGTGCTGACAAACCAGAACTGTTTCTGCTCTCTAAATAAACCAATTTGTGTGCAGTTTGGTCATTTTGAAAGCAGCTCTGTTGCTAGTAATCATCGGATCAGTTGGGCTGCGCTGCCAGGCTGCAGGATATGTTTATTAGTCTTGCTTTAAATATTACCTTTTGCAAAAAGTCCCTGGCAGCAAGAAAAACAATCCTTTTTTTGTTACAATACTCTTTAGTGCAGTTCATTTTTCCTTGGAACATTATAAATCCCTCCCTGTACTGTGATTTCCCAGCAGCAGGAATCACATTGTCAAGGGGTGTTCTTTCAAAGTCAATGCTTCTTGTGAGTCATTCAGGGAGGCTGCATTCCCACTTTACATTAATAAATCTATAACAGAGCTGCGTCAAGTTTCTGAATTTCTATTCTCGTACAGCTCTACCCCAAGAGGAACTCTCCAGCCGATGTTGCTAAAAAATGTTCCAGAAGTACCAAAGTGGTAATCCAATTTGAAACTCTGTGGTGGGCCACCTCAAATCAGAATTCTGCACAGTGAGATCATGCTGTTGTGTCTATTAAACCAACCTGAGTGGTGTAAGTTAAAATGGCTTTACATCCGTCAAGGGGGAACTCTCAGTTTTTAGAAACGCTTCCTCTCATCAGTGCTCTCGATTTAATCCCTAAATAAAGATGAATTTTTTGTAAGCCCAGTGGCAAGATGACGCAGTGGTTAGCACTGTGGCCTCTCTGTGCAAGGAGACTGTGTGCAAATGCCAGCCCAGTCACTGTATGTGTGGAGCTGTATGCACACTTAGTCAGCAATGCTTTCTTGCCGTCACATTCTTATGGTTGCTTTATATTCCTTTCTCTCTTCTATAGACCTCAGACCAGGTGTAGAATTTGATTTTTTTTGCTATTGCGTACTCCCAAACTTTCTCTCTCCTTAAAGTGGGTCTTCCAAGACCCACTCATCCACGTAATAAACTTTGTTCTTGGTTCTAAGGCTGCTTTTATATAGATCCGGATGGACATATGGAAAAGTTCCAGGGGTTTTGTTTATTGGCCAAGTCTGTAAGTATTGACTATGGAGTACTTCCTGGTTGGGATCCTTGGGTGGAATAGCTGGGGAGTGAAGCTAAAGCATAACTTGAATGTAAACCTCTTGCCATTTTGTGTCTCAGTCACCCAAGACAGTCTTGCAATTCAACTATTTAATGACTGATGTGAATTTAACCGTCACATTTTTCCATGATCGTTGCCTCTACCTCAACAGTTTTCTAGTTTGTTTTGTGAGACTTTCGGGGAAGAGCACATTTAGCTTTACTTTATCACTGGTGACCAGCTCACTGAAGGAGGGAGAAACTGTGTTTTGGTAGACATTTAATTTCAGTATGTGAGGGAAAATCTCAGGAAGCTTAGTCCCACCATTCAGATACAAAAAAAATTGGGTATTTTGTAAACAGTTTGCATTATTATGAAGTAATTATTGTGTTATTTCACAAACATCTTGCACACTGCTGCTGTTACCATCATTTATGTGCATGTTTCAGTCATCTAGTGACAGCTATTGATGGAGAGATTAACTAGGTGTATAGCTTGCATTCAAGTAACAAGAACTGAACAAAAGTTTTAGACATACATTTAGTTTTACTCATGTTAAAGTTTTGTACGCATGTTTCAGCATAGACAGAGGGATAGTACAGAGCTGTCATTGCTGCCTCACAGTGCCAGGGTGTGAATTGGTTTTGCATGTCCTCCCCATGCATTTCTGGATTGATCGGTATTAGTGAGTGTTGCTAAATGCATGCGCTTACCTGTTGTGAGCAGCAGGGGGCATTGCAGCACCCTAAACTCCAGACACAAGTCACAGACACATTTTATTATACCATTTACCTTACAAAAGGCTTAAATAGTGGCACAAAACAACACAATTCTTCTTCTTTCTCTTTTTGGTCACTCTACTCCTCTAGGCAAGCTTTGTCTTCTTCCACCAACTTACCTGGATAAGGTTAAGTGGCCTCTTTTGTCTTAGACCCAGGTGTACTTGCGGTGCTAGGACATAGCCTGTTGGACGTAGTTCCAAGTCAAACAGAAGCCCCACAAAGTAGGGATCATTAATCCTGGCAGCTTCCCTTGGTGGCCCGCACAGAACCCCATGGGACTATATCTCCCAGCATGCCTTGCAGGTGTCCATGTGGGTATCTAGATCCAGGGGTGCTGCCCTCTAGTGTATCGGGGGAGCATGTAGTCCTGATAAGTTATCTCCCCTTATCTTTCCATCACACTTACCTCTATTACACCTGTTCTAACACTGATTACTGTCATAATAGACGCTAAACTTTTTACTTTAATACTTTGGAAATGTGTCTAATTTGTGCAGTTAATATTTTTTTTTCATTATGCAATTAATTGCTTTGTAATAGGTTTCATCAAATGCATATTTGAAATGAAGAGTTCATCTCAATTTCAGTCCATCAGTAACTTCTTCCTATTTTTCTGTTTGTCACTCTGTCTGTCTGCTTCTGTCTGTCTATATGCATTCACATATCCATCCATCTGTCAATATGTACCTTTCTTTCTCTCACTGTCTATCAGTCTGTTCATTCATTCATCCATCCATCCATCCATTCATGCATCAATAACTCCTATCTCTGTTTTAACTGTGCCCTTTTTTACTTTTTGTCATACACAATTTTGTGGCACATTCCGGTCTGACTTCAGTCACTTGTTAGGCTGGCCATGCTCCCTTGGACATTATGGTAGCCTATGGTATTGAAAATGGATGTTTGGTAAAAAAAAAAGCTTTAATCTGTGTAAAATTTCCAAGATTGACAAGTAGTTTAAATATGATGCCTGACTTTCTTTTCTCTGTTTGTCTTTCAGGATGCCTTTGTGGAGCTGTATGGGGGACGGAGGTCATCAATGCTTGGATGTAGTTGGCCATCTCTCAAGACAGTTTTCAGCCTGGCTGCTTTGGGTGCTGCTGGTATCACCATTGGAGCTTACTTTGTGCAGAAATAAAGAACACAACAGTTTTTTTTTGTTTGTTTGTTTTTTTGGCCTGATATGGATCTTCCCTAGGAATACTTCTCTTCAGATATCAAGTATTTGAAACAAAATAACAAAAACCAAAACTTTGCCAGGAGATGCACTGAATATGCCCATATGGAAATGAAGCAATAACACAGGGAATTATATTTAGAAGAAAGGGAAGGACAATTTTCACTTTATTTCCACCAGCATTTGACAGGTTTTTTTTTTTCTGTTTCTAAAGAAGTCTACAGGACGTCACACAATGCAAAACTACTTCAAATGCACAGTTTTCTTTCAAAATAGTTCTGATTTCTCCCTCAAGTTTTATATTTTTTTTTCTTCTGGAAACAGTTCAACTGAAAAACACTTTCAGTTTCTTCAGGTAACTCATCGTGAGTGCCTTCCTGGAATGATGGATCCAAATACTTCTGGAGGTGGCAATTAGTGTTTCAAGTCCTTCCAAACAGACTGTCTGCTGAAGTCAAGTTTAAAAAAAAATTACAAGCACCACACTTTCATCAGCCTCTTTAGAAAAGACAACCACGTGGCCGGAATGCCCTTTGTTTTGCCTATAAGCCATCTTGTCCTCCCTACTATAATTTCCATCATTCTCTTTTTTCCACGAATTTTCGTGCAGTTTCTTAGTGCGTCTGATTTTATCTGTCTAGTGCTTGATCAATGGAGAATGAATGAAATCTGACTGCTGTTTGTACTAAAATAAGCCCAACTAAATCCTAATGACATGTGCTGCCGTGTTTTTATGTGAGTCTCTCTGACTATATATTTGACAGTTTTAGTTGATCTTTATGAAAAAAATTAGCTACCACTATTTTGTGGACTTCATGGAGTATAGGCAAATTAGAGAGAAAATTTAAAAACAGAACAGTGCAAGAAAAGGTACAGCTGAGAAAGGCCCATGATGCTCTTGTAGGCTCACCAGTGTTCTATCCTGCTCCCATTAATGTAATGCAAAGATTAGGAAGAATACAAAGCGGGTCAACTTTTCTCCAATCCAAACACACCGCACAAATTCAAGAAGAAGGCAGATGTGTGTAGCATGAGGGTTTAACTAATTGGTGTGTATTTGCATGGAAGTTAATTATTTCAGAGTCGGAGACCTGCTGCCCCTACACAGTTTGACCAAAACAGAGTTCTAGCCCTGGTTCTACTTTCACCCTTTCTTTGCTTTGGTGAGCTTTGATTATGTTATGCCTGGCCTTTGATTTCTGTAGCAATTTTAGTCACTACAAACCAAGTCTTTGTACCGAGAACTGTCTATGCCAAATCAAGCCCATTAGACACTTGCAAGCAACTTTTTGTTTTCACTTTCTGTAGACCAGCCAAACAAGTTGACACATACTGAAGACTGTCTTTTTACTGATTGCCTGTCCAAACTGAAGGAGAGCAGACCTGTTGTGTGTAAGTGAAGCAGGCAGTCAGATGCCGAGAGTGGGCAACAAAATAGTAACTATGTTTGCGTTCTTTACTTTTCCTGCATTTTCCATGGGTATATAAAAAGAAAGTTTTATCATGCAGTCCAGGCTTTTGGCATTGAACAGCCTATCATATTTTAGGCACCCCAGAACATGATATCTCCATTTTCAGTGTGATGACTGTTGGAATACAAGTCTGTGAACATAATAAAACACAAAACCGAATTGCTTGAGCCAGGTGAAATATGACCCAGTTATTAGCACTGTAAATGCACCTAAAGAGCGTTTTATTCATTACAGATATTGATTATTTTATTGTGCCTAAGCTACAGCACAACTGGGGAAGGGCAAAATATTTTTTTCAGCAAAATATGATTTTTCTATTCTATTCCACATAATAAAATATTAGTCATTGATGTTTTACTGCTAAAATTAAAGCTTTATTTAGGAAAAGTCACGTGCTGGACACGTCAGATTTTTTTCATGGCTGTAACTATGCAGTAGGCGGCACAAGACACAGACACAGTAGCAAATGCCTGCTTATTGTGACCTGGAGGATACATTACTTATAAGATAGTGCACTGCATGATCCAGCAGGCTAACAACAAAGAAATCTGAAGCATCAAAGATGGGCTGCGGGAAAACTATAGCAGGCCAATGGGTCAAAGACCTATTTATCTAAGGAGTGCATCTTCTCCAAAATGTACTCATTTTCAGTTTTTCTCAGTTCCTTGTAGGAATTTTCCTTTTTCCTTACCTGCCTTGTCTGACATCTTTGTAAAGGGCATAAAGACATCCATAGTGGCAGTGCCAGCGCACAATTCTAGAGACTTGCAGCCTCAGTGTAGAGTTTGCATGTTCTCCCTATTTCTGCAGGACCTCTGGTTTCTTCCCCCATTCTAAAAACGTGAAGGTTAGGTTGATTAGTGAATCAGAACTGGCCTGTTGTAAACGAGTATGATCTGTGATGGACAGGGGGGCTTCTGGTGAAAGCTCTTCATGTCCTGAAATAGAATAAATAATGGGTCCTTATCATGTTAGTCTTTTATTAAAACTCTTTGCTAGTCAAAAGGAATCAGCTGCCTCCACCGTTTGCTGCTGTGCCATACTGGCTTTCATTCCTGTCCCCCCTACTTTCTTATTATGTTCTTTTATGTAAATAGAACACACTTCCACCACAGCTTTTAAAAAAGGGGGAAAAGCCTGCCACTAGTGTGTCAAAATATGGCTTGCTGATTATTCAGCGTTGGCCCAAAGGCAAGTCCCTGAACAGTTTACCGTTATTTTGTAAGATGCCCATCATGCAGCAGCAGGTTTATTGTAGGCTGCCAATGCGGAATCTTAGTTGTGGCAAGTTAAGAATAATCATGTGGTGTAACTGTCAACTGAAAGAGACAACCGAATGTTTTGGTTTTGTTTTGTGTTTTTTTTAAGCTGATATAAGTACATTGAATAGCATTTATTTATGACTCCTTATTTAAAAAGTTAAAAGTTTAATTCTAAAATATATATATATATTTTTAAAACAGATGCATTTTAATATTTCATACATCAGTGAATCTTTGTTGCTTTTAAACTGATGTCTTTAAATGTTTAGAAAGTAATCCTTAACTAGTTTAAGGAAGTATATATTAATAATTCAGAAAAAGTCTTTTACACAATAAATGCTTTATTTTAAGTTTACATCCACTATTCTTGTAGGGAAATAAAAGTGACAGAAAAAGTGCTTTCACGGATGTGGTTGCTCAAATATAATTTGAAACCATTCCAGTTATAAAGGTTTTTTATATATATATATCTATATACAGTATATTTATTGGAAGGTACCCAGCACATAACAGGTTTTTTTGTATTAATCCTCGCTGAAGCTTGGATGGTAAGATTTTGAGCTTTACATCGTCAAGAGGAGGGAGTTGGTACAGTAGGCGACATGTGGGACCCTTCTCCCATCGCACCTCCCAGTTTCTCACTATTGACATTTATTTGCTGCTGCTAAGTTAGTATCAGTATGACGAGTTATGCTTTAATGGTTTAATTATGGAAGACTAGTAGAACATGTTGAATGGGACCTGTTTTTTTTTTTTTTTTTTTTTTTTTTTTTACAAAGCTGCTTAAAAATGTGGAAAAAAAATAACAGCAATTACTGCCATCGGTGGACCAGTTGTTGGAGTGCAACGTGTTATTACAAATACTTCTGTGCTGCATATTCTTAGGAAGGAAACTTTAAATCTGCTGTCTTGGAATACTGTAAATAAACACAAGGACACAAAAAAACAAATTTTTTTCCTGGGATAAATTTCCATCTCATGTACAACAACAAAAATGTTCAGCTTTGTCATATTTGTACATCACCTTTCTGCCTGCCGAATGAATTTAATGATCATCTCACTGACTCCGAAGATTGCACCTTAAGTCTTTGAAAAAAAACAACAAATTATACACACACACACACACATATATATTGTTAATGCTTCTTTTCATTTTTTATTTCTTTCCTTTTGGATGGATTTCTTTTATCTCTAAAGATGGAAAGAAAAAGCAAACTGATGGAAAGTTTGTAAAATGTAATGTAGTTCAATTGCATTTAGAAATGGAAAGTGAAAAATATTTGACATTTCTTTCCTTTAACTTTTTAAACAAATGTGCATTGCAAGAGGAGGAGAGGAATAATGAAGAAAAAGGATCAAGTGATTGCCAGGTCTTTCAGTGAAGAAGGTCAAATGGAAACAAGCTGTCAAAAATTTGGACTTCATACTGTAACAGATATGGCAACTAAGTGGGGATAATCTTAGCTTTATGCAGAGCCGCAGCCTGAGATGTCACTAGACCTGAACTCTTTGTGTGGCTCTTAGTTTTTTGGCTCTTTATATTGTTTGTTTTTTTGTCATTCATAAAGGTTGTTGGCTTGTAGGTCAACTGGGTTATGAATACTTTTAAGGGCATCTTAGTGTGTGTAAACTTGTTGGTAAATGGATTCACAACATTTGTATGGTTAACTTTACTTTTGAATTAAATGAGGCCTCAAGCGTATCACATTCTAATATCATATCTATACTTACTGTTTGTATATCCTTTATAACCAAAAGGGTGACTGCTGTCTGCTAGAATTCATAAAAAGCAACAGTTTCAGCACAATGAATAATGTAAGAAACCTGAAAGACTTTTGTGCTTGCTTGAAATGTTCTTTTCAGATTTTTTTTTTTTGTTTCTTTCTCTTGTCATTATAAGTGCAAGTTTCTGTGTTATCTGCAAAGTAAATTGTCTCTTTTAATCTTTAAAGTCCCAAAGGTGTACTTAAGAAAGTTACAATAATAATTATGTATGCCAAGTGAAATGCACTGTAAACAAAGGACCCCATAAATGTCAAGTTTTGCGTAAATAAAATTTTACTATGGCTATTGTTTTCCCACAGACGCTTGACTAAGTGGGAATGGCAGAAATACAATGCTGTTCTGGTTCTAAAAAGCTGTGCACTCAGTGTGTTAATGTTACTATAGATAATGCAACATTTGAACCGTTCAGTATTGCTTCTTCTTTTTCAGTATGAACACACATTTTATTCAAAGGCCTCTTGATGTACTGGTGCCCATGTCTAAGGCTGTTGGCTACCTTACACCCAGTGGTGCTGATTTAGACTCTGGGCCCTAACCCCTTATTAAATGAAATGGGTTTGAGAATGCTATGCTATTGTTTTATTAAGACCTCACTGACTACAAATATCTCTGAAGATAATTTGAAATAGCAACACAACACCAGACAGCAGAGAAAAAAAACACATTGTTGACAAGGGTTCCATTTTACGTGTGTGTTTCAAGTATTGCATCCATATATGTTCTCTCTTCATATTCCTCCTGTTGCATGCAGTACTTGATGCAAAACAGGAAACCTCTCTTTAACATGTGCCTCTTGACTATCTGTAGTGTGTAACCATTAGAGGTACAAGTATACAGTCAGGTCTTTATTGAAACACCATGTATTTTGGGAAGGGTGGAGGTGGTGTGATTCCCATACCATGGATTTCCCATCACACCCTATTGTCATACTTTAGTTTGTTCAGCTCTGGACCTGTGACCAATGAAAACAAGCTGATCAACATGGCAACAGGAGGCGTACAAACTAGCCTTGTACAGTTGAGTGTTGAAGCTTAATTCTTTGCCATTGCTTCGTCAAAAACAACATCTTGTCTGTAATGCATATTGTATCTTTATGTGTGATGCCTGGACATATTTAGTGCATAGTAGAGGTTTCACTTTCAGGTCTTTTTGAGAACTGTGGGTACCCCTGTCTTCACCCCATTACAAGAAATCAGTTTAACTAGAATCCCTAAAATGGCCCGGTATGAAGGAATGTGTCATGTGATGGACTGGCCACTATACTGTATGTTTAATAAAATTGGAAATATTATCATTGTTCTGTAATTATTATATCACATCTTCAGGTGTAAATCACCTGATTAGCTGTATCTGGTCTCAAACCACAGATGTCATCACTATTGATAACTTTCCATTGAAGCCCAAACTGTCCAAATTTATTAACCGAGTGGCAGAACTTTTAGGGGTGTTACAGAAGGAAAGTGAGATGTAGCCAGACTCAAAACACTAAGGATTAGGTGATCATTCATCAATGTTTAATGGAGTTTGCTCAACACAAAGTTGCAAACAATACCAGAATCAAACCAGGAAATGTTTTTTTCCAGCAATGTTCAGATACATTACAAACTACACAGGCATCTTTTATAACATGACATTCATGATGGGAGCGCCAATGAAATACAAATGCTCAAAAAGGCAATGATGTAGAAATGTTAAAATTGTAAACCAGTGTTTCTTATATTAATAATAGTGAGTTTACACTGTTGGGTCGTGAGTCACCATTGTATTTAATGGGAATAAGTTGCAGAATGAACTTATGAAGTAGGTCACTGTGGGTTCCCGCAGGTTAATTAAGCAATCAGCTTTGCTCCAATGCTCATCCTCACTCGGCACTCAGATAGTCGGCGGGAATTTTCCAAGGGGGCCCCCCACCTCGCTCTGACAATCATCCTTGATCAGCACTCTCTTGATCGATGGCG
Organism: Polypterus bichir lapradei; assembly: GCA_026402145.1. Taxonomy (NCBI): domain Eukaryota; kingdom Metazoa; phylum Chordata; class Cladistia; order Polypteriformes; family Polypteridae; genus Polypterus; species Polypterus bichir. The sequence goes on along the minus strand of JANRMT010062818.1, from coordinate 55,785,281 downwards.
ATTTTACAAGGGTGAAGGCTCTGATGATAGTCAGACCATGTAACATGGAATACGTCTTGAAGACACTAAGAAGGGCAAGACTGGTGCATAACAGCAAAAAGTTTGGGAAACCCTAATATAGACAAACAAACCATAAAAACAGGGAATTACAGACATAATCATGAGAGGAACAAGATGGCTTATAGATGTTTACCAGTATTTGTTTCAATGAGATAAACCTGTTAGACAGACAACTGGGTTAAAATTGGGGCCAAGAAGATAAACTCTGGAAGTTTATTAGCTTCTCTTCTTTATATGTTCTTCCAAGTGTTTAGTGATTATAGGATTATGGCAGAATTATCTCATTATTATATCACTGCCCTCAAAAAAAATCCCAAAAGGCCACAAGATGTATATGACTACTTCAGAGATTTAACACCACTCAACCCGCTATACAGGTATTATACAGCAGGTCGGTGGAGAGAACTGTTACCTTGGCATTGAGCGTTACAGTAAAGTTAATTACCTAATAGTAGCAATGCACCTTGGCCTCCACTTCCATGTTGACCAGCATGTTTTCTAGAATGTAGAAAATCAAGCCAACGTCACCAGTTTATTTCTTCACTTCATCTTGAACCTGAAAAGCCTAAGTGGCTGCTCATAACTTCAGCAGTTTATATTTGTCACTGCACACATTCCAGTACATCCTGACTTTCACTGACTGCAATTTACACCTCAAGAAATACAAATGCATACACAAAAGCACTGTGCTCTGTCAGTGTTGTTTTTCTGCTTTTTTTTTTTTTTTTTTTTTTTTTGGAAAGGATAACTTTTGTCTGTTTAATTTGTTGTCTTTATTTTTTTGACTAAGCACTTGATTATTTGATTTCATTTTATTGTATGTTGATAAGCTAAGAAAACCGAGTTTTCTGTAACATGAAAAATAACTAATGATAATGTGAAATTGCTTTTTTTTTGTTCATGTATTTGTTATAGTATAGCAGGGTTTAATTACCAAATAAAACTATTCAAAGTAGAAAGGTGTATCAGAATGTCACAAAAGGATGCATGGTTTTGGTCTCAAAATTGTTGTTTTTGCTTGGCTGGTCACAAGAAAATTTTTGTTTGCTGTATTTTCTCCAGTCAATATACAGTATTCAATTCTTATGGCTTCCTTGGACACCGATGATTATAAATCAAGGATTCCTAAGGGAAAGTCTTTTGTTCTGCCAGTCTACAAAACAGAACGTTTACTAAATTAATCGCTATTTCATAGTAAGTGATGTGCAAAACCTGTGAGTATCACTGTTAAAAAGGCAGAAGAACTGAAAGTTTCTTACCTTACAGTATAAAGTATAATACACACTGCTTTACATACACCTAGGCAAAACAGGAGAAGGAAACCATTTCATTTGTGTAGCTCATTTCACAGAAGACTGCCAAAAGTTGCTGGTCTTGAGGAAAGGGAATTAACAATAGGACATCACTTAGTTCTAGACACTTTCCTTATGTATATGGACTTTAGAAATAAAGCTCCTCATCGGTCTCTCCTTCTCTCTCTCTGAACTGGACTTTAGACAGTGGTAGTGTTTACCTGACCACAGTATAGAAAAGAAGCCATTCTTAGGATGGCTAGCATCATTGATGATTTTCTTTGCCCTGATCCGACATCATTTGGTGTACTCTAAGCTAGAGAGTTCACACTTAGTGATGAGTTCGGCTGACCACACCACTCTCTGCCAAGCTGTTCCCAAACCAGGTAGTAATACCTTCAATGGTGGATGTGTAGAAGTCCTTAAGTACTTGGGAGGGCATCCTGAAGTCCCTGAGGTGATAAAGGCATTGAGATTTTCTTCCAGCACCCCAAGCAGATGTACATGTTAGGTTAATCAGTCATTGTGTTGGCATGGAGCTGTAGGAGAATGTGTCCTATGGTCGACTGGCACCTACACAGCACTAGTTCTTCTCTTGAATGTGATGTTGCCAGGATAGCCTCTAACTTAGCAGGACCCTAAAACTGAATTTGAAAGAATGGATGGATTATTTTGTCTGTATTTAGTATTAATATTGTAGTGATGCAGTGGTTGGCATTGCAGTCTAGTGTTGGATTGATACTAAAATTTTGACTTCAGTACTGACACCAGTTTTTGCACCTCAGTTCCAGCACCAAAACACTGCCCAGCTACTTTGTTCCCCTGGCCTGAACAAGTGCCTCCCTGCTCCACCACACTCCTCATATCATTTAGCACAAAGATGTATGTGTTTTATAACCAAGAGCATGGGGGGGTTTGGTTACTACTAATTTAAGTTTCCAGTTGTGCTGACATATAAAACAGTCTGATGTGCCTGCATGAAAAAATAAATGTAGTTTTGGTATCAAAATTAACATAAACCTGGTATAGTACCAAAACACAAATTAGGTTATTACTGATTGACCGCTTCACACTACTGCACTAGAGTTCTGGATTCAAGTCATGTGCTGGTCACTTTTTATGTGAAGTTGGCATGTTCTCAGCCTGTCTGCGTGTGTTTTCCTGAGACACTCCAATGCCCCTCCACTTCCCTTGAATGTGAAGGTTAAGTTTATTGGTAACTTCCATCTGGTCCGGTGTGAGCGACTATTAGTGAGACCTGCAATGTTGACCCTGAATTGTATTCATTGCTACCTGGGATAAATGGATTGAAAGTGAATGATGCTAATAACAAATAGAATATATTTCAGCAATTAGACCAGCCCTTGCTTCTATTCTAAATCCTGCAATAGCTTTTAAAACTAGTGCTCATCCCTCTTGACATATTCTAAATTTCTTTTTTTTAATGATTTTGATGGGTTATTGTATTTACAAATCCTTTCAATTACCTATATGAGTAAATAAAAAATGAGTACAAGAATAAGAAAGAGATGTCAGTTGTGGTGTTGATGAGACTCCAACTGTTTACGAATCTCATTTTTTGAATGGCATCAAGCTGCTCACTGCCTTTGCAAATTCTAAAGTTCCTAGCACAGCTTAGCAGCTCTTAATGCTTTGAAGAACTTTAGAGTTATTTTGTGTCAAGATATACTGTACTCTCCAGGATAAAGTTTCAGAGTTTTATGTATTTCTGTAGTGGTGCGTTGGTATCTCCATTGATGTTGTTTTGCCCGCAGAAGCTATAAATTATTGTACTGCTTTAGGGTTAGGGGTAGGGGTAGGCTTAGGGTAGAGCGCTGGTCTGGAGGACTTGAATTCTGTTCTTCAAGCAGAAGGCTTACAAATTACAAATGAAGCTTTGATGGGCTGTCACTTTCTAGCCTCTTGTTAAACGTACAACGTGTGTTGAAAAATCATGATGTTAGACACACAAGGAAATAACTGTGTAGAATGTGATGAGGTACCCTCCTGCATGTTTAATGAAAAGATGTCTTTCATCTTTTTTTTGCACTATGTAGATCAAAGATTTAGGTTTACCTGAAACTCTGTAGTCACAGGGTTTTCACTAAAGACGCGTTTGTGTTTATAGTGTGAACACCCCCTGCCACCTGCCACGTCTCACTTCACTATGTATTTAATGCATTTGCCATTATTCATCCTCATTCCCTTTTACTATCAAAAAATGTGTCTAATTTGACTGGCAAAATGGCAGCACTTTGCATCTGTGTTCAAATTCTGAGGTGTGAGGGTGGAAGCTGCTTAAGTTATATATTGTAGTAGTTTGGACATATGCTTTATGTGCATATCTGTCTTGGGCATATTTCTTCAGGGTTGGCTATGGCTCCCCTGCTCAGATTTTTGAGTAGAGGACTTACAAGGGGGTCTTTGTGCCTGAAAAAAGAGGAAAAAAATTAGAAAGCAAACATTTTTAACTGATATTTATGTGGATTATAACAGATAGAGAGATAAATGAAAATGTTTACCTGTAAGCCGACTTTACAGACACTCATTATATTTTCAAATTCAAATTCATTTAATCAATTTCATGGTCATGGGGGCAATGACTAACCCAGTAACTTTGGATGTGAGTCAGAAGCCTGCATTGTAATGCCCACTTCCTAATTTTTAATCATTAACTGTTATTATCTTACATATCTTCTGAAATGTAGTAGAACATGCCAACTCCACAAACAGTGGCCAGTTATATAAATCAGCCCTATGAGGGAGCAGCAGTGCTAAAAACTGTGCCACCTTATCCTATCCTGTGTAGCTGCAGTAAACATTTTTGCCTTCCTTTCCCCTCTCCACAGTTCATTAACAACAAAGGTTCATGTCTAACTCAAGATGGACACAGTATCTTGGTACTATCTTAAAATTAAAGGTGCCAAATTGCTTCTTCTAAGGGAAGTCATAGGAGAACCATTTTTGGTTCACAAAAGATCAATCCACATGAAGGTTCCTGAAAGAACCTTCATTTATTTAGATCCATAATTGGCTCCCTAAATAACAAATAATAGATGGCAGATTTATGAAACGGGTTTATGATTTTAAAAGGATAACTACACAGACAAAAGTTCAAATTTGTAGGATCTGCCAGTATCCTGCTAGGCAGCCAGCTATACGTTAAAGATTTCTGTGTTCTCCACATATTAGAAAACCTTTCCAAAGTCCAAAGAACCAGCAACATATGCAGAGGAGCCTAACCATATCGAAAGTGTTCATTTTCAGGCAATGACTCCAAGAGGAACCACACAACCCAGCAACATGCCATTTTAGAATGTTTATTTTTAAGAGTGCAGTTAACAGTTAAAAACAGTATGCCAAAGGGAATAAAAAGTAAACTTTTAAAAATTTTCCACGCATTATCAAAAAAAAAAAAAACATAAAATCAAGAATACATTGAAATCTTATACAATTTTTCTCCCACTTAATGAATTCAGTCTTCAAGTAGAAGTGAGTTTACTCACCATGTACAGTACAAAGCGCTTTTGTTTCCTTTGCATGCTTTCTCAGGTTTTCAAAGTCAGGAACAACTTGATGTAACACTGTATGTAATCTGGAAAATTAGTGAAAGTTTGTACAAAAAGATGGATGCCTGTGCTATAGGTCCTTGTCTAATTTACACATTGAACATGCAATGGCATTTCACTGCCTGTCACCATAACGAGGCCTATCGATAGACGCTGTTTGTTCCATCCAGAGCAACCAAGTAGTGTAAAACCTGTTCTTCGGGCCAATAAACAAACCCATGCTCCTGATGGCAGCCTGCAATAATGCAGTTTCACCACTTAAAGAAAAAGGGAAGCATTGGAACTGAAATGTTGTAAATCTGCCCAGAAGAAAGTCAGTCTGTTGTCTCTGTGAAAAAGAAAAAGTGAAAATACTTGATTACATACATATACTGTAGCACACTTCCATAGAGCATGACAGTACAGTTTACAGTCCACTAGTGTTTACCATTACCCACCTCTCCTTGCAGTTGAATGCGACTGAACTTGTCAAAGCACAGCCACGAGCACATGACTTGGATCCAGGCTTCGCACTGCACACCTGACCTCACATGGATCCAGAAATACAAAATGTTATGGCTTTCCATTCGGGTGGGTCTTCAATCTTTTCTTCATTACTGAAAGCAGAAAATAGAAATAAATACACAAATGTCAAATTGCAGCAAGAACAATGGGTCAGAAATTGCTTTGCATGCCTTTTTCAAGGTTATTGCAAATATATGATGAAATTGAAATTCAGCTGAACAATTGGAAGACTGGTCACACCAAGGACAGCCACTTTAGCCATTCAGTGTCATAGCATTCCCTTGATTTTTAGCATATAGCGTGCTTCCAGTCGAGTCCAACTCTTTCCTACCCCACACTTTCCGGTTTAGGGTTGTGCAGAGCTTGTGCTTGTCTTGCAGAATTTGGACGCAGCGTTAGTGAAGGACACTCTCATGCAGTGCAAAGTCAGCTAACCTGACATGTCTGGCGTTGGGATCTGAGAGGAAACCAGGAGAAAACCTGGAAAAGGCCTACACAGACATTCAATAATCATGAATCAAGGCTTCCATTTCAGTTATTTGTCAGAAACTGCTCCATTTGTTTATAACACTGTTTATACAGTGATGGGTGGCTGACAAGCACAATGCTTAGCTCCAGGATGTGGAAACTTCCAGTATAAGGTGTTGGCACTCCCAGTATGAGTTGTGGTCATCCCTGCATCGACATCGGTTTTCTGCTGATGTACCAGTCTTCATGTCAAAGATATGAATGTTAGATTGATTGTCCCCTCTAAGCTGGCCCAGTATCAATGAATGTACCTGTGGTGAAGTGGCCCGCCATTTTCTACAAAAACAAATAGGTGTATATGTGGCATTAAATTATATAGTGCATGTTGTTGCTTATAGTATTTTGTGTGTAGGATCAAAATATGTTAGTAAAATGTTTTTCATCAGGTTAGATTTTGAGTGACATGCGACTTCAATTCAAAAATATTGAGCATTTACTTGCATATGACAAAAACATAATCTAAAACTTTGCCATTTCTGATTCTCTGTTGTTATTTGTCCTACCAAACTACAGACATAATTAGCATCCATAATAATCCATGCCGTTATGACATTCCCAACATTCTCTCTGCGTGCCTTGACCCAGTGGTGTTGTTCATAGACTTCTGGTGTGAATTGTTGGGCAAAATGAGAAAGCCAAAGGTAAAAAAAAGAAACCCCACCTTTACACTTTATAACCAGGAAATGATGTGGAGGCCAGCAGAATAGTTGATAAGCAGGCAGGGGACAGAAAACAATTACTGAAACTCAAAAGTGAGAAACTAAGGAGTCAAAACCTAAAAACCAACAGGTTAGCCTTTCCCCTGATGGCTCGAGTACTTCTGTTGTTTTTAGTCTTGGACAGACGCCATCTTTTCTAGAGTAACTGTCATCACATCACAGGTCACAATTGACATGACTAGCAAACAAAATGGCAGCACCCATGCAACCAGGTAAGAAAATAACAGTGCCAGTGAAGAAAACACATTATAAAATGACAGTGAAGTGATAAAATAAATATAGATACAAATTATAATAAAAACACATTCTGGTCTGCATAGATTATAAAATTGTTTTTAGTAAAGAATGCCTAGGACAGCCGTCCAGAGTTTTGCAGTGGTTTTATATAGCACCTTACGCAGATACAGATGGTCTATAAGAAATGTGTCTTCTTCAGGTGGCTTTTGCTCAGTAGTTCCTCAGTTTTGAGACCAACACTGCACCTGTACATTTTTGCTTAAATTCTGCTTGCAAGATGTGTATGTTATCTCCAGTCTGCCCGTAGGATTTATTTTATTCCATCCATTAGTGTGCATCAAAGAGTGTCACCCATTCCTTCCCCTGCTGCAAAAATTATAGTTTTATTTTTTTAAAGGCTTCTGAGAGTCTTCTCTTGCAGTGTAAAGTAGTATGCTTGTAATTAATTTGTCCAGAATGTGCAGTTCAGAGTCCCACACATTTCTGATTTAATATCTATGTTGTGCTCTGTAATTTTATTTTTGTCCATTTGCAGCTCCTGTGCTTAATAAACATAAATCATTATAAATTAACGGTGAGTGCTGATTTTTCTGCTTGGTTTTGCCACTGAGTAGCAGGACTACACTACATCACACCTCAGTGAGTATTCTTGTTTTTATATACCAAAGAGCTCAGGGCCGGGTGGAGTTCAGTGTCAGCCTTCCTTTTATCTCAGAGATTTTATGGACTACACCTTCACCTCCACGTCTAGGAAATACAACAACAACATTCATTTCTAGCACATTTTCATGCAAAAGATTTAGCTCAAAATGCTTTACAACATGTCAAAGTAGTATCCATCCATCCATCCATTTTCCAACCCGCTGAATCCGAACACAGGGTCACGGGGGTCTGCGGGAGGCAATCCCAGCCAACACAGGGCACAAGGCAGGAACCAATCCCGGGCAGGGTGCCAACCCACCGCAGAAGTAGTATTTACATGCAAATTAAATTTAGATGAGAATAATCATGAATTGATAGTATTCAAAAACAAATAAATAATGCACACTTACATAAAAGAGATATATGATTAAGAGAAATAGAGTCTTTAAAATGTAGATTTTTGCTTTGTGCCCTCCCCCACCATAACCAGTCATTTTTGGGAGAGGAGCAGAGAAAGCTTTAGATTCGTCAAAAATTTCGATCTCCGGTTTTTGACGGATCTCGACGTTTTAGGGTCCCCTGATACCAAAAACATCGATATCTCTATGATGGGTGTGTGTCTGTCAGTGTGTGTGTGTGTGTGTCTGTGTGTCACAGTTACTTGAGGATGTTACAGAGCTTAAACGGCAGGATGTAAAAATAACAAACTCGAAACTTATGCCTGTTACGAGATGACAATGTGCTGATTAGGTTTTGAGAAAGAGGCACTCTAGAGGAACCCTCAAATACCATAATTCTGCAGTTAATTATGAATTATTCTCATCAATTGCTATCGTAATGCCCTATTTTATGATCAGAAAGATAAGCATCAGAGCGGTAAGTAATTACTGAAATGTTATAGAATAGTTGGGGTACTCGTAACTTGGTTCCTAGGGCACAAAGCCTACTGATGCTCTCATCCGAATTTGTTTTTTATTGAGTTTCTAAGTGATGATTTGATGGCCAAGATGGACAAAGTAACCCAGTTAAGATGAAGAAAAATCAAAATATGTTGGAGTTCCAGGCCAAAAGACCACCCATTCCCCACTGGGCATTCTTTTTCACATAAATGTTCTCAAGCAGTTTGTTATTTTCTTTTTTAGGTTCTATCTTAGAGGATTCAGTGGGTCTTGTGACAAGCTGGGGTATCTACTTTCATTCAGACATCACAAGCAGCTGCACTCAAGTGGTGGTGGTGGAGAAAAGTAAAGATTAATAATGATTGCAGATTCACGGAAGAGAGTGATCATTCTGTGCTTAGATAGATAGATAAAGGGTATTAAGAGTAGAACTAAATTGAAGCTACAAAAACGCAAAAATAAAAAAGTGGGATTTTAGGAGTTTCTTAAAATGTCCCACTGTATTAGACTGGCGTATCTCTGTTAGTAAAGTTTTCCAGATTTTTGGTGCATAACAGCAAAAGGCCACCTCTCCACTCCTTTTAAGCATTACACTTGGAATAATAAGCTGACTACTACCATTAGAAGATCTAAGGTTATGACTTGAAGTGTAGTGTGACAGGCACTCCAAATTATAGGAAGGAGCAAGATTATTTAAGGCTATATAAACCATTAGTGGTGTTCTAAACTAAATGTAACGACACTAAAACTGGTGAGATGTGCTCAGATTTTCTTTTTCTGATTAAGATTCTTCCTGCTGTATTCTGAACTAAGTGCAACCAGTTGATGTCTTTCTTAGGTCGTCCTGTTAGAAGTGCATTACAGTAATCTAGCCAACTAAAAGCAAAAGTGTGAATTCATTTCTCAGAATCTTGCAGTTTTATAAAAAGTTTTAACTCTTGAAATGTTTCTGAAATGGTAAATTGCCATCATTGTAATCCTGGTTAATATGCTTTTTAAAGTTTACTTGACTTGACTTTTAATGCTAAGGAGTCAAGTTTATTTCTAATACCCTCACTATTTCCACTTTTATTAACAATTAAGAATTCAGTTATAAATAAAGTAATACTAAACACTACAAATAATACTAGTAAACATGTGCCTGAAGATCATCATAGGTCAAGAGCAAAGTTTATAGCAAGTCATATTTCAGATGGGAAAAGTCACTTGCTTGGCAACATCCAGTGAGAGACTGGCATGGAGTGAACTGATTTCTAGTCAAGTTCTTATGCACCAGGCCACACTGGATCTAACTGATAACAAACGCAGTTGTGCTTCTAAAAGTTAGCCTGGTTTTTCCGCCTTGCTGGTTCACCCATTGCCTGAGGGTTGGACGAGCCATCCATCAGTCCCTCATAAGCTCTTTTTAATCTTGGTGTGTTACCTTACTAATATTATCTTTTTCCATCTTCACAACATTTTTTTGCCTTCACGCTTTACTAAACAAGAAAGACGCTGATGCTGCTTTTATTACTTTCTGTCTTGGTTACACTGTTCAGGAAAAAAAAAGGTGAAAATATCTGAATTGTGTGGCATTTGTTGTGCCAAAGTTATGTTTTTAGAAATTTTTTATGAGGTTAGGTTTTGAATACATTATTGCACATTTACATGCTAATGGCAAATGTATAGTCTAAAATGTAACATCTCTCTTAAAATGTCCGGCAGTAGTCAGCCAGCACACTGGGACTACACTTGCCATAGTAACACTTTTTCATGTTGGAAATGTCATGATGAAATTGTTCACTATGTTCATCACTAACAGCATCAAGGTTTACCGGAAAAAAACGGTTTACTTTCCTGGAACAAGTGAGGCATGTTTTGGTGACTCTTTCGTGAACGTAGCGTTTCTTCTTGTCCGTGCCCCCCCACTCACACAAACAATGACAGTATCTGGTGTAACCAAGCCTAAGTGCAATCACCATTAGATCTCTACAAATATTGCACTTATATTTCTGATATTGAATGTTTTCTAAAAGTAACTTCATGTTCTCATATGACTCTTTCATATTTCTTTTATGGCTGATTTGAGGAGACAGTGAACAAGTGTCAGTCATCCATATTGTGTTTTTGGCCATGACTCTCCATAACTGAATTAAAAGAAAAATAATAGTGATTACTATTTTCAAAATATATGTTAATTAATTAATATTTTCATCCTGTAGTGACGGTGGCTCTGAGGCTAAGGATCTGCGCTGGTATCCCGAAGGCTGCCGGTTCAAATCCCCGTCACTGCCAAAAGAGATCCTACTCTGCTGGACCCTTGAGGAAGGTCCTTAACCTGCAATTGCTCCAGGGGCGCTGTACAATGTCTGACCCCAAGGGGTATGTGAAAACTAACAAATTCCTAATACAAGAAATTGTATAAGGCAAAATAAAGAATAAATAAATACATATGTACTTAGTCTCACAAGCAAACTAAGCCTGATAGGAATAATCTTGCTTCACATTTGAATTCAGCATTATAAAGTGGGCTTAGAATACCCTTCACAATCCTTGGGACAGAATTGTAGTTTTGTAGATTTGTAATTCCCTGATCACTGGTTCTTGCTCTCAGATGCAAGCATTCGTACTTCCCGTAAGCATGCCGAGCACATCACTCCTGTTCTTCTCCTGTTCTTTTTCAGTTGCATTGATGACCAGTTTCTTTGAGCATACAATACAAAACTCTACTTACCACCTTCAAAGTTTTGCATGGTCTACTCCCAATTAGCTGGTCGAGTTCCTTCATCTTTACGGTTCTCGGCAAGTACTTTGGTCCTCTGCCACTGGACTGCTGGTGGTCCATCACACCAAACTATCTACATTGGGAAGCAGGTCATTCAGTGCGATGCCATCCAAAGTTTGGAATGCATTCCTGTCTTCTTTCAAAACTGAACTCTAAACCTTTCTTTTCTGCCAGCATTTTTCTTGTCTTTACAGAGATTTCAGTAGATGTGTTTTTCTTCTGTACATAACGGGTAATTTTTTTTGTGATGCACTATGTTATGTTATCATTTTTTTTTTTAATTATTTGTTATTGTTGGTTCTGATTGTTATTTTCCATTTGCTAATATGTGTACCAACCTTGGGTTTGAGAAAGGTGCTATATAAATGAAAATTATGTAATTACTAGGAGGCTCCACCCATTGCTCGCTTTGCTCACCAAACCCGCAGCTGAGCCGCTCCGTTAGAGAAAGCGATTGTATTTAAAGATATGGTACAAGCCCCCCGGCACCTTCGGCACCCAACCCTCAGTTGCGGCCTAGTAGGCGGCCCCATGACTTTCTTGATATTTTAGTTTATAATTTAAAAATGGAATAAGAATCTGCAAATCTATCTATGAAAACATCACATTAAAGTTCGATAAATTCTGAAAAGAATGATACCAAACATATACTGGGTGGTCCAGATCTAATTATGCAATTTTCATTACGCTATAACTTTATTTATTACATAGATAATTCACAACTGAATGAAGGACAAGTGGGACAGTGCATGGAAAATCAGTGAATTCATTCAATGTAAGTCCATTTTTGTTTATTACAAGATATTTCAAACAATTCTTTTGTCTTGCATTGTTTTCCTGCATTGCATTAAAAGTTGCATAATTAGATCTGGACCACCCTATATATGTAGGTTTTAAAATAAGCCTGATTTAAAGCGTGACAAAAAACGTCACATAAAATCGTTGCACTTTTGGGCTTAGGATTTTATATATATATAGTATATATATATATATATATATAGAGAGAGAGAGAGAGAGAGAGAGTAGATTCCTGCAATCACTCAGGGTTTAGAATGCATAACTGAAGTGGTAGCTTGCAAGAATGTACCTGAGTTCTCAGGCAGAAAAAGGAACTCTACTGCTGGACATAAAGTGTCAGAAAACACGCCATTGTGGACAGCACAGTTGACCATTTTACATGGCACAGTTGTTCCACTACAGATGTGTCCAGTTCTACAGCATGTTGAACACATATTGTGCTGATTATTTTGTTATTTCTATTTTTCTCTTTAATTTTCATTTTGTACTATTTGGGAAGACAATATTACAGTGTTTCTGAGATCTCAGGTCTCTTTGTCATTTTATCACTGAGTTATGATCTTGTGGTTGGTGTGTGGCATCACCAGGCATGGTCCTGTGGTCTTGGAAGCCATTTTGTTCCATTATAAGAGCAGACCTGGAAACATTCTAAGTCGGTTAGCTTTCCTGATCTTTTTGGAAAAGCTACATCCATCATTTTAACATGTTCTCTCCATAAAGTTTGCTATTTAAAATGTGTTTCTGTACAACAGTTCTTCCTATTCTGTACATGTTTTGTCTTTGTGCTATTGGTTCTTTTTATTTAAATCTGTGTTGCATTTCTCTTTGTTTACAGCACCTTTAGGGATTAGTCAAAATAGGCCTGTGCCCACCTTGACTGCCCAGAGACAGGAGGTGAAGTAAGCTCTTGCAAGTTGTTCTTTTCAGACTAGTGCTTGGGCCTGTTATCTTTTTGACATGGTATGCTGTTTCCCTCTGTTTTAATAAGAAGAGCAAGTTCTCAAGGTCTGAGCCTGCTTAAATAGCGCCAAAGGGGTCCATCTGATGGGTTTTACTTCCATGAAAAACCTTCTTTGATCTGGATGAAATCAGACTGAAGCAAATAGAAGGTTAAGAATAGGAAGTGAACTACATAGAATCAAATAAAAAAATCAGAGAAGTACACCATATGTTAGAAGTACAAGTACATTATGAAAGTCCTAACAGAGCCTACTGTTAAATCTTCCTACTGTAACTAGCTGTGGCAACAATGTTGATTTCAAACTAAATGCAGAAGGTGTGCACTGCCCTATTATACAGGTGGAACCTGATGACCAAATAAGTCATGTGACCACCAAAGAACATAGTGATGGTAAACAATTCAGATACATCCATGAAAATAAAAATCACAAAATGGCAGCGCCCATGCAAAAACAAATGTTGTAAGATGGTGTAGAAATGTTGTAATTTTCATAATGATAATAACTATGAACAACCGTTAAGACAAACAAAAAACAGTTCAGACATGAAAGGGACTGATAATTGAACATCAAAAAAATCTAAATTTGGTAAACCATCACCACCTTGTTTGTGTGAAATCTCACAACACTCATACCCACTCCATTCTTCCATATTCTTGTCTAGCTTTAGTAGATTAAACACTTACAGGTATCATTTAAAATAAATCATGATGTGACTAGGTGCAAAAATGATTCTGGTCAGATGTTGAGAATAGGAAATACACCATCCAGGCTCATGTAGGAGACGCCTTGAGTTCTTTAGCTGATGCTGCCTTTATCATTGTTACGTTCCTTCCATACCTCAGGCAGATTGATCACATGCTATTTCACACACAGACTATTCTTTTCTTCAGCTCCATTCCTTCAGAACGTTTTGTTTGATCCTGACCATACAGACAGTGATGGAGGGCAAAGAAAACAGACAATCATCTGTTATAATTGAGAATGACCGTAGAAACATTCAGTCTATTAATTTTGCCATGCAGCTGCAACAAATGTCAGTGACCTCCCTGTGGGAACAAACACTAATGATTATAATGTACATCCATTGATAACAACAGAAGTAATTGGTGGTTAAAGTCGTGAGCTTGACACAGGACATGTGCTATTAGTCTCTATAATACTAAAATCACATTAGGGACTCAATTTTCTAAGCATTGTGTGTGTGTGTGTGTGTGTGTGTGTGAGTGTATGCCAACTGAGCCTTGACAGTTTAGTTTTATGTTGTCAGAATACCCATCTTGTTACAAACTGTATGAGTTTTAAAGGATAACAGTTTATGAATCATTGAAGAGAGACACACACTTTTGTTGGATACTTCATTGTTTCAGATCAACTTGACTGTAATAAATAGGAGCCATAACCTGCCGATCATATCCATGTTGTGCTCTCTGACTCTGAAGTCTGCTGTGCACCTGTGTTTAACTCCAAAGTCGGTACTGATAGAGAAAGGCTTTGCCTTTTACGCAAACATTTTCTCTGGGAGCTCAGTTTTCTTTTTTGGCATGCTTTTGTATTATGTCACATTCGGCGGAAGTCACCAGCAAATAAAAACTGAGAAGCCCGCAGACCCCGTAGCAGTCAGACGTGAAGCTACACATAATCAGAGAAAGTGATGATTAACATAACATTAAAACATTTGGCAGTATTACAGAGCCTGTTGCTTTCCAGCCTTTTCTGTTCAAGACTGTGCTGATAAATCAGCAGTCAAACAGAAGCCAAATGAAACATTTTTTGAGGACACGAAGTCTGAGTCTAAAGAGTTGTGAGAAAAGGGAAATCAAAACTAGGGGCCCACCTGGCTTAGTCTAGACATAAACAAAACTGAGCTAAAAAGAAGAGACGATCATAACCGTAAAAGGTTATAGTTAACAACAATAACCCAATATGAGGGTTTGATTTTCAAAAATGCAAATAAAATAAACAGATGAAAAGAGGACTGAAAAGGTGCATACTTAGAGGAAGGCAGGGGAATAATAAGCTAGCAAAAAACTGAAGAGTTTCACAAAGGCTGGCATTATGGTTAGCAATCTGTCTCACAAGTTCAAGTCCTTTTCAACATCTGTCTGGACTCGGTCCATTCTCCTCGTCCGTTTGGTTTTTGAAGAGGTGCCGTGGTCTAATCTCAGAGATGAGGTTAATAGTTAAAGGTAAAGTGGCTCCATGTGAGTCCAGACATACCCTTTGATGGATAGGGTGGCCTGCCTGTGAGTCTGCAATAGAAAAAGTTGGGTGAACGAGATGATGTTTGCAAGGAAACACACTTTTTTTGTTCCTTGGCTGTCATTGTGTTCTTGAAAAATGTTTGCAAATAACGGAGAACAATACATAAAGGAGTAAAATCGGTAGGTGGTTTCCAAGTTGAGGAAAATGATATGGCCACCCTTAGTAACACAGCCTGAAGGATAACAGAATTAAATCTCGAAACAGCTTGGGATCCCAGTTGGCAACCCCCCAGGCAGACACACGGTCCAGTCCCACCCTCTGGAAATGACCCTCCATCTGCTGCAGCCAGGTGTTACATGGACGACCCCTTGGCCTTGTCCAGCCACTCAGGTCACCAACAATGAGGATCTTACGAGCCGGATCACCCTCGGGGAAACACACCACATGGCCGTAGTGCCGTAACTGACGCTCCCTCACAATGCAGGTAATGTGCCTCATTCGGGACTCAGAGTCACCAGAGACATGAATGTCACTGCCAAGGTAAGTAAACCTCTCGACAAGGTCGACACTCTCTCCACAAACAGACACACTGCTGATGGCTGTGCCCAAGAGGTCATTAAAGGCCTGGATCTTGGTTTTTATCCAGGACACTTGCAAGCCCAGACACTCAGACTCCTCACTCAGTCTCTCGAGCGCCCCGATCTGAGCCTCCATTGACTCCGGCGAAGATCACAGTATCGTCAGCAAAGTCAAGATCCGTGAATCTTTCTTCACGAGCAGATGCCCCACAGCCGCTGGACCCCATGACCTTGCCCAACACCCAGTCCATATAAGCATTGAACAGAGTAGGGGCAAGAACACACCCCTGACGAACCCCAGAATCAACTGGGAAAATGCAAAGGTCCTGAATCCACTCTGCACAACACTCACAGTACCAGTGTACAGGCCAGCCATTATATCCAGCAACCTCGAGGGGATCCCGCAAATCCTCAGGATGTCCCACAGGGCAGCTCGATCAACTGAGTCGAACGCTTTGCGAAAATCGACAAAGGCTGCAAAGAAACTCTGCCGATATTCACATTTGCTCTCCATGAAAACCCTCAGTGCCAGGATGCGGTCGATGGTAGACTTCTTAGGTGTAAAATCAGACTGTTCCGGTCGCTGGTAAGCGAGCAAGTGATCATGGATCCTATTGAGGACGACTCTAGCAAGAACCTTACCCAGTACCGAGAGCAGTGTTATCCCCCTGTAGTTGCTGCAATCCAGGCGGTCACCCTTCCTTTTCCAGATAGGGACGGCAAGTCCCGTTTTCCAGTCAGTTGGTATGATGCCAGTCTCCCAAATGGAAGCAAAGATTGCCTGCAATGCCAAGAGGACAGCCTTACCACCGGCCTGGAGAAGTTCAGCACAGATCCTTTGATCAATCACTTTTAATTATATTTCAGATCCATTCTCACCACTTGCATATATATAAGAAATACTTCAAAGTTCATCAACATTTCAGGGTTTTAGAGTAACGTGAACAAGAGCATATTATTGAATAATCTTTCACAAAAGCTTATGCTTATAATTTTTCTTTACTGTCTTCCTGCAGTTCGCATCATTAGGAATAGTAACTACACCACAATTTAAAGACCTATTCATTTTAAATTTAGTGACTGGGCAATGGGAATAATAACAATAATGATAATTATTATATATTGTATTTATATAGCACCTTTCCCATGTTCAAAGTGCTTAATTGGGTTGTAATTAAATATTGAGTATTAAGTATTGTATATTTTTTATGATTTTTATACTTACATATAGAGTTCTCTATGACAGTGAACCCAATTTATTGCTGGATGAATAAGGACATTATTAAAAAATCAGGAATGGTCTCCCCTAGACTTTCTCGTATACTCAGATATGAGGATAGACATTTGAGGAGTGGACTACAAGACAATGATTATATTTTTATATTATGTAAAGAACCATCAATAACAAATCAAATTAATAATATATTGAACAATTATTCTAAAAGTAAAGTTGAATTTACACACACACACACATAGACAGACACACAGACATAATTCCAAAAATAGTATTTTCAGACTCAGGGAGGTCTAAAACATCGAGATTCATCAAAATCTTGAAATGGAATTGTTGGAGGATTCCAATACTTTCCCTGTACTTCATATATGAGAAGGTAAAAACAGAACTAGGGAGACAACTCTACAAGTAAAATACAAAAAGCTGAAAAGTTTGGAACTAATGTAATATCTGAAAACAGCAGCAATAGTTCAAGAAAGGCATGTGAAGGGTTACAAAAGGTGCACAGGAAGTGCACAAAAAGAAATCTCTAAAAATGACCAATTCATACCAAATGAATGAAATAAAACTTCACCATCGTATTTAGTATTTGTCAAAGAAGGCATAAATGGAACTCCTCAGCCAGATGTAAAAACAGCTTTACAGAATTTTAAAATAGAAGAGTCATATGTGTTTCAGGTGGTGGCCCTCAAAAGCAATGAAGACTAATAAAAACCCTGGAGCTGATGGGAGTTCACCAGTAGTGTTGAAAGATAAAGATACAAAAATGTTATTTATAAACATCAGATAGAAGTATCTGATGACTGGAAACAGAAAGTGTGGATCTAATTTCCAAAAAGGAAAAGCAAATGAATTCTGGAAATTACTGAACAGTAAGCCTTATTGTCTAAGCCTTATGTCTACGTAAAATAATGGAAACTGTATTTATAAATTAATTACAAATAAAAAAGTTATTTATATGAAAATATTATACTAAGCAACAGACAGCATGGGTTCAGGAGTGGAAAATCTTGCCAAACCAATCTGTTAAACAATTTAGGAGTAGTAGTCTAAAACAAAGCATACAACGCAATTTATTTAGACTTTCGAAAAGCTTTTAATACGTTTCCACATCAAAGATCAAGTTTGAAGCCAGAAGCCACTGGCATCAGATGTAACATACAAAACCGGATTTCAAGCTGATTAAATGGATGGAGTCCAGTAGAGCTCCACAAATGAATGAGGGGAATGCCCTGTGGATAAGTATATAGTGCCACCTAAAATCCACATTGGCAACAAAATGACCCCAACAGGAGCAAACACTAATAACTGCCCAAATAATAAATTGATTTTTTGCCTTCATTTAAGAATTTTTCAGTGTACAGTCCGCAACATTGATGTTGAGAACTTTACAGAAATAAATGGATGAATTAAATGGTCAGCTTACCTACTAGCTAGCCTGGTGGGCTTCATGGACTGAAAGGTCTGCTCGTGTTGGTCAGACATCTTATGTTTCAGATATGCTTCATTATTACAATTAATGTTACAATTTGTGTTTTTTAAAATGAGAAGTTAGTTAGTTCTGCTCTACACTTGACAGTCAGTGGATGACCAGTCACTAGCACAGCAGCTCCTAGATTCTAGAACTCTGTGTATCTTTACCTTCTTCTTCTTCTTCTTCTATTACTGCTTTTAAAAGTATTTTCAACAGACAATTGTTGACTGTAGCATTTGTAACAGATTTCAGCATCATATTGCTTTATCAATGTTACAGTATATAAAACATGTTTTGTGAAAAAAATGACAGAGTTTTCAATGGAAGAAACGCATTTTCAACATTTCCTGAGTATTTTTGGGAAAATGTGTGCCTGTGTGTTTGTGATAAAACGTTTATGGACACTGCGCCTCAACAACAAATGGTCAAGTTGCACTCATTAGTCTTAAAAGCTCATTAGGGTTTGGGGTAAATTCTAACGATTTAGCCACAACCTTTTAAAGTTGAAAACTTCAGCATGCCAATGGCAACAACAGCCAAACCACTGCTCAGAAGTTCACTAAATTTGAGGTACACATTTAGGACTTTCAAAGAAAGACATTTGTAAATTTTGAGTTGAATCCAAAGCTTGCACTCTGTACTTCGAAAGTTCAATTTTTTTTAATGCAGCAGTTACAGTAGCTAAGCTTCAATTATAAAGAAACAGTCATTTTTATGTCTAAATTAAATTACCAGGACGTTTATTTGTTTATTGCAGGTATTTTTTTTTTGTTCAAAGGAAGATTTCATAACTATATAACGGGCTATTCAAAATGAAAGAGCAGATTTCAAAAATTTATTTCAAGCAAACTGTATAAGACAGAAACACATTCCACACATCACTGGATAGATGACAGTTCAAAGTTTGGTCCTATGGTCCTTGAGGCTGCATGCACTCAACATGAGCACCATGTGTAGCACAACAAACATCAAAACGGTAGACCATTTCTTGCCACACACAAGTCAAATGGTCCCTAGTTACTGAATTCACAGCTTCCTCAATTCGATGTCACAAATCTTGAAGATTAGCAGGCATAGGTGGAACAAACACTCTTTCTTTAATGTACCTCCATAGATAAGAATCTCTGACCATAAAGCAGTACTTTTCACTGTCTCACTGCCTCTCCCTCCTCTTACCTGTAAACAACAAATTTCTTACAGAAACCTTAAAAAGATCTGTCCCTCTATCCTTTCTGGATCCATTTCTGATCTTTTACTGTCTGCACCTATTCCGTCAACACTAGATAGTCTTGTTGACCACTATAACACAGCCCTTCATTCAATATTAGATAAAACAGCTCCTTTAAAACATAAGGAGGTTTCCTTTAAACGTTCAGCTCCTTGGTATAACTCAGAATTGCGATCTATGAAAGCAGCTGGCCGACACCTTGAGAGAATGTCATGTAAGACTGGCCTCACTGTGCACATCCAGGCTTTCTCTGACCACCAAAGAGCTTACAGAGAAGCACTAACTGCTGCTAAGAACACCCACTATGGCAGATTAATAGAAAGTGGCCACAATAACCCAAGGGTTTTTTTTTCTGTAGTTAATAAACTACTCGAACCTGCATCTGGCCCAACTACCTCTTCTACTGAAGTCAGTGAGGATTTCCTCCACTTTTTCCAAAATTAAAAATCTAAATAATTCAACTAACTTAAATACATCACCTGTTGTTCAACACC
Organism: Polypterus bichir lapradei; assembly: GCA_026402145.1. Classification (NCBI taxonomy): domain Eukaryota; kingdom Metazoa; phylum Chordata; class Cladistia; order Polypteriformes; family Polypteridae; genus Polypterus; species Polypterus bichir. Next base: position 55,765,097 of record JANRMT010062818.1, on the reverse strand, counting down.
TGTTTTCCCACTCCATCCAGCTCCTTCTCTAAGTTCTCACCATTCACATCTGCTCTTGTTAATGACCTGCTTTGTAAGATGAGACCGACTACTTGTGTAGTGGACCCCAATCCCCAGCACACTACTTAAATCCTGCCTTCATGCCATAATCCCGACTGTTACAACAATAATAAACTCATCCCTTGACACTGGCTTTGTGCCACTCACTTTTAAAATCGCTTCTGTAACCCCAATGTTAAAAAAGTCTGGTCTTGATGCTGACAATCTTAACAATTTCCGGCCTATTTCCCACTTACCTTTCCTGTCAAAAGCTCTTGAGCGTGTTGTAGCCTCCCAGCTCACCAGTTATTTAACGTCTAATAATTTGACGGAACCCTTTCAGTCTGGTTTCAGGGTGCAGCACAGCTGTGAAACTGCTCTGCTACGGGTAACCAATGATTTGCTTATGGCAGCAGACTCTGGACAAATCAGCATATTAATTCTGTTAGACCTCAGTGCAGCATTTGACACTGTCAGACATGACATTCTACTGTCTAGAATGGAGAACATGCTGGGTATCTCTGGCACTGCCCTCCAGTGGTTCAAGTCCATTCTGACTGATAGGCAAGAGTTTGTTAGTCTTGGCAACAGCAGATCCAGCTCAGCGCCAGTCACACAAGGAGTTCCTCAAGGCTCTGTCCTCGGCTCTCATCCCTTCTGTATCTATATGCTTCCCCTTGGCCATATTATTCGTAGCTATGGACTGGGCTATCATTTTTATGCAGATGATACTCAACTCTACTTCAATGTTAAAAGTGGAACTTCATCAGAGCTTTCTCAGCTCACAACCTGCCTTAGTGAAATTAAAACCTGGATGGAGCAGAACTCTTTAAAATTAAACTGCAACAAAACTGAACTCCTGCAAATTGGGACTAAAATGCAACTTAATAAAATGAACTCCTTCCCAGTCCATCTTGGCGGTGATCTCATCACACCTGCCTCTACTGCAAAGAATCTTGGTGTCATTTTTGATTCCTCCCTTTCTTATTCCACCCACATAAATCACATTAAGAAACTTTCTTACTTTCACCTCCGTAACATATCCCGTGTTCGCTCCTTCTTCTCCTTTTCTAATCCTGAGAAATGTGTCCATGCTTTTATCACATCCCGCATCGATTATTGTAACTCTCTGTTGGCAGGTGCCCCTTCTAATCTTATATCACAGCTCCAGCTTATTCAAAACTCAGCTCCAACAGTCCTTACTTGAACCAGCAGCAGCAAGCACATCACATCCATCCTGCTCTGTCTTCACTGGCTCCCTGTGTCTTACAGAATCGAATATAAAATCCTACTAATAACTACAAAGCCTTAAATAACCTCGCACCAAGCTACATCAGTGACCTTCTCCATCACTATGTGCCTGCTCACTAAGGTCCTCTGATTCTGGCAATCTTGTTGTGCCCCACACTAATCTACGCTCCATGGGTGACAGGGCCTTCAGCAGTATAGCGCCCAGACTCCGGAATGACCTACCAAAATTAATCAGGTTAGCTGACTCCATGAATTCTTTTAAAAAAACAAGTCAAAACTCATCTGTTCAGGAAGGCTTTTAGCTCTACTTGACTTCATTCCCCTTCTCTCAGTTTACCTCTCTGTCAAGATGCTCATGTAACCTGTACGTGTGTGCTAGACATCAATTCTGTCGTCTGTTAGGCTTTTCTCTGAATTTACTGTCTTAATCTTCTTTATTTATTTGGTTTGTACAATGCTATATACTGTATACCCTGCCGTTCTTTCTCAAAGTCTGTGAAGTGCCTTGAGCATGGGAAAGGCGCTATATAAATAAAATGTATTATTATTATTATTATTATTATTATAAGAATCGCAGGGGGTAAGGTCTGGAGACCTGGGAGGCCATAGATGATGAGCAAGAACTGGTTGTCCACCTCTTCCAATCCATCGTCCTGGAATGGTGTCGTTCAGGTAACGCCAGACCTCCAAGTGGAAATGAGGTGAGGCACCATCTTGCATGAAAATGAAGTCATTCAAAACTTCTTGAAGTTGGGGAAACAACCAGTTTTGTAGCTTCATATGCAGACGCTGTCTAAGAACACGCCATACTGCTGTTTGAGAAATTCCAAGTTCAATGTTAGCCCGTGATGTGGATTTTCTAGGGCTCCGTTTGACACACCTCGGATACGCTCAACATTTTCACCTCACATGCGTGGACGACCAGTGCTTTTAAATTTGCATATACAACCTTCTTCTACAAATTTTTTATGCCGCTTGTTAATTTGCTTATGACGAGGTGGTTGTTTGTTGAACCGTCGGCGGAATTCACGTTGCACTTGAACAATGAACTCACACTTCGCAAACTGCAGCACACAAAATGATTTCTCTTGTGGTGTGGAGAAACAGCGCTTAGTGGCATTCACAGGTACTTTTAGATGGGCTTTTAAACTTTGAACTTTCCTCTATCCAGTGATGTGCGGAATGTGTTTCTGACTTATACAGTTTGTTTGAAATACATTTTTGAAATCTGCTCTTTCATTTTGAATAGCCCTGTATATATAAAACAACAAAACATCCAGTGTCTGGATGCCAGGTGTGATGTCAGCCAGCATCCACAAGAAGGCTGGAATGTCTGATGAACAGAGCAACAAGACGCACAAAGAAAGAGGGACATAAGGACTAGCATATCTGGTGAACAGAGGTTCCTAAATGCATGACGTAATCAAAACCAGACAGACCTGCCATTGTTCCATTGTGCCCATTTTAGTAAACTGCCATCTTGCTGTGCTAGTTTCTTTATATTATTAACTTGACACATTCAGTTTATGCGCAAGGGGTGCTAGTCCAAAGACTGCCCCGACTGTGTGGTGGAAATGTGGGCTTGCACTCCTAGTCCTCTAATGAATAACATCTTAAATGAAAGAGATCATGATTAAAGGATTTAATTAAAAAATGATGTAGTTACAGGTGAATTAGTCATTTGTTCAAATATAGGTCAAAAATGTAATTCCAAATATTTCTTATTTTTAACTACTTATAAAACTCTGAATTACACAAACCAGAATGACTAAATAGAAAGAAAATTAAAAAAGAAAACCTTTTACTTAGCAGTTGCAGTCCCAGTGAAGCATTATGCAGGAGTATTGCTGGTGGTATAATGGATCCTCAGCAGCATCTCTTGACACAATTCTGCTGGTAATACTTTGGCTGAAAGTACTCAGTATTAGTGTGTCAAAGAGAGAATGTGTGGCATTGCTCATAATGACACTCAGTTTTGTTTTAATTCTCTCCTTTGCTACAACCTTGAAGCAGAAACCTTGACAACCTTTAAGAAACCTTTGCTTCTGTCACTCTGTCTGCTGTTATCACCATTGTGTTGGGTGGTTACACTCTTTTTCTTCCTGGTTTTCAACATTTTATGTGAGTTTCCACCTAATGGTATGTTTCACATCAGTATTTCACCTCCCTTTAAAGCAGGGGTTCCCAAACTCGATCCTGGGGACCCACTGTGGCTGCAGGTTTTTGTTCCAACCAACTTCCATTTTTCATTGGACTCTTAGCCTAATTAAGTGAGTCATTATTTCCTAGTGTATGTGTTTTGGAGTCAATGTGGAAATTAAAAACTAATTACAAACTAAGTTTGGCAGATTTTTATTAAAATGTAATAAGCAGTTATATGGGGAATATGAAGTTTTTTTAAATTGTTAACAGTATTTTCAACCTAATTTTCATTCTGGTTTTCCGGGTGTTCTGGTTATTTAATTGATTATCTACTAATTAGCATGTCTGGCGTTGAAGTTGTTGCTGCTTTCATCATCCTGGGTGTCTGCTATGCTGGCTATTAATTGTCACTATTAGGGTTAAATGAAGGGAGCAAACTACACAGGAAAAGGGGAAAATAATAGGAAAACAACACAAGAGAGTTAAGCATTTATAGCTTTAGAAAAAAAAAACAGAAGTTTTTGTAAATGTCTTATAAATGTAAAAACCTTACTGTTTTTTTTCTGAATGTAGAATAAGAGTAGAGTAAAAAAGACCAGCTAATTAAATGAGATTAGTTGTTATCAATTATTATCACCGATTGTGAATCTGGTTGGAACAAAAACCTGCAACCACAGTGGGTCCCCAGGACTGAGTTTGAGAACCACTGCTTTAAAGGAATACTCATTCACGTCTGAACGTGTTCCATTTTTGTTGTTTCTTGGAAGAGGTGTATTTAACAATATTTTAGGACAAATACATGTGTTTGGGACCTTGTGAGAATACAACTGGATGACCTGACATGTGGATTATGCAATGTAAGTAACATGAGATTTTTTTTTTTTTGTTTGCTGGTGTCCAGGGTTTGTCACCATACATGCCCGTTCTATTAGAAAGTTTGCAGTTTCTCCACCACAAAACACCATGAGATTAACATTTTTTGCACCCATCACTAAAAATGACAGGGGGTAAGTAACACTTAAAAAAATATCGCTTTTGGATGAAGTATTCCTTTAAGATAAGCATTTAAATTAAGAAAACTGTTACTGCTTACCATGTGTCATCTTGGTTCCCTTCTTCTGTCTCACACTTTCTCAGCTTAAAAGGTTATTGACCTTTACAACTGCTTTCTCAGAAACATTTGCTATTGCCCATATAAGAAGGATTTTTTTTCCAAACACCTACTCTTTCAGACAATGTCTCAACTTACTTATTTATGTTTTGTCGATTCATAGAATACCTTAACATAGTTGTCTGTCATTCAGGCTTCTGTTTGACTCTTAAAAATGGAACCTGCATGATCCATAATGCTTGGTGTCATCAGCATAATGTCATGGCTACAAACAAATGGTCACATTTACTTACACCACTGCCATTACAAATTGAACAAATCACATAATTAATTAATATCCTTGAGTCAAAAAGGCTGATTTGAAAGTGAGCTGTTGAAGGATGTAGTATCTGAGGTGTGGGCTCTAATCGGGTGCAGGTGAGTGCGCAAGTGCGCTACATTCTGGGAACAGTTGGGGTGCCTGGCTGATTGTGAATGTGTGCGTCAGTCAGATGCCTCATTAGCACCTCAGAGGGAGCGGCGACGTCTCACACCTGTGCCCAATTAGAAGAGGCAGTATAAGAGAAGCCTGAAAGGCAGAGAGGGGTGAAAGAAAGAAAGAAAGAAAGAAAGAAAGAGAGAGAGAGAGAGAGAGAGAGAGAGAGAGAGAGAGAGAGAGAGAGAGAGAGACAGACAGAGAGAGGTTAACAGATGGAGAAAGAAGGGCAGGAGTGAGCAGCTGTAAAATAGAGAGAAGCAGGCAGACAGGAATGGAGACCCAGGGATGGAGCACATGACCAGTGCAGAAAAAGGGGCTGAAGATTGCTTGTGCTGAGCAGCCAGGGAGCAGGAGCTACCACAATACTCCAGAGGAGTCCAATGCAAGGCAGAAGTGGCAGAGGGAGTCAAAGGTGTGGAGGCTCGGTAGTGATCTGTAGAATGCCATGGCAGCGGGGACATGAGCAGGCCTGAAGGATGTCTATGCCTGTTGGCTGTTGTTTCTCCATGCTGCGAGATCTGAATAGGATAAGCTGAGAGACGTTGGTTGTAAAGGGAAGCAACTGGGGCTTGTGATATTTTAGAGGACTGGTTCCTGTAGTATTTTACACTAGAATCCCTGATGCCTAAGAAAAAACTCAGAATCCCAGGCCACTTCGCACCTCTCCATTAGCGTCTTTTGTTTTGTAAATGCGTCAATCAGCACAAGCAGCAAGCAGCCTGCTATCCCATCCCCACCACCACCGCAGCTCAACTCAGGCAAAAAGTTCTCCCAGCTCAAGTCTGTTTGTCTGGGTGTGAGGTGCCTGGAATTGTATTGGGTAAATAATATATCATTATTTGGAACACATGTATTTCATGTGTGTTCCGTGTCTACAACGATCTTTGTAAACGCAAGATGACAGGAAATACGAGGCAAGAAATGTTGAACACATACCTAAAACACACTTTTTTCATGTTATAGTACTAATGACAAAATGTTGGCTTGAAGTGTATAATGTGTCAAGACTGAAGTCCAAATATCAAATAAACACTTTCACAAAAAGTACACATATAAAAAACCAAGTTTGATTTTATTTAAGAATATAACCTAAGATGAAACTGGGTTAGTGTATGACACTGACACAGCTGCTTGGGTGGTGCAGTGGTAAGAACTGCTGACTAATAATCAAGAGGTCACCGGTGTGATTCTGGGTGTTCCCTAGAGTTACTGTTTTGAGTAGTGAGCTGCTCTTATTGCTACTATTATAGAATAAAAATATACATTTGATTTATTTGGGTCTGTAACAGCCGGTGTAAATTTATGGTACTTGTAAAGGTTAGCGTTTTTTATTCAGTTTTATTCTCTCAGTCGCGTTCACACACACACACCCCCTCCCCCTTCCCTCGATCTGATGCTGCTTTTTTCAAATAATGATATGCTATAACAGAGGTGAACTTAAATGAGGATGAGGGTTCTACATCAGAGAAAGAGAAAAGAAGCCCTCCCCGCAAGAAATGTCCACTAACATAAGAACAATGTAGCTGCACCAGGTGTAAAGGCAAAAGATGGCATTGTTTGGATGCAGCAAGAGGTTGGGCGCCATCCTGCCAGTCAATGTGCCACATGCATGTCCTTCAACAAAACAGCAGGGCCTACAGAGCTTGCCAAGGTATCATGTAAAGTTCTCTTTGTGATTACGTTTTGTGATGGTCTTTAAATTAAAATAATTTGTATGGTACTTTTATAAAAGCCACATTGAATGTTGTTTACCTTTATTTGTTTACTTGTCTTCCTACAGCATAAAGTCAAAGTAGACTGCAAGGGTTCCTGTGTTTGATTGACATAGGCATGCTGACAAAGTACATGTGCAATGCCACTCCTTATTCAGTAAAAGATCCCAGTCATCCCACAGGAGAAAGACTTTCCGAGACTGTGGTCATCAAGTTTATGGAGCAGTTTCTGGACAAAGGCTGAACCGTAACAACAGTTGCATAAAGTGCAACAGGAGCTTCCGTCTGCAGCTAAAGTCATTCATGTACTAAAGTAGCATTGCACATGTATTTTGTCAGCATGCCTGTGTCGATCAAACACAGGAAGTTCTGCAGTCTACTTGTGACTTCACGCTGTCGGAAGATAAATAAATAAATCAAGGTAAATCGGTAAATCACATTCGATCTGGCTTTTTTTACAAATAACATATAATATTTTTTATATAAAGACCATCATAAAACATAATCATAGCTTGTTTGATCAACACATTTACAAAACAAATAACGCTAATGGAGAGGTGCAAAGGAATTTTAGCTGGCCCGGGATTATTTTTTTCGTAGGCTTCAGGGATTCTAGTGTTTAACCACATTTTTACGGACATTTCTTTATTGGATTTTAACCTTTACATTTGCACAGTTTTATGGATTATTTATTGAAGACTTTTGGAGCACTGCACTTCGAAGTTTTTTGATTGTTTTTATAATAAAAGCACTGGCCATTTATGCACGTACCCCTAGCTATGTGTGTCCTCATTTGCCTGGCTCCTCTTGGTTATGTTGTCGATGGTAGAAGGTTCACGACTCTCCTGAAAATCACTGGGATTGTTAGAGGTTCATGTTGTTAAGGTTAGGGGTTAGTGTGGTTAGCATGTAGTATAAATGGTTTAGATTAGGAGTAATTTAAGAGTAGGCATTCTTGTCATTAGTGTGTAGTGAAGTCACTTCCACTATGAAATGGCTGTTGTAGACCTGCTGGTGCAGCTCTGCAGTGGGATGCTTCTTATAAATGCAACATAAAAATAAACGTGAAAAAAAGTCAAGATTGTGGGTAGAGAGGAGAAAAAAAAAAATAAGGAGGACATGAGCTAGCGGTCACAGGAAACAAAATTATTAAAGCAACGTTCTTACGTTTATCGTGTACTCTTCTACTTGGCTGGAATGGCATATTGTTACACAATGGCTTTCAATTTACTGCATTTTAAGCACTATTTGCCTTTTATTGACCAATAGACCTGTTATATTTGAAAAAAAGGTAAGTTTTTTTTTCTGTGCTGTAACATGACATTTCAGGTGTGTAGCCTTCGTAAAGTTTTTCATATGAGCTTTGTTCTTAATGAATCCTTTGAAGCATATATTTTCTCAGTTTGTGGGAGTAATGATTTTCTCTGCGTTTCATGTTTATAATTTGCATTTTCTGCTTGTGTGAGATGTTTAAAGCATTATTTTAATCTGATAATATCTCTTCTTCATCTCTTCCTAACATTATTAAAGAACACTTCTCCTTCCCAACTCCTCACTCCTTGTATGATTACAGTTTGTTACTACAATTTGTCATTCAGTCACACAATTCCTTAAATCTTTATGAGAGTTCTACTCTTTCTGATTATCTATAAATAGGCCAAAATTACATTTATGGTGAGCAGTTCATAATAGCTTTTTAATTTGTTTGTTTTCCTTGTTTTAGAACAGGAGGAGGAGGTAGGAGTTAACCTGATTTTCTTGATTTTTTTAAGCGGAGAAGAAAACATTAATTTAATGTATTGTCTAAATTCTTCAAAGTTTTTTTATTCACATTTTGCCTCATTTATAAATCATTTTTATTCTGGCTCAGCATCTTGTTTTTCATTTTCAGAACATTTTTATAGCACAAACTGAAGTTCTTCAAACATATTTTCGTTTGATATTTGCTCATGCAGGCTGTTTTTTCATGCTGTCTGTTCTACACGTTGTACCTTACAGATCTTTAGCTAACCCGTTCACAAGCTGACTGCCTTGGAGTTTCATAAAATGTGTGAGTGAATGTTACTTGCAAGAGATGATTACTAAATATGTGAACAAAGTGCTTGAAATTAATATTTGTAAGGCAGTTGGCAGGGCACTGTCATATACTTCAGAGATGTAAACCTTGCCAGATCATTTTCTGGAGGGATGATCCCCAAGTGTCTTCAGCCTGCCTTTGAGAATGCTGATAACATTTCAGTGTCGTTATTAAGCTTTGGTTGTGTTTGTGAAGCAGTGTTAAATCAAACATAGTGCACTGCAGCAGAATTGGTTTAAACAGCTTTTGTTCTTACTGACACATTTTGAAAATCTGTGTCATTTTAAATAACTCATGATCACCCAGAAAGGAACTGTTAGCCATCTTTGTGTTAACCTGTTATGAATTAAATACAATGTTTGCACTAGATTGCAGAAAAATAGCAAACAATTCTAAAGAACTCATTTGACTGTTAAAACCAAGGTGCTAAGATGTTGTCTCCAAAACACCTAGATATAAAACAATAGTGCAATAAACGGAAAATGATGATTCTTATTAGGGAAAGATATGCAGAATACTTTGTACACAGACTCACAGAACACCCACATGCATTTTCTAAGCTTTAATTACAATGTATGAAAACAATTAGCTTAATTTTCTGTCATGTATTTCTTTGTGCACTTCAGAAACACACTTCCCCCAAAGTCAGAATAAAACCAGTGCACGTCCCCTTATTAGCTAATGCATTTTATGTACAGGACTTTCTAATGTAATGCTACATGAAGTCTAATTACTCTATGATTATGTCATTAACAAACTTAACAGATTCACTAGTGCTGCCGAGGCCTGAATGATTTATGGGTTATAATTAGGTAAGCATTCACAAAAGAGTTATGATGAATCAGTTGATTGATTAGTAGCATACAGAGTTCACTTTTTCCACTGCTTCTTCTCATAGTCCCAGTGGGATGAGAAGCCAGAGACGGGATTTATGCGCAAGTCAAGCATCCTTTGTGTCTGCATAGCCACCCAGTCCTCAGAGAAGGTGTGCGGCACTGGCTTATACACTGCAGAAAAAAACAATAACGCTGAGTTAGTGAATGAGCAAGAACAGATATTGAATAGCACAAAGTCAACTCCAGCTTGAAATCTGTTTTCTGGATAAACACATTGTGATATGTCATTCTCCTACATGCTTAATTGTGTAAGTTGTGAGGGGCAGGCACCTATCCCACCACCTCTGGATGGGATGCTCACTCTCACACAGGGCCAGTTTAAAATCGTCAGTTAATCTAACTTGAGAATTTGTGAGGAAAGAAGTGATACAAAGAGGAACACAAACACAAGCATGGAGAAACAGCTACATTAACTATTGTGCCACTATGCCACCCATCTGAATATACAATTATGTGAATGCTGATGATCACCAGCCATCTAAATTTGAGACAGTATGGTTCCCTCATTGTTCCAGGGCCCTTGGTTCAAAGCCTGAAGTAGTCACTGTCTACGTACTGTAGACTGCACATTCACCCAATATTTCAATGGGAATTTCTCTGGGCACTGCAGTTTCCTCCCACTGTAAAGCTGTGTGCATTAAGTTAAGCATCAGATCAAACTGGTGCCATGTGGTTAAGTGAAACCTCATGCCCTTATAACTCAAGCCCTTAAGCTTTGCTGCTGTTTTGTACCATTTCATCTGCCCACAAATGTTGCTTTCTGTGTTCGTGGTCATTACTGATATCATTCACAAGCTTGTTCACTTTTGTTTTGAAATTAATTACACTTCAGTGAATGAATAGTTTATCCAACCACCTATTCCTTTTCTAGCCCACCTATCCCTTCAGTATTTAATGAAAGCGCCACTGTCTCGCAAGAGAAACAGTAATGCATGGAAGAAAATACAAACTGCAGTTAATGGGTTTCGATAATTGCAAAAGAATCGATAAAAAAATTTGTCTTTTTATCTTTCTGTGGTGCGAGGCAGCTCATTGTTTACAGATTCATCCTCACCACACCAGGCACTTGAATTCAAGTCCCAGTTGTTATATTAAAGCCATGGTCATCGCCCCTAGGCTGGGTTTCATATTTCTCATTTATGTCAAGTTTGTTAATTTTTCATTCTAATATTGTTAACTACTTTGTATATATCATTTTTAAAATGTCCCTTGTGTTTTGTGGGTGGTCCCCCCAAGAGGCAGGGCCAACTGCCCATCACCATCAAGGAACTGCCCTTAGTACTATAAAGGCTGAAGAAAACTCACAGTCCCTTGCGGTTCATTGAATGCACTAGGTGGCTGGTGACTTCTCCTGAGTTTTCCGTTCTTTTAGAATAGTTCTGAATTTCTAAATTTTTCTGTCCTTTTGCTCTGCTTTTCTACCATTCTCTTGGTCAGAGGCAGCCTTAGGGGTGTGCGCGGCTTAGGGCTGACCAACCCCACTGAAGTTTTAAAGTAAAAGTGAAAATAATTCATATCTAAAATTATGATTTATGTATCTTTATTCATTTTTGATTCTTTTATGTATGTTGACTACTTGCGTCATTCATTATTTTTTGATTTGGTTTTGCCTCTGTACATAGGCTGCCTTTGTTATGTTCCTTGTGTTTTGTGGGTGGTCTACCAAGAAGTGTGAACGCCTGCCAGTTACCGCCAGGAACTGGTCTCCACCCTAAAAATCCAGAGGGTCTTCCACAGTTCCAGGTGGTTTATTGTGAATTCAATCTGGACTTGATTTTGAATTATTTGTGTTTTGCTGTGTTTGTGTCTTTTTTATATTTTGGAATTTTGCTGTTTTTTTCAACTACTCTATTTGGATTCTGTATTTTTGGTTTGATTTGATTTTGATACACTTTATTAATCCCCAATTAGGATTTTGTTCAACTCAGATTGCTTTTGTTACAGGCAACTCTATTTTGCCTTTGTGCTCCACAGATTAATAAATCTTTTATTTCATAAAGATATGATACTTGCTCCTATTACCAGTTGGGGTTTGACTGTAATATCCCCCTCCAGTGGGCATGTTTGGGACTACATGCTTCAGAACTCTGTGCTTCAGACTCCTAGATCACGACACTTGAATTTCGCGTTGGGGCTGTGTTTGCTGTTGGGATTGTACATTTTGAAGAAGGCATTGCCTTCTGTGCTTTCGTGCTCCTCAGAGCTTATTTTGTACCACAAAGAATTTTTGTAAACAGAAATCTTTTTCTTTATAAAGAATCTATGTTTGCATTTTTTATGACTAGCCAGGGTTTGACGGTTCCCCCTCCCACCTCTAGTGGACATTTTGAGTCTTTGTTGGGACTCATTGTGGTTAGGAGGCTGTACTTTACAGCACCAGAATTGTTATTTTGCAGATGGTGTGTTCTTCTTGTATTTGAACTTTATCTGAATTCCCAAGAGATCAGCTTATTAAATTAATCGACGGCTCTAACATCCGCACAGTGTTAAGTGTATACAAGTGTGGCCTGTGACAAGCTGCCTTGCACCCCACACTAACAGGATTGGCTCCTGCGCTCTGCAGCTCTCTAATGGAAGAAAAGGGTTTAGAGAAGTGGATGGATAAGATTAACAGAAATGTTTTTGGTTGGAAACAAAAAAAAGACAATGGATATGTGCAAGTTACAAATCCCAGGTTTACAGCAGGGGTGTAAAAGCTCTTCAATTAAAAGGGCATGAATTAAACTATACTAAGATGTATCCAGGAAACCTGAAACATTTAGGACATTAAAATAAATAAGTACACAATTAAACACACAAATAAAAGCATCATTGTTTTAAATGCCTTCCAGAGCATCTCATTTGATTTACTAATATTGTATAATGAAATCACTGGGAACTGTGCTGGAGTCTGAATCCATGCATAATGTGACCCTTAAAGATTTTATTGCATTTGGAACGTGTGTACACATATTTTCCTTTTATTTGAAAAGTTAAAATTCAGTATGTGACACTGCCAAAGAAATATTTTTGCCAACTCCAAAAATATGTATCATGTACTCAAAGGAAAATTAATCTCAGTATAAGAAAATAGACCAGAACTTGCAGACTTGGGGCCTCGCATTTTAACATTAGATATCTGTGTGCGTGTGTGTGTGTGATATCAGTAGTGTGTGTGCAAGGGTATATAGTAATAGGTTTGAAGTGTGCCACTGTGATCTGTGAGGTTTATTTCAAGCACATTATTTTATAGCTCAGACCACACAAATAAGCTGACAGAGACAACCTGCCAGGGAGATGAAATGACAACTGAAAGATGGCACAGGCAGGCTAGTTGCTCTACTTGGTCCATGGCCAAGAGTCCCTATCGGCTACTTCAAGCTTTCTCTGTGAACGAATTCCATGGGCAGGGATTTTGGTTGATTAAAGTAGTTCTGAGCCATTACTTTCAGGCAGAGGCCATGAGTGATCAGAACAGGTTCACAGAGTGTTATTTGGGTATGACTCAAAAATAATATAGACGGCTCTGATGACAGTTGCTCATACCTGGCAAGGTTAATAAAAACACGAGTATATAAAATGAGGAGAAACTATTCAGAAGCTAGAAGCCATCTCCATGCTGGCAAACACTCTGCCAGACCAGGCCGTGTGTAGTTGTCAGCATTCCCCACTGAAGAACTAGATGCCAACTGTTCCATTGGCTTCTCTCCAGCCTTGACATGTATGAATGTATTAATACATTGTAACGTGGGGGTGGAAGCTACGTTTTAAAGTAAGTTAAATATGTTTATCTCTTTTTATGCCGCATTTCTATCATCTCATTCTTTCCGCCATGGTTACAAGAGGGATTGGTATAAGGCTCGAGTCTGCTCTGCATCGATACACAGGGAGCAGGCACCCCCTGCTGGTGACCGGGTATACTGTAACGAACTGGCACACCACCCAGCATTGGCTCCTGCTTTGCATCTACTGCTGTTGAAATAACCATTGGCTCCACATAACCCCAAAACTGGATAAGTGGGTTAGAAAATCGGTGGACTTTCATTCTTTCAGGTATTCATTTTGAAAATCTATAGTTTAGATATCTTAACAAAATCCACTAACAAACTTTCATAATGAACAAATACCCCCTTTTATGTATATCCATGTGCAAAGATTACAATATTCATTTTTTTCTCAAGTTGTACTCTTTTCATCCATAAGTAAGCAAGCAGGCTTGAGTGTAAACTGACAGATAAAAAAATCCATGACCTTTGAGTCCTATAACTGGTCATTCACCTTCAATGTTTTAATAAAAATGAAACAAATAAACCCCCAGTTTTCAGCTTTCCAAGAAACACTTATCCATTCATTCAATGAATCTGATTTTCTTTAAATCAATAAATCCCAGAAAGCTGGATGCAATACTGTAAACTCAGAAAGCCAGCATCTTTTCAGAACAAACCAGAAAGCTGGTCATTGCACTCACCGTCAGTTGTAAATGTGACTTGGCGGGTTCAGTGTGAGCAGTGACAGCTCAAAAAAAGTAGCAACCATAGCAAATCAACACTTACTTAAAAGCAGTAGAGTGGGCTGAAATGAGGTGGGTGGGACCTCCTAAGTTAGAGAACAAAATTGTTCATAGTCAGCTTATGTCAGCTAAATTTTAAACCTCAAGATGTTTCCATTTTGGTTTTGCTCTTAGTAAAGTCAATGTATGAATATACAGTGGCTTGCAAAAGTATTCGGCCCCCTTGAACTTTTCCACATTTTGTCACATTACAGCCACAAACATGAATCAATTTTATTGGAATTCCACGTGAAAGACCAATACAAAGTGGTGTACACTTGAGAAGTGGAACAAAAATCATACATGATTCCAAATATTTTTTACAAATACATAACTGCAAAGTGGGGTGTGCGTAATTATTCAGCCCCCTTTGGTCTGAGTGCAGTCAGTTGCCCATAGACATTGCCTGATGAGTGCTAATGACTAAATAGAGTGCACCTGTGTGTAATCTAATGTCAGTACAAATACAGCTGCTCTGTGACGGCCTCAGAGGTTGTCTAAGAGAATATTGGGAGCAACAACACCATGAAGTCCAAAGAACACACCAGACAGGTCAGGGATAAAGTTATAGAGAAATTTAAAGCAGGCTTAGGCTACAAAAAGATTTCCAAAGCCTTGAACATCCCACGGAGCACTGTTCAAGCGATCATTCAGAAATGGAAGGAGTATGGCACAACTGTAAACCTACCAAGACAAGGCCGTCCACCTAAACTCACAGGCCGAACAAGGAGAGCGCTGATCAGAAATGCAGCCAAGAGGCCCATGGTGACTCTGGACGAGCTGCAGAGAGCTACAGCTCAGGTGGGGGAATCTGTCCATAGGACAACTATTAGTCGTGCACTGCACAAAGTTGGCCTTTATGGAAGAGTGGCAAGAAGAAAGCCATTGTTAACAGAAAACCATAAGAAGTCCCGTTTGCAGTTTGCCACAAGCCATGTGGGGGACACAGCAAACATGTGGAAGAAGGTGCTCTGGTCAGATGAGACCAAAATGGAACTTTTTGGCCAAAATGCAAAACGCTATGTGTGGCGGAAAACTAACACTGCACATCACCCTGAACACACCATCCCCACTGTCAAATAGTGGTGGCAGCATCATGCTCTGGGGGTGCTTCTCTTCAGCAGGGACAGGGAAGCTGGTCAGAGTTGATGGGAAGATGGATGGAGCCAAATACAGGGCAATCTTGGAAGAAAACCTCTTGGAGTCTGCAAAAGACTTGAGACTGGGGCGGAGGTTCACCTTCCAGCAGGACAACGACCCTAAACATAAAGCCAGGGCAACAATGGAATGGTTTAAAACAAAACATATCCATGTGTTCGAATGGCCCAGTCAAAGTCCAGATCTAAATCCAATCGAGAATCTGTGGCAAGATCTGAAAACTGCTGTTCACAAACGCTGTCCATCTAATCTGACTGAGCTGGAGCTGTTTTGCAAAGAAGAATGGGCAAGGATTTCAGTCTCTAGATGTGCAAAGCTGGTAGAGACATACCCTAAAAGACTGGCAGCTGTAATTGCAGCAAAAGGTGGTTCTACAAAAGTATTGACTCAGGGGGCTGAATAATTACGCACACCCCACTTTGCAGTTATTTATTTGTAAAAAATGTTTGGAATCATGTATGATTTTCGTTCCACTTCTCATGTGTACACCACTTTGTATTGGTCTTTCACATGGAACTCCAATAAAATTGATTCATGTTTGTGGCTGTAATGTGACAAAATGTGGAAAAGTTCAAGGGGGCCGAATACTTTTGCAAGCCACTGTAAAACATTAGATAAAAAAGAAAAGATAAAAAGAAGTCATTCCTTTTCCTCGAATACGAGAAGGCAAAACACAGCTGATGGCCTAGTCCAGCACAACTATGAACTCTGAATGAAGGATTACTGGGACACCGATCATGTCAAATATAAACACAGTAAATACATGAGACGTTAGTGTACTACTTGCTGTTGTTTATACTCGGTTTAGTTTTTCAAATATTCTCTCATCACTGTTTCACATTACACAGCACACTTGTTTTTTTCCAGTTTCACTGATATTCACATATTTTCCTTCTTGCTATTCATAAAAGTTTCCAAGTCTAAGAACACCACCAACACCAAAATGGGAACTGTCCGCTAAAGATAAGAACGTGGTAATCAGTGATAAAGATACATTCTTTAATGAGTCTGACGTACGTACGTCTGCTGCTTACACTTTTGATTACATGATTGTGGTAATATCAATGTGTGTGCATGAGATTTCTTTTCCTGATTTTTATTAGGTCATGGCAAACATGTCTTGAGGTAAGAGGAAGACAGAAGCTTCAAGGTAAAGTAGTTCGGCTCACACTAATCATGGTGATGTGTTGCACGTTGATTAGCATGCGCTAGTAAGAATTTCACTGTACTCTGTACACATGAGCATGAAAGCTCTAAAAGTTTTCTGAAGTACACATCTGGGATCTCCAATCCTGAAATCTGAAAAATCTGAAAATGTTCAAAACTTTGGTGTTTTGCAGGGAACAGTACATTTAAAATAATATATAAATTGTAATGATCAATTCTGGCTTTTAGTCTTGTAAAGCAAACTGGACATGTGACATACTATAATAACCATCCATTTATCCATACTTTACACCTACTCATATTTAATAACAAAAATACAATATAACCAATAATTTATATATAAATTAAAATATACATGTACTGTATTACATATATGTATATTGTGATGTATGGGTCACAGACTTGGACAAGAGAGAAGGAGGTGAGTCCAGGTTTCTGCGAAAATCAGCTTTTATGTTGTGAAGACAGGAACAGTCTCATAGCATTTATTCAAACGGGACCTGTCACTTAAGCACACACAGCATACAAGCAGTGGCACCGTCAGCCATCTTTAATTAGCTTTGCTCTCAGATTAAAAGAACAGATAGCCTTCCTGCACAAGAGAAAAGTGAGAGCAAGGCCAGTTCAGTGCCCAGTTTTTAATGTTCCCTGCATTAGCCATCGGGCGACAGACACGTCACATGGTGAGCCTGCCAGCATTAACAGAGTTTCGGCACACAGCACATTTAGGGGGTTGTCAGGATCTCAAAAATCTCACAATGTACTATTATAAAATACTAGCTGTGTAAGCCCGTGCTGTAAAAAGCCTGGGCTCCTAGAAACTATTGAAATTGTCAGAATAAAAACTGAAATGTAGAGTCAGGTAATTGAAAGGAACAACTCTGGGCATCTCTCTCCATTTTGCCGACATGCTCGTCTCACTTGTGTATTAGCAGTGGGAGGAAAAGTAAAAGGGATACCTATTTGCCGATGTTCGAGGCTAAGCGACTTTGTTTTTCTTCTGATGTTTCATTTTGCTGACGTGCTGGCCTCGCTTGTGTTATTAGCAGCCAAGCAAGTTTCCTGTTTCCCCGGAGGTGGAGCCGTTACCCCGACTGCACCTCTCACTTTCGGGCCGAAGACACGCACACACTTCCACACATAGACGTTTATATATAAGATATAGAATCTAATCATTTATAATGTCTATAACTTCAAACATTTGCCAAGTTTGTTGTGCAACAGAAATAAACAAGCACATTCTCAGATCTTTGAAGCATAGGAAGACTAAAATGAATGTCTTGCTGACGTAGTTTCTTAGATATAAATGAAAAAATACAGTAACTATTTGTAAAAAAAAATAAGCTAGTTTAAAACTGAATTTCACCTTCATCCTACCATTATCACTCAATAATCCAGTAAGTGCAGAAATCAGAGTGTGAAGGTCCACTGCACTGACATAACCCAGGACGATTCTGCTGGAAATTAGCTGAACTGGAGCACTTCTGTGATGTAATGCAACAAGACGTGCCCTGTTTAGTACTTTAAACTGTAAACTGTATATGTGTGCTTTTCCTAAAAATTGTATTTTAATGACTAAAGTCTAAAAAAAAAATTAAATAAAAAAATAGGCACTATGTTACAATTTTCAGCTTGAATAGAAAGCAGACTATAGAAAACGAAGGAATTTCTAGGGCTCCAATATAATAAATACATTGATATGCTTCAATCTTTACTATTATTGAAATAGTCAGTATTCTCATTTATTTGGTTTTTTTTTTTCCTGTAAATGACTTTGTTTATTTTTTTGCCTGAATTAGTCAACTGCAGAAGATCCTCTGAGGCTTTTGGACTGATTCCTTTCTCTGTCAGTTCTAAACAGTCACACTTCAAAACATTGTCATTTGTTAGTTGCTTTACTTTTATGTATGTCTCTGTAAAGCAAGCCAACCAAAAAAACATTACCATAGTTTATAATAGACATACAGTAATGGCTACATATACTACACTGTTAAAAATAAAGGTGCCAAAGTGGTTCTTCATAGTGATGCCATAAGGGAACCATTGTTGGTTACCAAAAGAACGTTACCTTCCAGAATGATCTGTACCAGATTCCATGAATAACCATAAATGGATGACAGATTTGTGAAAGGCTGTGTCAGTGGGTTCCTGGTTTTGAAAGGACTCTTAGAGGACCTTTAGAACTGGACTGGATGTTTTTTGGAAGAATTTGAAGCTAGAGATTAATATGCTATGTTAGGCTGGATGGCTTCTTCTTGTTGTAATAACTGAATGTTCAAATTAATAACTATAGGCAGGTTTTTAGTGTTGGATCTTGATGGACATCTTTTTGCTTTGGCCTTAATTAATGAAACATTTGCTGCTGGCTTGTGAACCGAAACTCCCACTACTCTGAAAGACATTTGATCTCGATTGTCCTAGAGGCACATATTGAATTATTTTGTAATGCACTTGCAAATTCCCAGAAACCATTACTTGCCAGTTTTGACATCCAGAGTGTTCTCACAAAAATATATTTTTTCTTAATTTCTTAAACTAAAGGGCAAATGTAACTTATACCACAGCAAATTTACCGAGATATTGAATTGCACACTCTTGAGGAAAAAATAACTCATAAAATGTAAAGTTTATGCACTAAAGTATTTAAAGTTACACTAAAGTACTACACAAATTTTTAGTCACGATTGTCTGATTTACTTGAACTCTAAAGAGCATGTTTAACTACTGACTTTTATATTTCTTTGCAATGTCTAAAACACTTTACTGTCCCGCTTTTGGATTTCACGGATGTATCAGACAGATGTATCCACTTTTGTGCACATGACTTCATGAGTCTTTTACTCAATGTACACCTTCTTGGTGCCTTATGTCAATGAATATTTCATAAATGTACATTTAATTAATTTAATGACCTCTTGGGCACAGCCATCAGCCGTGTGTCTGTTTGCGGAGAGAGTGTCGACCTTGTCGAGAGGTTTATTTACCCTGCAGTGACATTCATGTCTCTGGTGACTCTTCCTATAAAGTCAGTAGATGGATTGGGAGAGCATGGGGGGTCATGAGGTTGCTGGAAAGGGGTGTGTGGCGCTCCTGATATCTATGCAAAAGGACAAAGGTCCAAGTCTTTAGAGTCCTGGTGCTTCCTGTCTTGCTATCTGGTTGCAAGACATGGATGCTATCCAGTGACCTGAGATGAAGACTGGACTTCTTTGGTACTGAGTTTCTCTGGAACATCCTTGGGTACCATTGGTTTGAATTTGTGTTGAATGAGCGGTTCTTCATGGAGTCTCGAATGAGGCACATTACCTGCATTGTGAAGGAGCGTCAGTTACGGTACTACGGCAATGTGGTGCGATTCCCTGAGGGTGATCCGACTCAGAGGATCCTCACTATTGAGGACCAGAGCGGCTGAACCAGGCCAAGGGGACACCCATGTAACATCTGGCTGTGGCAGATAGAGGGTCATTTCTGTAGGGTGGGACTGAACAACATGTCTGCGCGGGAGAATTTAAACCAGGATCCCAAGCTGTTTCGTCGTGTGATGGATGCGGCAACACTCTGTACCAGTGCGTGCTCCCTAACCTGACCTAACCTGAATAGATTCTTCTGTGCTGCTATCTTGGTGACCAGAATGGTGATACAAGGCCAAAACAGTCACTTTGTGGATCCTGAGTTTAAACTCTACACCCAGTCTTTGTCCATGTTGAATCTGCATGTTCTTATTGTGTCTACATGGATTTTCTTTCTACATCCCCAGCCATGCAGATTATGATAACTAGCACCATAACTGGTCTGAATGTGAGTGGGTGCATGAGTAGGTCCTGTTGTGGACTGCAGTACTATCCAGGATTTTCTCATGCCCTGCACCCAGTTCTGCTGGAATATTACAATGACTCTGAATTGCATTAAGCAGGCATGTTAATATTACATTATGCTATGATCACTTGTCTTTGATAATAATTTCAACCCCTTCACTACCCTTTTTGTGGTAGTCATCAACTGGACCACCTCACTGGAGTTAGTAATGTGAAAGAAATCAAGCAAGACAGGATGTGCTCACATATTTAGAACAGCAAAGGCTGTGTTAGCAGCAGGAATGTTGAGCCATTTTGTTTTATACTTAATGTTTACAAGGTGAATGCATTCGGTGTGGAACCCCTCCCAGAGTCTGTTCTTGTCATAACCTCAGGCCTGCCAGGGTGGGCTCCTGCATCCACAACCCTGAATTGACCTTAGAAATGGATGATGCATAGCAAAAGTTATTCATCAAATTTTTATTCACTGCAAATCTATCCATGTGTGTTTCCTTAGAAGCAGCAGCGGTAAGGGTCAAGCCTTCACAATGTAGTCTGTTCAAACTGACAAAACAAGATGCCATGTCAATTACGCTCATGAGGATCACTTTGCTAAACTGCCAAAGAAAATGAAAAGAAAGTAGTCTAGCAGAAACCTTAAGATTTCCAGCACATAATAATCATCTCCACTTTTCGAACAGGTCAACATCCATCCATCCATCCATCCATTATCCAACCCGTTATATCCTAATTACAGGGTCACGGGGGTCTTTAGGAGCCAATCCCAGACAACAAAGGGCTCAAGGCAGGAAACAAACCCAGGGCGCCAGCCCACCACAGGGCACACACACACCAAGCACACACTAGGGACAATTTAGAATCGCCAAGCCACCTAACCTGCATGTCTTTGGACTGTGGGGGGAAACCGGAGCACCCAGAGGAAAACCCATGCAGACACGGGGAGAACATGCAAACTCCATGCAGGGAGGACTGGGGAAACGAACCACAGGTCAACATATTTAAGTTAATCAGTTCCATCCATTAAATGCTAACTCAAGACAAAAAATTGTTCAGAGGTGTACGTGTGAGTTTGATAGGCTGGCCAACCCTGCCCTGCAACCAATGGCAAATGGAAAAAAGAGCCTTCAGAATGGATGGATGGTGGTAAATATGGCACGCTCTTCCCAACACTATAGCAATGTTCTCGGCAGCACCACATGATTCAGAATATCAAAGACTCACATCACTTTCACTAAGTTCTAACGACAGCTAGTCACACAGAAATCAAGCAACTGTTCCTGGCAAACCTGCCCCTCTTATCTTAACTGTTTTTTACAGATAAAGGGAAAGTAAATATCTACTGAAGCAGATGAAGCGTGCACCTGAAAAACGGGCAAGAAGCCAAACCCAAAACGGCAGGCAGGCAGCACTGCATGTGCACTGTTGAGGTTTTTGAGGTTATTAACTAATGCATCAAATACAAAGCTGACATCACGCCTAAAAATGAAGATGGTCCATTTAGCACGTGAACACATTTTAACCATAAATATGGGGCACGTTTTTGTGCAAGAAAGAAAAAAATGTTATCTGATCCTTGGAAAAGAAGCTTTTTAAATCATTCTTTCCAAACAATATTTGTCTATTTTCAAGATACTACAGTGTTCAGCTCATTTTCGGCTTTGAAACTGCTGTGGAATAAAATGAGGACCAATGGAAAGCCTGCACACATAATGCCACATCAATTTGTGTGTGAGAATTCACCAAAACAATTGTGACATTGATTTCTTCTGATCTGAAAGAAAGAGCTGCCGAGAAAGTACACAAAAGCAATTACTGCTTAGAGGGAAGTATTCATGGTTTACTATGTGGATGACCTCATTGAGGCGCTGGGAAAGTTTCAATGGGCCTGGGAAAGGGGAGCCTGTGGGCTGTTGCTCCGCACAAAGGAAACAGAAACACTTTATACCTGTGTGAATGGCGTGAGCCTCGGCTGTCATCACCGCTCAATCCCGAAGGCCTACTGGATTTTAAACTTCATCTTTTCTAGCATTAAGAACCTAAACAACTCTGCCAAAGAAAATTGCAGAGAGTGTGGATGACGTAATTGCCTACAGCAAAGCGTGTTTACTGTACAGAAATGGAACACTTCACTTGGTGCTCATCCTGAAGTGTTGGTGTTACATTCATCCTCTCTGAACTTCTCTACTGTACTCAGACTATGTTGTAAACCCTGTAACTTTTATATAAGGGATGTTCAAAATGTTTCCACACTTTTTTTTTAATTCTTTTAATTAAGATTTTTCAAAAACAAATTACAAGGACTTTTCTACACAGTCACCTTCCTTT
The DNA here is from genome assembly GCA_026402145.1 of Polypterus bichir lapradei. Taxonomy (NCBI): domain Eukaryota; kingdom Metazoa; phylum Chordata; class Cladistia; order Polypteriformes; family Polypteridae; genus Polypterus; species Polypterus bichir. Next base: position 55,742,398 of record JANRMT010062818.1, on the reverse strand, counting down.
GCGATGCAATTTTCCCAGCGTCGTACCAACTTTTTAATGCCTAATTACTACTCTCCTCCCGCCTTAACCGTTTCCAACGAAAATACAAAAGTGCAGAAACAGTTTAAATGCAACAGGCTGATATAACAGTCATGGACAACACAGAGACCTTTGTATTTCATGTTCACTGAAGCCAAGATCACCAAGCCATCACCACCCAGCATCTTATCCAGTCGCTAAATTAAACTATAATGTAAACATGTTTCTATCCTAACCTTTAGTTTGGACTCTTTATTATTATTTCTGAATGTTATTGCATTGCTATTGCTTGTACTTTATTTTTATCCTTATTATGATGACATCATGTGACTGTGGTGTTATGGGTCCACAGCTCGCTCAGCAAAGGCCGTTACGGTATCACCGTATCACCGTACTCGCGGCGGCTTAGTGAGGAGGTGTGGTGGCCATAGCAAGCCACGGGGCGATCTGTGGTGTGGGCGTTTCTCACCGAGTGCACAGGTGAGGGACTGCCCACATCCGTGATTGTTCCCGTGCTATGGCCCCTCGCTGTATAAAAGAAGCACGAGTCGGTTGGGAGAGAGGAGGAAAGAACGAGAGAGAAAAGGAAGAGAGGACGGAGGTTACAGGGAGCGAGAGAGGAAGCAGGTCGGTGCAAGAGAGAGACACACGGAGTGTGTGGGTGAGCGAGCGAACGAGCGCTCGTGGGCAGCTGCGAGGAAGTTGGGTGTTAGGCCGACACCCAGGCGTTAGAGTTGATGTCGCTCCCGCTGAGCGATCAGGTAGCGGGAGTGACCAGGGAAAGGCGACTGGCCGTAGAAGACCGGAAAGGCAGCGGGAGTCGCGAGGCTTGGACCTGCAGTTCTTGGTATGGGCGTCCTGGAGACCAAGGAGTCCAAGTCTCTGGTCTGGGATGAGTGCCAGACCGAAGCCAGGATCGGGAGGTCTCCGGACCTGTGTATGTGTGTATGAGAAAAGGGCAGCTGCTGAGAGAGTCTCGCCTGCTGCATAGCCCTAGCGGGAGAAGCAGGTGAGACGTTAACAGAAAAGATGCACCGAGCTTGTTGTTGATTTTTAAAGACTGCTTCCTGTTGAACATTTTAACCTCGATTTTAAAGGATTGTTTTTTTTTGTAGTGTTTTTAAACCTCCACATGTCTTTTGTTGGATTATTTATTGAACTATTTTTGAAGCACTGCACTTTATTGAACACTTTGTTTTTGATTATCTTTTTAATAAAAGCACTATACACCTTTTTGAACCATCCCCTTGCTCAAATGTTGTCTCACTGACTAGCTCACCTCGGTTATATCTATCGACGGTGTTGGGTTCAAGGGCTTCCAAATAGCAGATGGGAGCGTGGAGCCGAACCCGCCTCGTCACAGTGACGCCATTTTGTGGTGGTATTCAGCCTTCTAAGCACCACCATTTTGCATTGTATTGGTCGTTGTTTATAGTAACAGCACTGTGGCCACGTCGTGATCTACACCATGGATGAATGTAACAGCAGCACTCTGCCTTATAAAAGATGGTGGTGGAACATGCTTGTTATCTCATGTTTGGGATAAACTCACTGTGTATTTGATATTGGATTTTCAAAAGAATTCTTGTGAGTGCTCACATAGGCGAGCTCACATAGCTCAGATAGGCTTTGAGTTGTGACAATGACTTAGTGTTTTTCTTTTGAATTAAATGCCACATAGTTTGTTCTTCCACGTACTGAACTTAGGCTCTTTTATCGACCCTTCCTCAGTCAGCTCCTTTAGGAAGCCTCTTCTTTTTTAAGTCACAAATGCAATCCATTTCCTAATGGATTCACCACCATGTCAAACAATTATAAAGATTTCTCGCCACATACAATTTGCTTAAGTCAGTGATGCACTCCTGAATTATGTGACATAGCCAGCAGCTCAATGCAACAAGTCTGCAACTCAATCCGATAAAATCAACCAGGATTAAATTTGTCTTTAGTCGTGGGGTGGGCTCTGTGTACATGAGAGCTGACAACTAAATGCACAAGAAAACAATACCTCAATGCAGTGTTTATAGTGGCTGGTGACTCTAAACATTATAACTTACAGATTGTGTTGCCAGCATTCCAACACCACGTTACTTTTCCTACATGCGAGAAGAACACACTGGATAACGTGTATAGTAATGTGATGGGGACATATAAGGCAGTACCTCACCCTCCCTTTGGACAGTCTAATCATATCTCTGTATTCCTCTATCCGGAAACTGACAGCTCCTCAAACGACTTCCCGCTATAAGAAAAACTGTTAAAGTGTGGACAGAAGAATCTGAGCAGGAGCTTCAGGACTGCTTTCAGTTTACTCCGTGGGATGTTTTTAAGAGAGCTGCTATGAATGAGGATGGCACTGTTAACCTGGAGGAACACAGTTTAGTAGATTCCAGCTACATAAACACTTGCACTGAAGAAAAATTACAGACTTAAACTGGAAGGTCACTACGCTAATGCTGACACTCATATTAAGTTGCAAGGATTGGGAAACATCACAGGCTACAGAGACAGAAGTAGAGGATTGACCACTCACAGCCATTTCTGTCAGGATGAGTTCAACGAATTCTGTGCCCGCTTTGAAGCCCACAACTCCAAGTCAATGGACAGGAAGGGGGCTAGTGAGGGTTTAACGCTGACCATTCACAATATCATTCACAGATGGAGAAAAGTCTCCAAGGAGAATAAACCACCGCAAGACAGCCAGCCCTGATAACACTGCTGGACGTGCACTCAAAGCTTGTGCTTCAACCATGGCCGATGTTCTGGCTGATATATTTAGCCTCTCACTTATACAACTGCTACAAAACAACCACCATTATTCCACTGCCTAAAATGAGAAAAGCTAGCTGTCTGAATAACTACTGGACTGATGCATTGAGTCCTGAAATCATTATGAGAATCATTATGAGCCACATTCAAACATTCATACCTGACACAATGGACCCCCTACAGTTTACATATACACCAAACAGGTCGACAGAGAACACAGTTAGCACAACACTGCATACAGTTCTTACACACCTAGAGAACAAGGGATGCTATACCGGATTACTGTTTATTGGATTAGTGTTTTGTGAATTTCCCCTTGGGATTAATAAAGTATCTATCTATCTATCTATCTATCTATCTATCTATCTATCTATCTATCTATCTATCTATCT
>JANRMT010062818.1:55718283-55739209 GCA_026402145.1 Polypterus bichir lapradei | reverse complement strand
TCTATCTATCTATCTATCTATCTATCTATCTATCTATCTATCTATCTTATTGATTATAGCTCAGCTTTTAATACCATGACACCAGCTAAGCTCACCAACAAGCTCTCCACTCTAGGTGTGCCACCTATTTTCTGAAACTTGGTCCTGGACGTTTTAACAAGCAGACCCCAGTCAGTCAGGCTGGGGTACAACATTTCCAAAACAATAACCATAAATACAGGAACCCCGCAAGGATGTGTTCTGAGTTGTGTCCATGTCGTACACGCCCTTTACCCATGACTGTGTTGCTTCCCACCATAACACCAGTATTATTAAATCTGCTGATGATGCCATCACCATTTGACTGATTCCTGGGGGTGACGAGTCAGCATACAGGATGGAGGTGGGTGGCCTTGTGAAGTGGTGGCAGGGTAGTAATCTCTGAAAGAGATGATCATTGACATGCAGAAGAGACTCAATCAGCTCCCACCACTGCGCATTGAAGAGGCTGAGGTGAGGCTGAAGTGGAGAAAGTGGTCACAGTTAAATATCTTGGTATTAACATCTCTAAGGATCTCACTTAGACCTACCACATCATAGACCTGGTGGGGAAAACCCAGCAGCATTTCTATTTTCTGAGAAGGCTGAGGAAGTTTGGTATCCCAAGCACTATCCTCAGCAACTTCTACAGATGTACAATTAAGAATATCCTCACCTACTCCATCGCAGTCTGGTTTGGGGGCAGTACAGAATGAGACCACAAGGCCTTACAGCAGGTGATAAAATCGGTATAAAATATCATTGGAACAGCATTCCCTGCACCACAGGACATCTATAGCACCAGAATTCTGTTGGGAGGATGGAAGGCCTTCTTGAGACCATATAACTACAGAGCTTACATCGAATCATTTATTTATTTGTATGTGCACTCTTATTTCTTTTTGTTTTTGCATTTCTTTTGCACCTGAGTGTTTTTGCTTATAGTTGTGTATTCTTGTCTGTTGCTGTGCATTTTTGTTTATTGCTGGAGGATTCGGAGAATAAGATTTTCATTGTACTGAGTACATCCTTCTATATAAAAGCGGTCGGGATTGTCCATCCGTCCCGTGAGTGCTACGCAGGCGCGGAGTTTCACACACGCCCCGTCCATTTTGCAATGCACGATGGGATTTGTAGTTTCGTTTTTCCAGGTAAAAGATGATTTTCTACTCCAGACTGTCCGATATCTTCTTCTTCTTTCTTACTATATAAATTGTTGGGATTGTCCTTCCGTCCCGTGAGTGGAAAGCGTAGCGGTATTCCGCTTATCACAGACTTACTACTTGCAGCTTGCGGTACGAAGCGACATGATGTGAGCAGAGTTCTGGTGCTCCCATCGTTCCCTTGCTTTTGTGCGCGATGCGCTGGAAAAATAGACAAAATTATGTCTCTGGAAATAATTATTGTTGATGGAGTACAAATGCCTCACCGCGTAGTAAATATCAGGGGGGTTCAAAAGGGCGACCTCAATATAGGGAAAAAGTTTAAATTTCATCACAAAAATAACAGAAACTACGAGTATTAAAGTAATACCGCTCAAATGCAATATAACCAAATTAATGAGTTTGTATAAAATATCAAATTGATCTACATATTGAATTGCCTTAAGAAGTGGTCAACTTAAAAGTCGGTCGCCTTAAAAGGCGGGTCAGCCTAGTATGACAATAAAGTTGAAGATGAAGTTGAACTAATCAATGCTCAATGCATAGAATGCTGCAATGAGGAATAAGGAACGCAGGTTTTTTGGACCTCACAAACCAAAGAGATATTTGTCTGGCTGATGTTCAATGTTTTACATGCCATAACAGAATGGGAAAAAGAAAAAAAGGCAGAGATTGCAGATGAACTTGGCGTAGCTGTTAATCTTTTGTACACTATTGCAGTTCAGTACTCAGTAAATGTGACATGGGAAGGGATTTTCAGCTGCTTAAATTGACATTATCTAACGACTGTCATACCCCACAACTAAAAGTCAGGCTTTTGGCAGCAAGCACCTATCTCATCTGCCTTAACTAGCTCAGCAGGCCTTCATAATGAAACAAACTGCACTGCCTCGTGTCTCACTCTCTCTCTGTGATGACCTCATTGCCAGCTGTATGTCTATGACAAGGGTATCCCTGTCTGTAATAGATCATCACTACCACGTGACTAGCTTTAGCTCCTGACTATCTTTCTTTGTATCTTTTGCACATCACTAGCTCATCAATTTTTGCTTATCCATCTTCTATCACTGATTATTAGCTGTAACATACAGCTCACATTACCACTCATTTATCTGTTTTGTCAGTTTTCTGTTGGACTGAGGCATTCCCTTATATAAACTGATATGACAAGAAGCAATGTCAGGCCCAGGGCATTGGGTTGTAGTTTAAAAGACCATCAGCGTGGATTTTAAAGCTGTAGAGAAAAAACAGGGATAAGCATCATCTCTCTTAGACCCTGGAATGACACCAAAAAGGGTGGTTAAATAATAAAGAGGTTATGTGCTGCTATTTAATACAAATAAATTTAGCCACAAGGTGCCCAGATGTTGTGACTTGTATTATACAGTTAGGTCCATAAATATTTGGACAGAGACAACTTTTTTCTAATTTTGGTTCTGTACATTACCACAGTGAATTTTAAATAAAACAACTCAAATGCAGTTGAAGTGCAGACTTTCACCTTTAATTCAGTGGGTTGAACAAAACGATTGCATAAAAATGTGAGGGAACTAAAGCATTTCTTAACACAATCCCTTTTTTTCAGGGGCTGAAAAGTAATTGGACAAATTAAATAACTGGAAATAAAATGTTCATTTCTAATACTTGGTTGAAAACCCTTGCTGGCAATGACAGCCTGAAGTCTTGAACTCATGGACATCACCAGATGCTGGGTTTCCTCCTTTTTAATGCTCTGCCAGGCCTTCACTGCAGTGGCTTTCAGTTGCTGTTTGTTTGTGGGCCTTTCTGTCCAAAGTTTAGTCTTCAACAAGTGAAATGCATGCTCAGTTGGGTTAAGATCAAGTGACTGACTTGGCCATTCAAGAATTTTCCACTTCTTTGCTTTAATAAACTCCTGGGTTGCTTTGGCTGTATGTTTTGAGTCATTGTCCATCTGTATCATGAAACGTCGCCCAATCAATTTGACTGCATTTAGTTGGATTTGAGCAGACAGTATGTCTCTGAACACCTCAGAATTCATTCGGCTGCTTCTGTCCTGTGTCACATCATCAATAAACACTAGTGTCCCAGTGCCACTGGCAGCCATGCACGCCCAAGCCATCACACTGCCTCCACCGTGTTTTACAGATGATGTGGTATACTCTGGATAATGAGCTGTTCCACGCCTTCTCCATACTTTTTTCTTGCCATCATTCTGGTAGAGGTTGATCTTGGTTTCATCTGTCCAAAGAATGTTTTTCCTGAACTGTGCTGGCTTTTTTAGATGTTCTTTAGCAAAGTCCAATCTAGCCTTTCCATTCTTGAGGCTTATGAGTGGCTTGCACCTTGCAGTGCACCCTCTGTATTTACTTTCATGCAGTCTTCCCTTTATGGTAGACTTGGATATCGATACACCTACTCACTGGAGAGTGTTGTTCACTTAGTTGGCTGTTGTGAAGGGGTTTCTCTTCACCCTGGAAATGATTCTGTGATCATCCACCACTGTTGTCTTTCGTGGACGTCCAGGTCTTTTTGCGTTGCTGAGTTCACCAGTGCTTGCTTTCTTTCTCAGGATGTACCGAACTGTAGATTTTGCCACTCGTAATATTGTAGCAATTTCTCGGATGGGTTTTTTTCTGTTTACGCAGCTTAAGGATGGCTTCTTTCACCTGCATGGAGAGCTCCTTTGACCGCATGTTGTCTATTCACAGCAAAATCTTCCACATGCAAGCACCACACCTCAAATCAACTCCAGGCCTTTTATCTGCTTAATTTATATTGACATAACAATGGACTTGCCCACACCTGCACCATGAAATAGCCTTTGAGTCAATTGTCTAATTACTTTTGAGCCCCTGAAATGAAGGGATTGTGTTAAAAAATGCTTTAGTTGCCTCACATTTTTATGCAATCGTTTTGTTCACCTCACTGAATTAAAGCTGAAAGTCTGCACTTCAACTGCATCTGAGTTGTTTCATTTAAAATTCATTGTGGTAATGTACAGAACCAAAATTAGAAAAAAGTTGTCTCTGTCCAAATATTTATGGACCTAACTGTACATGATATTGTGTCAATGTGGCCAAACCACTCAACTTTCAAATAAATCATTTGAAATGAAAGTAAACAAATATAATGTGTCCTGATTTTGTCAGTCCCCCTGGTTAAAGATTTCTACCAAATATACAAAAAAATGTTGTTTCTTCACATATGCAGGAGATAACAACAGTAGTCGCATGACGCACCATTTGTGAGACACTTTAGTTTAGTACAGGGGTCCTCAATCACGGTCCTGGAGAGCCGCAGTGGCTACAGGTTTTTGCTCCAACCCAATTGCTTAATAAGAAGCCCTTATTGCTCAAGTAACACTTCTGCTTCACTTTAGTTGTCCCACTCGTTAAGATTGTGAACCCTTATTGCTTATTTAAGTCTTAAACAGCTGTATTCTTGGTTTTTAATTGCTCCTAATTAGCAATAACATGCAAACAACAAAAGAGACAAGCATTTCTCCATTTAGCTTGTTACCATTTACACCTGTGTGCATTTATCATGTACTATTGGGTTTAATTAAATACTTGGAAGGAAAGTAAAGAGAAAAAAAATGAAGGACTGAGAATTATTCATCCATTTTAGCCTTCAAATCATTTGGATGATATCCTTAGAAAGGAGAAGAAAATCTAGGATATGAGAATTACCTGACATAGCGGAGTTAAAGCACTAACAAGCCATGAAATTAAATTATTGGCAAGAATTGCTTTCTAATTAAGCAACCAGGTTAAAACAAAAACCTGCAGCCACTGCGGCTCTCCAGGACTGTGTTTGAGGACCCCTGGTTTAGTAGACTATTGTGCTATAATGGATGAGGCGTCAAAGCACTGTGACCAGTGGCTCAGTGACTCCCCCTAGTGGTCTGTGGTAAAAGTGGCCGAACACTTAGTTCTATTCAAACTTAACATAATCAGAAGTAAAGGCAAAGGAAATAAAGTATAATTCACCCCTTTTTACAAAGTAACTTTACATTTCAACAGATTCAGACTTTCATCTATAAATTACATTGGTGTTTCAACATGTGTAGCTTGAGTGTTCTGCTTTAATGGCCTACAGCTGAGGCTGGAATGAAAATTGCGTTGAAAATAAACTGCAGACTGAAACTCTTAAGAAGCTGGTTAGGACAGGGACAGCTCAACATGGGACAAGTGGGCCCAATGAAGAATATTTACCAGAATAGGCACCAACTTTCATTATTCCTGAGATGGATTAAGAGATTTGAGAATGTAACAGTACACCATCAGTATTACTGGGCCCAGGAGGGGCTAAAGGACAGAAAAAAACAAAAGTAGTTTTCAAATTCCATCTTGGGGGTGCACCATGGCCACAGCGTTTTATTCCAACTAACTTCACAATCGGTGTGTTATTCTTCCTTTTAATTGATCTCATTGTTTATTTAACTGGCCAACAAACATTTCCAAGAATCTGAGAAATACCTACATTCTTTGCTGTTATTTTAAATACTTATATTTCCCTTTCCTTTTTAACTTACCCTTTCCTGCAGAGTTTGCTCCCTTAATTTGATCCAAATGCTGATAATTACCATTGACTTTAGTGTATTGAATGTTAAAAGGGAGCAATTGTTTCACAGCCATTTTCAGTTGTCTGCATGTTAAGAAATGTTTCTTATGAACGAACAGACAAATGAATATGGTGTTCATATTGCTGTCCTTTAGCATTAAGTGCTGTTAGTAATCTGGATACAATTAAGCAAGCAAACTCTTTAGAAAAGAGAAAAGAATTTACAGTTTTGCCAAAATACAAATATTTCAGAATGAATAAATAAGAAGGACAACTCAGTAAACAATAGGATCAATTAAAAGTAAGAATGAGGCACTGACTGTTAAATTGATTGATATAAAAACCTGCAGTCATACAGGTCTCCCTGTAGTGAATCTGGGGACCACTAACAATATCTCTACAGCGACCAGTGTCAACTCTGTCAACTCATTTGTTCTCTGTTTTAGATGTCGCTAATTTTTTATTGCACTAAATTACGGCAGTCCACATGTTTCTGCATAGACTTCCTTGCTATCTGTTGACTGTTGCACAACCTTTCTAATTTCTGATCATAGCAGTGCTGTTTCAAACAGGCAAGCTTTGTCCAATCAGATGCTCTGTGACTGAACCAATGTCATCCTGACAACCTAAGGTTCACCTTCTGGGAAAGAAGTGAAATACACGAGGAGTTCATCACCTCCAGCCTACAGGTGGCACTGTTGGTCACCCAGCTGGCAAGTTTTGCTATTTGACATTTACACTTTGAGGTATACCTTTATTTGTTCTCACGGTTGGTTTGATTTGTATATTGCATTGACAATAATGACTAAAAGTTTAGATTTTAGCATCTGAGGGGCTGTGTGGGGCCTCTAGTTCTGTCAAGTTGTTGAATGTAAGAACAGTTGTGTGTCAATGAAAAGGATTTTAATATGGGTGTTTTCACAAATAATTAAAAAAATATGAAAAGAATTACATGTACTTACACATCTGAATTTCCTCATGTGATCAAGTGACAAGTTAAGTAAAATGACACCTTTTATTGGCTAACTAGAAAGATTACAATAGGCAAGATTTTAAGGCAGCTCAGGCCCCTTCTTCAGACAAAATGTAATCAGGTGATTAATAAAGTTTATCTAACCTAACCTAATCTAATGATTGAATTCACCTGATGTGACAAGAGAGAGATGTATGGGCTGCCTGCTGCCGTCAAAGTGTCCACCATGGTGTGACTCGTCCAGGGACACTAGTACAGGGTGGTCCAGATCTAATTATGCAGATCCAGATCGTCTGGATGACTTTGATTTATATGGGGACGATTCCAGTTCGGTGCAAAGACGATTCTTCATGTTGTCAGTTCGAACACTTCTCTATGGTCTGGGATTTTTCGGGTGAATTTCTATGTAATAAACTTAATAAGTTATAGCATAATGAAAATTGCATAATTAGATCTGGACCACCCTATAGGTGGATGGTGTCATACCTTAACACAGGTGTACGGAGGGGAACTCAAAGAGAGATGGGAGAAGAAAGGGGCAGGACATTTGATCTTGATTTTCAGTATGAATACACACTGAAAGTGCTGAGCCTCACAATCCTTCTGCCATTCTGAGTTTTAAGCAGGAGGCATCATTAACATTAGCACAGTATCCACTGCGGTCTTTCTTTTTGATTAGCTCTTCCTAACATTGGATTGTTCACTGATGACTTCAGACTCTGAGGTGAGCAGCGTCAGTTCTGGAGGGCCGCAGTGGAAGCAGATTTTTGTTCCAACCCAGTTTCTTAATGAGAACTCAATTATTGCTAATGATGTACTGATTGCTCAAGCAATATTTTTAAGCTTCATTTTCGTTGTCTCCCTTGTTCAGTTTCTCCACCTTTAATTGTTATTTTAGTCTTAAACTGCTGCGTTCACATTTTTTAATGGCTCCTTATTAGCAATAAGCTGTAAATGACTTAACCAGTAGTCCTCCATCTAACATGCTTTCATTTACACCTGTGTGTATTCATCATGAAATATCTGCTTTTTTAAAATATTGGGAAGACAACTGAAGAAAAAAAGTGAAATACAATTATTAATCTGTTTTAGGCTTCAAATCATTTGGAAGATATCCTTAGAAAGGAAAAAAAAAATCAACGATCTAAGAGTGACTTGACATGAAAACACTAACAAGCCAAAAACTTAAAGAAGATCTGTTATTGGTATGGACTGGTGTCTAATTAGGCAACTGGGTTGCATCAAAAACCAGCAGCCTCTGTGGCCCTCCAGGGCTGACATTGCTCACCCCTTCTTCAGACCGTTGGGTTACAGGTATGTTTAAGGCCAGGGTAAACAAGGTTACAGGTTCAGCCAAATGCCCCCATAATGAGCCCAAAACCTTGTGTTCCCACTTAAGTCCATTCCCTATCCTGAATTGGGCCCGGGAGATTCTGTTCCCCTTATTTATTGTAAAGACCGCTTAATAACTTTGGGAACTGAGACAGTATTTTGTTGGAATGTCTTAACTAATAGAACAACATGGGAAGAACATGAATTCCCTTATTATGGTAATTGACTCTTTTTATTGATGAACATTGAAATTAATTGCAATACACACCAATAATAATTAACTATTGCCAACTGTCCTTCAGTAATAGAATTGAAGTCTTAACATTAAATGTTCACCCATTGACCTAACAATAAGTGTTTGCTTTGTTTCCTGTTGTGCCTGCTCTCTGGGGAGATGTTACAGTACCTCTCTGTGTATATTTTCATCCATGAACCTCAGCTTCCTTTTGTGCCATACTTCGACCCCACCAGTTATTAAAGCCATTTGCTTAAATTGCTTAGTCACAGTCTAGCTTTATTAATGAATTCCCCGGGTATATACATGCCTCCATTTTTTTCTTGACACATTTGCTTTTATAAGTATGGCATTGTGCCTCAGTGGTCAGCATACTGCCTCCCAGATGATAGGTAGGTGTGTAGGTGAGGTTAATTTGGTTCATTTCTAATTGGACCCTTGAAAGTGTGAGGTGGACCTGTGATGAACTGGCATTGCTGCCAAGGTTGGATCCTGCTTTGCACCTGATTTTACAAGATTGGGTTACATAAGAGCTGGAGTGTAAGTTGATTTAAGCAACTTTGGAAATGTTATATGATTGTACGTGTAATCAGGGTGGTTTCTGGTCATAGGCGGTCTAGGCAAGTGTCTAGTGGTCAGAGCACATTACTGCAGCCTGATGTAGTGATTCCTGTCTTTATTTTGTTAGAAAAATTTGTCTGGACCAGACCGGAACACAAAGAGATGTTTATGTTGTGCGCCTCAGCAGCACCTGCACTGTCTGCACTCTACACAGCACAATCTTCTTCTTCTTCTTTCGGCTGCTCCCGTTAGGGGTTGCCACAGTGGATCATCTTCTTCCATATCTTCCTGTCTTCTGGATCTTCCTCTGTTACACCCACCACTTGCATGTCCTCTCTCACCACATCCATAAACCTTCACTTAGGCCTTCCTCTTTTCCTCTTCCTCTGGCAGCTCTATCCTTAGCATCCTTCAACCAATATACCCAGCATCTCTCCTCTGCACATGTCCAAACCAACGCAATCTCACCTCTCTGACTTTGTCTCCCAACCGTCCAACTTGAGCTGACCCTCTAATGTACTCATGTCTAATCCTATCCATCCTCGTCACACCCAGTGCAAATCTTAGCATCTTTAACTCTGCTACCTCCAGCTCTGTCTCCTGCTTTCTGGTCAGTGCCACCGTCTCCAGCCCATATAACACAGCTGGTCTCACTAATGTCTTGTAGACCTTCCTGCCAGCACTCTCTTCCACAATCCCCATTACTCTGTACTGTTGATCCCAAGTATTTAAACTCATCCACCTTCGCCAACTCTACTCCCTGCATCCTCACCATTCCACTGACCTCCCTGTCATTTACACACATGTATTATGTCTTGTCCCTACTGACCTTCATTCCTCTCCTCTCTAGAGCATATCTCCACCTGTCTAGAGTCTCCTCAACCTGCTCACTACTCTAGCTACAGATCACAATGTCATCAGCAAACATCATAGTCTGCTGCCCAGAAACAGCCCTGGGCAATGCAACATTTTTTAAACAGTGCACTCAGACTTAAATGTCCGTTTATATTGTTTTATATTATTTTTGCATACTAGTGATATTCGGCCTTAACATTTGATGACCTTATGTAGTTTAACAATATCACGAACAACAGTGATTTTGCCAATAATAATAATCCTCAAACTGTTGCATAGAAGAGACAGGCGTGGCAAAATAAAATTAAACAATCAAAATGACAATAGGACTGTATCTCTTGAGTGAATTGCTAAAAGCTGATTTAACCCAAATTATGAACATCTCCCAAATGGACATACATTAAAACGTTTGTTAAAACCTAGCAAATATTGTCCTCTGTTGCTCATCACCATTTGTGAGATTCGTTCTGGGCACGCTAAAGCAGTTGTACATTTTTTTAGATTGCATTATATGTATACACAAGCATATGGTAAATAGGAATTGTGGGTAATGATTCTTATTTAAAGATAATCATTGTATTCTCAGTTTCACTGAATGTTGTCATTCTACTAAGTTTTTAATTTATTTTATTAATTTAAACATATATATGTTACGGTAATGTCTTAAAATGTAGAATATCATTATCAAAAGGCACACATTTATCTGGTGGTTTAAATAGATAACTATAGAAACCAAAGTGTAATTTTAGCAATAAGATAAGTGTTTCTTAATCTTCTTTAGAGAAATATTAAAAGCAACAAATAAAGAGTATTGATACAGGCCGATTCCTCTTATTTTCTGAAATGACACTCCTCAAGAGTGTATTTTTTTTTGAGGCAGTCTTGTAAACAGACGTTGTTTTAACTTGACATTCTCAAATTGTGAATTCAAGGTCCTAAATACTTCGCTGTTCCCAGTCCTATCTCAAGGTCTGGCAGTGATGATTCCTTTCGAAGCAAAGGGGATGGCAGGGTGCCATTTACAACTTCGCCTAGGGCAGCAAAAATCCTACAACCGGCTCTGCATGTAATGCACTTTATGTTAAATATACACATTTAGTGCTTCCTAAAACTTCTCTTACCACCTTTTCTTGGGGTTTAAGTGCAGATCTGCTAATCTACTGTAGTATTAGAGATTCATGCAATTCACTGCCCTCACATTAAGAAATTAAAAAAAATACAGTTTGTGTTCTATTGTGTTGTAGGGTCAACCCAAACTCAGCATGATTCTTATTTTATAAATGCAAGTAGCCATTGCTGATCTCTGATCTACACCCTCTTGTTTTGAAGTGATTGACTGCACTGAATCTCTGGAGGCATTTAATGGTTTCTGTCTTCCACCTTAGGAGGAAATGTCCTATCAGTGTAATGATGATACTACCAAAGCTGCAGCTCAAGGGATTGCCTCTGAATTACTGGAGTGCACTCTACAATCCCCAGTATAATGCAGACAGGCTTCCTGAAACTCTTACTAGAGTTACTGCGGCAAATCACTTTTATGTATGGTAAATATTCTGACAGCATTTCTGAGCTCACTCTCATTAAATGTGATGGTGTCCTTAGGAACATTTCGGTTAGCTGCTTCCTGTAGTAGACAGAGGCGTCCCACTTGCCCAAAATGGAGCTGGCTTACTGCCAGTCTTCCATAATTTCTGGTTAAACCAGTGCCCCCAGAGTGCCATCTGTAATCACAAAGCATGCCGTCTCCTAGTAGCTCCTATCATCATGCAGAGGCTTGTAGAGAGGATCTCTGTGCACTGCCGTGGGATTATCTTCTTTTAAAAAGCCACTGAACAAAAACTAGATAAACCTTTACTAAAAATTGTAGATATCTTTTATTTAGAGTAGCATAAATCCGTTATTGTCTCTTAAAGGACACTGCTGTAAGTAAAGTGTTGAGAAGGGTGTCACCTGGTCAGAGCTTTCTAAACCTTTAAAACATTTTAATCTTGTTGTCAAAAAGCAGTTGAGTAAACATGTGATGGATACTGACCAACCATACAGGCCTAAGTGCTTGTTTCAACATAATGGAGGGTCCTAATTACCTTGGTATGGTTCGAGGCACAGTGATTAGAATTGCTAACTCACAGCTCATACGACCTACAGTAGGTTCAAATTCAGATTTAGTTATCGTCTGGGTGGAGTTTGTAGGTTTGTGAGAGTTTTCTCCTAGTCACCAACCTTATGAAAGTCATGAGTGGCAAGTTTAAATCAGGGGTACTCAAACCTGGTCCTGGGGGTCTGCAGTGGTTTGCAGGGTTTTGCTTCAATAATGTTTTTAACAAGAACCCATTTATTTACTACTAAAGCAAAGTGTTTTTTGGTTTGTCTTACTTAACGCATTATTTATGATTCAGAACCCTTAATTGCTTAGTTTAGTTTTAAGCAACTTTAACAGTTGCCTTTTCTTAACCAGCCATCAGATAATAATGAAATGCAAATTATGAAACCACATGCTCTCCAGCTAACATGTTTCCATTTAAACCTGTGTATATGCAGCATGTACTATATGTGTTAATATAATATAATGTTTTTTAAATATATGAGAGAGAAGCAAAGGACCAAGAAGTACAAATCTGTTCTGGAACACAAAACATATGGACAATGGTATCTCATCCATAGTTGGATCCACCTGACAGTGTAAGATTAGCTTACTGTTGCTACTATTTATGAGATAAGCAGCTTCAAAAATGGAGGGACGAATGTAATTGAACAGAATAGTATAAAAAGTTCAAACCTACATGCCACAGAGCATGCGTGGGAATTAAGGGTACAGTAAATTCAATAAATTAATGTATGGAAAGCAAAACGAAAAGCTATTTTCATGTGTGCAGCAGCAGAGTAAGAGGAAGGCCACTGTCACAAATAAAGAGGTGCAGTATGTCTTGTATATCCCCGCAGTCTATAGCCATGTTCACATGTTTATACACTGTTGCTGTTGTTGATATGTGACAAAAGGATGCAACTGTGTCATCAAGGTGTGACAAAGGCAATGAAACTACAGAAACAAACTCAGTTTTTAGGAAAGTATACACTGAAATTACCATAGGCAAGGCCCCACCAATAAAACAATCCAGTAAGCCCAACGAACCAGAGGACCACTCCCAGCACAGTTTTCCATTCATTGGATCTCTGTCTCATCTCTGCATAGGTTTTCTGGAAGTTCAGCCGATACACTACAAGCAGAAAATACAAAGAAAAAAAAATGAATTATTCTTCTTTACTCATTCAGATCTGGGATGTTCACTCTCTCAGTTCTTTTCTCTTTTATCTCCTTCCAGATTGAAGAACCACCTCGTTTGTCAAAAGAAATCACCTCATCTTTAAAAGACAAGGCTCCACTTATTATCTCTGGCTTCACCAAGATCAGTTGGATATTCCATTATAGTGCATTCCATGTACTCAAAATTCATGTACACGTTGTGTCCTCAGTTACTGTCTTGAAGGTTCTGCAATATTGTCTTCTTAATATGACTTTGCCATTTCTTCATTATTACTCCACACTCTTTGAATCCTTTTCCCAGTATGTCAGATCTGTGTGAATGAATTTAAAAAACTTCAGTGATGAAAAAGATATGAGTGAACACAAAGGGAGAAGAAGTGATCTGGATGTAGAAAAAGTGCTACAAAAACTGACAGGGATGTAGATATGGTCAATGGCATAGTATCAGCAAAGTTAGGCAGCGTAACTTGTGCCTACAACATACAAAGCAATGTCCATATATAAATGCCTGTACTAAGACCGACGACACTGAATTGGCCTCATATGGGTGAGAGCGGCTGTGTGCATGAATGAGTGTGCCCTTCCACCACATCCGGGGTTGGTTCCTGATTTTTTGGCCTGATGCAGCCAGATAATGAAGCAGTAAAAATGCTCCTTAACTGCTGGTAAGTCTCCTTTGCATCAAGTTCTAAATCCCAAGGAGCATTACAAGTTGCAGAATTAAAAATTGAATACCAATTCTGAAATTTAAAAAATACAGCCAAACAGCATTTGATTAAAGATGCAGTCTAAAATTAACATGACAGTGTGAATAATCTCTTTAAGCCACTAAAAACCGTCTTCACACATTTCCACAATCCTATTAACAGGGGTGTCGAACTCCGGGCCTTGAGGGCCGCAGTAGCCCCAGGTTTACATTCTAACTCTTTTCCTAATCAGCGACCAGTTTTCACTGCTAATTAACTTCTTTTAATAGAATTGAATTTTAATAGCCTTATTTTTAAGGATTCAGTCCTCTGAATGTATTCCTTTCTTCAATAAATGACAGCCAAACAGAAATGAGATGTGAAATGAGCTAACAGATGACCAGCTAAACTGGGATTTCAAACTCCAACCAATTTCACTCCAACCAATCACTTAATGAGAAGCCGATTCTTGCTGTTAATTAAACCTGTTATTTAATTCCATGGCTTGTTGCTGCACTCATTCTGCCATAGCAGACATTTCCAATTTCTAAGAACACCATCAAAATGTTTTGGTGACCTGAGAGATCAACCTTACCGATACCATTGCCTTTCTTTATTTTGAGATATTGTGTGATGGGCATGGGTGAGCTGGTCATGTGGTGGCTTGTTTTTTGTCTCATTATTATTTGGCTGCTAATTAAGGAAAAAGAGACAGCTAAGGGGCCTGAGTCAAGTCAATTTAAAACTAAGGCAAAAGAAGTTAATTAGCAGCAAAAACAGTTCACTAACGAAGAAGATGGTTAGAATGAAAACCTGCAACCACTGCAGCCCTCCAGGACTGGAGTTTGACACTTGTGCTATTAATACAATTAAAATATTTATCTTAAAATTCCTTGATTTCAATGCATTTTTAATGACTTTTTGGATTCTGGAATGTTTCGAACCTGGATAATGCAGTCAGGAGTATACCCCATAGGTAGTCTGCTGGTTTTCCACAGGTAGGCATAAGAAAATTTGCACAGCTCTGGGCTGGTAGGTAAAGAAATGCCGTTACTCCGTATGCAGTGTTAGGTTTTATAAAAATATACTGTGTTACCTGTGTCATTCAGAATTGACTTTAAAATTCTGCTTATGGTTTATAAAGCCTTAAATAATCTCGCCCCTTCTTATATATCGGAATGTCTGACACCCTATATTCCAAATCGTAACCTCAGATCCTCAAATGAGTGTCTCCTTAGAATTCCAAGAACAAAACTTAAAAGAAGTGGTAAGGCGGCCTTCTGCTGCTATGCACCTAAAATCTGGAATAGCCTGCCAATAGGAATTCGCCAGGCTAATACAGTGGAGCACTTTAAAACACTGCTGAAAACATATTACTTTAACATGGCCTTTCTATAACTTCAATTTAACTTAATTTAACTTAATCCTGATACTCTATATGTTCAATTTCCTCATAATAACTATTCAGGGTAGCTCTACAATCCGTACTGACCCCTACTCTCTTTTCTGTTTCTTTTTCCGGTTTCTTTGTGGTGGTGGCCTGCGCCACCTCCACCTACTCAAAGCTTCATGATGCTCCAACAATGATGGATGGACTAAAAGGCAGAATTCTACGTGACCATCATCATCAAGCCCTTCCGTGAGAACCCTAAATCCAAAGAGGACTGTTTCATTTATGTTAGGTAGAATGCCCAGTGGGGACTGGGCGGTCTCATGGTCTGGAATCCCTACAGATTTTATTTTTTTTTCTCCAGCCGTCTGGAGTTTTTATTTTGTTTTTTCTGTCCCCCCTGGCCATTGGACCTTACTCTTATTCGATGTTAATTAATGCTGATTTATTTTGTTTTCTTATTGTGTTTTTTATTTTTCTATTCTTTATTATGTAAAGCACTTTGAGCTACTGTTTGTATGAAAATGTGCTATATAAATAAATGTTGTTGTTGTTGTTGTTGTTACTGCTGGTAGAGTAAAAAGATTACACATTTTAAATAAATTTGTTTTCCAGTATCCAGAAGTGATGTAAGACAGATACCCAAACACTTCATCCTTTATAGATATAATATAGTTTGCCTTAATTTTCACTATAACATAATTAGCAATCTATCAAAATGCATGCGGGGTTGTCAGCAATCCTTATAGACTGCAGATATTCTCAATCTTTGAGGTTGTTGAGTTTAAGTGTAAAAGATTAGAATTGAAGGCCTACTTTGTGCTATTTACATTAAATTTGCCAGGTGAATTTCAAAAAAGTTATGTTTTCAAAAGTCATTTAAATTACAGTGTGCCAGGCCTCACTAGATCACTTTATCTGATTGTACCAGAACAGTTTAATTACCTGAGAATTATTATTATGATTTGACAAATTAACTCTTTAATTATGACAATAAAGAAGTATAGATTAAAACAAATGTGTGATGATTTCATTTAAAATATTAAACTAGATGTTCCTCCCTTGATCTTACTTAAGATGGGAGAATTGAAATTGTCAAAATGAACATCTTTCCAAAGCCTCTATCTTTTTCAGAGCATCTCTGTATATACTAGCAAATATATTCTGTATATACAAAAAGATTAGTAAAATCGTGCAATGTTTTTATGTGATGTTTTCTTGCAACACTCATATTTCTTCAGATCTGTACATCATATAATATACATCTTTATATCATTTTCTTTGTCTTCATTAGGAGAATAAAACAATGATACTCTCATGTCAACACAACCAATTTAACATGCATATGTCAAACAAAATACCTTATATACATCTGCTCTCCTAAGAACAGTAGTAGTTGAGTTGTGTGTTAGCAGGTGACAAATAAAGCACATGCTTACAAAAAACTGCATAAAATCAGATGCCAACCAAATCATGATTGGTAATCATGCAGGAGAAGTCATATTCCTTCTGCGTATTAAGTTATATACTGTACTGGGGATGCTTCAGCAAGTAGATAACCATTCATCTTAAATAGATAACAATTTTGCTATAACTATAAATAAATCTCCCAGACAGACTTGTGACTGTGTTGGAATATCCCCAATGGAGCCAAATCCCTGAATCACCAGGTCACATGTTTTAAGAATGTTCTACATTCAGACTATTTTGGGCACAAATTTCTGTAAATCATTCAGAAAGTCTTGGATCTAAAATTACTTGTAATGTTTTAACAGCAATATTTGGAGTAGTTGTCTATAAAAAATCTAATTTGATATCTAATGTCACACCACTTACATAAAGATTGATTCTGCTCAAGGGATGAATCATAATCCACCTTCTGGATAAAATGATGAATACTACCTCTAATTGAAAAAAAAAATCCAAATATTTATGTGGATCATAAAAGAATGTTTTCATATCGTACTATACCATTTCTTTTACAGTATTTCATTAATGTAATTCTAAAATAAACACAACAGGCCTGAGCTGGACCTTTTTATTTTATTTGCAGTGTTAATCTATACAAAATGACACCTTTTATTGGCTAACTAAAAAGATTACAATATGCAAGCTTTCAAGGCAACTCAGGCCCCTTCTTCAGGCAAGATGTAATCATTACCCCACTGTGCTGCCACACAATGAGAATAATAACTAACAAAACAACAAAAAGAAAAATCATTTATAAAAAAAAAATATAAAACAGAATAAACAAACAGAGGAAAAAGCAACTAGATTCTGAGAAGAAGCACCGGCAAAACTGTAACACAATTGGTTCAAAGAACAAACTAAGACCACACCAGAAAGAAACCAGAACCACGAAAAATGAAAGGAAATCTTAAGTGGGACTAAGGGGTTAAGAGAAAAACAAGCAGAAGAGACAAACAAGACAACAGTAAACCTTGAAAAAACATAAACAAGTTGAAGGCATCTAGCAATTTTGAAAAAAAGATCAGAAATAAAGCTGACAGCTTCTCTTTTATTGTTCTGGTCTTTTAAAGAGTTACTGCAACATCAACAGCATGAAAATATCAGCAGCAAAAAGTGAGTAACAAAACTAGTTAATAAATAAAGTGAATAACTTCTGTTGACAGGTGTGCATTTAACAACAGGAAAGAAACCAAAATATATAACAAAATGAAAGAAAATGCCTGCAACTGAGCCCTTTAAATCACACGTTCTCGCAGATCAACAAGCTACCATAAGGCGCACATGTTGGATTTTGTACAACACACCAGAACTCTTAAACTACACCAAAGGAAAATGACATCCTGGCTGATTCTAACACCATCAGGATAGACAAGCTTCATGAAACGATGAGTCTAACTCAACGTAAGTGACATTAGGAAGTTTCATAGCATGAAAAATTTAAAAAAAGTACAGCTTGTAGACCTTTGGATTTCATCGTGAATGTACTCATCCACATGTTGAGATTGAAACACAGGTAGGAGTCATTTATTTAGATGGCTTTTCTCCACTCAGCTGACCACTGCTTGGGTTCTTCACACCACTTTACTTTTTGACAGATGGTTCTTAGTGAAACTGCCTCTTCCTGCCTGATTCAGAATTGCTTGTCTTTTTATCCTTGCATCTTAGAAAAGGGCTAAGGACTTTTGTCTTTTAGATTGCTTTTACAATACCAAGTTATGATGCCCAAGTTGGAACTGGTGAAAAAAAATCCAATGTCTGTGATGTTCAAATCACGCAGTCTGAATGTGGCCTCAGCGTCTGCATGCACCTTCGCCACAACTGGAATGTATGCTTTTCACATACTGTATGTTGTGATGTAGAGATGCAGGTAAACATAAGGTAGATCCCTGCATGTTTCTGTCCTGCTGATTGTCTTCACTTTGCTGGATCTAAGAGGCAGAGCTTGTTTTCTAAATATGGTTAGTCAGTGCAGAGCAGTAATTTATTAAAGATTTTGTTTCCTTGCTACACCACGGATCGTTCACTTGCCATGATGCACAAATTAAGCCACATCCTTGAACAAAAAATACAATATGTTTAAACTCAAATCAAAAATGAATTGGAATTCAACAATTAATACAAAGCAGCCTGTCATGGGTCTCATAAACATTGGGTACTATGGTGGTTTGAGACATTTTCACCAAAATCCAATGAGTTTCACATAATTGTAAGCAATCAGAATCAGCATGATAATGTAAATGTGGACATTTGCCTCTAGCAGATGAATCTTCTCTTTCCCACTTCTGCACCAGCATCGCCTTATCGACGGGGCTACATGAAACAGTTGAACAGTCTTTGTCACACAGCGACTGCTGCATATGTCATCCCTCTCTCAAAGTCCTCTGAGGTCGCTTGTTTGGTAGCCAGTACAGTGAGCAGCTGGGCCTATCCTGCATTTTCATACATGACTTTAAGCATGTAAATTGCTTAATTATCTCAAAAGCCAGAAATGCATTGAAGCAGCTGTGTCCGATCTTATTTCTGTTCCTCATTTACTCAATGCTCCTATTATTCTCCCTGTGTCAATTATTAGCATATGTGAAAATTCAGTCTCTGTTCAAAATCCACAATTATGAAATGTTGGTAAATGTATTGGGCAAGTAAATATTTCAGTTTTAGTCAGTGTCATTAGTACAAGTGAATAATATCTATTTAACCATACATTTATGTTTAAAATCACTTGAGCCATGAGGGCCAGAGCCAAACATGGCAGCTCTGGATGAAGCAGCAGTTCACTACATTTACAACCTCATCCACACCCCGACATAGAGCCAATTATAAGTCACCAGTGTCTCAAAGTTGGCTTAAACAAGCTTAAAAGTGTCTAATTTTATTTACTTGATTTAGGAAGTATCTGAACAGTCATAGTCATCTGTATTATCACATATTCAGAATTTAGAAAGCACTGTGACAATCAGAGCATTTAAATATTAAGCGATGAGAGTGGCCACCATTCAAAAACATTCATCGAGGTGTGGCAGGTGAGTTGCGGACATTCTCAAAGACACTTAACCCGATCCAAGGTGGCTATTGAGGTCATATTGGGGAGTAAGACAGGGTGTCCATCATCACATGGCCCATTAGCACACTTGCACTTACACGGGGCGAGTATGTTGTTGCCAGTTAACCTAATTTGTACATATTTGGAGTTATGGAAGGAAAATGAGAGGACTTGGAAAGCAAAAACATGCGTACATGGAGTGAATGTTCAGTCTCAGATGAACAACAAAAGCGTGTTGGATTGGACTGTCATGAGGCCACATTTAAGCACATTATGCCTTCCATGGGGTAAGTGTGCATACAAAAAAGAAAGTGCTATCTGCATATAAGATCTCCTGAGTCTGTGGCAGATATTTTCCATAAAAAGCCAGTTATGATTTCCTTGCCGTCCCTGTAGCACAATTGGGCAGTTAGCTGGGCAACATCACTTACAAGTTGATGTCATTTTTTAGTAGCTGTATTCACTTGCCGATATGCGAAAAAGTGGGACAGCCTGATGAACTCCTGAACTTCCTACTGCAGCTGGATGTGGGGGCAGTGGAGAGTGGGAGGGCATGCCTGAGTGCACATTAGGAATGCAAAATAGCACATCACTGCCGCCATCTACTGGATGACAAAGTTAAGACCTTAGTAAATAAAGTGGAGAGTCAGTGACTGTGTTAGGAAAACCAATAAATCCTAAATAGAGGCCCACATACAAATTCCATTCAGAGGACAACAAGATTACGGTCTTCTGCAGTCTATCACTAAGTCCAAAAGATTTCAGAATCAGTTTAAACATAATTTCATAGAAATACAATGATTTTAAATGTACCCACCATACTGGTCATCCATTCTTACCACAAATTGCCTCCCTATTATGTAAAGTTTTATATCTTAATTGATCTTAGCACATTCAATGGATCTTCTCAGATCTGAAAACTTTATTATTCAATAACGTTTTCATACCGTCACTTAATTTTACACCTCTGAAATAATAAAGGTCTCCCCCACACACATAGACACTTCTGTAATGAGCATAAAAACCAAATAAAATCACAGCTGATTTAATGTGTTATATATGAGTAACTCACCTACTAGAAAGAAACACCATCATGAGAAAAACTCCTGCAAACTCCTTGCACCATTGTGATCTCAGCTTAGTGCACTGACATGTGCCTCACCTTCAAATCTGATTAAACCTCAGCAGCCAAAGGAGTTTCTTTTAACAAACAACATAAATGACCAGAGAAGGTCATCCCTTATTTTGTTACCCACAAAGTCTCTGTTTTGCCCTAGTCAGTCTGGGCTGTGGGCATTTGATGTCCTATAGAAATCTGATTCATTAGATAGATAGATAGATAGATAGATAGATAGATAGATAGATAGATAGATAGATAGATAGATAGATAGATAGA
>JANRMT010062818.1:55695902-55718273 GCA_026402145.1 Polypterus bichir lapradei | reverse complement strand
AGATAGATAGATAGATAGATAGATAGATAGATAGATAGATAGATAGACATTCACAGTGAGGCATTACACAAACATATAGCTGTTGGTATAAAGGAGCCCCATTTCTTGATACACTTCTGCTGAATAATTCATTGGCTTAAAGTCCTTAGTGTTAGTGTGTCAGAGAGAGGATGTGTAGCATTGTTCATTATGGCACTCAGTTTTGATTTATTTCTCTCCTTCACTACGACCTGCAGGGGCTCCAGAATGTGCCCTATAACTGACCTTACCCTTTTAATTAGCTTGTTAATTCTGTGGTCCTATCTTGAAGAGATATTACCAGCCCAGGACACCACAGTATAGAACATCACACTGGCCATCACAGAGTTATAGAAGATGTGAAGGATGTCATTACCCACAATAATGGAATGCAGTGTCCTAAGGTTAAAAGAACCTGCTCTGCACTCTGTCTTATTAGACCAGTCCAACACTGTCATTGTTGTAGACCCCCAAGTACTTGTAGGAATGCACCCCCTCTACATGCACTTCCTGAATAGTAACCTGCACATAGATTCTCTTTATGTGGTGAAACTCAATAACCAGTTCCTTAGTTCTTCTTCTGTTAAGTTACTGACAATTCTTTCTGAATCACGAAACAAAGTTCTCCACCTGACTCCTATATTCTGCCTCATCCCCTTTATCAATACACCACATAAGTGCAGAACCATCTGAGAATTTCTGCAAGTGACATGACCTGATGTTACATTTATAGTTGGAGGCATACAGAGTGAAGAGCAGACAGGACTATTCCTTGTGGTGCTCCAGTGTTGCTCACATCCGTATCAGAAACACAGTCCTTGAGTCTCACAAATTGCAGTCTGCCTGACAGATAGTCCATTATCCATTAGCTCCATTGATATCATTCATTGGCACCATTGGCTCATCTACCTGCATACTCTGCATTTTACCCCTTAACAGGGGTAGCTGGATGGTACTAAAGACAATGGAGAAATCAAAAAACATAATCCTCACAGTGCTGCCAGCTTTGTCCATGTGAGATTAAGCCTTGTGGAGGAGACAGAAAATTGCACTCTCCTCTCCAGTCTTTTGCCAATAGACAAAAGTATTAAAAAATTTTAAAAAAGTACAAAATGCAGTGCATTTGTTAAACATGTTACTACTGTTGTTGTTTCATTATTTGGTGCTGTTATTATTTATTTATTTATTACTACCTATTCTAAATTATTATTCATTTACTTACCTGTTATTTGTGTATTTATTATATAGTTTATTTCCTGTTTTGCACTTGCTCTGCATTCATGTATATGTTGCAATCCTGGAGAATGTTTTTTCATGCCACTGTATACTTCAGTAGTGTGTGATACCAAAACATCAATGGTATGATAAGTTTCAAGTCAAATCAAGTCAAATCAATTATAATAAAGCCACTTAACCTCACTTGATTTGACTTGAAACTGCAGTGGGTCCATGTGGTCTGCCACAGGAGAACTTGCATAGTCCAGAACCTCTCAAAGGTCTTCATGATTTGAGACATGAGTTGTTTGTAGTCATTAGGCACCTGCCTTCTTTGAAACGAGAACAATGCAGGATGTTTTCCACAGCAGCAGCAGCAGCATTTTCTGGTGCTTTAGGGAAACACTGAACAGATGACAGAGGAAACCACAAAGTTGGTCAGCACAGGCCTTAAGAACTCAAGGACTGACTCCATCTAGTCCTGCAACTGTTCTGTGTGTAGCATCCTCACTTGCTGTTCAGTTATGGACAGCCACATTGATGGCCAGAGGTGGACTTGTGACTGGCCTTTCCAGTTAAAATGGAAGGAATTGTTGATGTATTAGGGATGCTGTAGAGCAGGGGTGTCAAACTCCAGTCCTGGAGGGCCGCAGTGGCTGCAGGTTTTCATTCTAACCATCTTCTTAATGACCAGTTTTTGATGCTAATTAACTTCTTTAGCCTTAGCTTTAATTAGCTTGACTCAGGCCCCTTAGTTGTTTTTTCCTTAATTAGCAGCCGTACAGTAATGAGACATAAAACAAGCAGGACATGACCAGCTCACCTGTACCCATCAAACAAAATCTGAAAATAAAGATGAAGGTCTCGTTAAGGTTGATCCCTCAGGTTACCAAAACATTTTAGGTGTTCTTAGGAAAAAACAGAATATCAACAGTTTTGGAAATGTCTGCTGTGGCAAAAAGAGAGCAGCAACAAGCCATGGAATTAAATAACAGGTTTAATTAACAACAAGAATCAGCTTCTCATTCAGGAACTGGTTGGAGTTTGAAGCCCCAATTTAGCTGGTCATTTGTTGGCTCGTTTCATGTCTCATTTCTGTTTGGCTGTCATTTAATGAAGAAAAGAATCAATTCAGAAGACTTAATCCTTAAAAACAGGCCTATTAAAATAGAGGGAAAATAAGTTAATTAGCAGTGAAAACTAGACACTTATTAGGAAAAGGGTTAGAAAGAAAACCTGCACCCACTGCGGCCCTCCAGGCCTGGAGTTTGACACCCGTCCTGTAGAGGGATTGGTCATTGAAAGAAAGTGGCAATGAGAGGGAAAAATCTAATAAATTGGTTCAGATGTTAGCTTTGTTCACATCCCCTTCTGAGCCCTGGATTACTTGAGTCCAGTAATTATGCCCAGTCTATTCCAGACATTTTTCATGTTATTCTGAGTGCGTTTTTTTCTATTTAGCTTTGTAATTTTCCTTTCTTTTCCTCAGGTGTTTCTTCAACACTTGCTTTCAAAGCCTATTTGCCCCCAGATTTAAATGCTTCTTTTTTCTCATTTTTAGACCTTTTAGCTCCTTAGTAATCCAGGGTTTGTTGTTCAGAAAGCAACACGTTGTCTTCGGGGGAACCACAGTGTCAGCACAAAAGTTAATATAGTCTGTGATGCAGTGACTGAGTCCCCTCAATGTCATCCCCATATGACTCACACATAATTTCCCAGTCTGTCATTTTGAAACAGTCTTTCAGAGACAGTTCAGTCTCCAGGCTCCACTTCCTCACTATCATAGTCATAATGGATTGCCATCTAATAACAAACTTTTAACTGGGAATAAGTTGAACCAGATTGTGGTCAGATCTCCCCAAAGTTGCCAGTAGTTTACACTTAAAAGTGTCTTTAGCATTTGAATAGAGCAAGTCTAGTCTGCTATTCCCTCAAGTAGACAAACTGATGGATGTGTGTCATTGTTCCTTCCAAAGTCACGTTGTTGAAGTCACCATGTATTATAACTGCAGGGTCAGAATGAATCACCATTAACGTTTTGGTAACAGAATGAATCATGCCCATTGCTGAGTTACCAGTTACAGAGGGAGGAATATAAACATTAATAAGGATAATGAAACTTGAACAAACTCAGATAGCCAGAATTTCAGTGTCTGAATTACAAACTGTACTGTAATATACTAAATTTTACATCATTTCACATTAGATGACCAGTCACCTTCCTGTCTTTTTTCCACACTGCTATGGGTCTCTGTCTGCTTGACTAACTATCCAGCATTAAAACAGTGTTAGGTGTGTCATGACCCACTATAAGTGCAGACAGTTCATCCATCTTATTGAAAAGTGATCAAACATTGCCCATTACAATGGATGACAGGCCAGTTCTGAATCCTTTTCGCCTTGCTTTTATTCTCCTCACCCTCTCTTCACACAAACAACACTTTGGTAGAGTGAAACAGTGCCACTTAGGCACTCATGCTTGCCATGCAAGTAGTTGATTACAGGAGAACTGAATATACCCCGCTTTTATTTATTTACATTTCCAGATGTTGCAGACATAAAGTAGCCTTCAGATTGTCTTTGTCACCCCTCCTAACTTTTTAGCCCATTTCAGATGAGACGAGCTGGAATCTGAGTTTGTGTTGAGTGCAGACCATCAGTAAGATTAGAATCCATTTCAAATCCATTTACCATATATACTCGCGCTTAAGTTCTCCCGCGGATAAGTCGGGGCTTGATTTTACCGAATAATTTCCAGTATTTTATAATGTCAGTTGTATAAGTCGAATGCAGAAAACTCATGCTATTAGTTGAAGAGATTATGATATGCTAACGCCCACCTGAGAGAGTAACCATGGAGAACACTGCCTTTTTTTCTATATATTGTGCCTACATGACCACACGGTAATACCCAAACTATTCTGAAGCGATGTTTGCACTATTTTGTGATTTTTCTCACACCCTCATACACCTTTATTGTAAAAGCATCCCTTATCTATGATGGAGTGTTCGATCAGAAGAAAATATGAAGCTGGTTTTAAATTAAAAGTTGTTAAAGTGGCGAAAGAAATTGGTAACTCCGCTGCTGCAACAAAATTTGATGTGTCTGAGAAACTGCAGCGACATTGGAGGAAGCAAGAAGATGTAAAAAAAAAAACTTAAGTGTCGCATTTTTGAACGGGCATATAAGTCGGGGTCTGATTTTATGATCTATTTTTTGGGTTTCAAGACCCAACTTGTACATGAGTATATACGGTATCTAATTTTCTAGTGGCTACTATCAGTGATAAGCCAGTAGCCACATCAAATATAATCCTAATGAAGATTAGTAACTAGTTAAACAAGTTCAGAACACAGAGATTGCCGGACTTTGCCTTCTTCCCATGGAGAAAAAAAAAGGCCGTGCACCATCCATCCTCCAACCCTCTGAATCCGAACACAGGGTCACGGGGGTCTGCTGGAGCCAATCCCAGCCAACACAGGGCATAAGGCAGGAACCAATCCCGGGCAGGGCACCAACCCACCACAGGACACACACATCCATACCCACACACCAAACACACACAGTCTTTGGACTGTGGGAGGAAACCCACGCAGACACGGGGAGAACATGCAAACTCCACGCAGGGAGGACCTGGGAAGCGAACCCGGTTCTCCTAACTAAGAGGCAGCAGCGCTACCACTGTGCCACCGAGCCACCAGCCTTGCACCCATATGGCGATAAACTTTGTTTAGCAGAGCATGGCAAACTTGTAGTGGAACTTTAATCCTATACAGTGGAGAAATTGAGCAAAGAAAATCCTCATTATCATATAAAAGAGCATTTTATCCATTTATCTCTCCACCCAATCTTTTTACTACCCACCCATTTCTCAGTCTATCCTTCTAACTAGCCATACAAATTCAAACCACTCATTCGTCCAGCCATTTGTCTACACATTTAACCTTCCACGCATTCAATCATCCCCTTATCTTCCTCCACCATTATTGATAAATATTTTGTATGGCTTTATTTGTACGTCAAAAAAAACAAATGTAATTAGTGTTTTATTTCATTGATATGCTTTAATGTCTAACAAACCCCCTCCCCCATCCACAAATCTTTAGGATTGGCTCAAGAAGTGAATTTTATGACAGGGTTGGCAGAAGTGCCTAAAACTAATTTGGCAAGTGATTCTCTGCAGGGCCCTCTCAACTAACCCCTGTATGGAGGTGAAACTACCTAAACTAACTGGCAAGCTTCACCTTAAGAAATAGTATTGGGGCAGAAGTGAAACCCATTGTGTTGGACCTGAATTCTATTGGTCTAAACCTGGCTGTTTGGGATTGGTTTGAGGCAGAAGCCATTCAGTACCACAACACCCTATTGGCTGTAGAATTTGAACAGAGAATGTATACATTTGGTTGCTTTACCCCTCCTTATCTCTCTTACACAATCACAATGAAGGAGCATCTCACACACCATGGACTGAAAAGAAGACCACAATGAAAAGCACAAGTCGGCAGCCAGCCATATAGTGACAGGAGTGTGGCCTGTTCTGAAAAAAGCTGATTAAAAATGATGACGTAACTAGAGACAATTTAAGTAACTAAAAAGTGTGTGTGCTGCCTGAAACTACACATCAGAATTTATCAAGTTGTATGGTTGCCAATATTCAACTGTACTTTGCTTATTGTTATTATTTTACAAATATTATTGATAGTACATTAAAGTTGTAACTTAACTCCAGCTTGTCCTTTACTCTGTGTAATTACCTGAGGTTATAGATGTAGAAGGGAAGGTGGGGAGAAGTTATAAATTATAGTACCTTATAAACAGTGGTAAGTCTATGGGATTTGAGGCATTCAGATAAAGGCTACACATTAAAGAATACAAAAGGATAAAATAGATTAATATAGAACTCTACCAAGACAAAACAATCATCGACTTACCTATAAATCCCCCCCCATTTTTTTTTAAGATGGAGCCCATCCCAGTATAACTGAGCTCAAGGGGGATCCAACCCCAGACATAAAGGGTACACAGCAGCACACAGGGCCAGCTTTTGGCATACACAAACTAAGTGACTGTTTATAGGGTCTTGGCCTTTGGGTGGGTTGCCATCCCACACAGAAAAGAGGGGTTAGCTTTGCGCACAAAAAAGGCTATAAATGGCCATGTCAGTACATCCTCACATGGAGTTCCTATCAAGACAGCAATTGAAATTGACAGTGGAAGGATTGGAGTAGGAAGAGATATCTTCCAAAAAGGTAGTGTACACAAAACAATGGTCGCCAACCCAAAATCAAATTTCCAGTGTCATTACTGTTTAAGAGGGCATCCTAAGTAAGTCAACATAGATAAATGTCAATGAGCAAGGGAAAGATCAGCAGGGAGCGACCATGATGAACTAAAGCCGCATAGAGTCTACTCTTTGGCCTAACTGACACACTAACTACGTCCTCGGCCTTGAGAACCCAGCATCAATCTGCTGTTGTGTCAAAGTGTTCAGAACGTCCAGGAGCCACATGGTCACTCTCTCACTATGGATTGAGAGTGGCTTAGGGTTCATATTAGTCAGGACAATCATGATGAACACCGAGTCCAAACCTGCCTATGGAAAACAACAATCATGATGATGACACAGTTATAAACATGTTACTTTTTTAAACATAATTTTAAGTGAACAGTAAGTTCAGTCCTCTTGTCAACCTGGAAGCCCCTCTTATATCAACCATTATATTAATGCAAGTAAAATGCTCACCGCCAACAGGCACTCCTATTTATTTTGGAACGATGGCTTGTGAGCACCACAGCTCTCGCCCCATCCCTTTCTTTAATTCCTTTTGTGTTTCTTTCAAATTGCTAACCCCATTGCTGGGCCTCCTGATGGAATTTGTTTATTCTCCCCTACAACAGCAGCCTTTCTGAAGAACCTGAAACCTGCCATTCGGGATTTACATTCTGTTAGTCATGGATAACACAGGTATTCCATTAAACGCTAACCCTTGCCAGACATTTGGGAAGCCCTTATTGAAGAAAATCATTTATGTATTAGAGAAAAATAATGGGATGAAGAAGAAGAAGAATTTACATGCAAGCTTCTCATCTTTAGTCAGCTGACTCCATGGGCCACTCTCTTTCTCCTTCAGTTTTAGTTGCTCCAAATTGTATTTCGTGATGTAGGTGATGTCAGGCAGTGGAATATCTGGACGATCGATGTACTGGGGCTGTGAGCAGTCGAGTACAGGGGCAGCAACACCTGGTGGAGGAAAAAATGTAGACAACAGTCACTAGGAGGACACTGATAAGTCTGGTTCAGGCTAGAAAATAGTGTTTTTAGGGTAAATCATATACATTTTAAAGGGTGACAAGGTGAGTACATTGGCTGGCACTGCTGCATCACCAATCCAGCATCCTAAGTTTCCATCTTGCTCACAATTGTTGTCCACATGGACATTTTTCCTGTGTCTATCTAAGGGTTTCCTCTGGGTGCTCCAATTCCCTCCATATCTCCATAGACATACTGGTAATATTAACTGGTAATTCAACAGTGAACTGAAACAAGTGGTTTGACAATGACTACAAAATACAGGGCACTAAGTGATTTACTGATATTGTAGTGTGCAGAAAAAGCCAGCAGAAGACTTCACTGAAATTTATAAACCCATTAAACTGCTTTTCAAACCTACATGTCCCAAAACCAGATCTGGAAAGCCATTAATTGAAAAAAAAGTGCCCCACTCAAACTCAGGACAAAGGAATTAAACAGTTCTATCAATCCATCCATCTTCTGAATCTCCTTCTGTGCCCCATTGTGGAAACAATGAGTGCAAGGTAGCAACCAACTCTGGATGGGACACCACAATCATAAACACTTATGCAGTGCCAGTCTAAAGTCACCAGCACACCATGATGGCCAGATTGATAGGAATAACAAAGTAGACAAAGAACACCCTCACTGGTACAGGGAGAACATTCAAACATCACCAAGAAGTATCTCAACTAACCACAGATCCACCATGATTTCTTAGTGAGCTGAGAAATAAGCCCATCCAGGGATCAGTAAGAAGAAAACAAGAATGGCGGGAAGGAGGTTTCAATGTTATGAAGCACAAAAGACTTCAGATTTGAATTTGAACCCCCTTAATATGTGCACAACCATCTCAGGATTAACAAACATACAGTAGAACCCTAGAAGAACTTTCATGGGTTCTTCAGAGTGATGAAGAATGAAAGGTGTGATGACAGCCTAAGTTATCTATGGGGTGCATGAGAATCTTACTCAGGAGATTTGTATCACAAAGGATAAAAAGACCCTCCACCTCTATGACATCAATAGCAATAGGCCAGACACTGTCGCACATTATAGTAGGGATATGAAGGTTAACCGGTCTCACAAGCAGATCCTGTAGTTGAAGCAAATAACTTCACAAGTTTTAAAAAGTTGAATATTGGGAAAGCATAGCTGTTCCTAATAAGCAAGCATGGGGGACTGAACGGCCTGCTCTCATTTGTCAGATGTGTTGCAATCTTATGTTCGTTAAAGAGCTGAAAACTTGTGTTATGCAGGATTGGAGGTTTTATTTAATCTACTGATTGTGTCTCTGTGCCTGGCTTTCCATCATCCAAGAATTCACTCAGGGCGACATTCCAGCCCTGGGAGAGAAGAACTCCTTTTGGTGAAGTAATCAGCTGAGGCTTCTAACGGCAATGATGCCTCTTACATAGCAGTGGGCTCTTCACTCAGCCTCGTTCCTGCTACATCCATGCTCTGTCACACTCTAATTTAGTTAAGGGTCATGGAGGCAGTTTCAGGCTATTCCACTAGTACTGGGTGATAGGCAGGACCCAACCCAGGCTGAGCCACCAGTCCTTAATTGGGAATATTTCTACATACTGTATACAGTGGGCCAGTAGACAGTCCTAACCCAATCTGCATGTCCATGAAGACATGGGGAGAATGTGCAAACTCAACATGAGTGACTGCGCTGGGATTTGAACCTGATATCCCAGAGCTGTGATGCCGTAGCACTAATCACTGTGCTACCCATTTATTCCATTTCAAGGTCAAAAGGAGTCAAAGCTGAACTTGCAGCTGCTGACATTATAGAGCACATAGTAGTCATTTGTATTTTTCAAATTCTGTGCTTCAGCTTCAGTATGTGAACGAGTGCAAATTGAGAACACATTGCACTTCATATTAAAGAAAACCACATGAACTAACACACAGGCCTGGAACAGACTCGATGGGATGGACCCAAACTGGTCTCCTTTGCATAGTGTGCAATTGATTGTTAAGGAATTAAGGGCACTAGCATTATCCACAATCACAGATCTGGTAGATCAAAATAATCTCCATGAACAACCTTGGTTGCCATGAAGGCTATAAATGGCTGCTGTTACCACACACTCACCTTTCTCCTGTGTTGCGTGTGTATGGGCTGATGATGACAGGCCTCTCCAGGCAAGCAGTCGAAGTCCTCGGAGTGCAATACGAGATGAAAGCATCTGAAATTGAGGATGCAACAGCTTTTAGTGCATTTATCAAAAACAGCAGATATTGCCAAAGTAACAAAAGCTGTGAAAGCCTCTTTTTCTAGGAGACAAGTTCCTTAAATGCGATCCAGCACATGGCTCCCAATTCAAAATGAAAATACTTGGTGACTAATGCATGTATGAAGTGCATACATAATTGTGGATTTCTAACTCCAGTCTTTACGGAAAAGCATAAAAACACCTCGACATGCTCTCAAAAATGTCTCTTTTAACAAATATAATGGACACCAGGAGCTCACATGCTCCTGGAAAGCTAGCAGGGAAATTATATACCCCCCTAAAGTTAATAAATAAATGGTATCTGTCAATCAGAATGAGGTAAGAAGAAAAGAGGTAGAAATCTGCTGGATCAAGTGGACTTTCCTGCAACAAAGAAGGACGGGGTCTGTTGTAAGCCTCAGGATTTATAGGAACAGCTGCAACACTCAGCTAACAATGAATCCAACATCTAGAACAGGATGGCTTACCAATAAAAAAATACAAATCTAAATGCCTTACATAGCAGCATCCAGTTGTTACATAAGATCTAAAAAAAATTATATTTATCATGATTAAACCGAAACGTGCATATTTGGGATTAATTAATTCACAATTTGTTAAATATACAATACAAATATCTACTGCATTTTAAAATGTGCCCAGCAGTGCAGTGTGTATTCAGTTCTACCAGTTTAGCATCTCCCAGTGGCTCACTGAGTGGCTTTGAGTATGTCACACACACGGACTGGACTGTTATTAATTAATTCTCTGTATAGCTCTAGACTTATAAAGTGCCTTTAACAGCACTGTATAAAGTAAACATCCTTACACAAGTAGAAATACTAATCGCACATTTTGTTTAATGCAGGTTCATTTTTGAAATTACATTTTTTGGAAAGAATTGGTTGACAAGATTCTGTCACTCAGCTTTGAAAGGCAGACGCGAGTGACAACAGCACAATGCTTTATAGGCACAAAGTAATGTTTTGGTGCCATCAGCTGGTCAAATTGCTTTATGAAACCTTCAATCCTATTCATACTTAACTCTTGGTCTAACCCACAAATGCATACCTAATGTACATTTCTCAAAATTGCTTTAGTTCAACAAATACATTAACAAGAGCAATGTAACATGGTGCCCCAGTTCTGGCCAAGCCACATTTCTATTTTCTCCCCACATCCATCATGCATTTTGTCCATATATGTTGGATATGGCCTACATCCCAATCTCAGTCATGTCTGTTTGATTTGAGTCTTTAATTGGTGTATGAGTGAGTCCTGTGGTGGACAAGCTCAACATCCATGGCTGGTTCTTCCTTTGCTGGACACAACAGACTGAAGGAAACCAAAAAATAAACTGATGAATACAGATAGCCATTTGGCCAAAGTGCAACAGCTTACTAGACCTGGAGCAGTCTGATAGGGGGTAAAAACGTAGGGAGGTCTTAACAGACATCATAAAGGAGAAGAGCCTCTCTCCAGTAGTCTTAGATTAATATCATTTTCAAAGTTTGGCCCTCCATAACGCCTAGATGGAGAAACAATCCCAGCAAGAGGAAATTGAGACATATCCTTCTAAGATGGTAGGCTACAAACCCAAGAGTAACAGCACTTTAAATATATTTTCTGAGAAATGGAGCTCACAGGAGCCAGGGGGCCAGCAGAAGGTGTGGGGGATTGTTATCCCCCAGGATTTTATACTCCATTGCATTAAACCCCAATATAGGCAGCAGTGAAGATCCCTGTGGCCTGTGTATTTAATAAAGTTAGTACTCATGTAAATGGCCTGCTTATTAAATAACATTCCTTCATATACAAATGCAGTATATATCAGTTTATATAAAACTGGCTGTACTAAACGACACCATCTATTGGAATATATTTTGTAATGTATGTAGTAATTCAATGCATTACATTTGTCATTCCAACAGATGGAGCATGACAAAAATTTGCAATGATAAAATGTCATGTCATTTTCTAACCCACTTACTCCAGACCAGGGTCATGGACTGGAGCCTGTCCCAGTCAGCAGAGGGTGCAAGGCAGAAACAAACCCCGGACAAGGTGCCAATCCATTGCAGGGAAAACATACACATGCACTAGAGTCAATTTAGTGTTGCCAATTCACCTAGCCTGCATGTTTCTGGACAGTGATAGGAAACCGGATCACCTGGTGGAAACCCACACAGACACGGAGAGAACATGTAAACACCTTGATGTGAACTCTGGTCTCTTTACTTCAAGGCAGCAGCACTACATCTGCATCACCATATTGCCAGTAATAAAATGCACTACAATAAATGCAAATGCTTCTAATACACCATCTGATGGAATGATAAATGCAATGCATAGGTCTCTCTTATTTGCCATTACGCAGATGCCATGGGATTTGTAAAAGCATTGTTAATGATTGTGTTGTGTCATCTGTTGGAATGAAAGAGACACAGAAACTTGACACACAGATATACACAGATTTGTCCTTTTATTAAGGTAGATACTATGGTTTATCTGTCTCTCATGCAATCGCTTGTGAGATATTGGGGCTAGAACTTTGTTCTCTGTTTTGACTGAAAGCTTTAGACCCAGTATATACTAGTAATGCAAAAAATTTGAGGTGCAATTGTTTTCTGTTTGAGGGTTTAATATGGCAAAGGGATCAGTAAACGAAGTGACATGGTAGAACAAAAAAGAACACCCGCAACATCTGCTAAGGCCAATGATGTAACAAAGAACACCATAATAGGAAGAAGACGTACAAGTGCAGCGCCATTTGCTGAACATCAAGAATGGGATGCAGAATGCAGAAATAATAGACATGGAGAAATGCATGCCATCATCAAATGCAGAACACACAATGCAGGAACAACAAACACTGAGAAATGCATACGATCGTTGAATGTGTGAAGTGTGGGATAGAGAATGCCAGAATGGCAAAGTCAGAGAAATGCATTCGATCATTGCACATGTATTCAGAATCCAGAATGAAGTGTAAGTTCTTATGTGTGTAAACAATTGGCAGAAAATTTATTACTGTTTATACTGTTACGCATGTGCAGCGGGGGACTCCTTCACAGGCTTAATCATGGTATGCAATGACCTGCCAAGACGAGATGGCGAGCTATCGTTAACTTTGACCTCTCTTTCTTCTTCCCTCACAATATCAAGAAACCACGCATTGAGTGCAAATAACCCTGCCCCTTCATCTGAAAGAAAGACAAACACACAACAAATGTGTATATTTTTTATCTACCATTCAGGTCAGGTCAGGTCAGGTTGGGGCATATGCACTAGTACAGCGTGTTGCCACACCCATATCCACCACACGATGAAACAGCTCAGGATCCTGGTTGGCAACCCCCAAGGCAGACACGTGGTCCAGTCGCACCCTCTAGAAATGACCCATAGATAAATGATCTATCTGCTGCAGCTAGGTGTTATGTGGGCATCTCCTTGGCCTGGTCCAGCTGCTCAGGTCCACTCGGGTCCTCAAAAATGAGGAGTTCTGCTCCATCCAGGTTTTAATTTCTCTGAGGCAAGTTGTGAGCCAAGAAAGCTCTGATGAAGTTTCACTTTTAAAATTGAAATAGAGTTGAGTGTCACCTGTGTAAAAATGATAACTCAGTCCAAAGCTATAGATATTATGGCCAAGGGGAGGCATAGCTGAGCTGGATCTGCTGTTTCTAAGATTAATAAACTCTTGCCTATCAGTCAAACAGGACTTAAGCCACTGCAGGGCAGTGCTAGAGAAACCCGGAATGTTCTCCATTCTGGACAGTAGAATGTCATGTCTGACAGTGTCAAATACTGCACTGAAGTCGAACAAAATTAATATGCTGGTTTGTCCAGAGTCTGTTGCCCTAAGCAAATCATTGGCTACCTGAAGCAGAGCTGTGCTGCGCTCTCAAACCAGACCGAATGGCTTCCATTAATAAATTAGACGTTATGTAATTGGTGACTTGGGAGGCTACAACACACTCAAAAATGTTTAACTGAAAAAGTTAAGTGAAAAATAGGCCAAAAATTGTTAAGATTGTTAGCATCAAGACCAGTCTTTAACATTGGGGTCAGAGAAGCGATTATAAAAGTGGCTGGTGTGGAGGGATGTGTTTATTATTATTGTAACAGTCGGGATTATGGTATGAAGGCAGGATTTGAGAAGTGTGGTAGGGATGGGGTCCAATACACAAGTAGTCAACCTCAATTTACAAAGCAGGTCATTAACAAATGCAGATGCATCTGTTGGAAATTTAGAAATGGAGCTCGATGGAGTGGGAAGACAGGGAAACATATAAATGGATGATGAATTTATGTTATGTACAGAAAAAGTGGAAGAATTTTTCACAAACGTCAGGAGAGGAGGTAATTGGGCCAGATGCATGTTGAAGCAGTTTATTAATTACAGAGAACAAAACCCTTGGGTTATCATGGCCACTTTCTATTGTTCTGCCATAATGTGTGTTCTTGGCTGCAGTTATTGCATCTTTGTAAGCCCTTTGACGGTCAGAGAAAGCCTGGATGTGCACAGTGAGGAAAGTCTTACGTGACATTCT
Source organism: Polypterus bichir lapradei (assembly GCA_026402145.1). Lineage (NCBI taxonomy): Eukaryota > Metazoa > Chordata > Cladistia > Polypteriformes > Polypteridae > Polypterus > Polypterus bichir. The sequence continues at coordinate 55,703,972 of JANRMT010062818.1, read as the reverse complement.
TTCAAGGCTTTCATAGACCATAATTCTGAGTTGTATTGTGAAGTTGAATGTTTAAAGAAAACTTCCTTATGTTCTAAAGGAGCTGTTTTATCTAGTTCTGAATAAAGGATTAAGTTATAGTAGTCAACAAGACTTTCTGGTGTTGATGGAATAGGGGAAGACAGAAAAAGATCAGAAATGGAATTCATTTCTTAGTTTACATGTGGGAATGCCAATATGAATGTTGAAATCTCCAAGAAGAATGACCTAAGTGGATTAATAATTCAATCAGACCAGATTGTATTTTGGGGGGTGATAGAGAACAAGTAAGACAGGACCAGATTTCATTATTAGTTTAAAAGCCAGATACTCAAAAGACAATGGACATTCTACTGGGATTATTTTGATGTTTAACTCACATCTAATGATTACTTCGACCCCTCTGCCTTGTCTTGAGCACCAAGCCTCTGTGAAGTAAATGTATACAGCTGGCATTGTCCCCATAAAAAACAAAAATTCCTTTGATTTTTGACAAGTCTCTATTCAACATAGCATATGAAGATTGGAGTGTGTAATGAATTCTGACAGCACCAATGCTTTGCCAATACGAAATACGAAATCTTGTGTTAAACAATGCAATATTAGCTAGTGTGGGTTCATTGTGCACAGACCCATAACCAGAGTTTATTTTAGCATATTCCAAATTTGGCATACTGACACTCTTGTTTCCAAAGTCATGAGTAGGACAATGTATTCCTGAAGAAGTGCTGCCGGTGAACTTGCCATTTACAGCCTGGCGACCTGACCTTTGATGTAAATATTTCGGGAGCGGCACAATACCAGTGTCTTTTCGGACATCCTAGTCTGACTATTTGCTCTGAACAAACTGTTTAATATGCAGGGGTTTATCACTAGAGTATTTCAGCATAATTATAAAGCCAATACTATCTGACATTTAAGCAGCACAGCACAACAGAGAAGGTGAAATGAGCAGGGTGGGGTAGCGTAAATGAGTGATAATAGCTCAGCCGCAACACAGCAAGAATCTAACAGAATCACAGACTGATGCCACTGGAGGAGTGATCTGCCAACAAAAGTAGAAGATATTTTAAAATGCATATGAAGACGATCACCAGAATCCAGAGGTTGTAGCAACTATATCAATTACATTATCCATTTCACAGCTACCCTGAGGGTATATCCCTGATTGGACGACTGCAGAGGGTGCAAGGGCTGCTGGGGACGAAAAGTGTTGACAGGAACTTTAAAAGAGAGACAGATAAACAATATCTGTTCACCCATCCAAGCACATTTCTCCAGTTTTTATGTCACTGCACTGGTTACCTGTGTCATTCTGAATTGACTTTAAAATATTGCTTATGGTTTACAAAGTCTTAAATAATCTCACTCCATCTTATATAATGGAATGTCTGACATCTTATATTCCAAATTGTAACCTTAGATCCTCAAATGAGTTTCTGCTTAGAATTCCAAGAGCGAAACTTAAAAGAAGTGGTGAGGCGGCCTCCTGCTGTTATGCACCTAAAATCTGGAATAGCCTGCCAATAGGAATTTGCCAGTGGAACACTTTAAAAAACTGCTGAAAACTCATTACTTTAACATGGCCTTCTCATTAACTTAATCCTGATACTCTGTATATTCAATTTATTATCATAACAATTCATGGTGGCTCTAAAATCCATACTAACCCCTACTTTCTCTTCTATTTCTATTCTCGGTTTTCTGTGGTGGTGACCTGCACCACCACCACCTAATCAAAGCACCATGATGTTCCTACATTGATGGATTAAAAGCCAGAAGTCTACATGACCGTCATCATCAAGTCATTCCATAAGAACCCTCAAAGAGGACTGTTTCATTTATGTTAGGTAGAATTCCCAGAGGGGACTGGGCGGTCTCATGGCCTGGAACCCCTGCAGATTTTATTTTTTCTCTCCAGCCGCCTGGAGTTTTTTTTTTTTTTGTTTTTTCTGACCTCCCTGTCCATCGGATCTTACTATTATTCTATGTTAATGAGTGTTGTCTTATTTTAATTCTTACTTTGTCTTTCATTTCTCTTTTCTTCATCATGTAAAGCACTTTGAGCTACATTATTTGTATGAAAATGTGCTATATAAATAAATGTTGCTGTTGTTGTTCCCATCCTCATCGTCTGCCTTGGACTATCGCTTTTTCCTGTATCACCACCTATATGGATGTATGGACTGTCTTTTGCCTGCCTCTCATGTGAGTAGTGTGTCAGATTTACTATCGCTGGCGTCAGAGGGAGCACTCCCTAATCACACCACCCCTCACCGCATCAGGGGTACTGGTAGGATTGTTTATGCCTTTCTTACAGCAAGCTGTTCATAGGATCGTCATTGTGCTCCTTCATTCCATAACATCTGTTCCTGCTACTTTTGGACTGTTTATAGACTTGGTTGTTAATGTTTATTGCTAGGCAATGTGTGGGAATTTGATATCGTCATGGGGAAAAGGGAGGGTTATCTGTTTATTTGCTGCTTATATGTTTTGTTTCATTCAATGTACAGTTTTATTAATTTAATTCTGTTATCTCGTTTCTCTGTGTATGAGTGGTGCAGGTCGGGCCAAGGCTGGGTGTGTTCCTGGGGTCCCCACCAAATAAAATAAACAAATCACCATTTCTAATATGGTGTGAATCGGAGCACCTCCAGATCGCTACAGGGTACACATACAGCCATGGGTACCACAGTGCCGCAAGCCAGGTGGGTATGAACATCAGATTATTTCTCCCGTTGAAACACGTATAGAAGGAATCAACAGCAATCCAGTATATCAGTTTTAATCAAGAAGACAGAATATTCCCAGTTCTTAGATCTCCACGATGCAAAGAAACATGCTCACAAATCAGGCATCAGGCAAGAGTGGGCAATTAAAGAAAAGTTTAGGCCAATGAACCACAAAAAGGATTCAGATCAGTTGTCCCTGTGGCTGCAAAATCAGTCAAGGTAAAAATAAATTCAAATTCAACACAAAAAGTAATCAGGCATCCAAGAAGTATACATACAGTAAGAGACTGTGAAAGAAGAGCAAAAAGTGTGAGGTAACATGAATTTCAAAAGAAAGTGCAGTTAACAGGGAGGAGCGGCAGCAAGATGCATGCGCCACCATTCCTTCCTCAACTGTTTAAGTCTAATCATTTAATTAGTTAAGCTGCTATTTTGCATTCACAAGACTGTGCTAATATTTAACATGTGAAAGAAATTCAGAAATGTGTACCTTTTGAATATTTGTATAGTTTTAAATACTTAACTTTATTTAAAAATATGTATATTCCACTTTTTTCTTGTAAACTTTGTTCCCTTAATTTTACCCAAATGCTGGCAATTCCTGACAGACTCAGATGCAAATGACACTGAATGCTAATGGAACCAATTTAGCATCATATTAACAAGCATACTAATGAGTATGAAATGCTTTGAATAATCAGAACATTAAAAAGAACAAAATCTTAAAAGGCAGTGGGGAAACAACACATAAATGCTTTCCACATTCCAATAATAAACATTTAACAAACCAATTTTTCAGTTTCTGTGTTGACACAAAGGGTAGGAACTGGGAAATAAAAGCTTACCTAATGAAAGACAAAGTAAATTCAGAAATTGGTGGCAGTTACAGTGGTCCACAGAACTGATCCTGAGCACCACAGATTTCAGCCTTTCTTTCTAATTAGCACGCAAGTGAATATATTTAGCATTCACGGCCATTTGCATCTGCTTGTCAGTATATAATTGGAGCAAGCCCCACAGGGAAAAAGGTAAAATGGGTCAAGAATGTCAAGTGTTCGAAGCTACAGTCAAAAACCAAACCAAACAAACAAACAAACAAACAAACAAACAAACAAAAAAAACATTTAATTGTAAATCACACTAGAAAATTTTTCGGAATGCAAAATGAGAGAAGAAAAAAGAGCAGCTAAATAAACAATTAGATCAATGAGGGGTACGACTAACTGATGGATTTGTGAAAACAGTTAGGGTAAAAGCCTGCAGTCACAGTGGGACCTCACATTCCTAAAAATAAAGGTGCGGGAGTGGATCTTGAGAGCAATGCCATAGGGGGACCACTTTTGGTTCCAAAAAGACCGACTGTAATGAAGGTTCCAGAAAGAATCATTATTTATTTAGATCTGTAACAGGCCCCATACAGTAAATAACCATGAATAGATGGTAACAGATTTGTGACATACCAATGGCTCATGATTTTAAAAGGATTCTTGCTGCATGCAATAACTCAGTCTATATGTTCATGTTTCCTTAATCTGTTAATTTGCTAATTAGCTAGGTAGCCTACCAAACATTAAATATTTCATTTTTTCCCTAAATATTAGTTTTTCAAAGACCAAACTTCATGTATAAAGAACCCAATCCCAGAATGAAATGGTGCTTTTTCAAGCAATGTTTCTGCGAGTGAGCACATGTCCCAGTAAAGAACTATATAGTGCCATTAAAGAACCATTACTTTCAAGAGTGCAGGAATGAATATGAGAACCAGTGGTTTAAATCATGAAAACAGTTTAGGAGCTACAAAGATAAGCATCCATTAGTCAATAACTATAAGCAATGTTAGGCACTTTAAAGGCCAAAGGATGTAACAAATGGAAATTCTAATTAAGAAACTGCAGTGGAGCAAAAACCTGCAACTGCTGCAGCCCTCCGTGAACCAAGGCTAACATAATAAGAGCACTTTCAGCAGGTCCTTAAAGCCTCTGGTCTAAATATATATTAGACATATATAAATGAAAGACTTCTGTGTGTGTGTGTATGGAGCAGTCCGCCCTGCTCACGCTGAACTACAGGCACTAGATGACTCATGCACGCACTTATAAATTTTTTGCCACTTGCATGCACCCCAGTGTTTGTGTGTGTGTATGTGTGTGTATGTATGTATGTAGTAGTCCACTCTGCCCATACTCAACCACAGCCATGGACTTGGTATGAATTCTACAGAAGATGTAGAAGCTTATGCAAGTGTGACTTGCACTTGGTTAGATGGCACATGCATGCACTTTTAAACAGATTTGTGGTACATGCATGTTGTATGCTCACATAATGAGCAAACAAAATACCATATGTTTGCCTGAGACAAGTTGTTTTTTTGTCCTGAAGACCATACACAGCTAGTATATATATATATATATATAGTATGAATAGCGCTATATAGCGCCTGACCCAACACAGACTGGACACGGGAGGCACGTGTAAAATTAAATACATTTTTATTTTTCTTCAGCTGGAGGGCACGTCTTCCCCGTGAATCCCCCAGCCACAGCACAGTCCCACAAGCACTTAATATAAACAACACACTCTCTTCTTCCTTCTCCACCACTCCTCACCAAGCTTTGTCCTCCTCCCACCCGACTCTGGCCACTGAGTGGTGGTCGCTGGCTCCATTTATAGTTCACTCAGAAGTGCTCCACGTGCTTGATCCCTGATTTCTGGCTGCACTTCCGGGTGTGATGAATTTGTGGCCCATACGGGCTCAGGAGTCCCAAACACAGCACCCCCTGGCAGTGTCTGTGGGACCCAACAGGGCTGCACCCAATTCCAATTCCCAGGATGCCCTGCGGGAACCCGAGGCACTGCTCCACCCCAGGGAGGCGGCCATCTAGCGTCCAGGGCAGGGGGAGGTATTGCAGTGGCCATGGCTGCTCCCCCTGAATATAGTGTGCTTGGGTGTCCAGGCTGGGTAAGGATGCCAAGCGCCTGTCACATTGTCCCCTTCTTCGCTGAGCCCCGTCTGGATCAGCGACATGTCCCGTGAGGGCTGGTCTTCTCCATGACAGGGACCTGATGTCATCCTATGACCTGCCCTGTGGAGAAAAAACTGGAAAATCGAGAGGAGTTGTCCTGACGTCCACATTTTTTGGACATCTTTTAAGGACAACCCCTCCATCCATGTCCACGGCAGCCGCATTCATAGCAGCGTCGCTCCCCTGTACGCCAAACCCTGTGGGTAAGAAAGCAGGACGGGAATTCCTGCCTCGGTGTTCACTCAGTTGAGGGATCACGCCATCTGCCTTTGAGCAGACAGGGTCGCGCTCTGCACTGTTAGGAGTCCCAACTTTTCCCGGGTTCTCCTCCTACTCTGGGGCACACCAACAGTCTGGGTCCCCTTATGGAAAGAACAGGGACCCCGTGCCATCTGCACCCCTTTGAACGTCCACGAGACTGACGCCAACAGTTGCAGCAGGGCAGTTTAGCAACTGATGTCACTTAGCTGCCTCCCTGCGTGCCTCTCTGCCGTGCTGTCAGTCATCACGGCTGTGTTTTTTGTAGAAGGTGGTGTTGCCTGGCAAGCAGTACTGATCACTGCTGCCGCTGCACGTCGCCCATTTCTTTCATCTATTGCATAGGCCTTGCTTACCTGTACCGTCGCATTGGTCAGACTGGAGGAATCAGCCCTGCCCTTGTAGGGCCTGGAAAATCTGAAAAAAGGACTGCAGGGGTAGTCTTCCCTGTGAACCCCCCAGCCACAACACAGTCCCACAAGCACTCCTCACCAAGCTTTGTCCTCCTCCCACCCGACTCTGGCCACTGAATGGTGGTCGTTGGCTCCATTTATAGTTCACCCGGAAGTGCTCCAGGTGCTTGATCCCTGATTTCCGGCTGCACTTCCGGGTGTGATGAATTCGTGGCCCATACAGGCTCAGGAGTCCCAAACACAGCGCCCCCTGGCGGTGCCTGCAGGACCCAAAAGGGCTGCACCCAACTCCAATTCCCAGGATGCCCTGCAGGAACCCGAGGCACTGCTTCGCCTCAGGGAGGCGGCCATCTAGCGTCCAGGGGGAGGTATTGCAATGATCATGGCTGCTCCCCCTGAATATACAGTAGTGTGCAGGGGCGTCCCGACTGGGTAAGGACGCCAAGCACCTGTAACTATATATATATATATATATATATATATATATATACAAGTTGAGCCAAAATTATGTTAACACTAATGGATTATTCTTATCTCAGCAACACCTTTCCAGGTTGATGGGTAAGTCATGATGGACCATTACCATGGCCTCCAAACTCCCCTGATTTGACACCCTGTGATTTCTGGTTATGGGGTATGGTGAAGAAGCACGTGTATAGCAGGAAAGTTCATGATAGCAATGACCTGAAGGACAGAATACAGACTGTGGTATCTATTCCCTGCAAAATGTCTGTGCAGGCTTTAAATGGTACTGTTGCTCATCGGTTTTTGTGTGTTGAACATGATGGCAAACAGGTTGAGAAATTCCTGTAAATCAGGGGTGCCCAATGCGTCGATCGTGATCAACCGGTAAATCGCAAAGGTAGTGCAGGCAGATCAGGTTGCATTCAAAAAAATTTTTTTTAAACGTTAGTCTATCATATATCCTCCCTATGGTATTTGCCACTTGATTGACATACAAGGCGGCCAGTCTGAGATCTCCTTTCTTCTAATACACTGGTCATCCCGCACACATGATCAAACGCACGATCTACTGAAAAACTCCAGCTGTGATCTAGTTAGCCTTCCAATTTATATCGACTAAAGAAGGAATTTAAAAAAAATTGTTTGGGGAGGGTATGGTCTGGATGTGGAATTGGAAGAGGATTTTTTTTCTCTCACAATGTCACAATCGAAGTGCGTTTGTCTGATCTGTCAATCTATCATTGCTATTCCAAAGAAGGAAAATGTGGAAAGGCTCTTTCGAACTTTTCATAAAAACTACGAAACTGACTTCCTTCCGAAAAGCGATCTGAGAAAGAGAAAGGAGAGGGAACTAAAATCGCAGTTAATCGGACAGCCATCATTTTTCACTCGGCTGAATTCAAAAGCTCTTTGACTGCATTATTCGGCTCTACTTATTTATGCGAGTCAGCCTTTTCCCACATGAAGATTATTAAATCCAAATACTGTAGTGACCATAAATGTATTGAATTGTTATTGTGCCATAAAGATTTTTCAGTTATGGAAGGTACAACAACATATATTTTATGTATAAAGTATACTCAGTGTATCTATACTAATAAAAGGCAAAGCCCTCACTGACTCACTCACTCACTCACTGACTGACTGACTGACTGACTGACT
>JANRMT010062818.1:55660957-55680681 GCA_026402145.1 Polypterus bichir lapradei | reverse complement strand
TTTGTATGTTGAAATTTTTGTGTTTTTCAAGGCCAATGTTATACTGTTCAGACGTTTGTGTTGGTTAATCTGTACTGTACAGCATGTTTTTTAATGTTTAAACACTGATTTTGTATGGAAGTACCAATACAATAAATATATGTTTCATTTTATCAACCATTTACATTTTTATTCTTGTGAATGGTTGTGCAGGTAGCGTACCCAGTGCACTGCTTTGCCTATAATGCTGTTAAGATGGCCCTGTGGAGTTAAAGTCCTTTCTAGTGTAGGCCAGGGTGGGAAGTCAGTCCATCAAAGGGTGTATTTACACAGTCGGCCTGGCTCAATCTAGATATTAGGTTGATATTTGTAGATATCATTCCAACATCCCTTTTTCACAAACTTGCTGAAGACAGACTCTAACATTTCAGTAAAATTTAACTTTCTTTCTTGTTATAAATTTCCCATGCTGATGGCGTAAATCAATGGATGACTTGTTCTTAAACTCAGAACTTATCCATTCATCCTTCAATTTACAAAACCACGTAGTCCAATCTATCTGTCTACTATATAATAAAACAGTAAGGTCTGTGTGTCCCACCCTCTCTGATCAATCTGATTGGTCAGTTCGGCTATGGTGATGTGATCAGAAAAGGAACTGGGAGGAGTAAAGGCATACGAAGCACACTGAGAGAATCACATTCACAGATGGCATGCATAAAACTGGACAGGAGGTTAGAAGGGCAACTCAAAAATAGTGACAGTGTTTGAGAAGTGGGCACTCGAGAGGTGGGTAGAAACGAGTTACATTTACTCCGTTACATTTACTTGAGTAACTTTTTAAAAAATGTGTACTTCTAAGAGTAGTTTTACTGCACCATACTTTTTACTTTTACTTGAGTACATTTGTGAAGAAGAAACGCTACTCTTACTCCGCTACATTGGGCAACACTTGAATCGTTACTTTTTTCCATTAGATACTCTATACTAGATTTTTGCCAGAGAGAAACCGCCAGTGGATCTACTTCATGACTGTTTCACCAATCAGACGTAGCAACAATAATCACAAGACTCTGTTTCACCAATCAGATGTAGCAACAATAATCACATGGCTCCCTTTCACAAATCAGATGTCACATGCAGTCACATGACCACACACAAACTGTGGCGGTATAGCGGCACAAACTCCTCACAGACAGCAGACAGGGAAAGAAAGAATACAAGTGGAAGCTTGGTTTGCGAGCATAATTCATTCCGGAAATATGCTCGCAATCCAAAGCACTTGTATATCAAAGCGAATTGCCCCTTAAGAAATAATGGAAACTCAGATGATTCATTCCAAGACCCAAAACTTTTCATATAAAAATGATTAATACAAAATATAAAGTAAAAATACATACAACAAATTAACCTGCACTTTACCTTTGAAAAGAATCATGGCTGGTGTGAGTGATTTTCTAAACTCTTGTGTAATTTCACCCAATGGGAAGACACGCAGAAGAGTATCCCGGAAGTGACCACAGGCACCCAGCACTGTAGCAGTTCGCCTTAAAAGCGAATTCAAAAAGATCGCGGTCATGCTATAAGCACCTGCCGTTGATGGGCGATACAAGGAACATTATAAATGCGCAGGGCACAGTATTACTTGGCCACTAACCTGGGCATGACCCTGCCTGACTGCTGTGTCTGTGTATAGGAGAGTGGCAGATCCCGCTACAATAAATAACCGCGCTGTTCCTTTTTCAAGCGGAATAAAGATGGTGTCGCTAAAGTGTTGAGACTCAGCTTCATGTTTTGGGGTGCAAGACGGGGACTCACACGTCACAGCACACACACACAGGGTCACAATGCTTTAGTAAACAGTATATGCTCGTACAGATGTCGACTACATGAGTGAGGCACACTGACTGACAATTGCCCACAATCCCGCAGTGAGAGAGAGAAGAACCATCAGCTCATTTGTGATCACGTGACGCTCGGCAGACAAAGCTCATTCGGACTACTCGTACTGCAAGACCTCGCTCGTTTATCAAGTCAAAATGTATTAAAAATTTTAGCTCCTCTTGCAAAACACTTGCAAACCAAGTTACTTGCAATCCAAGGTTCCACTTATGTGAAAAATGAGAGCCAACTCCTGCTGAAGCTTAACCATCACTTCATTCAGTAAAGAACAAGCACGTTTTAACCAGACATGCACAGACACAGACAGTCAAGGTAAAGTGAGACTTCTTGTACGTGCACAAGCTGCCTTGTTCTAATGTTATTTTCTATCAGCTGTGTTATTTGGAGGGCAAGTGAATATGCAGTATTATACTGTCAGTGTAGAGTCGGTATATTTTGTCACTGTAAGTAGTTTGCACTGTTCAGACATACATGTTACCTACTGTAGGTATTGGCTTCAAAAGCTTTGTTGTGAAAAACCGAGATTTGAAACTTTGTGTTATTTGTGCATCTTTATTTTATAAACATGTTTATTTTATTATTTGGAAATAGCAGAATTTGCACATTATTGTATATTATTTTATATTTTTGTCTGTCTTATTACAACATTTCTAAAAAATAAATCATTTATTATGATCAAACAGTTACTCAGTACTTGAATATTCTTTTCACCAAATACTTTTTTACTCTTACTTGAGTAGTTTTTTGGATGATTACTTTTTACTTCTATTTGAGTAATATTATTTTGAAGTAACGCTACTCTTACTTGAGTATAATTTTTGGCTACTCTACCCACGTCTAGGAGCACTGATAAAGAGATGTTTGTAAAAGCATAAGACGCACGCTAACAGAGTCAACTTCAGAGACTGAAAGTATAAAACCAGATAGGAGGTGAGAAACATGCCTCGAAAAATATGAGAGTCTTAGAAGCAGGCCTTAAGGCAACACACTCAAAAACGTGAGTGCCAGTAAAGAGACGTTCACTCACAAGAGAATATATTAGAAAGGCGCAAAAGGTACATGTAGAGCAAGAGGTAGCAAATCTCTCTATTATATAAGAAAATCTTGGGACGAGATGAGACTTTTTCAGAGAAACGAGACAAGACATTTTCAGAGAGATAATTTCATGACCCGCGAGATGAGACTTTGTGCCAAGAGGTGAACTGAAAAACTAACAGGTCCAAGCAGGGGTGGAAATAAAAGACAAACGGTAGAAGAAGAAAAGACAAAGTGTAGAAAACAAAGTAGAATGTCGTAAAGAGGTTCAAAAATGTTGGCATGATACACAGAGCAGAGCAGGTTAGAGATTATGAAAGTACTGAAGTTCGAAAGTCTCAAAAAACTGATAGTAAAGATCGCATTAGCGCCAACAAACAGAAATTATTACTCAGTGAAATAATGGAACAGTGAAAAGAGATAGAATATATGGACATAGGTGATATGACAGAAGTATGTAGATAATGTTTGGCTTTAAACTTTAAGTTGGAGACTTGTAGATTGTCTAATTCATATTGCTGTCAGGTAAAAGTAGTGTTTCTTCCCAATGAAGGGGCCTATCTGCAAGAATCAAAAGATTTGTTGTTTGGTGAAAGTTAAATACACGTACGTGAGCGGCAGAGACGCAAAGTGGCTGGCATGTAGCGTAGGCCGAATGGTTGGTGAGCAAAGCGAGCAGAGGGCAAAGCCCCCTAGTATTTTTAATTATTCTATTACCTGTTTTCAGGGGGGTTGGTTGGCACTCCAGCCGCTGTAAAAAACCTCACACTGTTCCATTCCATTCAAACTAGTGTGGTGTTGAGGTGTCACCCATTGCACTGTTGCACTCTGGTCCTAATTTGGAATCCTGTGGTGGGTGCGGCAACACCCTACATCAGTGCATGCTTCCAACCTCCTCCTCCCTTGGTCTTCAACAGGTATCATGGCTTGTTTTAAATAAAAGGAAAGCCAGAGAGATGCCTAGAGTACTGGATGCAAGTCTTGAACCATCCCTCAGGTTCATCACAGGGCACAATTATTCACACTTAACATACACTTTATTGCCAAAGGTTTTGGGACACCCCTCCAAATCATTGAATTCAGGTGTTCCAATCACTTCCATGGCCACAGGTGTATAACATGAAGCACCTAGGCATGCACACTGCTTCTACAAACAAAGAATGGGTCATTAACAGGAGCTCAGTGAATTCAAGCGTAGTAAATTGATAGGATGCCACCTATGCAATAAGCTCATTCATGACATTTCCTCGATACTAAATATTCCACGGTCAACTGTTAATGGTATTATAACAAAGTGGAAGCAATTGGGAACAACAATAACTCAGCCATGAAGTGGTAGGCCACATAAAATCACAGAGTGGGGACAGCGCCTGCTGAGGCGCACGGTGTGCACAAGTCGCCAACTTTCTGCAGAGTCAATAGTTAGTGACCTCCAAAAGCTCAAGAACAGTGTGTAGAGAACTTCATGGAATGGGTTTCCATGGCCGAGCAGCTGCATCCAAGCCTCACATCACCAAGTGCAAAGAAAAGCGTCAGATGCAGTGGTGTAGAGCACACTGCCACTGCACTCTAGAGCAGTGGAGATGTATCCTCTGGAGTGACAAATCACTGTTCTCTGTCTGGCAATCTGATGGATGAGTCTGGGTTTGGTGGTTTCCAGGAGAACGGTACTTGCATGACTGCATTGTGCCAAGTGTAAAGTTTGGTGGAGGGGGGAATATGGTGTGGGTTGTTTTTCAGGGGTTGGGCTTGGCCCCTTAATTCCAGTGAAATGAACTCTTAATGCTTCAACATACAAAGCCATTTTGGACAATTTCATGCTCACAACTTTGTGAGAACAGTTTGGGGATGGCCCCTTCCTCTTCCAACATGACTGCGCACAAGTGCACAAAGCAAGGTCTATAAAGAAATGGAAGAATGAGTTTGGTGTGTAGGAACTTGACTGGCCTGTGCATAGCCCTGACCTGAACATGATTGAACACCTTTGGGATGAATTAGAGAAGAGACTGAGAGCCAGGCCTTCTCGTCCAGCATCAGTGCCTGACCTCACCAAGGTTCTCCTGGAAGAATTTTTTTTTTCTTTATTCTGCCTTATACAATTTCTTATATTAGGAATTTGTCAGTTTTCGCATACCCCTTGGGGTTAGAGCATAGGGTCGGCCATTGTACAGCGCCCCTGGAGCAATCGCAGGTTATGGGCCTTGCTCAAGGGCCCAACAGAGAAGGATCTCTTTTGGCAGTGACGGGGATTCGAACCGGCTACCTTCGTGATACCAGTGCAGATCCTTAGCCTCAAAGCCACCACTCTGCCTGAGAATGGTCAGAATGGTCAGAAATTCCCATAAACACACTCCTACACCTTGTGGAAAGCCTTCCCAGTAGAGTTGAAGCTGTTACAACTGCAAAGAGTAGGCCAACTCCATTTTAAAGCCTTCGTATTAAGAATGGGATGTCATTAAAGTTAATGTATGTGTAAAAGTAGGCGTCCCAATACTTTTGGCAATATACTGTGTTTTAGAGTCACCAATAGATGTACAACTTTTGCTTTTTCATTATCCAAAATGTTAACTTTTCCTTTTATCTGCTGCACAACCATCTGCACAGTTACTTTAAAAAATTTCTTTTTTAGATTTCGGACTATGAGGCCTTGATTTTGTAGTCTAATGTCCGAGATTAGAAGTTTTCTAGCTCCACATCTGTACACATTCAATACATACTTTTTATTATTAACATTTTCAATTCAAGTTTTTTTTGGAGCTATGCCCATGGATTCTTCTTATGTAGAATGGCGGTCTTCAGTTTAAAAGGCTGTGCCACATATCCCCAAGGGTACATATCTACCCTTGAGTGTTGCTTCATTCCTTTTGCGCAGTACATAATAGCTGGACAATATTTTTGTGCTTATTCACCATATGCCTCTTTTATTAAATGTATTGGTTTCTGTTCTGTTTTATAAACATCTTGCTCCTGAAGCTTTCAAAAGAGCCTTGATTCTAATATTATAATATTCTCAAGCCACTTAATCTAAATCAGGGCTATAAGTGGGTTAGCTACAGGGCTAAAAACCAACCCTGGACAATGGCACGGGGGACCACTGCAGTACCCACCAACACACGGTCAATATAGAATCAACAATTAACAAACATGCATGTCTTTTCACCGGCAGGAGGAAAACTTGAACCTTCAGTACTATCCAGACCATAATCTCCAGCTCTAAAATCCTAGTGAGTAATGTTTAAATGACATTTCTTTTCCCATATTCATTAATTTTATGTTAGCAAAATCAATTAAAAGTGCAAAACAATAAGTCATGGCATTAGCATTAACCTACAGTTATTTATTATAGATTTGGTAATACTCTATTAGCCACAAATATGCTGAACATTGTCATCAAGTTATTAATGTACTGTATTATCTGGCTAAAATACAGATTACTTTAGTAGCAGCCATAGCTCCTTTCTTATCATGTGGCCCATGCTTACTGATAAAGTTGCTGCTATTAATTCTAAGAGGGAGATGGTTGTGAGTTTGGGTGGCACATCTCTAGCCTTTCCCATGACAAAAGCACAATGGAGTTGTTTGCTACAGCTCTGCTGAACTAAGTATGTGGCTGTCCCATGGCTTACTTCACTAGCATCACAGAAATGATGCAGCTGAGGAGAAATAGGTTCTCCAAATCATGCTAGTTTGAAACATCCATGGACTTCAAATTAACTAAGCAGATACAGATTTTGCATCCATCTGGACCACTGCTTAGCTAATTGCTCTGACACAGCAACATCAATAGATTCACAAAATTCTTCTGGCAGGTAACATCAATGGTGCTAAGATTCCCAGTGAGTCACCTCAACCAGAACGGTAAACATCCCCTGGTGATAGATTTGGACTGAATTTCAACTCTAAATCTGAAGCAGACTAGATACACATCACTGTACATCTAATGCCCTTTTTCAATGGTAAGTAAAATCAATGTCAAGGTTTTTTATTTCTTTTGCCCTTTCATCCTCAGAGATGTTTTCTAACACCATTTGGGTGTTGCTAATCCACCTTGATATTTTAAAGCCTCGTGTCTGGCAGGTAGCATTGAGGACTGTGGTAAAGAGTCACAGCTTGTCCAGCAGAGTTAATTGATTTCACACAGTTATCAACATAAAAACTATACAAAAAACTCTATGACTGAAGCAACTCGTGCACATTTTCCTCGACACATCACCTGGGAGCACAGTGAGCACAGCTTGGTGAAGTAGCTGTGCCAAATAAAACACTTACATCCTGTATTGTTCTAAAGCCTGGTGTGGAGCCAACCCGGACACAGACAGGCGGACATGTTGTTACTCACCACCACACGTTTATTACTTACAATATTTACACAATAAAGTCACACAGACTCAGTCCATTTAGTGCACAAATACCCCAACACACAGTCCTGGCAACAAAATGCCTTTCTTCGGGCCACCTCCACACCTCTCTCCTGCCTTGTCCTGCTTCCACCCGACTCCAGCCTCAAATGAAGGGAGACGGCCCCTTTTATCCTCTCCCAGACGAGCTCCAGGTGGCCCCCGGCATTCCCTTGTTGGCCACGCCCCAGCGTGGCGGAAGTGCCGGCTGTTCTCCCGGCAGCTCTCCGGGTGCCCTTCTAATTCTTCCCCCCAGCACTTCCTGGTGTGGCGGAAGTGCTGAGGTTACAGGTTCCCAAGGCATTGGGGCACCTCCTGGCGGTGACCACGGGCCCCTACAGGGTGGGGCTTCCATGCCCTGAACCCGTGGCCCCCAAAGCAACCAGGAAGGCGGCCCCCACGTGATCCCAGATGGGCACACGCCCACTTCCAGTCCTCCAAGGCGTCCCGGCCGGGTCGTCGCCCCTGGCATCCACAACACTGCCCCACAGCCAGCGAAGACCACTCGGGAGGAGCAGCCCGTCCCGCGAGGGCAGTACACCCACGAAGCGGGTCCTACTCCTGGGTCGCCAAGGTCCGGCCCTGTTCTCCCAACAGGGATAGGGGCAGAGACGCCACCAGTTGGTGTCCCCCTGTGCCTCGCACAGGTTGCGCTCCCCCCTCTTACCTGCACCCCGGCGCCTACTCGTTTGGCACCCCCTCCGAGGTTTTCACGCCCCTTTGGTAGGAGCCACTCGCTCCTCCGTAGCCTCCGTCAGCTGTGGCGGCAGCCCCTCGCCAGCGGAGAGTCCTGCAAGCAGACGGCCCATCCTCTGAGGGCAGGTTCCCCAACGCAACGGGTCCTACTGCTTGTCCGGGGTCCGGTACTGAAACACACAGAAACAAAGGGGCAGAGCCGCTGCCTGGACACCCTTACCTGGCGTCCCCTTGTGCCACACACTGGCAGTGCTCCCCCCTCCAACCGGCACCCCGGCACTTGCCTGTTCGGCACCCCCTCCGTGGGTTCCATGTCCCTCCTGTTGATATAACAGACGGGACCGCCTTCCGTCCTTTCCTCCCCGCCGACTTCACGGGTTCCCTCTGCCCCTGCAGAGGGCAGCCAGCAATCAGACGTGAGCACCCAGCACCACGTCCTCCCGTATCGGAGGATCTGGCACTCAGCCTGCCATTCCTCCTGTCAGTCTGGGACACCCTGACGGTTTGAGACTCCTTATTACAAAGAAAGAGCCTCTTTCCCGTCTGCGTCCCTACAGTGCGGTGCGAGACCGCAGCCGACTCGGGGCGGAGGGCGCTAGGACCCGGGGCACTTAGCTGCCCGTGTCCACTCAGCGTCCTCATGGACTCCCCCCTCACCGCGCGTACAGCCCGCGGCGCCGCACCTACTGTCGGAGGGCTATTTACTTGAAGCTGATCTTTAGAACCACAGCCATGTTCAGCAGACCCTCCCTCATGCTGTACGGGGACGGTGAAACCTACCTTCCCCGCCGTGTCGCTCCGGCTGGAGAATCCAGCGCCGCGCCGTCGGATCGCCATCCGTAGGTCCTCTATTGACGCGACTGCCTTCCTCTCCAGTACCCGCATCTCCGCCCGGAGGGCACGTAGCACCTGGAATAACCCCTGCTCCGCGGGCTGAAGGCACGCCTCCAGCTCTGACAGAGCAGCCGGCAAAGACAGGAAGTTAACTGACGCGGAGCCTACCTGTCTGTCAGCCTCTGACGCCGGCAAATTCCTGTGGGCCTCCTCCTCTGGCCCAATCGGGTCTCCCCCCTGCCCGTGATGGACATTCCTTGGTCCCGCCTCTCTGCAGTCATTGGCGGGCACACAAGACACACTGTCCAATCGCGTGCTTGTCAGGGGGAGGGACTTCTGGTCCATGGCCATCTTGCCTCCCCTTCTGCGGCGGTGACGTGCTTGCCGGCCGCTTTGTTGTTGCCGGCACCTCTCGAGCTGCAGCGTCTCCTCCTCCGCAGCCCTCGCGGCTGCCGCCGTGCTGCCGGAGCCCCGCAGACCGGCATGCGCCCGCCACTGACGTGGATCCGGGAAGTCCCTGCCTGAAAAAGAAAACACACGCCCGGCCCCCACGGGCCGGCTGCCGATAGGCAGGGAACTCACCTCCCTGGACTCGTCCAACCGAGGAAACCTCCTCGGCGTGGCCTCTCTGGACGCCATGCCATCCCGGGCACCTCCAGCAACGGCGCGCTTGTGGGAGCCCACTGCACTCCTTCCATGCACGCCACCTGCCCGCGGCAGGGGAAAACGGCCCTCTTGCGGACCCCTGGCGGTCCGTGGGGTTTCTTTACCCTGCAGGGCTGTGTGCACGCAGCACGTGGGTGGGGTCCCCTGCTGCGCCGGGCCGTCCACAACAAAATTTCTTGATACAGGTCCCCGCCTTGGAACAGGAGGAGAATCCTGCCGACTACGCCAGATGTGGAGCCAACCCGGACACAGACAGGCGGACATGTTGTTACTCACCACCACACGTTTATTACTTACAATATTTACACAATAAAGTCACACAGACTCAGTCCATTTAGTGCACAAATACCCCAACACACAGTCCTGGCCACAAAATGCCTTTCTTCTTCGGGCCGCCTCCACACCTCTCTCGTGCCTTGTCCTGCTTCCACCTGACTCCAGCCTCAAATGAAGGGAGATGGCCCCTTTTATCCTCTCCCAGACGAGCTCCAGGTGGCTCCCGGCATTCCCTTGTTGGGCACGCCTCAGCGTGGCGGAAGTGCTGGCTGTTCTCCTGGCAGCTCTCCGGGTGCCCTTCTAATTCTTCCCCCCAGCACTTCCTGGTGTGGCGGAAGTACTGAGGTAACAGGTCCCCAAGGCATTTGGGTGCCTCCTGGCGGTGACCACGGGCCCCTACAGGGTGGGGCTTCCATGCCCTGAACCCGTGGCCCCCAAAGCAACCAGGAAGGCGGCCTCCATGTGATCCCAGATGGGCACACGCCCACTTCCGGTCCTCCAAGGCGTCCCGGCCGGGTCGTCACCCCGGCATCCGCGACACTGGTTAATGTCACCATCTGGCCACCATTAGAATCTGAGTAAATCTGCTTTCCTGCAGGAACATTAACCTGGTGGAATATGGCTTCCACATTAGCCATCAATGCCACAGTTTCTTGGTAGAACCTTCTAATTACTCCAATCAGTGTGCTAGTAAGGTCCACCCACTGAAGAAGTTGTGAAATTTATTGTGGTCTCTTGATAAGAAGCACTGCAATTCAATACCAGGAGAATGTTGTGTTTTTTAGAATGGTATACCCCATGATGTGGAATATACCACACCTTTCCATTTTTGAGGCTAAGACTTTCACTGCACAACCTTTAGGTGATATCATCCATGAAAGCAAAATAGTTCACATTAAATAAAGTGCATTTAAGGATTTTCTAAGTTTAATTCAAGCTGCTCTTGTAAAGTGTGGCTGTTAGGCATTCTGACTTCTATATTCTTTAACAGTAGGCCAATATAGTAGTGTCCATTTATCAACTGGACTGAATGAAACACCCTGTCCACAAAAGAAAAGATCTGCATCTGACATTTGCAACTGTTCTTCTTGGCTATCTTCATGATAGTCATATCTAAATTGCTTAATCTTCAGTTCTTCAAGTTTGGTCACATATATTTGATTTTACTGTACCTGAGTTAATTCATGATTTGTTCAATTACAGTTGCCCTTTTTCAATGGTTCATATACCGTTTTCAAAGCATAAGGCCCTTTGTCAAAACTGAGGATGGCCTCCTCAAGTTCTAATGTCTTCGGCTTGTTAGTACCTATTAGCATTACTTTTTCTGCATTAATGCAGGGTATTGGCTAGGAGTAGAGTTGGTGAAGGTGGATGAGTTTAAATATTTGGGATCAGCAGTACAGAGTAATGGGGATTGTGGAAGAGAAGTAAAAAAGAGAGTGAAGGCAGGGTGGAATGGGTGGAGAAGAGTGTCAGGAGTGATTTGTGGCAGACGGATATCAGCAAGAGTGAAAGGGAAAGTCTACAGGACGGTAGTGAGACCAGCTGTGTTATATGGGTTGGAGACGGTGGCACTGACCAGAAAGCAGGAGACAGAGCTGGAGGGGGCAGAGTTAAAGATGCTAAGATTTGCACTGAGTGTGACGAGAATGGACAGGATTAGAAATGAGTACATTAGAGGGTCAGCTCAAGTTGGACGGTTGGGAGACAAAGTCAGAGAGGCGCAGAGGAGAGATGCTGAGTATATTGGGATGAGGATGTTAACGATGGAGCTACCAGACAAGAGAAAAAGAGGAAGGCCTAAGAGAAGGTTTATGGATGTGATGAGAGAGGACATGCCAGTGATGGGTGTAACAGAGCAAGATGCAGAGGAAAAAAAGATATGGAAGAAGATGATCAGCTGTGGCAACCCCTAATGGGAGCAACCGAAAGAAGAAGAAGATTGTGAGGCCACCAGTCTACATCGTTCTGCTATGGGATGTTTTATTTGCTGCCTGAATTTTTCAGAGAGAAAACTTTATTGAGCCAATGAAGTTCCACATTTGTTACAGTGGTACTCTAAACATGTTATTGCTCTTGCATAGTTGTCAACGGAATTTGAACTTTTTCCCCAAACATGTTTACCTCATTAATAAGCTCTTCTGTGCAAAGAAAAGCATTACTGTACTACCTGGCTCTAGAAATGCATATGAAGTAAGCACCTAATTGTCATACTTAGATTTTACTTGTACTGGAATAATGGCAAGAATGCTGTTTATGTTCCCAGCCCCAGTGCTGGCACATTTTTTACTTTCTGCATCCACAAATCCACTGATCACTGCTGGCTTAGTTTCCTCAGGAGGTATTTCGTTATGTGGTGTTTTGTTTTTATTTTTATGTGCAACAGTGTTGGGTGTATCAGAGAACAGAACTGGCAGTCTAATTTCTCCTCCTAGTATATACTCATATGCTTTTGATATGCTTGTATCTTTTCAAGCAGCTGAAGCGCAGATCCTTGCGTATGAGAAAACCCATCTTTTCTTTATCGGGAGATTTCTGCAGTGTTTTTTTTACATTGTTCTGTTGTATGCTCATCTTGAAAAACAAAAAAGAAAGGCTTATTTAATAAAATCGTGGGAGTGATTTATCCTTTCTCGCCTGAGCTTAAATCTGTGCTGGAAGCCTTGCGGGCTACTCACTTATGTTGCTTTGGTGCTAAAGCTTGTTTTATTGCCTAATTTTTCTGACTTGATGCCTAATGGAGAGTTTTTTTGTTCTTAGTTCTTATCACTTAAGTCCCCAAACAAAGGGTGTAATGCAATCTTAGAATGTATACTAACAAACTCAAAAATGCTTTTACATTTGGTTCTTCACCTTTGTTTCTCTTGAACATCACAGACCACACACCACCACTTCTCCCTCAAGTCAAATGGGAGCTTAGAATTAATTGCATGCTTACTGACAGCACTGTCCATCTCTTCCTTGTATTCGATATCTGTCCTTGCACTACTGCAACCAGTTAGGAAAGGGGTATAAGAATTGAGAACTTTGCTCTTTTCTGTTTTAATGGTTGGGCAACTTAAAGCTTACAGTTAGGTCCATAAATATTTGGACAGAGACAACTTTTTTCTAATTTTGGTTCTGTACATTACCATAATGAATTTTAAATGAAACAACTCAGACACAGTTGAAGTGCAGACATTCAGCTTTAATTCAGTGGGATGAACAAAAAGATTGCAAAAAATGTAAGGCAACTAAAGCATTTTTTTTAACACAATCCCTTTATTTCAGGGGTTTAAAAGTAATTGGAAAAATTAAATAACTGGAAATAAAATGTTCATTTCTAATACTTTGCTGGCAATGACAGCCTGAAGTCTTGAACTCATGGACATCACCAGATGCTGGGTTTCCTCCTCTTTCAGTTGCTGTTTGTTTGTGGGCCTTTCTGTCTGAAGTTTAGTCTTCAACAAGTGAAATGCATGGTCAGTTGGGTTAAGATCAGGTGACTGACTTGGCCATTCAAAAATTTTCCACTTCTTTGCTTTAATAAACTCCTGGGTTGCATTGGCTGTATGTTTTGGGTCATTGTCCATCTGTATCATGAAACACCGCCCAATCAATTTGACTGCATTTAGCTGGATTTGAGCAGACAGTATGTCTCTGAACACCTCAGAATTCATTCGGCTGCTTCTGTCCTGTGTCACATCATCAATAAACACTAGTGTCCCAGTGCCACTGGCAGCCATGCATGCCCAAGCCATCACACTGCCTCCACCGTGTTTTACAGATGATGTGGTATGCTTTGGATAATGAGCTGTTCCACGCCTTCTCCATACTTTTTTCTTGCCATCATTCTGGTAGAGGTTGATCTTGGTTTCATCTGTCCAAAGAATGTTTTTCCAGAACTGTGCTGGCTTTTTTAGATAGCAAAGTCCAATCTAGCCTTTCTATTCTTGAGGCTTATGAGTGGCTTGCACCTTGCAGTGTACCCTCTGTATTTACTTTCATGCAGTCTTCTCTTTATGGTAGACTTGGATATCTATACACCTACCCCCTGGAGAGTGTTGTTCACTTGGTTGGCTGTTGTGAAGGGGTTTCTCTTCACCATGGAAATGATTCTGCAATCATCCACCACTGTTGTCTTCCGTGGACGTCCAGGTCTTTTTGCGTTGCTGAGTTCACCAGTGCTTGCTTTCTTTCTCAGGATGTACCAAACCAAATTTTGCCACTCGTAATATTGTAGCAATTTCTCAGATGGGTTTTTTCTGTTTTCATAGCTTAAGGATGGCTTCTTTCACCTGTATGGAGAGCTCCTTTGACCGCATGTTGTCTGTTCACAGCAAAATCTTCCACATGCAAGCACCACACCTCAAGTCAACTCCAGGCCTTTTATCTGCTTAATTGATAATGACATAATGATGGACTTACCCACACCTGCCCATGAAATAGCCTTTGAGTCAATTGCCCAATTACTTTTCAGCCCCTGAAATGAAGGAATTGTGTTAAAAAATGCTTTAGTTGCCTCACATTTTTATGCAATCGTTTTGTTCACCCCACTGAATTAAAGGTGAAAGTCTGCACTTCAACTGCATCTGAGTTGTTTCATTTAAAATTCATTGTGGTAATGTACAGAACCAAAATTAGAAAAAAGTTGTCTCTGTCCAAATATTTATGGACCTAACTGTATGTGTCACATGGGTGTACATAGGGGACAGCCTAAGGGCTCTAGTGAATGAAACCCCAGGGGTTGGCACTGTGTGCTAATGCATTTTTTTTACTCCCTGTGCAGACCACAAGATTGACAACTATCCCACCACTGACATCACTTCCAGTGTCCATCTACCAGGATGCACCTCTTTCCTTCCCGAAGGACCTAAGACTAGAAGATCTGCCATCTTGCATCAGTTCAATTGAGAACTCATTTCTGAGATGACGTCTCTGCAATTATTGTATGTTTTCCTTTGTTTTTTCAAACTTCAATTATACAGGGTCACCAGGGTAGTGTCCTCTTTATCATGGTCTGTCTGATCTCTTACACAATGTTTGCCACAGAGATATTTTATTTGTCCCTAAAATGTTCGTTCAGATGTCACTTGGTGTATCTGTAACCCTTTTTTGGGTCAATGTGAAAACAACTTCTCATTAAATCCCTGGGACGGCCACTGGTGTACTGCTCCATAAAATACAACTAATTCCTGTTGTCCTCTGTTTTACTCTCCATGCCGTGTTCAAATGCCCTGACAGAGTTTATATTTCAGAGGATATGCTTTAAAGATGGAAATGTTTTAGGGTTATTATTAATATTTCTTATTTATTTATTTGGCTGACATAATTAGTTACATTTGTTTTGTTTTTTCCAAATGCAGCACAGGCAGGTAAAATGACTTGTCATTGGTCACAGTGTCAGTGGTGGAATTAAAACCCATAACCTCAGGATTTGAAATCCAAAGTCTTAGCCACTGCACCACACTGCCTGCCAGAAGTAGTAATGTACATTATCGGTTTACCAGTGATTCTGTAATATCATTCTGGCATTGCATTTCAGTAAACAAAGCTTCTGAATGTCTAGCACCACCAGTGTGTGGACCATGTCTGCCTGCATCACCTCTCACCATGTTATTAGGCTGAAAGGTCCTAATTGAAAATGGGCGGTAAGTTAAGTTCATGGAATGAATTCTCCTGTTCAATTTTAATTACACCAAAGACATGTCTCCATTATCACATTGCGTATAATTTATTCTGTGCAGCTCTTCATATTTTTGTAAAACCATAATAAGTTGTGCATCATTAGCAGTTCTACATTAGTAGCAGCCTGCAGTTCAAGTTGTTCCCTAACAGCATTACGTTTAATTTCCTGTTTTTCTACAGTCTGCCGTTTCTTCAGTGCTTCTTTCTTGGTTAACAATGCACACTTTTTCAGTTCTGTTTTTAAGCATACAGAGGAAGCCAATGGTGTTGAAGAATGTACAGAGCTTGTTTTAGGCTTTACAGGTGATGCCATTGACATGCTATCTCCTGGACAGACATGCTCACTAACTTTTCTTGCTTCTTCTCGGTGTCGCAATACCTCATCAGTTCCCTTCCTTCATGAACTAATTGAATGAAAATGCTTTGAGAAATTACTTTTAAGCAGTGCTGCTGATCCTTACTAATTTTGTCTGCTAAAATAAAATAGTGCAATGGTGTTTTAACACACGTTTGTTGTCACAAAATTCTAAAAGACTTTTGACCATCTCCAGATTACCATCATCCTCCATTAAATTCAGAATTTCATACCTTTTTTCTGTACGTTGCCCAAGTTTAAACCATCCTGAGCGTATTTGCCTTTGCAAAGCGTCCTCCAGCTGTGGCTATTAGTTTCACTTGCCATTTTCTACTGTGCCGGAATTCCAAATGTTTCCTTTGGAATTACCCCAATGTTCCTGAAAGTTTCCACAAGTTAAGGTAGAAGAAACTGGGACAAAGACCCTAACAGATGTGTCTTTTCAATCTTAACTCTAATCATATGTGAGGATAACCATTATTTAGGATTTTTTAATATAACACAACCATTTGTTTAAAAATTAATACAGACAAACAAAAGAAAAATAGAAAAACAAAGGAAAGAAAACATAAGATTCAACCTCCATTCAAGAGAAATATGAAAAGAAGAGAGATGTAAGATAAAAATGTAGCTTTTTAAACATAACAGAACAATTAATAGTATAAGGGAGTCAATCAATGGCCCTGCATGCTTATCCTAAAATAATATTAATGAATTCTTACAATGTTTTAAAAATGTTTTGGACATATCTTCTAAGATTTGAGATAATACAGAATGTCCCCTACCCACTGAGTTATAGAAGGTGTGTTGAGATTCTTCCAGTTCAGCGAGTCTGCATGCTAGTAGTGTGGTGTAGGATATTATAATAGATTTATTCCTTTGCACGTTTAACTCTATCAGGGCAGATTTTGACTTTTGTCAAAAGGAAGGGTATTACGGTGGTAATCAACTGTAAACGGTAACAAAACCCTCCATTATGTTTTAGTTGGACTGTCTTTGCTAGAAGGAAAGTTAGCTTCATTGGTTTGACCGAAATTCCCTGCGCACATGTAAGTAGCGAGGAGCAAAAAAAACAGCAAAAATGGCATTGACATCTGGTGAGAGATCAAAGCGAATGCGTAAAGCAAAATACTCCGTTTTGCATGTTATTGCTGAATTGGACTCTGATTTGTTGGATTCCAGTTTTGATACAAGTGATCGAAAACTATGTGAGGTACCATCATCAGTTGATCGGTCCCCAGTTGATCGATCCCCAGCTGATCGTAGTACTAAACAGCTTTGTAGCTAACGTGCCTAAAATAAAGTTCGCCTGGAACATCACCAGATTCTGATGCAATGTGGCCATGACTGCCGTGGCTGCCCCCTCCACATTTCTGGTGAATTGGTGGCCACAGCACGCAGCAACACACATTTTATATTGATTTCTGTGTGAAACCATTGCTTTGTGTGATTTTTAGAAAACTGTGTTTTTTGGAAAAAAATATTCAGCCATCAAAGAGTTAATGCCATCTGGACATACACCAAATATTGCCATTAAGGGATTAGGAGTGATTGAAACACCAAGACTGTTTGAGAAGTAAGTAATATTTTTTTCCAGATTGATGTTAATGTTGTGTATTCCCAAAACATATGGCCCAGTGATGCTAGAGCTAAATGGCAGGAGTCACAGATTGGATCTTGCCTTGGGTACATTTTAGACAATTTTAAATTAGATAAATGTGATTGATGGAAAAATTGTGGTTGCATTATAGAATGATTGATGCATGTAGAGTTCTTCCTATCTATAGAACTAGATAGTATTCAATGTATGACTGAGTTTATCTACTTTTCTAAGATGCAAATTTTAATTGAAAGGTCCCCTTCCCACCATTTCATTTACTATAATAATTGAAGGGAAAATTCATTGAAATTTGTATATATTATTGAATTGCTGTCTTCATAAAGACTAACCACTATAGCCTCTGAGATACATATGGTTGTGAGCTGTGGAAAGTTGGGGAGGTTTCTTTTAACAGAATGACTTATTTGTACATGTGAATCTGGAAATTAAATTTGGAGTTGTCACACACATGCGCATGGGAGGCAGCTAAAGGGCTTGAGTAAGGGCAATTCCGAATCAGACCAGGATGTGGCAGAGTGCACTGACTCTTTTTCTTCCTTTCCTGCAGACCATTCACGGGAGATTACACCTGGTCCTCCTGATGTCACTTCTGGGTCTGAGCCTATGGAAGAAGACCTTGCCGGCTCTGACCCCTGTAATGTCACGTCCGGGCTCGAGCCTATGGTTGAAGACCCTCATGAGCCCAACCCCTTTGACCTCACTTCCTGTCTTCCTCTTTAAAAGCCTCCACATTTTCCCTATTCCCTCATTTCTGTTTTGGACTCGGTTTCGTTCACAGCAGTGTTATCATTTACGACAATTTGCAACCAGGAAACTAAATATATGGGTGGCTGCCCCAAACCTTGCTATGGCTCTTTGTGGAGTTCGTGACAGAGTGTAATTTTTCATAAGGTGCAATGATGCTGTCTGTATAAAGATCTTGCAGTATCCTAATCCCTAGTGTTTTCCACATGTCAGTCACCAAGTTGGTTTGAGCAGGTTGAAAAATGTGATTATCATGCATAGGAGCAAAAGTTAAATTGGCCTTTGAAATTAGTCCTACATTGGCTCCATATTTTAAGTATTTGGTGGATGACTGGATTACTGGCATTTGATGGCAGTCAATATTGATTAGAGCACAGAGCAAGGCATACAATTAAATTTGGATTTAGATTTGTTTTCCATCGCAAGCTAGGCCCACATTAATTAATTAATTTCTGCAAATTTCCAAGATTTTATTGTGTACATACAGTATTTGCTGCCCACTAGTAAAATTGAAAGTTAAGTAATGCCATGCCACCTTCTGCTTTAGATCTTTAAAGTGTTTCCTTTGGATGCGTGGATATTTCAAATTCCATATGAATGATGTTATGATTGGGTCAAATTCCTTGAACAATGATATGTTGATAAATATAGGGATATTTTGGAATAGATATATCATCATAGAAAGGATATTAATTTTGACAGTATTAATTCTACCTGCTAAAGTTAGATGGATTCTGGACATCTTGTATGATTTTTTTCCATTCCAAAAATTGTATTGAAAAAGATTTTTTATATTTTCTTGTGATGGATATCCCCAGGGTGGCCCACCAGACAACACAAATTCAGGGCACACGCTTTTATTTTTTTTCTTTATCCCCATGAGAAATGCTTTCCCCCATTTCCCATGTGTACAGCACAGTCACAGCACACGTCAAAGTCACACTTCCCTTTTTTTTTTTCCATCTCTTCTTACTCATTCTTCACCTCCACTCCTCCTGGCAAGCTTTGTCCTCTTTCACCCTGAAGTGGTCCAGGTGCTCATTGGTCTACTTCCAGTAGCACTTCTGGGTGTGCCAGAAGTGCTGTAATCAAGGGCTTAGCAGCAGCTGCACTACCCTCTGGTGGCACCCACAGAACCCAACAGGGCTGCACCAAACTCCAACTCCCATGGAGTTCTGTGGGTGTCTGAGGCACCGGTACAAACCAGGGGGGTTGCCACCTAGCGCTCTTGGGGAGGTAATGCTCTGGATACACTCCTTCCCCCTGTCCTTCCTGCGTACAGGTGTCCCTACCAGATATCCCAGATATTTGAACTGTTTTGATATTATAAATAACAGGTATGAAATCTGGTATAATGTGCTACAGAATTCACCTTGAAAAGCCCACTTTCATTCAAATAAATTTTGAATCCAGAGATCTTATGAAATTCTCTGAACACATTTAACATTAACGGTAGAAATGACTGCGGATCTGATATATAAGGCATCATATTTATATATGATATGATATATATATATATATATATATATATATATATATATATATATATATA
>JANRMT010062818.1:55642170-55660947 GCA_026402145.1 Polypterus bichir lapradei | reverse complement strand
ATATATATATATATATATATATATATATATATATATATATATATATATATATAGGCATCATCTGCATATATAAATGTTTTCTTTTCAAGTCCAAAAATCCAATTTATCTCTGGTTTCTTCTGGATCTAAATAACCATTGACTCAATGGCTATTACAAAAATTGGTGATAATGAGCAAAGTTTTCATGTACCTTGTTCTAATTTGAAGTAATCTGGATTTGTATTATTAATACAGACTGAGGCTTCTGGGCTAGTATAAATCAGTTTAATTTATGTAGGTATGTTGGTTCCAAACATGAACTTGTGCAGTGTACAGTAGTAAACAGACATTCATCTCTATCAAAGGCTTATTCTGTATCCAAGGTAATAAGACTTCTGACAAGTCAGATTTTGTGGGTGTATATATTACATTAAACAGGCACTGAATGTTTGAGGCTGAATGTCTGCTTTGAATAAATCCAATTTGCTCTTTTAATACTACTGAGAGAAGCACTTTCTCAATCCTTCTAACCAAGACTCTTAACAGCATTATTTAGGATGGAAATTGGTCTATATGATGCACATTATAGTCTTTATTTTTCTTTTGAAATACAGTTATTAATGCTTGGTGCAATGTTTGGGGTAAAATTTTATTTTTCTCTAACTTCTGTGAAGGTTGTTAATAATAAATGAGCTAACTTTGTTGATTTTTTAAATAAAATTCAAGTGGGCAGCCATTTGGGTCTACAGCTTTCCACTTTGGAGTGAGTTTATGGTTTCCTGTAATTCTTAAAGTTTCAGAGGTTTATACAATATTTCTGTTCTAAGATCAAACTGTGGTATTTATGTTTTATCAAAAAAATCTCCTTAGCTTGTGTCTCCTCTTCTTTATACTGAGAGTACTATAAGTCCTTAAATGTGTCAGTTACCTCTTTATTCTCCCTGATTTTAGATTCAGTTGTGTTGTTAATTTCTATTACTGAATTGCAGACTTCTTGCTTTTGGATTTGTTGACCTAAAATCTTTTTAGCTTTTTCTCCCTGTTCATAATAATGATGTCACAATTTAAAAATATTTTTTTTTAGTTTCTCTTGTTATCAAAAGATTAAATTCTAATTGTTTAACCAGTATTTTCCTATGGAGAACCGCATTAGGATATCTGACATATTCATGATTTATTCTGGATGTCTCTTTAATCATTTCTGATGCCTTTTCTAGTTTATTCTTATGAGAGAGATATGAAATAATTTGTCTTCTTAAAACAGCCTTAAGCATTTCCCAGAGTTCCTGCAGAAACCTCTGAGGATGCATTGATCTCTAAAAAAATACTGATTTGTTAAGTGATTAATTCTATAAAGTTTTAATATACTAAAGATAGGAGATTAAGACAACAGTTGTGAGTTGAGTATGTAGTGCATAATGATTTATACTTCAAAAAGAGAGGAGCGTGGTCAGTTGAAAATAATGTTATACTTACAAGATCTGAAATTGGGCAGAAAATTATTATTGATGAAGAAATAATCCTTGAGAAACCATGATATACAGGAGAACAGAGGAAATATTCTGTTCAATTTGGATATAAAAATCTCTACAAGTCTGATAGATAGTGAAGCAGAATGCATTTTGAAATTATCTTTGCAGTTGTAGATGTTATAGCTGGTTCAGAGGAGGACTTATCCAAGTCTAGATTTAAAACACAGTTAAAATCTTCAGCCATTATAATTTTATGAGTGTTCATTTTAGGAACCAATGTGTATATATTTTGCAAAAAGTCTCTATCATGCAGATCAGGTGCACATATGTTTACCAGAATTACAATTGAGTTGAATAAATTCCCCACCATAATGGCATAGCATCCTTTACGACTGGATGCTGCATCTTCTGTAAAAAGTGGGATTGTTTATGGATTAAAATTCCCACACCTCTGGTTTTCTTATTGTAGCTGGATGCAAAGAACTTCACAGAGTGTCTGTTTGATGGGAGTGGAGTAAAGATTAAACTTCAAATCTTTATAATAGTACAGTACAGGTTAAATAGACTTAGGCCAAAATAATGAATGGTATCCTCAAAAAACAATAGAAAAGCTGTATTTAATTAATTGAGAATGATATTTCAAAATACATATACTTATTGATATACATTATATATTTTATACAGGGTTTTGATATATTTTATGCTTTAATTGTACTCTTTTGATAGTATTATAAAAAAACAGCTGAAATATAAATAATGTAATGTAGATATATACATAAGCATATATATATATTGTGGTGGTCAGCTGGGGGCTGTGCCCAGCCATTATGGACCAGGAGAGGGACTGTGCCTCCCCCGGACCATGAGAGGGTAGCCACCTTGGTTGGTATGGGGGCCATGGGAATTGAGCATGGGAGCTCAACCCTATAGGGGCCTGTGGCCACCGTCAGGGGGCACCCAGACGATTGAGGAGCCTTGGACATCAGCACTACCACCACACCTGGAGGTGCTGGGGGAAGGAATACCAGGGACACTCAGAGTGCTTCTGAGTGCTCATGCGGCACTTCCGCCACACCAAGATGTGTCGCAGGAAGATCATCAAAGGGCACCTGGAGCACGTCTGGGTGGGAATAAAAGAGGCCACCTCCCTCCAGTCATTAGCCTGAGTCAGGAGGAAGTGCACAGAGCTTGGAGGAGAGAAGAGGAGAGGGTGAAGGAAGGACTGTTGGTAGGCCCGGACTTAAAGAGGGTGATTGGTGCAGGACACTTGTAAATAGATGTAAATAAACGTGGGTGTTGGAACCATCAGTGTTTGCCTGTCTGTGTCCGGGGCTGAACTTCCACTATATATATATATATATATATATATATATATATATATATATATATATATATATGCATTCAAAGGCATATAAACATAGAAATACACATTTTCACTTACGGATTTTACTAATGTAAGCTCTCACTTGATATTAAATAGTGGCTACACATATTCTTAATAAACTACACTATGAGGTATATGATCTATAAACACTAAATGTACATTATTCACATAATTTTATGTTATACTATACTTATGCTACTATTGTATTAAAGTCCTGTAAAAGAGAACAAATTATTAAAATATTACAAATATATTCAGATAAAAGAAAAAAATAGTATAAAAAGTGGAATAGTGGCAAACTTGTTATACTGAAAAAAGTATATATGGCAAGTTGCATAAACACATACTAAATCAAACTCTTACTCATTGCTGGTATTCGTCTTTTTATACCACGTATATGATTTAACTCCTGTTTTTAGAATGCTCATTTCACGTTTAAAAGACTGTTGGAATTAATCTTTACAGTTCTCGTTCTGCTTCCTCTGGAGAGATGAACATAAAAGATTGACTGTCAACCATCACTTTCAGTCAAGCCAGAAAGATTGTATTTGATTTCACTTTTATGAAGGTTCTGTTTAATGCTGTAAAATGCAGAACATTCTGCAGTATTTGTAGGAGAGAATCAAGGAATGTATGTATTGGGCTATTTTTGAATATGATCTCATTTGGCCTCATGTATAACACTGTGCATAGAATTCAAACTATAACATGGCATATGGACAAAACTGGAAATGTGAATATGCACAAAAAAATCAAGATGCATAAAACTGTGCATATGCCAAGTTCCACAAACTTCTCCTTTATAAATCCCAATGAATGTGAAATTTAACACACATGCACGTGCCTACAGCTTGACTCTGACTCCTCTCAGAATTTTGCATATTTGAATATGGAAATAGCCCCTTCTGTTCAGTGTTTTGTTAAAAGACAATGGCAAAAGTGCATGGAACAAAGAAGAATTTCAGCAAATGCAAAGTGGAGACAAAGAAAAATGTGCTATTTGTTGGCTTAGGCAGTGGTATAAGCAACAAAAGAAAGTTGATGGAGTGATATGTGTGTGCCGGAGACACTCAAAAGTTCAAGTTCCGAAAGTTGTAAAGTGCCCGAAAAAAATGAGAAGTGGTCAGATATCAAAGTTAACGTGAAAAGCGAGTCACAGCCCACCATCTGTTTATTGTTTCAGACAATAATACAAATGCTGACCCCTGTGCCATTGACATGACTCCATGTGGTGATAGTGCTGCTGTGCCCAGCACATCTTCGGGCACTGGCTATGCAAACACTTCTGCCTCAGAAACTGCTGGGCAACCATCTAGCTGTGTGCTGATGGACGCTGTTCTGGAGTCACAAAATGCAATAGTGGATGCTGTAAGAGATGTGGTCAATAAATTAAGAAATGAAAGGGCTGTACTATGTGATATTGATCACAAATTAAATTAAAAAATAAATGCTGCATCTGATTACCTGTTTTTACATTCACTAATTACTCTCAAATGAAGTTGTAACACTGTCCAGTTTGGCTGATCATTTGATGGGTCAGGTTCATCATACTACATCTCTTCAAGTACGGGCAAGCCACGATTGTGTGCCACATTATGCAGCACGCTACGTGCTTGCACAATGCGACACACTTACTGTGAATTATAGAGCAGCACATTAATAGAGTGGAAATGCTTTTTATTTACATAAGCAAATTAATTCTCTGAAGGCGCCTTTATAGTGTAGTGTCAGCACCAAGCACCGCAATGGACAGATAGTCTGCTCTTTATATGGCTCTTTGAGGTGATTCACTATCTTTAAAAGGACTGCTTGCTTTTTGCTGCACAAGTTGGAAAAAGCACCCGCAACTGTGAGGAGTTGCTGTTTTTATAGGCTATCCTACTGTAGATGATGTTATGCCAGCTCATTCTTTTGTGGATTCATCCCTGGCTTATGTAACTTGTCCAGTGCAGTTGCAATAGCAATGTGCATGCAGCTGACCACTCCAATTAGATTTAAAAACCAGACCTTGCTGCGAATTGCTCTTTGATGTTTCCCAGTTCAACCACAGTGTAAGAAAATCTAATATATCTGGATGACAAGCAGATAATACCATCCTATACCATCCCATGCATTGAATTATTATTTTTATCATGGCTCTACAATCCGTACTAACCCTTACTTTCTCTGCTATTCTTTTTCCGATTTTCTGTGGTGGCGATCTGCGCCACCACCACCTGATCAAGGCATCATGCAATTATTACAATGATGTATCGAATGCCAGATGTCCACATGACTATCATCATCTAATTCTACTATGTGTATCCTGAAAACCATGAGGATTGATCGAGGTCATTGATGTTAAGTAGAATGCCCAGTGGGGGCTGGACGGTCTTGTGGTCTCAGAACCCCTGCAGATTTTGTTTTTTTTTTCTTCTGCCCTCTGGAGTTTTTTTTGTTTTTTTCCATCCTCCTGGCCATCAGACCTTATTTTATTCTTTGTTACTTAGTATTGCCTAATATTATTTTTATATTTTTCTTTTTTCTTTCTTCATCTGGTAAAGCACTTTGAGCTACATTATTTATATGAGAAAGTGCTATATAAATAAATGTTTTGTTATACTGTTGGCATGGCACAACTCAGTGATGTTTGTGAAATACCCAACCAGTCAGCAAGTTCACGCTGAAAAGCTCCTGTGGATAAAAACCCAAGAGTGGACAGAACTTGCAAAGGAACAGGTACAGCACAATTCCTCAAAGTCTGCCTTTGTAAAGCCAGTGCCAGCTCAGCACACAGCTCCAAGAGGATAGCTCTTGGAAATCTAAATTGACATAGAAGTCAGTCAAGATAATCTATAAATACATGCTCTCTTCTATTTCTTCAATTTACGTTGACTTCTAACAACGCTAAAGCAGCTATTGTAGATGGAATAGTTTGGCCATTCTGTGCACCATTATATTGTTACAAATTGATTACAATCAAGTGAATTAAATTCGTAAACACTATGCAATTAATTTTGGTGTATTTGATAATGCCCATGTCATGGATGCAAATATGAAAAAAAGAAAATAACACAGAAACAGTAGCACTGCTTTGACACTGGGCGCCGGCAGTTTGCAAAACTGAGTAGAAAAGTGTGTATGCAAGGTGTGAGGCTGCCGTGAAAATGTGTGTGTCTTTATGCCAAGTTTAGTTTTTTAGATATCTCGAAATTAGTGTAGAAGCGGGTCCACGCAACATTTTTGTGCGTATACACTGTTTATACATGAGGCCCCTTGTGTCTAAGGTGAAACATCAAGTTTTCTTTATTACTTAGTTTATCAAGTCAAAATATTAGGCTCAAGACTTTGAGGCAGACATGTGCAGGAAATAAGTAGTTAAGATCTTGGTGCGGTCTTCATGGTATTCTCCTAATATTTTAGAAAAAAATGATGCTACAAATTTTGCTGGGTTGAGACTTTAACGTTTTTCAAATAGTCCTTCATCCCTGATGTTTTTCCTTCTTTATCTATCCTCAGACACCACAGGTTTATTACAAAGTGCATTGCATTCTGATTCTAGGGCCATTATTATTTTGGCAGATGTTATTTTGCATCCCTGTGCTTTACTTTTTCCCAGTGAGCCCCAAAGGCTTTGTTTTTATTCCTAAATTTGCTCATTTTTTCTGTATGCTTTAATCCATTTTTGCTAGATTTTCTTTTAACTTAATAGCAAAATTATTGATTAAATTACTTCCAGATCCTTTACCTCCTTGGTCAGTTCAGTTCATCTATATTACTGTGACTTCCTTGTATATCCATCCCACGGTAGATAATCAGTAACTTCTGCTCAGAAGCCTTGTCAATGTAATCTTAGCACTGTGCATTGATAACTTTGCATAGCCAGTTGGCATCAATGCTGTTGAAGTGCAGAGGGTGTTTTTGATGGTTGCTGATGGAGATGAGGCCCTTCCTGGTTTGAATTTCCCACTCAGAACTGGTGACTTTTCACTGCCAGTCTCACTGCTGAATTGAATGCTACACCTACAGGTCTCGGCTAATTGGGGCCTTCATCTGTCTCAACACCCTCAATTTATCAGTGGCTCTACCATGAACTTAATTTTTTTTTCTCTTTTTTGTTTCCTCTTCATGTTTTGAGTATACTTTGGGGAGTTTCACTCAGATTATTAAAATATAGGATATCTCAAATATTAAACAAAAGAGAGAACTAGACACTGCTGCCTGTGGAGAACTGACTTAGGCATCCATCTATCACAACAGTCAAGACCAACTCTAAGCAGAATTTCAAGGAGACTTTCTATCATCATGCATCACTCAGTGACTTGTAGTAGTGTGATCAGAATGGGTGACCCCCTCTTCCATCCTCATGTTCTTCTTTTGAGAATTCATCCTTTTATGACTTTCTATTAACCCTAAAAAGCTATGACATGGGTGACACTACTGAGTAAGGAGAACAACAGGTTCTGAGATATGAGTTCCAAAACATCTCTCTTGGAATTCTCTGCATGCTCCTGGAAGTTTTCACAAGTTAAGACAGAAATGTGACAGTTACCTTTACAGGTATTGCTTTTCAGTCTTTGCCCTACTCACCATCATGGTAATCATTATGGACGAAATTTTGATCTTTTAGGAACACTTTGAGATGACACTTACCTAGTGAGAGCAGGAGTCACTCTAGAATAAGCAAATTTATTACTGGTAGACTTGGATGGAATGCACAGTTGGGCAGATATACAGTGCATCCGGAAAGTATTCACAGCACATCACTTTTTCCATATTTTGTTCTGTTACAGCCTAATTCCAAAATGGATTAAATTCATTTTTTTCCTCAGAATTCTACACACAACACCCAATAATGACAACGTGAAACAAGTTTACTTGAGGTTTTTGCAAATTTATTAAAAATAAAAAAATTGAGAAAGCACATGTACATAAGTATTCACAGCCTTTGTCATGAAGCTCAAAATTGAGCTCAGGTGCATCCTGTTTCCCCTGATCATCCTTGAGATGTTTCTGCAGCTTAATTGGAGTCCACCTGTGGTAAACTCAGTTGATTGGACATGATTTGGAAAGACACACACCTCTCCATATAAGGTCCCACAGTTGACAATTCATGTCAGAGCACAAACCAAGCATGAAGTCAAAGGAATTGTTTGTAGACCTCCGAGACAGGATTGTCTCAAGGCACAAATCTGGGGAAGGTTACAGAAAAATGTCTGCTGCTTTGAAGGTCCCGATGAGCACAGTGGCCTCCATCATCCGTAAGTGGAAGAAGTTCGAAACCACCAGGGCTCTTCCTAGAGCTGGCCGGCCATCTAAACTGAGCGATCGGGGGAGAAGGGCCTTAGTCAGGGAGGTGACCAAGAACCCGATGGTCACTCTGTCAGAGCTCCAGAGGTCCTCTGTGGAGAGAGGAGAACCTTCCAGAAGGACAACCATCTCTGCAGCAATCCACCTATCAGGCCTGTATGGTAGAGTGGCCAGATGAAAGCCACTCCTTAGTAAAAGGCACATGGCAGCCCGCCTGGAGTTTGCCAAAAGGCACCTGAAGGACTCTCAGACCATTAGAAACAAAATTCTCTGGTCTGATGAGACAAAGATTGAACTCTTTGGTGTGAATGCCAGGCGTCATGTTTAGAGGAAACCAGGCACCGCTCATCATCAGGCCAATACCATCCCTACAGTGAAGCATGGTGGTGGCAGCATCATGCTGTGGGGATGTTTTTCAGCGGCAGGAACTGGGAGACTAGGCAGGATAAAGGGAAAGAAGATTGCAGCAATGTACAGAGATATCCTGGATGAAAATCTGCTCCAGAGCGCTCTTGACCTCAGACTGGGGCAACGGTTCATCTTTCAGCAGGACA
Source organism: Polypterus bichir lapradei (assembly GCA_026402145.1). Taxonomy (NCBI): domain Eukaryota; kingdom Metazoa; phylum Chordata; class Cladistia; order Polypteriformes; family Polypteridae; genus Polypterus; species Polypterus bichir. The sequence goes on along the minus strand of JANRMT010062818.1, from coordinate 55,652,269 downwards.
ACGACCCTAAGCACACAACCAAGATATTAAAGGAGTGGCTTCAGGACAACTCTGTGAATGTCCTTGAGTGGCCCAGCCAGAGCCCAGACTTGAATCCGATTGAACATCTCTGGAGAGATCTTAAAATGGCTGTGTACCGATGCTTCCCATCCAACCTGATGGAGCTTGAGAGGTGCCGCAAAGAGGAATGGGCGAAACTGGCCAAGGATAGGTGTGCCAAGCTTGTGGCATCATATTCAAAAAGACTTGAGGCTGTAATTGCTGCCAAAGGTGCATCGACAAAGTATTGAGCAAAGGTTGTGAATACTTATGTACATGTGATTTCTCAGTTTTTTTATTTTTAATAAATTTGCAAAAACCTCAAGTAAACTTTTTTCACGTTGTTATTATGGGGTGTTGTGTGTAGAATTCTGAGGAAAAAAATGAATTTAATCCATTTTGGAATTAAGCTGTAACATAACAAAATGTGGAAAAAGTGATGCGCTGTGAATACTTTCTGGATGCACTGTATAGCAGATAAAGTTTAATGAATGTTATATATAAGGTTTTACACATATGAGGTACAAACACTGGACATAAATAGGTGTCTAAAACATGAAAATATAATATATACAGTACGAAAGACTAAGAAGTCACATTGGTTTCCACTCTGAGAAAATGTACAAAAGATATTAAGAAAGCAAATAGGATGTGGCATTACAGATTGTCAAGAAAGGTTATTTTTAAGTTGTTCAAAAACTTTGAATTTATGGAATATTGTAAATAATATGGAAACAGCTTCTGCAAAAGAGACATATCACTGCTGGAGACAGTCCAAAAGCAAACTAATTCCAGAACTGCAGAGCATGAGCTATGAAGAAGAAAGACTGAAACAGTGAAATTTACAATTTAACCAAAAAGACATAGCAGGGTGTATAAAATTTGGAAGAAAATTAATATAGTAATTGCTAGATATTACTTTAAAATGAAAATCTTAACTAAGAGCATGGGGGTATAGATGGAAGCTGATTAAAGATCAAATTTCACATAAACATTAGAAAGCATTTCTTTACACAGAAAAGAATGCAAACGTGGAATAACGTAAACACCTCCGATTCTAAACAAGGCTAATAAAAGTGTTTCCTTGTATTAAGGACACTGTTCTCTCTCAAGTAAGTTGTGTTTAAAAAACTGTAGACTGGGGGAGAAGCAGAGGAGTGCCAGAAATATTAAGGGATAGGGGATGAGACAGAGTCATATAAAGGTTTGGGGCAGCCACCCGTGTAATCTGGTTTCCTGGCTGCAAAAGCAGTTTTCAATAAATACAGCACTGATGTGCACAAAACCGAGTCCAAAACAGAACTGAGGGGATAGGGAAAAGGTGGAGGCTTTTAAAGGGGAAGACAGGAAGTGAAGTCAAAGGGGTCGGGCTCATGTAGGTCTTCTGTCATTGGTGCAAGCCCAGACGTGACATCACAGGGGCCGGAGCCAGCAAGGTCTCCTTTCATTGGCTCGGTCCCGGAAGTGACGTCAAGAGGGCCAGGTGGAATCTCCTGTGAATGGTCTGCAGGCAATGGAGAAAAAGAGTCGTTGCACTCTGCCACATCCTGGTATGTCTCGGAACTGTCCTTACTCAATCTCTTTAGCTGCCTCCCATGCGCACATGTGTGACAGTTGTTAAACCTGTACCATGTAGAATAAGCGTGAATTGATATTAACAGTACCTGTGTACATGTTAGTATGTCAAAATGGCTTTTACTGTGAAGTCAGATAGCACCACGTCATACTCAAACTAAACAAAAAGGCCCATTTATTAAGTTGTGCTCTTTGCAGAACGTGTTCTTGGGCACAGTGTTGGCATGGCCACACTTGCTCATTAAAACATAAGGAGAGTCTATAAACGCCAGTGACACGAGACAGGTCTAACAAAATTTAATGGAATGTTAAGGGAAGCATGGCATGTTCTCAGACTTGTGCATTCATTAGAAGTTTGACTTCAGCAGCCTGCCCACATGTCAACAAATCAAAATAAGTTTGAATGTCAAACAGCTCATCATCATAGCTAAGGTAAAGAAATTTATTTAGCTGCACTCTTTGGACAAAGCATATTGGGCATTGTGCCTATACAAGCCTAGAATTGCTAAAGGATGGGTGATTTTTTGTCAAATTTCAGCTATGCATTAAAAATTGGACTTGATATTAGTAGTGTCTTCATACTTCTTGTTATGACAAAATGTTCTTTAATGTAAAGCCAGTCAGCGCTTTTCCAAAGCTGAAATAAAGAAATTTGTCTTTTATTTTGCTCTGAAAGAATAAGATGATATAGGGAAAAGTGTCTATACAGCTACAGCACTTCTGGTAGTTCATACATTTAAGGATCACTTTTAAACGCCACCAATTCTAGAAAGGCTTGCAATAAGCATTTCTGAGGGTTAAGGTTTTTTCTCAGTTAAGATATATTTTTTAACCTCACAGACAGTTTATGGATGTGGTGAGAGAACATGCAGGTGATGGGTGTAACAGAACAAGATGCAGAGTACAGAAAGATATAGAAGAAGATGATCCGCTGTGACAACTCCTAACGGGAGCAGCCGAAAGAAGAAGAGGAAGAAAAAGAAGAAGACAGTTAAGGAACCAGGGGGAACCTAGAAATTTTAAGGGGTTGGTAATGGGTAGTCAAACTTCAGCCATGCAATGCAATTTTGATTTGTTATAAGTTGTCACACACGCACACATGGAAGTCAGCAGCAGGGTCTAGTTATTGTTGAAGCGCCACATTGGGACTGATTATGTGCACTAATACCTTCTCTCATTCCTTGCAGAAACACTTAAGAACTTCACTTCCTGTTTCAGCATAAGACCATCCCTTAAATGACATTACTTCCCCTTGACGACCCAGCTCTTCCTCCCTCTCCACCACATAAACCCGATGATCCTCCTGGTCTTCAGTCTGTTATATGACTCAATTCGAAGAGACTGCTCTCGCTTCTAACCTAGTTATTTTGCCTTACAGTGAATCTGACAATATACGGGGCAGATCCCCCCAAACCTTTATCTTGTTCCCTTTATTTTCTTACAAAGTGCTTTCACTACAAGTTTCATTTTATATTACAAAAGCCTGCACATGCATCAGCAGATTAAAATATGTTTCAATATAAAGCCAGAAGGATCCTTTGCATACCCAAACTAAAGAAAGTTGAATGTTTACTGAATTGCTTCCACAGGATGAGATATTACAGAGCAAGGTGTCTATTCTACTATAATTCAGCTGCACAATCTCATATTCGAGCATTGGCTTTAAAAGCCACCAGTTTTCCACAAGGCTATCAAAAGTGCTTTTGAGTAGTGAGGGCATGGCCCTCTCTCCTTTAAGTTATTTTTAAAAATATGCACATTGTGAAAGAAGGAGAAGTGCTGCTGAAATATTTAGGGATCTGTGACACATTCTCACCCATGTGCATTCACTACAATGTTAATTTCATAATACAACATTATGTATGTACATTGACATATCAAAATGGGCTTCAGTGTGAAAGCAGACAGCCTGTTGTCATAGTCAAATGAAAGCAAGTTGTCTGTTAATTGAGTTGGATTCTCTGGAGAAGGCGTTATTGGTAAAAGTGTTTACATGGCGATAGGGAAAAATCCCTGCTCCACTTCACCACACATACATAAAAAGGTTTTTCAGACTCCAACAGTATATAATTAATTTATTTTAGCAAAGATACCTTTGAAGCACCCTATACACCTTGCATTGTAATCACAGGTGTTAGTCCTTTGTTAGACAAAGCCTTTATACTTTATAAATATACAGGAGAATATTTAGTACATATAGTAGCTGATAACATGTGTGATGGACGGTGTGCAAGAGCAGGTGATCTGGCCAGGATGGAGCAAAATTCCTTGCCTGGATGAGAGGCCAGCCCTGCAAAAGCACGAAAAACTGACAGAAGATCTTTCTGCATTAATCAGGAGACATGTAGAAGATGCCAGTGCAGTAGTGGGTACCCTGTCATCCCAGCAGAGTTGGACCAAGGAACAATACCTGGCTGGGAGGCCACTGTAGTGGAAGGACAGGGCAGACAACCTGGCAGGATTACACAACCCTCCAGGGATTTATCCTGCCTACTTTTTGGGACTTCTGATTGACCCAGAAATACTTCCATCTGGCTATGCCCTAGTATCAGAAATACTCCCAGGTCAAAGGTAAAAGACACCACTTGACCTCTTCCAGGTGAGTTAAGTAGAAGAGGATGAACTTGGCCTGAAGGAGTACTCTGTTTTTCGTTACATTAGTAAAATACTATGTATATTAAATTACTAGTAAAAAATGTGTTGATACCTAAAAATATTAAAAAATTAGTAAATGTAAAATGTAAATATACTGTAAAATGCGAAATCTAAAAATATAAATATGTGAAGTATAAATACTGTATACATTGTCACACACGTGCACCTAGGAAGCAGCTAAAGGGCCTGAATGATTGAAATTCCATGCCAGACCAGGGGGTGGTGGAGTGCACTGACTCTTTCTCTCACTTCTCTGCAGACCAGTTACGGGAAATTCTGCCTGGCGCTGATGACGTATCTTCCGGTCCCTGGGTCAATGACATCATTTCCGGTTCCATCCTCACTAATGACATCACCTCCTCTGCTCTCCCTTAAAGCCGCAATCTTTATGACAAGCAAATCAGCTCTGTTCTGGACTCCAACCTCTACACTTCTGTACAATTATTCATTTAATTTTGCAGCCAGGAAACAATCCTTTTTGTGGCTTTTGTCGAGTTTGTGACTATATATATATATATATATATATATATATATATATATGTGTATGTGTGTGTGTGTGTCTGTGTGTGTGTGTGTGTGTGTAAAATATATAAATCTATCGTTGAAAGTCTCTAATTGAGAGCTCTCCCCTCTTTCTGATCGCTGATATGTGAACAGAGCTCATTGTAGACCCAATGGTATGTCTCCTTTCTTCTCTCTCTTCCATTTTCCAAATGAACAATACAGTTCAGGTATTTTATGTTGAATATCTAAAGATTTAAATAATTTACAGGAGTGATATTTCTCTATTATAATAAAAAAATCTTGGGACGAGATGTGTCTTTTTGGACACATCTTTTAAGGACTCTATCAGGACAATAATTTTATATGTTCTTGATGATACGTCAATGACTAAGCGAAGAAGAAACAGCAGCGCATCAAAAAGAGACCTAAAAGCGTTGGAGAGAAAAGAATGCAAAAAAACCCAATAATAATTTATCTCAACAAGGTCAACACTCTCTCTGCAAACAGACACACTACTGATGGCTGTGCCCAAGAGTTCATTAAAGGCCTGGATCTTGGTTTTTATCCAGGACATTTGCAAGCCTAGACACTCAGACTCCTCACAGTCTCTTGAGTGCCACGATCAGAGCCTCCATTGACTCCATGAAGATCACAGCATCATCAGCAAAGTCAAGATCCGTGAACCTTTCTTTACCAACAGATGTCCCACAGCTGTTGGACCCCATGACCTTGCCCAACACCCAGTCCATCCAAGCATTGAACAGAGTAGGAGCAAGAACATACCCCTGACGAACCCTAGAATCAACTGGGAAAAACGCAGAGGTTCTGCCTCCACTCTGCATAGCACTCACAGTACCAGTGTATAGGCTGGCCACGATATCCAGCAACCTCGAGGGGATCCCGCGAACCCTCAAAATGTCCCACAGGGCAGCTCGATCAACTGAGTCAAAAGCCTTGTGAAAATCGACAAAAGCTGCAAAGAAACTCTGACGATATTCACGTTTGCACTCCATGAGAATCCTCAGTGCCAGGATGCGGTCGATGGTAGACTTCTCAGGCATAAAACCAGACTGTTCCAGTCGCTGGTAGGTGAGCAAGTGATCACGGATCCTATTGAGTATGACCCTAGCAAGGACCTTACCTGGCACCGAGAGCAGTGTTATCCCCCTGTATTTGCTGCAATCCTGGTGATCACCCTTCCCTGTGACATCCACAGTCTGTTTATTCATCTCATAACTTGCCCTATAGATGTGGAAAGGAACAGGTTAAAATTTTCTACTACACCAGTCTTCAACATTCTGCCAAAACCCAAACCTTAATGTCCGCACCCCCACCTCCATTTTCTTCCAATAATGTTGACTTCTGTCTGTCCTATAACATATCCATAAGCATCACATAGCATAAGTCCAATCCAAATCTTATTCTAACTCTGCTAATAGAGTGCTAAGACTTTTGCCTTTTCCACAGTATTCCATAAACCCACATCATACAATCACTAGTCCTCTGATGTTTCTCAAGTCTTGCTTCCCTTTTTATCATTTACCACACTCATGGAGTCATTCCCACCCTAATTTTATTCTACAATTGTTGTCAGTCTGCCCAGTCCTATGTAGGTTTGCCAGGCTTACCTCACCTGGGCACAAATTCACATTGTAATAACCATAATTCCACAAATATTAAAACATAATTAACCCCCAAATCTGTCTTGTACTAAACCCACAGGACAAGTCCAACCTAAATCTTACTCTGTCTTTATGATTAGGACACCTGTATTTCCATGAACATAAATTTTGCCTTTCCTTCAGACCAGGAAATTTCTCAGATACTTTATAATTAAATTAAGTAATTTCACTAAACCTGTCAAAAACATTAGCCTCATACTATTGTCTAGAGTAGTGTTTCTTAACCTTTATTTCTGTAGTGGCACAGATTTTGTTAGCAAAAGACAAGACACACCACTATTCTACTAATTACAAACACATTATATCTCATCTATTATTCTCAACAGAATGTGTTGATTTTTGGCCACCTCTTTGTTGTGCATTCTAATGCCAATCCAGTAGCCTTCATCTACCTGTTCAGCAATACTGAGCCTGCCAAAAAATTTAGCCTCATGCTATTGTCTAGGATGACTGCGGATGCTGCTTGAATTTTTCAGAAATATGTTTAGATCTCATACCCCGGTCGTTGTCCACAACGCTCGGTACAAACACTGTGAAACAGCAAACAGGGAAAGCAAGAAAAGGCATTGTTTACATCACATCCAGTTTGCCAATTCCATTTGCCATAACAAGAGCTGGAAAAAGTGCATGTGTATGCTCTCCCTCAATTACTTGCCTGCAGCTGATTTCATTTGTCAGGTCGTTCCAGTCCAAGCTCCTTTATCCTCTTTTTTTTTTTTCTTCAACTTAAAGATTTATGAAGGGGTGTTTCATTAAAGAAATAGCCAAATTTTCTTTGATTTCTGAAGTTCCACTTGAAGTTTCTATCTCCTAAGACGCGCTCTCTCATTTGCAGTTATGTAATGTTAAAGGTGGGTGTGAACTGTGAACCATTGATGTCAACTTGACATAGAAATGTCAGCTTATGCATAGAAAAGGGTTAAAAGGTGTGAGTGCCATGTAGGACAGAAGGGCATCCCAGCTGGAAAATGGCATGATTTCCTATCAAGATGGAAGGAATTCATGGGAACTGGAGACCAGAAGTGTAACCCTGTCATGCCAGGCAGCCAGCGGCTGTTTCAGGTCTGAGATGGGGGGAGCACTCAACTGGAGGAAGAAGAAAAGAATAGAGTTTCATTGTTTGTATTGTTATTGGCAATCCATTCTTTGAACCCATGACTGTATGGGGTATTATTGGGTCTGGAGCTTGTTGGCCCCATCTACTGGTTACAAAGGATTACTGTCATGAAAATGTATCTTTTGCCATAATAAACAGGATACCTTTTATTGCTGTAGTGTCAGGCATACTGTAGTCTCCTGTGCTGACAAACGCCGACAACTTTGTCTCATTTACTTTATTAACCTCAAAGAACAAGTGTTGAACATATCAAGGTAACTTTAGTTTGGTTAGATGCACTATACGTCTCAAGTATCGAACAAGTCCAGATGAATAACAAACAAAGCAGTCATTAAATTCCAGTTTAAATATTAACACAAAAAAAGATTAATTGGAAAAACTTCATTCAGTTACGTGTAAAAATTTATTTCAACAAATCAGGCTCACTTGATTGATCTACCACTGGCCAAATTAGTTAATCTAACAATAGTGGAATAAATTAACAAACCCATTAATAAACCCAGCCACAGGGGATGCACAAACCAGTATGTTTCTTCCTGCCGGTCCCAAGCCTGGATAAATGGGGAGGGTTACATCAGGAAAGGCATCCGGTGTAAAATTTTCCCAACTCAATATGCAGCCAACAATACAAATTTTTATACCGAATCGGGCATGCCCTGGGTTAACGACCGCCACCAAATTGTTAGTCAACAGGGTGCTGATGGAAATTGGGCTACTGTTGGCCGAAGAAGAAGAAGGAGAAGAAGAGGAGGAGATGTGTCCGGAGGCAGGAGATGAGGAGGAAGGTAAAGAGAGTGGAACTGAGGGTAGGAACTTTGAATGTTGGCAGTATGACTGGTAAGGGGAGATAGTTAGCTGATATTATGGAGAGAAGGAAGGTTGATATATTGTGCGTGCAAAAGGCTAAATGGAAGGGGAGTAAGGCCAGGAGGATCGGAGGTGGATTAAAATTGTTCTATCATGGTGTGGATAGGAGGAGAAATGGAGTAGGGGTTATTCTGAAGGAACAGTATGTCAAGAGTATTCTGAAAAGAGGTGAAAAAAGTGTCAGACAGAGTAATGATTGTGAAGCTGGAAAATGGAGGTGTGATGATGAATGTTATTAGTGCATAAGCCCCACAAGTTGGGTGTGCAATGGATGAGAAAGAAGATTTTTGGAGTGAGTTGGATGAAGTGATGAACAGTGTACCCAAGGGACAGAAAGTGGTGATTGGAGCAGACATGGGCATCAATGGGCATGTTGGTGAAGGGAACAGACGAGGAGGTGATGGGTAGGTATGGCGGCAAGGAGGGGAATGAAGAAGGTCAGAGGATAGTGGATTTTGCCAAAAGGATGGACATGGCTGGGTGAATATGTATTTTAAGAAGAGGGAGGAACATAGGGTGATGTACAAGAGTGGAGGAAGATGCACACAGGTAGATTACATCCTATGCAGAAGAGTCAATTTGAAGGAGATTGAAGACTGCAAAGTAGTGGCAGGGGAAAGTGTAGTTAAGCGGTATAGGATGGTGGACTGTAGGATGACTTTGGAGATCAAGAAGAGGAAGAGAGTGAGGGCAGAGCCAAGGATCAAATGGTGGAAGTTGAAAAAGGAAGACGAGAGAGATGCAGAAAGTAGACAAGAGTACAAGAAGATAAGGCACAAGATGAAGAGAGAAATGGCGAAGGCTAAAGAAAAAGAGTATGGTGAGTTGTATGAGAGGTTAGACAATAAGGAGGGAGAAAAGGACCTGTACTGATTGGCTAGACAGAGGGACCAAGCTGGGAAAGATGTTCAGCAGGTTAGAGTAAGGCCAGTATACTTCACGCGACGCATGCTGCAGCGGACGCTCCTGCTACGCAAGCGTTGTAGTGTTTATACTTGCGTGTGTACTTTACGTAAATCTGGAGGAATCCACCAGGTGGCAGTGCGAGATATTATCACGGTGAAAACAGGTTCGGCTTCTCTGTGTTGTGAATTGCCTAGAACACCTACTAAATTCCGATGACACCTTACTGCAATATATCTGAAAAGGATGTTTATTGATTAAATCCATCAATCCAGGGATGTGCCTATTCCAGCAAGCATTGGGCATGAGTGAGAAATAATCCCTGGACGAGACCTCAGCTCATCGCAAGGTGAATACAAGCACACACATACACTAGCGTCATTTTAACGGCACCAAATCCCCAAATTTGCATATCTTTGGAAGAAAACCAGAGCACAGTGTGGAATACAAGCAGAAAATACCAGCAACATAACTCCCTGCGAGACAGCAGTGCTACTGCTCCGTCACCGTGTCACCGTGTGTAATTATTCCCCCATGTGTGTACAGTGGTGTGAAAAACTATTTGCCCCCTTCCTGATTTCTTATTCTTTTGCATGTTTGTCACACAAAATGTTTCTGATCATCAAACACATTTAACCATTAGTCAAATATAACACAAGTAAACACAAAATGCAGTTTTTAAATGATGGTTTTTATTATTTAGGGAGAAAAAAAATCCAAACCTACATGGCCCTGTGTGAAAAAGTAATTGCCCCCT
>JANRMT010062818.1:55571914-55641305 GCA_026402145.1 Polypterus bichir lapradei | reverse complement strand
CCCCCCCCCCCCCCCCCCGACTTTTTGCTGGTACTGCAACTCGCACACGCGTCGCGTTAATTTCTGAGGACCTGCTCAGAGGACGCATGAAATGAACGCTGGGAACGCGTGGCAGCCATGATGCGGGCGCGTACGCGTTCTGAGCGTGAAGTATAAACTGCCCCTAATAAAGGATAAAGATGGAAATGTACTCAACAAGTGAGGAGAGTGTGTTGAGCAGATGGAAAGAGTACTTTGAGTGGCTTATGAATGGTGAGAACGAGAGAGAGAAGAGGTTGGATGATGTGGAGATAGTAAATCAGGAAGTGCAACGGATTAGCAAGGAGGAAGTAAGGACAGTTATGAAGAGGATGAAGAATGGAAAAGCCGTTGGTCCAGATAACATACCTGTGGAAGTATGGAGATGTTTAGGAGAGACGGCAGTGGAGTTTTTAGCCAGATTGTTTAATGGAATCTTGGAAAGTGAGAGGATGCCTGAGGAGTGGAGAAGAAGTGTACTGGTGACGATATTTAAGAATAATGGGGATATGCAGGACTGTAGTAACTACAGGGGGACAAAATTGATGAGCCACAGCATGAAGTTACGGGAAAGAGTAGTGGAAGCTAGATTTAAGAAGGGAGGTGATGATTAGTGAGCAGCAGTATGGTTTCATGCCAAGAAAGAGCACCACAGATGCAATGTTTGCTCTGAGTGTGTTGATAGAGAAGTATAGAGAAGGCCAGAAGAAGTTGCATTGCGTCTATGTTGACCTGGAGAAAGCATATGACAGGGTGCCTCGAAAGGAGTTGTGGTATTATATGAGAAAGTCAGGAGTGGCAGAGAAGTATGTCAGAATGGTACAGGATATGTACGAGGGAAGTGTGACCATGGTGAAGTCTGTGGTAGGAGTGACGGATGCATTCAAGGTGGAGGTGGGATTACATCAGAGATCGGCTCTGAGCCTTTTCTTATTTGCAATGGTGATGGACAGGTTGACAGACGAGATTAGACAGGAGTCCCTGTGGACTATGATGTTTGCTGATGACATTGTGATCTGTAACGATAGTAGGGAGCAGGTTGAGGAGACCCTGGAGAGGTGGAGATATGTTGTAGAGAGGAGAGGAATGAAGGTCAGTAGGAACAAGACAGAATACATGTGTGTAAATGAGAGGGAGGTCAGTGGAATGGTGAGGATGCAAGGAGTAGAGTTGGCGAAGGTGGATGAGTTTAAATACTTGGGATCAACAGTACAGAGTAATAGGGATTGTGGAAGAGAGGTGAAAATGAGTGTGCAGACAGGGTGAAATGGGTGGAGAACAGCGTCAGGAGTGATTTGTGACAGACAGATATCAGCAAGAGTCAAAGGGAAGGTCTACAGGACGGTAGTGAGACCAGCTGTGTTATATGGATTGGAGACGGTGGCACTGACCAGAAAGCAGGAGACAGGGTTGAAGGTGGCAGAGTTAAAGGTGCTAAGATTTGCATTGGGTGTGATGAGGATGGACAGGATTAGAAATGAGTACATTAGAGGGTCGGCTCAAGTTGGACGGTTGGGATACAAAGTCAGAGAGGCGAGATTGTGTTGGTTTGGACATGTGCAAAGGAGAGATGCTGAGTATATTGGGAGAAGGATGCTAAGGATAGAGCTGCCAGGCAAGAGAAAATGAGGAAGGCCTAAGAGAAGTTTTATGGATGTGGTGAGAGAGGACGTGCAGGTGATGGGTGTAACAGAACAAGATGCCGAGGACAGAAAGATATGGAAGAAGATGATCCGCTGTGGCAACCCCTAACAGGAGCAGCCGAAAGAAGAAGAAAGAACAATAGTGGAATAAATTAGGATAAACAAAGTTATTCGACTTATTCAAAAGTGATCAAAGTTTTGTTAAATCAAATTACTGAGTGTCAGCTGAATAAAATGCATATATGTTGATTATACACCTTCAGGTCAGATGACAATTTTTTTCTCAATTAACTCAATCCAAAACATAAAGTGGCTCATAACTGCTAGAATGGTTGTGGTAACCATGCAGCAGGTTACTATTTGTCCTCTTCTGACTAACTTATCACTATTATAAATGGTGGCACCGAGGATGGTCCACTGGCAGCATTTATCAACTGCAAGGTCAACAGACAAAATACTCATTGATTATATGCTGCCTTTTTCCTCCCAGACAAGCAGACATATGCATTAAGGTTAGCCTTTTTGGCCTAATTTGAATATGCACCGAAAAATAGTTAGACATAATTGGGCCGCATTTTGGTAAATTGTTTAGAATACAAACCTAATAACTATGCAATTTAGGCCTATTTGTGTTCTCATTACAGGGTGTGTTAATATTTTTGTTTAAAATCGATGTAAACAAATCAAATTGTTTAGGCTTAATAGCAGGTAGGGTTAGGATCAATCAAATGCTCAACAAAAATGGGCCACTGAAAATATTTAGTGAACTAAACATTTCTGATGAACCAAAGATTAACCACAATTTAAAAAATATTACATTTTAATACATATCAATATTAAAATCATTACAATTCAGTTGCCTGGATCTTACGGGCACATTTATTCATCCTTTGGAGACACTTCTAGAACTCTGCCTTTTTTACTGATAAGCTAAAATTTTTAGTGACTCTTAAAAGAACAGTTTTACACTCACTCTACTCAGCAGACAGACATTAACATGTACGAACTGGGAAACAGTGGCGACCGAGCGCTTGGGAGAGCCCCCTGTGAAGTTTTCGCTCTGGCAACGAGCAGAAGTAGTGGGTTGATTTCGTCCATGAAGTTTTCACGCATTACAATTTTTTTACGGACAGTAAAATGTTTTAATGGACATGTTTCAATTATTCATATTTTTACAGATGGTGGGTAACCCTACCTGGACTCCATAACAATAGTTTCAGAAAAGCCCCAGATATCCTGGGATGTGCTCTGAAGTTTTCAGAGCCTAGAAATGCTTGCATTGAACCAAATATTTCAGATGGTTCGTATCATAAAAGCTTTAATTCATAGGCTGTTCTGTTTGTTGGTGCCAATTTTCAAATGACCAGTCCCAGAGGCGAGGGCTGCTATTTGTTAACAATGCATTGATAAGGTCCGATCGCTAAAAGTCAGCAGCAACATTTTTAAAAGAAGAACAAAGATGAACAACATGCAACGGTGCACACAAGAGTACTTTTTGTAAAGAACAATCAGTCCTAAAAATACATAGGCAAAACTTTTAAACCTTGTGTGTATCCTGTGTAGGATTAATAAGGATGGATGGCCTAAATAGTATAGGTACAGGTATAGGTTTGTGAATAAGGTGAGTGTCTCTTTAAGAGACTAATTCACCCACCTGTATAAATTGGTCCAAGACTCAAGGCAGATATGTGAAGAGAACAATGGTGAACTGAAGTCTGAAGTAAGGAAGCGAAATCTGTGCCTTAACTGTTTCTTTTTATGATAAAATGGGGCTTCTCGTATTTTCTCTTTACTCTTTTCACAATGTATTTATTAGATTGACTTGCTTTGTTTTATTGCCCCACATTTTGTTTATGTACTGTTTTCTTCTGTTCATTTCACTAGAGTTATTTTTTGGTTTGGGGGCTTTTAATGCATGTTATGAAGTTCCACATTCATAGAAGCCTTGATGAGTTGCATTGTATTTTAGTTACTTGTTGTTTGTAATAAAAGTTTATGAAGGGCATGAGCATTTGTTTTAAATGCCGGACTTGTGCTACACCTGGTAACATGAGGCAGGAATGGTGGCTCTGCGCTAATTGCAGAACCCAGCATAAAAGGAGCTCCATTAGCAGTGGCAGCAGCACTGATTACTTGGGATAAAGGTGTAGACTGCAGACTCTGTACTAGCTGTGTGAATGCATGTCTCTGAAGTAATTACCGGTAATAATCAAAGAATAAGCGTCCATACCCACAGGTCATGTGTGATGTTTTGTGCTAAACAGAAAATCTTACTTTCATGTCAAATTAGAAGTGCAATGCAGAACTTTCATTAAGTGATGAAGACTATGACACCCTGAAAACATCCCCATGACCTTCAAGGTTTAATAAAAATAAGATGCCTGTTATAACTGTTTGCTAAATGGTTAACATGTGATATTTAATGTCTATTTGTTTCTTACCAGGATAGTGCATAACAAAGGCATCATCACAAAACCTGCTAACTTGTCATTTTAATAGTTCCTCAATCAGAGGGAGAACATGTAGCACCAATTAACTTCGTGTAAGTAGCTTGTGGTTAATGCAAATATTCTGAAAATAAACAAGGAGACATAAAATAATGGCATCATCACTATGGAAATACACCAATGTATGCATTTTGGGAACTAAACTTTCAGTAGTTGTTCACCCATAGGACAAAGCACTCCTTATTTTGAAGGCATTTTGTCTTTTCTCAGTACACTTTGTTCTGTATACATTCTGGTCATTCATAAGAAAAGGTATATGTTTGCTGATTTTGGACTAAGATATTTAATTTTTTTTTTTTTTTTTTTTTTTACAGTCCCCATCCAAATGTACAGCCCTACTATCAGGACAGATTCTTTACTACGTGTAGGTAAGTTCAATACCTGTTTTCACGGATGGTTTCCATGATTTTGAAATCATTCGGGTGTGTGTGGCCTACTGCCCTACTTTGTCAGTTTTCCAACCAACTATCAGTATGTAATGAACATGACAGATAATGCAGCGAAGTAAATATTTGCCCACACAATATTGTATTACTGTAATATGCATTTTGTTCAGGTTTACATCTTGTTTTATAGACCTCATCACCAAGAATGGGGATTCACCTGGAGGATAAATTCTACACTGATACTTGTAAGCACCAAAGGATATAACTCTTTCATGTGCTGTCAATAATTCTTGAAAATGTATAATATCACAAAACCACTGCTAACTTGATGCTTTCATAATTTCTTATTCAGGGCTGGAACACTAGTGCGAACACTAACACCAGGCAAGTAGATTATGAATGATGTAGCAAAAATTAAGGGTGTCATCACTATAAAAATACATTAATGTATGCATCTGGTAAACTTTACTTTCATCTTAATATAATTGTCAATCCAGGTTTGTCCTATTAATTGCTAGGTTTTGTAATGCGGCTCTGACAAGCTGCAGTAGGTCTGGACTCTGGGGGATCCCAGCAGAACTTGCTTGATCAGAATATACTTGACAGTGGGTATAGTGTACAAAACAGAGTATCAATCTACTTATGCTTGTATAATTTTGAATTTTACATTACAGTTTACTTCAGGAAAACCATGATGGTGATGCAGAAGATGAAAGAGGAGTTCACAAAAACACTAATATCAAACTAAACATAAATATGCATAAAGCTGTACAATTGATATTTGTGTATATTACATTTATGTAATGTATGTGTGTGCATATATTTACCTACTTTATAATAGATCATTTTAACCAATTTTGTATGGTGCTAAATATCTATAGGTAGTCCATACATTGACATTGTTTTCATAGTTCTCAATTTTTATTTATTTTTTTTGTATAGTAAGACTATTTTGTGTTGCATGAAAGCCATGTTTGTATATTGTATAATCTGTGCTGGTTGGCTCTAATAAAAATGTAAAGAATTTTACTAAGTGTGTTGTAGTCCAGTCTAAATTCTGTACATGAATGTTGGTCATTTAATGGGCTGCCAACAATATTTTAATATAAGATACTCACATTGCAGCTAAAGGGCAAATTTCTGTCAGCAAGTGCCATCCTGCCACCTGAGAACCAACACGCCAGCTGCCCACTGTTTCCATTAGCAGGCCACCAGAAAGCTGATGTGCCAAATTCCTGTGGACTATCAGCGGTAGCCACTGGTGGACCACTATTTTGGTGCTAGTGGCCTATACTGGCCCACTGAAGCTATGCTATCAGAGTTGCTTTTAAAAATATTTCCACATTCGGATTAATTGGATAAATCTGACAGCCTCCTGCCCACCTAAGTATAATCTGGCATAATATATTACAAGGTCTCCACAATGAGAAGAAAAGCAAGCTCTTCTGATGCAGTAGGTTTGTCAGATTATTGAAGACAAACTAGCCCAACATTTTTCTCAGATCCTTTGCACAAATGTACAGTCTTTATTCTTCCCATAGACTGTACAAATGAATGTTGAGCTTCAAAACTCTTTGCAGTAACTGGACAAAAGTGTGGTACCTTAATGCAAAATATTTACATTCATACCAATGAAATTTTTGTCAAAAAAAAACTGCACATTCCCCCAATTCCCCCAACTCCCTTTTGCCCAAGCCCCTCATTTCCCCAATAGAAAATGTTAAAATACCCTGATTTGGAAAAATGTAATTGGCAATTCTAAGTCAAACAATTGCATAGACTGAAATGCAGATACTATGACCTCCAATAACATTATGTCAGTTGCATTAGATTTGTAAAGCCAACATATATGCTAATTTTCATTTCAAACAACCTAAAGCAACTGAGTAATGGTAAAGCGTCCCAAGCATTATTTTACAATCTGAAAAAAACGTTAATTTTGAATAAGCACAACATCCGTTAACTATGTGAAATGACTTTTGTGAATGTGGTGTTTAAAGCAATTAAGCATTGTTTAGTATAGTTTTACCGCAAATTATACTTGTAAATGCGATACCCTAAGAATTTAAGTCATTTGTATTATAAATGGACCTGCTCTGGTGTCTGGAAGGTTGCCAGTTCAAATCCCGATATTGCCAACAGGGATCCTACTCCGCAGGGCCCTTGCGCAAAACCCTAAACGTGAAAATTGCTCCAGTGGTGCTGCACGATGGCAAACCCTGCGTTCTATCCTCCAGAGGTCATTGAAAAAGACGATTTCCCTCCGGAGATTAACATAGTATATAAAAATTAAATAAAACAAACAGTAAAACATGCTCCTGTAATAACAAATAAGCCTACGACTCTTCATGCTTTTTACTTTCCCGTATACGAAGTATAGGGAAAGTATTGTAATCGTCCAAAAATTCGATTTCGAGATTTTGATAAATATCGACGTTTTATATCTCCCCGAGTCAGAAAATACAATTTTTGGAATTATGTCTATCTGTGCGCGTGTGTGTATGTAAACACGATAACTTGAGTACGCTTTCACTTAGGTCAACCAAAATTTGCATACAAGTATTACCGGTAGGTACAAAACGTAGATTTCTAGCAACTTTTGAGCTATTTCCGCTAACCAGAAGTGGCACCTTTTTATTTTCTTGGAGCTGCAGAGTCCGATTTATTCAACTTTTATAATAATTGTTCAAAATATTAATTTGATGTGTTGTTGATGGTTCTTTAATGTACATAATATAAAATATAATCGTTGTCTTGTGGTTTACTCCTCAAATATCCATCCCCATATCTGAGTATACCAGAAAGTCTAGGGGAGACCACTCCCGATTTTATTTTTTTCCTGATACATTTCATTCTAATGACACAAACTGAGTAAAAACCTGCCGAGAAGCAGCGAGCAATCCGGTTTCTCCAGTTTCTCGAGTCTTCATTTACCTGCTGGGGGCGGGGCTGTCCCGCGAAACTTGTCGATTTGGCCCCGCCCCATTTTAAGTGAGAACTCGTCCTTTTAAACGGCTTTACGATTTTGATGGGTGTTGTCAGTATGGTCAAACGATGACAATAAGTGACTGCTTCTTTGTTTTCTCATTTTTTGGTTTCGCTTTGTTTATAACTTTTTTTCTGGAAGTGTGAAGTGGTTTCGTGTGCGCCATCGTGATTTTCACCACAAAGACAGGTGTGCAGCTTGGTTTTCGAAGCGACGAAGAGTGCAACAGGTGAGCTGGGAGCCAGCCAAGTAAAAAAAGTTTACTTGCTGCCGAAAGAACTACGATTTTTATTTTCATTAGCCTTACTTAATTGTATGTAGTATTTATTTTCTGTTCTCGAAGATGTGTCATATACACTCCAAATCGAGTTTTAATTTACTTGTGCCTTTCTTTCGTACTTTTTTTTAAAGTAAATAAGGTCCATCATTTAAGTGCATTTCTGTGCGGAACAACTAGCGGAAGGCTGGGCTCAGATAAGTAACGAGCTTTAAGAAATGGCAGATCTAGGTTAACTAAGTTTTCACACTTCGTATTTTGGTTTCCTTGCAAACGAAGTAAAGGCATTGTGAAAGAAAAGGAAAGACTTTGAACCACACCGAATAGATGGAAAATCTTGCCAGCGATTTGTGAAGGAGGCATGGCAGAAATGTTTACAGAGACAGCGTGTTTTTCATATTCAGCTTTGTTTTCCTTAGCCAATAATAAACACATACTGTACTGTATTTATTGCTCAGTCTCGAAATTAATACTGTGGTTTGATTTATTGTACGAAACAGTTTTAGGTACCCCAGTCATACAGTCCTGCACATGTTTTGTATGTACAAGGAAAACTAGCATATATGGAGAAAAACATACTGAGAGAACAAGCAAACGGCTCGCAGATGCATTTTAAGCCTTCTTACCTTGGAACCGTGAAGCAGCATCAGTTACCAATGTGCCTTCGAGAGCAAATGTATACGAAATGTATTTTTTAATAAAAAAAACATCGGGCTTAATGATGGATGACATTTTTAAAAATGTAAAATTAATGAATTACAAGATACGACGTTCATTTTTGGAGGATGGTAGGGGTTATTCATATCGGTGTAAAATTATAAGT
The DNA here is from genome assembly GCA_026402145.1 of Polypterus bichir lapradei. Lineage (NCBI taxonomy): Eukaryota > Metazoa > Chordata > Cladistia > Polypteriformes > Polypteridae > Polypterus > Polypterus bichir. The sequence continues at coordinate 55,632,665 of JANRMT010062818.1, read as the reverse complement.
AGAAAGTATGGGGAAAAATATTCAATGCAGGATGTTTTCTGCTTTTTAAAAACTTACTTATTTCAGCAGAGGAACATGATGAGATGGAGCAAGGAGTAACAAATTCCAGACAGTATGACAAACTATAACAAATATGGATTAGAGCCTCCATTATGTGTCTTTAGAATGTGACTAGTAATTCGTTACGTTCTTTTCAGGGTCTTCATGTGATATGGGAATAAAAGCAACTCCAAAGAAAAACTGAAAGGATAAAACCTTTCATCGCTATTTATTTTAGTCTTGCACTGAGGCAGATCTTGTATAGACGGCATCAAAGCTTTATCCCTGGATAGGGTACATCAAAAATATATATTTATTTAAATTAATATTTTGAGTGCCACAAACTTACTGATAGATTTATAAATATGTTTACATTTTTTTGCCCTCCACTTTATTTGGATTGCCTGTTTTTGCCTTTACAGAAAGTGAAGCAGTTTATCACATCAAGTAGTACAGTACAGTAGATAATGCTACCAGCTTACATATAATGCATCCTGAATTTTGAGTCCTGCACCTAGATGTCATCTATGTGAAGTTTACACATCCACCTGTGCATTTGATGTTGTGTGGAAAAGGGGGGGGGGGGGCCCTTCTGGTACTCTGGCTATCGTTTTATATCCCACAGGTACCTGTAAGTGTGTGTGTGAATTTGCCTTTCTATGGGCTGTTGCTATGTCCTGCCTTGTGCCCAGTGCTGCTGGGATAGGCTGTGGTCTTGTGTTGTTAGGACTTGGTTTAAGCAAAAGTGAGACTGAGTTGAGACTGCTTTCAATAATGTGTTATAATTTGAAAGGGTTGCATTTTAGTTGCACAAAATTGCCATTATTGTTGTGAGATGAAACTCAAATATACTAAGAAACTGAGGCTTACTGTATTCATGTACTTCACTTTTAACCTCTTGGAAATGGTAGTTTATTGTGGTTTTTGTTTTGTATATTATTCATTTTATTCTCAACTATTCACTGGTAGAAGGGCTTTTGTCAGGAATAACATTAACTATCTTGCTGTTAACAAAACCGTAACTCTGAAGTCCAATACCAGAAGTTATATTAGGCATTCAGGCAGTCCGGTTCTCAAAGTGGTGGACAATTTAAATGTACTAATGTTAAGTTATTTTGAAATATTACGGCTTCATTTTTTACCAGTAAACTGGAAATGGTTCAGCTGTTTAAATAAATAATATTCCTGAAAATAATAATAAAATTTTAAAGAAGTGTAGTTTGTGCTTTAATATTTAGTACTTTAGGTGTTTTTTAAAATTAGATTTGATAAACGTTATTGATCCCAAGGGGAAATTTTATAAGGTCATCAGAGCCACAAGTTTCCCTCTGTGTTATAAAAAATCTGCATTTTTGTAACTGAAATTAAATAAGGTACCATATGAGCATATTTCACTGTATACTGAAATTTTACCAGTCTTGGTAAGAATATTAAAGTACATGGATTCATTGTATACCCCTAAAGGTTACTGGTCGGTTAAAATGGTTCAACAGTGTTGTTCACTTTATTCATCTCATTTTAATTTAATTTAACTAAACATAATCATTTTTATTAATATGACATAGCTTTTTCTAGTTATGTTGACATAATTGTCTTACATGTCACAGTAACACAATTAAATTACTTTGAAACAAAACCATTAAATTCTGTTCTTTTAACAGAAGCTTAATCAGCCTTGGTGATTGTTGTCTTGCCTCGCATACAAAAATTTGTTTAATGCTCAAGGCATATGTCACTTTTCAATATACACAGTTGAATTAAGTTGATTTTAACTTAAACAAGTTTTATGTATGTGAATGATCCTATCTTTGCATAAAGATGCAACTTTTGTTGCCTACACCTTTGTACAATTGGAAAGACTGCTAAAAACGTTTAGTAAACTCATTTTTTTCCCCCCGAATACTGTGGGGTGGTTGTGGAATCTGATTTATGATAGTGGGGTTTTCTTTGGATACACTGGCAAATTTGTTGCCCACCTTGCAAGAGAAAAGCATCTTTACCTTTTCTTTGCCTGCTATACAACATTAGTATTTGGTAAAATGAAACCTGTTTATTTTTAATTTAATCACTTTAAATATAAACTGTAAAAAAAGAAAATACTGTACATTAAAAGTAATAAAATAGAAATCAAAATAGCTTTAGCTAAATAAATAACTTGATGTGCATTTTTTTTTAAAAATGGTTGTAAAAAATTGTTAAAATATTATGCCTTATTGACATGAGTCAGATTTAAGAGAACATGAAAAAATATCTTCCATTTTACATAAAAATAGTATTTCATTTCACCATATGTTAAGCATAATTAAATCATTTGATTAAAAACAATTTTATTACATACAACCGATGTAAATAATTTTGATCTTATTTTGACTTGCCATTTTTTTTTTTTTTCAGTGCTTGTAGAACCATGGCTAGACCAAAAAAAACATTTCATGGTATGAAGGGTTCTTTTCATGTAAATTTTTTTTTTCTTTGAACTTTGAAAAGGTTTATAAGCTATGGACAAAACAGAATTCATTAATGTATTGTAGAGCGGCTAGTAGGATACTGATTGATCAAGAACACCTGAACATGGCACATTTTATTGTGCTGAAAGTGTCCTTTTTAAATAAATTATGATCCTATTGGCATTTTACAAAACTTTATCATACTCATGGTTATTTATAGAGCCTGTCACCTAAATAAAGATTCTTTCTAGAACCTTCATGTGGATAGACCAAAAACAGTACCACTGTGGCATCAATCTAAAGAAAAACTTTGGAACCTTTATTTTTAAGAGTGTATTTCTAAACATTTTGACAATTATCATGTTGAAGAATCTATATACAGTGTGTGTATATATATATATGTATGTATGTCTCTATCTAATCATTTAGTTTAAAAGAAGGGGAAAGGTGTATATTGTAGTGTGGTTTTCCTTTTTGTTTATCAAAATGAGTTGATCACTTTAACACGTGTTCTTATTGCACAGATTATGGATTACAGAAAATGGTGAGAAGCTGGATGAAATAGACTATATCTTGCTCTGTGGAAACCAACCCATGCTTTAAAAGCCTTACACTTTTGCAATCGAATAGATAGAAAATTAAGCATAAAGACAAAATGAAGTAATGAAAGCACCTTTAAAGCTGCAGCATTTACTACCAATGAGAGGTGATACTTTGTGCATGCAATTAACTGATGGGATTTGTTGAGCCCTGAAAAATGTATTTTGAGTAGCACAAAAATGTGCCTCTTTGTTAATGTTCATAAAACTTTTGAATTCTTAATCACTAGAAACAATTTTAGTATTTTTATTTCCAGGTCTAAGACAGGTGTTTTTTTTTTTTTTTCTTCTGTTTTATTTATTACAGCTTACTTTTTTTTAATTTAGCTTTCTTTTTAAGTTTGGGCTGTGTAGTCATTAGATAAAGCATATCCTTTTCCTTTCAATGTACTATCTTCTTCAAGATTGTTTTTTTTCTTGACTGTCCTATAGGTTCTTTACAAGGTTGGTCAGATTAACTGAGGTGATCCATTTCCTTCAGTTTGCTTTGATTATGCTGCTGCGAAAGGCTGCTGTTTTCTGTGACACTGCAGTAGATTAAATAGATTTTCTTCCTTTCCCTTATTATGCTAGGAGTGTTGTCAGTGTGATCTTTGTTGTTCTCCTTCTCCAGAGTCCTGTGTTGACAATGCTATGTCAGATTTGATGTATAGCTGCAATCTTTTTTGATAACATTATCAAATTCACTTAATCCATGTTTTTTTATACCATTCAGTCTTGTTATGCAGTTGTTCCATTCTTCCAGCATTCTTCTTGATTACAGTCTTTTCACTTTTTTCGGAAATGTGGCATTTATTTTCACATCTGGTGCCACCCTGAAGAAAACATGCATTCATTCATTTGTTTATTTACTGAACCCAATAAATTTTAATTAATGGGTATAATGCAGAAATGTCTAATTTGTCTGTCATATCTATTTTGGCATTCTTTTGTTAATTAGGCTTGTTAAAAATATGTATATTGGGCATCCGGTTTTTCAGGATATTCTTTATAACCCTGTCCTCCCAGTTATTCCATAATAAGGAGGCAGGCAGCCACGGTCCATAGTGGCTACAGGTTTTCTCTTCTCAAGGTCTTAGGCTGGGTTTATACTCGCGTTCCGCGTGCTGCAGCAGTGGACGCTCCTGCAACGCAAGCATTTTACTGTTTATACTTACTCATGTACTTTATGCAAATCTGGAAGAATCCACCAGGCGGCAGTGCGAGATATTATCACGGTGAGAACAGGTTCCGCTTCGCTGTGTTTTGAATTGCCTGGAACACCCATTAAATTCCGATGACACCTTGTCGCAATATCTCTGAAAAGGATGTTTAATGATTAAATCCTTCAATCCATGGATATGCCCATTCCAGTTAGCATTGGGCACGAGGAAGAAACGATCCCTAGACAGGGCATCAACTCATCGCAAGGTGAATACAAGCACTCGCATACACTAGCGTCATTTTAGTGTCGCCAAATCTGCATATCTTTGGAAGGAACCCGGAGTAGTGTGGAAACCCAGCAGGAAAACATGTAAACTCCAAGCAGGGAATACCAGTGACGGGACTCCCTGCGAGACAGCAGTGCTACCACTCCGCCACTGTGTCACCCCCATGTGTGTAATTATTAACAGTATTCATTATTTAAACGAAATTAACGATTTATCTGTAAAATGTAACATACATACTTTATTGCATTTCATCATGAAAGTGATATCAAGTATAAATCTTAGGATTCTAAATGTGCACAGAGTTGGAATATCATACATTTAATGTGTTCTGTGTGGTGAGCTGCTTGCCGCTACTCTCGGGTCAGGAGGAAGTCCAAGAAGCTTGTAGTGATTAAAAACTGGGATGACGTTTATGACGGTCTGCTTTAATGATAAAGTAAACAAAGGGTTAAAGTGGACATTTCGAGATTAAAGCCGAAATTTCCACTTTAATCACAAAATACACCTTTTCACTATGTCCTTATTTTTTTTTCTCTGTGGCTCAAATAGAGTGCTGTACATTATGTTGCTGTTGTGAAGTTGCAAAAAAAAAGCACAAAAGATGGTATGTGAGACTTTTAAAATGTATCGTATCATTATGATCGGGAATATGCGACAGTTGAATATAAAAGCACCACGAATGCATCTGTATGTCGGCATTTTGCTTCACTACATCAAACCATTCATCAAACATCGAAGCGCGCACGCCGATCTCGTAGGATCCGCATAGAGGCTTTCTGTCACATGTAGATAGTAAACGGAGACTCTGACGTCACGTTCCGACTTTTAGCACACTGCGTCCCCCAACTGCTTGCTGGTACTGCAACTCGTGCACGTGTCACATTAATTTCTGAGGACCTGCTCAGAGGACGCGTCAAATGAACGCTGGGAACGCGTGGCAGCCATGATGCAGGTGCGTACGCATTCTGAGCATGAAGTATAAACGAGCCCTTAGGTTAGTCTCTGCTGTTCTCTGAAATTCTGTAATTCAAAGGCTTGCCTTTGCTCTCGGCGTACAATTTCTAGTATGAACAATAGTGAGGGGTTTCATTCTTAATTGTTTCCAAGGAGAAATCAAGCAAAATGACACGTTTTCTTGTCTAACTAAAAAGATTACAATATGCAAACTTTTGAGGCAGCTCATGCCCCTTCTTCAGGCAAGATGTAATTTTAATTATATCCAGAAAGACTTATCTTTGGCACTTTTTAAATGTCCTTAATTGTTTCATTTTAGTTAATTTCCTTGGCATGATTCTGTGTCCTTGACTGTTTGTTTTATTTGTGAGTTAACAGAAAACGGTAAGAAGTGAGGTAAAAATGAGATCTGCCATTAGATGACTTGGTGCCATTTGTGAGTGTGCTTGTTATGAGGAATTTTTTTTTTTTTTTTTTTTGTTCAGAAAAAAATTGCTGATTCATTCTAGTCCACAGAGTTAAAAGTAAAACACACAATCTCTTGATCTTTCTGACATGGTAGAATTATATATGAAACATGATTTCTGTTTTTAAAGATATCCTGTATTAACAGCAATAACTGAATTAATTATGTGAAAAATCTAAAGCCACAGTGGCTTCCTGACTATTACCTAATTGATCTTCAAGTGTTTCACAGAAAAACGCACACACTGTGTCCACAGTATATCTGAATTTTTCCTTTGGTAAATATTTTGTTAAAATTATTTTCACAGCTCAATTTATTTATCTTATTTCTGGCCTTTTCAAGATTTAGCCCAGAAATGTTTGAGTTATTTAATTTTTTTGCAAATGTCTTGCTTATTTCTATCTTGTGCTATTCTCAGTGTCTCAATAGAAAGCTTATTTGTTCATCTTTCTTTCAAAGATTGATATTCTATTACACCTCTACAAAGATGTCCCTTTAAATTTTAAAGCAAGATAGGATAATCAAAGGAAGATCTCAATATCATTTCAGATATGAAATGTATTGTGACATATTTTTATTTATTTCTTGTGTAAATAATGCTGACCTAAATTGCTATTAAGAAACTGAGTAGTCAAATAATTATTTTTTTCTTTTAATCTGCAAATGAAAGATTAATTGTAATATGCTTATTACTGAAATTAATGTTTTATTTCTTACCTCTCAGGAATGTAGGCAGCAGAATGTATTTTTCAACCTTGTAACATAGTGAAACGAAAAATTTTGACGATCCTGTTGATCATGTGGTATGTAAGTGTCACGTGGGTTGGACAGGCATCTCGACCAGAAGAGGGGATGGCTCCTTATCCAGACGGAAGACTCCTAGCAGGCAGACAAGCATCCTGGCCAGGAGACAGAAAGATGACAGACCCAGAAGAGATGGCCAGAGTGAAAGGATGAACAAACAGCTCATCAGAAGAAGTCATCACTGGGGACTCTTTATTCCCTCAGGACACTAGATGGCAACAATCTTGCATATGAGACGTGCTCCCTGCTATGTTGGACTTTCGTATGACCCAGAGGTGTATTCCTGGGTCTGTAATATATGGGGCAGCACTCCAATGTCCAGGCGAGCTGGAGCTGTGAGGAAGGAAGGCAACACTCGACTGGAGGAGGGGGCAGTGCAGTGGTGAGAGGGAAAGTATTGTGGAAATGAGAGAACCTTTATTTGAACCATGGACTGTGTTTGTGTTGGGGTTTGGGGCTTGCTGGTGCCCCGATTTTATTCATAGTTGGCGCAGTCAACAGGATTTTTCTGGCCGTCTGGATGGCAGAAAACCTGTTTTTTTTTTGTTTTTTTTTTATAATTGCGAGTGGACACCCCTACACAATTTTTTTTTCCCCCCTTTTTTTCTTTCCATGGTGCTTTAGTTGTCAGAATGGGGAAGAAATCCAGGAAGAAGAACAGAAACCCTTCCCAAGGCGCCAGATATTGGATGATGTCATTTGTCTGTGGACCTACCTTGTGGGAGGAGGACAGAGTGGGAATAAGACCGGCGGATGCCTGGTCAGATCAGAGATGGGATTGTCGGCATTTGGGAAACACAAAGGACAACCTCTGCAGCGTTTACACCGGAAGGTTGGGTTCGGAGGTATGTGCTGCTGATGCATTAAGTTTGCAGAGGAATTATTTTAAGTTTCTGACCCCTGCCTTGTCAGCACTGAAAATATGGCAGTTCACTTGGGTTGCACCCCCACCTGGACAAGATGGTAATGATGAACGGTTCTGCCAATCTAGCTACACAAATATTGGGGCCTTATTCGAGGACAGTCAAGTGGATCTTCCAGGGGCAGGCTGGAAAGAGCAAGATGACAATTGGGGTAATGAGTTGCCTGGATTTAATGAACACACAGCCAAACCTTGGAGAAGAAAAGACTGGTGAATCTCTTTCTCTGATTTCTTCTAGGCGTGATCAGATGGAACCGGAGGAATGTTCAGATTTCAGAAACAAATTCATATCACCAAGACAGATCAGTCCTGTCCGCGAGAGTCCAGAACCATTCTCCTAACCGATGCCACTGGTTAAGCCTCAGTCAGAAGTTGTTGTCATGTCCGACTCGGTGGTTGTTAATGGAAATGTACGAAGCCTTCGCTGACAACCCACAGAAAAACCCGAAGAGCCAATCGAAGGGGAAGAGCTTATGATTTTGATGGAGCAGTTGCTACTTTTAATTCAAGACAACATAGAGACTGCTGTGAAGGAGGTGAAACTGCTGACCAGACTCCCATTTGAAGTGCTGAGCCATTACCTTTGGCATCGGTGTGTTAAAACGACATGTAAAGTTGATTTGGCTATATAAGTGAGTGATGCTTTTATAGTACAGCATAGATGAGTACAGTGTGAAATATTCCCAGAGAAGAGTGATGGGAGTTCAGTAACAATTGCTCCAACAAATATACCTTGTGTAGTTTAAAACGCTAGCCTACCTGCACCACGAGTCTTGGAAGTGGTTACTCAGACTGCAGAGGTGAGGTCGGGAAAAGTAAAAGGGATGCCATCTGAAAGGACCCCGGACTACATGAGCAGCTGTCAAGTAGGGCGTGCTCCTACAAAACACAAAAATGAAAAAGGAAAATGTGAATATGGTTTGGTCAAAGCCACAATAGAGGGTTCCAGACTGTCCAAAAGCCATGTAAGAGAATGGGTGGCCAGTCAACTTCACATGACATGCTTGACAAGCTGGAGGCAGCCAATCAGAAGGGCTAGCCTGTACCATGTGTGTTTTGTCTACCCACCCAGGTTACATACGTCGTACCCAATTGTAGGGACGCATCGGGGTATAATAAAATGGAAAGGAGGAGTTCAACCAGTTTCCTGCCTGTTTTGTTGATTGTAAAGGATGATATTTTTTATGTTTTGGGAAGGGACACCGATGGAGACCGTGCCCCATGTGTTACTCCAGTGTTTCAGAGCCGCTTCCAGGGCGATAAAGGACACTTTTTTTTTTTTTTTTTTTTTAGTTCCTTTTGCAGAGGTTGTGCCTTGGATATGGACTCTGGACACTGCCACTGCAAAGTACTTTTCCCCTCATGGGACTGTAGGACTCGGCCTCTAGTGGGGGATATGTAAGTGCTACATAGGTTGGACAGTCAATTTTTTGTGACTTTGTATAATTAACTGTTTCAGTGTAGTGGCAAAGGAATTGTGTATGTAACCAGAGACTTCAATTGTATATAGAATACCAGGTTAGATGGGGAATGTCTAAGGCATCCCTTAGGATCAGGTTCACAGCAGACTGCAGCAATGGAAATGGCTGCTGTGCAAGCTCTCGTTTTGCACAAGTGTGCTCATTATTAATAACCTTGTTTGTTCTATTTTGTGGCACAGGATTTGGTGTGCTCACTACCCCCAATTCGCATTATTAAAAGAGCTGCATAGAGTTGTGCTTGATTTTACCCCCTTTTAAGATGGAATGCACTGGGTGAAGAGAGGCATGTTGCACCTTCCTTACTGATTCTTTACAGATGTTCAAGGTTATAGTTAAAAGCAGACTAAAAGAATTTTGCATATTATTGCATGAACATTGATGCATAATTACTTATAAATGCATGTAAGGTTTAGGGGAAGTGTTTTGCTAATGTGTTAATGGAGAATAGTTATGGATTGATGATGAATATTGTTACTGTTTTTTAATAAAAGTTGGTAGCATGTGCTGCCACACCCACCACATCACCTAGATTGGGATCCATGTGCCGCGAATGACACCTCAGCACCAAACTGGAACAGTTTTTTTTTTTTTTTTAAACAGTGGGTTGTTTAATAAAGACATTTTTAAAAATCTTTCTCACACTCACTTTGGTTTAAATTATTTGCACATTTCTCTGGTAGCTTTGGATATAAGACTGCTCCTAACATCATTATTCAGAGTAACACTGGATGAAATATATCTGTGTTTTGGTGGTAGTATAGATTTTTAGGTCACAGAATAAAAGAAATAAAATTAGCAGCAGGCAACAGCCTGCAATGTGCCATGTTTATTCATGCAGTGGTAAATAATTACAGCTTGTGTAAGAGCCATTTGCTACTTATTTAAGTCATATTAAATGTTTGCCTATAAATTAGTGCATAGTTTATGGGAGGTTCTTGTAACCCCCACAAGTTGAACTCAATTGGTATATTCTAACTATTTCTTGTCTCTCTGACTATAGATTAGTCTCAGTTAGTGACCTGACTTGCTGAGTGTAATATAGCATGAACGTTAACATGCTCTGTTGATTGTGCAGAAAAGCTACATTTTGAGAAGAGACATTTTTTTCCAATTGTATTGCCTTTTATTTTACGTGTGTAACAACCTTTTTTCTTTATTCTTGTGTGGACTGTTTGCTTTGAATTTTCACAAAATCTTTTAAAACATACTTTTGGATTGAGCAAATTCTTCCTTACTCACACTTGCACTGTTCTGCTGATTGTCCATCAAAAGCAACAGAAAAACAGAGCTACAAATAAATCTTAACATAGTCAAGGGACTGGCACAGAAACAGCAATGAATTGCAAGTATTAAAAGCCTTGCTTAGTCAAGTCAAATGCAGTAAGATCTTTGGAAATATCTCCAGTAGTTAAAGAACTTTATTCTTGTAAAGGACATCACCAGCTTTCCAGTTAATAATTTATCCTTTTTATGTGCTGGTTATATTTTTGAAGGGGCAAAGGTTTCTTTTAATGTTTGGTCCTGTTACTGGAGCTCTGGTAGCGGAAGTAAACATTAAGATTGTCTGTCAAAGGGAACTGTTTAATTGTTTATATTTCATTTCTAGGAGGAAGTACAATCCGAAAGAATAACTGGGGGGAAAAAATGTCCAATTCTAGGAATGTGAAAAATAGTCAAAATCCAGAAAGGCATTCTGTGAGCCATGAATCCCTGCAAACCAAGCAGAGCTACAGAGACGCCCAAAACCATTATAATGAAAATCCTTCATCATTCAGGCAATCATTTGCTGCTAGTGAGAGGTATGAGGCTATCTTGAACCCTTTATCCTTGACCTTAATTTTCCTTTGTATTCCTGTAGTTAACTGTGTCTGCTTTAAAGCATATTGTTCATAAATTGCTTTTGCTATTAATGTATAATTTAAATTATATACTGAAGTTATTGATCACTAAAATATATGCCCAACACTACATTTTAAAAGACTAAACACTAATATAATGTAATGTAATGAGTGTATCCAGCAGGGAGAGTTACTTGTATGATAGATTAGAATGAATACTGGAAAATGCCTTGTTGAACGATTGTTCTGCCTATGTTGCCACCACAATGCCAAAATGGCAACAAAATAACCAAAACAGTAATAAAAAAAACAAAAAAAATCAAATGATAATTTTAGTCCATAATTGGTCTCTGTTAGGACACTATAATAAAGATGACAGAGATAAATGCAGAAATTAACAAAGGTACCATGGCTATTACCTTGTTTAGATGTTACTAAAATTTGTAGAAGTTTGGAGGGTGCAAGGTTATAGAAGCCTGAATTTCGTAAATCCCAGTACATAGCAATTCAGCAACTCTGGTGCTCCTGGCTCCTGCCAATGTGTGGTAATACTTTTTGTAACTTTAAGAGAGTATTGTTTTGGTACATAATAGTCATTGGTGTTTAACTAGGAGCTTCATCCTTCATCCCCTAGGTTGGAGATCGTTAACAGGTGACTTAAACTTTCAGCAATTCTCTGGCAGAGCCCAAGAAATTCTTTCCCACAGACTGATGCACAACAAAAACTAAATAAAAAATCAAAACTACATAATGAAAACAAAAAATAAGGGAATGTAACTGATAATAGTAACAATAATAATTATAAATATGTATCATGTGAAATATATTTCATAAGCAAGTTGTAAAAGTGAAACTCTTATTCATTGTGTCACTGTGGTCTGTGGATTCAATATTAATCAAACTTCATAGCTACCTAGTGTTGGATAACTTATGTACATAATTAAAGCACAGTGTATGCTCCATATCATTGTTTCCCAAACTTAGTCAGTTATACTTCTATTTTTATATTTAGAAATATTTCTGTTTTTGCTATAGCTTTACGTGCTTAACTCTCTTTTGTTTCTTTCATATTATTTTGCCCCTTTTCTGTTTAGTTTAGTCCCTTTACTATATCCTAATAAAGACAATTAAAAATAAGCTGAGCAGGAATCTGGGCAAAGAACACGGAATGATTAAAGCCGGCAACTATTTCAGCATCAGGACCACAAATTAGTAAATAATCAATTAAATAACCAGAACATCTGGAAAAGCCGAATAAAAATCGTGAATATAATGTTAAAAAGTAAATTCCCATATAACTGATTAGTACATTGTAATACAAATTTGCCAAATGTAGGTTTGTAATGTCTACTTTGACCCCAAAATTCAGAAATTGAGAAATAACATCTCGCTTAATTAGGCTATTAGTACAATTAAAAACACAACAGTCATAGCCATAGGACTGAGTTTTGAGAGCCACTGCTCTATATTGTATAGAAGAGAAAATTTTAAACACCACATTTTGATAATATTTCAATGTAATTCTTTCAGTGTAAAATATTTTTTTTATTATTATTTTGATAATGATGTTGGGTAGAAGATTCTGAAGGCTATCAAAGGGTACCAAAAGTCTCTTAACCCGTTACTGAAATTTTACCTTTTGTAAAGTCTGAAATCAAGGTAAATTATATTAGACTTTTTTCATCACTAATAATATTTAAGTGAAAAACTCAATCATTGTTAGAAAAAAAACATAAGAAGAAAAAGTCAGTGTCTTGAATGCCTAAGTGTACAGCACACTGTTTCTAAAGGGATTGTAGCTGCATTCAAATCTAAACAATCACAATCCAAATATGATGTTTTCATCCAGCATCAACTATAAATATAAATCATCAAAAGTTAAAAATTCAGTAATGGTTTGAAGACTCAATGTCTTGAAATTTTTTTTTCAGATATAGTACTCGAGATATTTTCTAATATTGCAGCATTATAAAAGAATCTGAATATTACTGTAAACGTGCATGATTACAAAAAAGTTATTTCGTTTCTAAGCACATATTTTATGCAAATGCATAAACTCCCAAACCTGTCTAATCCAATTGATGGCTGCATGAAAGGCAAAGCCTGTTGTGTATACCGTGTCAGTCCATTACAAGATAAAGACATGCATGGATGCCCATGTTCACATACACTAGGGTCACTCAACCTACTGGACTATTCAGAAAAACATCCATACAGATGTGTGAAGAATGTGTAAACTTCAGCAGGGAAATCAGTTCAAGGATGCTATATTTGTAAGGCAGGAGCTATAAATACTACATCATTTTGTTGCCCTCAAATATCTCTCTATTATAAAAAAAAAATTCTGGGAGAGAGACTAGGGAGACGAGACGTGGTCTTCACGTGAAGATCACGGAAGACGCTTAAGACCTGTGAGACGAAAGAGATTAGCCACGGAGCGTCTCGCGGGGACCTTAAACGTGAGAATTTGTGCCAAGAGGTTGACTGAGGACCGTCTTGCGGGGACATAGAACATGAGATTTTTGCAAGACACGCCCTACTTACAACCAATATCAAATAAGACCACCGGCAGCAAAACACTCCGTCGTGAAAAGGCTTTGAGCACACACAGATTCAGGGCTCTCGGCGCATATAAAGCGTATAAGGACAATATGTTATAGATAAAACGTCGACGACTAAGCGAAGATGAAAGAGCAGTCCGGAGAAAAGAGACTTAAAGGCGTTGGAGTAAAAAAAAAAAAAAATGCAAAAAAGAAAAAATAATCTAGGTGCAAATTCAGAAAATAAGAAAAGTAATTATCAGCCCGGAACAACTGGAATTGGGGGAAAAAAGCACGTCCAATCGTGCTCAAAATTAAAAGACAAAGAGTAAAAGACAAAGTAGAACTTAATAAAGACATTCAAAAATGTTGGCTCTATACACATGCAGAGCAGGTTAGAGTTTATGAAAGCAGTGGAATTCGAAAGGCTCAAAAAAAAAAAAAGTTGGCGCAATACACATGTAAACAAAGTTAAAGAATATGAAAACAGGAAAATTAGAAAGTGTAAAAAAAAAAGTAAAGGAAATTATTACTGGGGGGGGAGAAAGGGAAAATAATCACCACGGACCAGGTGTCATTTTATAAAAAAAAAAAAAAAAAAAAAAAAAGCAGGACAAAGCATGGTCAGAAATAAAAGGCAAAGAGTAGAAAACAAAGTAAAACATCATAAAGAGGTTAAAAAACAAGGGGGCCAAACACATGCAGAGCAGATTATAGATAATGAAAACAGTGGAATTCAAAAGACCCAAAAAAAACATAGGCGCAAAACACATGCAGAGCAATATACAGAATATGAAAGCAGAAAAAAACGAAAGTGTCAAAGAAAGTAAACATCGCATTAGCGCAAACAAAGAGAAATTATTACTTGGAGAAATAACGAAAAGGCGAATAGAGATCGAATATATGGACATAGGTGATATGTCAGAAGTATGTAAATATTGTAAGGCTTTGAAGTTTAAGTCAGAGAATTTCAAAAATGGGGTTTACCTCGCATGCATTTATTGGTTACTTTGCAAAAAAAATTTAACTGCTGATGATGTCGATCGTTTTGTCTGTGCTGAAATTCCAAACGGAGAAACCTATCCTGAATTATGGTACAAAGTCATTAAACACATCTCTCACGGACCTCATTTAAAAGATTCAGCATGTTGGGACTTGAAAATTTCAAAATATTGTTTTTAACAAAGTTCTGAAATAAAAGTGAAACTAATGAAATAGCAAAAATTCAAAGAAAAAAAAAAATCTTAAACGTGTGTATCCGGAAAACCAAACACAGGGGTTGGTGAGCAAAGTGAGCTGGGGGTGAAGCCCCCTAGTTATATAAAAAAATCTTTGGACGAGAAGACTTTTTCAGAGAGACGAGACAAGACATTTTCAGAGAGAGAATTTCATGTCCCGCGAGACAAGACTTTGTGCCAAGAAATGAACTGAAAACCTAACGGGTCCAAGCGGGGGCGGAAATAAAAGACATACAGTAGAAGAAGAAAAGACAAAGGGCAGAAGACAAAGTAGAATGTCGTAAAGTGGTTCAAAAACATTGGCGCGATACACGTGCAGGTTAGAGATTATGAAAGTACTAAAATTCGAAAGTCTGAAACAACTGATAGTAAAGATCGCATTAGCGCTAACAAACTGAAATTGTTACTCGGTGAAATAACGGAACAGCAAAAAGAGATCAAATATATGGACATAAGTGATATGACAGAGCTACTACAAGTTTAATTTCAAAGAAACCACAATTCATTGCAACATAGAATTGAAAGAGTTAAACAATCTGACGTATTAGAAATTCTACTGCCAATAATGGATACAATTCCATACGTGCTAAAGTATCTTACTTTACACAGAATTTATCTGAAAAAAATGGACAAAGAAGTTTTGGATTTCTATATGAACCTGAAAGATCACTCTTGCATATATAATAAACCAACATGTGACAAATTGTCAGTGATAGTAGTTTTGAAAGACAGCGATATCAAAGACAGAGTTGATATTCGTGTTTATCCAGAAGCACAGCACGATTTGTCGTAAGCAGCAGATCCGGGAAATGAATAGCACATAGGGCCGTCATGGGGGTTGGCGAGCGAAGCGAGCAGGGCGCAGAGCCCACTAGTTTTAAATAAATTCAACAAAGAATCAGTATTCAGACCCCAATGTTGTATCTTTAATTGACCTTTCAAGGATATAATTGCCAAACCATTTGGCCATTTACCTGAAAACCACTGAAGTCATTGTCACATTTTCTGGATTAATCTTCAATCTCTATAGCAATCAATAATCACAGAATAACTATGAAGTAAAAGTATAAAATGAAAAGTAAACATTCTAAGTAATAGGGAAAAATGATTAAAATGAATAGATTAGACAGGGTATTTCAACTCATATGCTCACTGGAAATTGCTCTTGCTTAGTTGCTGCTGCATTTTTGCTTTCTCATTTAATAAAGTGATATAGGAACATGGGAGACTGGGGAAGGGCAGATTTTCTGTTTTTTTACATTTTATAATGAAGCTCTCTCTTCTGGACATTTTCAGTTGTGTGCCGGATGCATTTGTCTACAAATGTTACTACTTCACAATGATATCTAGTTGATGCATTTAGTTAAAATTGATTTAAATAATCAGTTAAGCACAGCAAGATTGTATTTTCCCTTATATTCTAATATGACCAAATGGGATGCCCCAGGCGTCTGCAGCCTTGGCATCTTCCATCTCCTGGAAAATCGATAGTAATAACCAAAATGGACTAGGACAGTGATACCACAAACAACAAGATATGTTGCAAAGTGCACAATGCATTTATTCAAAACAATTGAAAGTTTAAACCATGTCAAAGTGCAGTGTGATCTGTAAAACCAGAGGATGTGGAAATTAAAATCAATCCAGCAATAAATAGATTCAGTAATTACTGTATGTTAATATCAAGAAAATAAGACAGAACTGGCTTAATTCATTCTTGTGCTCCTGTGTGTGTGTGTGTGTGTGTGTGTGTGTCTCTCTCTCTCTCTCTCTCTTCCCTGCTTACTGTCTGAGTTTTGCGGCAGGCTTTGATGCCTATAACCGTGGCCCACCCTCTTCAACTCTCATCCCAGTCGCCCATGTTGGTGTCTGCCAGGATGCTTGGAGCCCAGCTCCCTCGTCCTTACACCCTTCTTCGGCATCTGCAGGACAACCCTGGAAGTGGTTTGCTTAATGGGAGCAACCCAGCCCTAGAGCAGAATTTTTTTTCCCTTAAGGGGGCTCCCAACCACATCGCCGTTGCTCCACTGCTCTGGCTCAATACCCATATTGTGCTCTTCATTCTTTCCTCTTTATACCTCGATTTTTTTAGTTTTCCTTGATGTATCAATGAGAAATAGCTATGCCGATTGTTTGCATGTGAATGAGCAATCAGCCGTTTTTCCCCCATTAAATGTTTCATGTTTGCACAGCTTTCTGACCGCTCTCACCTAGCTCTGAACACCATTGTTTTTAAAAACCGTGCTTTACTAAAGCACCCGGACATACTCCAACACTAACATAGCGATTTTGCAAGAAGCCCATCGTAACATTTTTGTAGACAATCTTAATGGTAAAGTTGGGGGTGCAGCCATCTTATTAATAAAGGTACTACTTTTGTCTCCGATAAGGTCATTGCAAACCATAATGGTTAAAGTATAATTTAATAAAGAAAACATTGCAAGTTATAGATGATTTCATAGTAGTGCATATGTACCTGATTTATCAATGATGTTGATTTTGTTATGCATTTTAAGATGTTGACATCATTAATTAGGTGATGCATTTTGTTGAAAGAAAGAAATCTGTTAGAGAAATCTGCTACTACTGATAATAATAATTCATGGGTGTCAAAGTCCATTTAGGTGAGCCTCTAGTGAGGAAATTGACATTGTCATCATCACTTTGATACTGTTGCCACGTACTTCTTCTCCTCTAAACATACTACTCCATCTGTATTTTCTGGTTCATTCTCTTCTTGGACTCTGTCACCAGGCTACTATAACTATTTCTTCAAAAAAAGCAAAGATTCTTTGTTCATACCAACCAATATTGATACCAAATGTACTGTAGATGGTAAGATAATTGGAATGGTACTTGGTGTGTCAGTGAGCCAATTCTGACATCTTTCATTTCTTGCAATAAACTGAACTTTTTTTTTCTTTGTTACTTGTTTAACTTTATTTGCAACCATTCTATGGCATCAATGCCTGAAATTCTGGATTACTTTTATTGATAGAACACTTTTGTTCTTATTGAATAATTTTATTCAGTTTACATTCTTCAAGTGTTTTGTGTTTGGGGAGGTTGTCCTGGGCTTGGCTACTTTACTCTTTTAATACAACAATAAGGCCGGCTCGGTGCTATCCTTTGCAAGGCTGTAAACGCAAGGCCCCCCAAGAATCGTATGAATCGTCTGTTTCCGTAAATACAAGATTATTGCTATTTTACCTTTTTGGTGTAGTTTTACCACCTTTTTTTGTAATCTGGAAGTTTTAAATGGGTTATGAGCTGATTTTATATATTCACATTCATGGATGCATTTTATGTGGATTCTTCTGTAGATATATATTTGTTTTAGTGAAGTTCAATCCTTTTGGTAAATGATGTCACAGAAAACTAGCCATTTTACTACAGATTTTAAGTAAAATAATGTAAATTTAGCATAACATTTTAGAACTGAATATTTGAAAATGTAAACAAAAAATACATATATAAATGTAAAAATAATAGGTTAATTGTTTGGGCATTTCTTTATACAAACTATTCTAGTTTTAAAAAGCAAACAATAGAATGTTTAAAGTTATTTACAACTATAAAAAGTTATATTTATATCTTGATTATACTGTATCTCTGGGAACTGAGAAGCAATCACTACTGAGAAGATGGCTAAAAATATATATAGAGATATGTGAGATAGATAAGATTTGTGTGATTTATAAACCACATATGCTGTACATGTGGTGTGTAACTTATTCCATATTATAGTAATAATGACGTGAAGTATATAATGTGTGAAAACTTTAGTCCAAATATCAAATAAACATACACTTTTATTAAAGAATATAACCAAAGAAAAAAATAAATAAATTCAAATTACATGTTGCTGTCAATGAGTTGAAAATCCAAGCTCAAATGTCAATCGACAGAAAGTTTATGTCTTTTTTGGATTGTGTGCAGAGGTAAGAACTGCTGCCTTATAACCAAAAGGTTGCAGGAGTGAATCCGGATGCTTCTCGTTTTGAGTAGTGAACTGTTAATAATAATAATATTATTACTATAATATAATACACACTCAAATAAAATGTATGTTTTTAACACCCGGTGTAAGTTTTGGCTACCTGTAAAAAGTTAGTGCTTTTTCTTTTTTCTTTTCAATTTTTTTCTGTCAATAACCTTCACATGGTACTCTTTGAGTTGATGCCATTTATCTCCATTCTTTTCACAAGAGCATCAATGACCACAGTTGGTGCTGTGGTTAATGCCTGCTCAGAACTCTATGTTGTACCGGCAATCAAAGATATGATGTCCTGTGACCACTATCAGACTATCCTGTGGCATTTGCGCTTTGACATCAAAGACACCCATGCAGAATGTATGAAAAACATCCCACTGGAAAAAGACTTTCCAAAACTGTGGTCATAAAACCGTTACTGAACAAAGGCAGAACCCGAAATACAGACAACTTCTTCATGTCGCCTTTACTGGCTAATAAACTGCTGCACTGCAACACACCTCTGCTTGGGACCATAAAGTAGGATGGGAACGTCCACCTGCAACTAAACTCACTTCACTACATGTGCAGTACTACGCTAGTGTTTAGCTCTGGTAGTGAAGAAGTCTACTCATGCTCCTGTAATCTCTTTTATTAAAAGGTGTTGTCAACCTCTGAATTGACCTTTATAGATGGATGTTGTTGGGTTTTTGTTTTTTTTTTTTTGGTTCATTGCAGCATCCTCTGTACTTTGTGAAAAATGATATGTTGGTACCACCACATCTGGCATCAAAAAACATACCATTGTTAAAATTACCTGGATTTTGTGTCTTGTGAATTCTATTGTTTGGTCAGACAACAGTTAAACCCTGTTTACTGTATATATTGAGTTGCATTTGTACTACTTTTAATTGGACAAGCCCTGTATTTGCTTTAACAGGATGGTATACTGTACCTAATGTGTCCCTTAGTTTATTTTATTTCCATCACCATTGCTGGGTTTGTAATTGAAGGACTAATCCTGCCTTGTGCCCAGTGATGCTGAAAATAGACTCTAGCTACAGGCAGTTCAATTAATTAGGCAAACAGTAGGACAATGAATGACTAGATACCTAAATACAGAATATTTGAGTTTTGCATGGTTAGGTCAACAACAGACATTGACAAATGTTATACAGGAAACTTACGCAGGCAAATTCATTAAGTAGTATTACTGTCCAATTGATTAATTCCATGCTTAAAACCTTGTATTTTTATACACGTTAGACGAAAAGGAGAAATGCCAAGGATTGTTTAAAATTAATTAACCCTTCCCTTGATAGAAAATTTTCAGTAGGCAGGCAGTGTGGCTGAGGTGTCCCTACTCACTGTGTGATCTACCAGTGCTCCCGCTGTAGATATCAGCAAACAATTATGTTCTTTACCATTTCTGATTTATGCAGGATTTGGTTTAAACATGTCTGCTATTTTTTTTAACATATATTTTAAGATCCCAGTACAGTCACCTTTACAATTGTCTAATACTCATTTAATATTTTGTTTATTTACACGTTGTAAGCATAGAAACCATTTATATTAGGTAGTCATCTGCAAAGAAGTGCACTTACTCTGCATATTCTCTAACACTGTCTTTTAATTTCTAATTTGTCTAATGAATAAAACTAATAATTACCAAAATGTTTAGGGACATGAATTGTGAGGTCTGTAGTCAATACATCTGATGGATACCATGTGTTAAATATCTACACTGCGTGGAGCTAAAATTGATGGAAGCCAACACATTTATCTGATGGCTACCAGTGAAAGAAGCTCCCATGTTCTTTAAATGTTTGTAAACCTACACACATAAAATGGACTACTTATACCTTATGGCACAGTGGGCATGGTTGGGAGGCTCCCCTCCTTGTCACAAAGGTTTGGACAGCCATTTGTCTGGGTGTTTCTATAACCCTGGGTGATTCATATCATATTTCAATAATCAACTGACAGTGTGTAAGTTCAAATGTATTGTTCTTCTGAAGCAAATGAATAACTGTGTGGTCTTGTAAAGATGAGATAAAGATGACTGGAGCATACTATAAAGAAGTTTGAAAAGGAAAAAGACCCTGACATGATGTGGACTGAAGCCTAAAAGGTGTTTTATGAGTTTAAAGATGTACAGATTAGGTGGTGTTTTCGTAGTTTTCTGTGCCATTCCTCCACGCATGGTCCCTTACAGTATATGCATAGCACATAGTTGCACAAGATACACCCACACCCCAAAAAACTAAAGGCTTATTTTACATGTCCATGTTAATGTTGTGGTCTTTTGCTCATTTGAAATAGAATTAGGCATTAGAGTCATTTATAAGTTCTGGCTTGAGACCTTGCACTGGAATAGGCCAAGTAAAGAAGGATCTATGGATAAAATGAGTAAATCTTTAAAAATCCTCAGACATATACATGAGAGTGAGAATTCAGAGATTGTGTCTTGGCACAGCTTACCTCTGTGATTAAGCATGCCACTAGCCCGCTGGAGGGTGACCTGGGATGAACCATTAAATCTGAGTGGCAGCAGATGACTTAAAATAATGCCTTTTATTTTTCCTTTTTATAATTAAAAAAATAAATGCAGATTTTGCTGGTATATATTCTTTGGCGTTACTGTCTCCGATCCACTGGGACTGGATTAATAGGTTCTGCTTCACATTTCTGTTACAGTAAAAATGTTATTACACTCTCCTGGAGAGAGGTCTGCTTTGGAGCTGCTCTCTCTTTGCAGGAGAGACATTTGCTCATCTGCCACATGGTATTTTTAATATACAGGCCTGTTTTTTATTTTGCAAGGATTAATAATGGTTCATCTCTAAACCACTCAAAGTCTAATCTCTCTATTTCTCCCTAAATAAGTCAAACCATGGCAGCTTAGACGGCTATAACAGTATTTGATTATGAATATGATGTACCCTTCATTTCTATGCTTTTCTTTCACGCCTTTTATTTGTGCACCTTAAAATAACAAATAACATTGATATGGTGAGCACTCAGCATATTTGTGTGCTATACCTAGTGGCTGAATTGAGCCACACTCTTAACAAATATATACAGTATAATATATAATTATTTTTTTAAGTGACTTTACTGGGCAATGTGGTTCCTCACAGACCCATTTCTTGACAAAGAACCATTTAATTCAGGAAAGGGTTCTTTGCAATTGAATTTGTTTTTTTGACTTTTCTCTTGGAACAGTGCCTAATATGTGGATTGAGCAGAAATGTTTAATATAATGTAGGCTACCTAGCAGTTATAACAAGAGATCAAGAAAACCTGACCTCTAGGAGAAAGTGGATGTTGCCACCAGATTTGCATAGTAATGGAGCTGCTACGGTTTTACAATGAGGGACAGATAGAATCAGGCCAACACCCAAGCCCTACAGTATTTCCTATTAACAACATACCAGAAAAAATGTCCAAATAGATTAAATATATTCAGCAACATATAATATATTTGTTATTTACTACAATTACTGATTACAGACACAACAAAGAAAGGTGATGACAAAAGTACAAAATGAACACCACAAACAAACCCTAACCCCGACGATATTTACAGTCCTGAAAAAAGTCTTTATGGTAGGTGATAAAGGAGGATCTTGAAGTGCAATCACGGATGGAAAGACGCAGCAGAATACTCTCCTTTAGTAAACTGCTTCCCAGAACATGGATAGAGAACACAGCCCTACCACCAGCGTCCAGAAGATAAATGGGTTTTTGAGGCGCATTAGAGCACAAAGAGCATCAGTGGACTGTATTGGGGGAAAGAAAGAACCCACCACCATCCTAAACCTGGTGGCTGCACACAGTCCTCCTCTGCTGTGAACGTCCAGTTGATAAAAGGGTTTATCTGAAGCTGAAGATGAAGTTGATGGAAAAATTAACAAACCAAAATTACTACCACATGCTTCTCTTCCAGTTTTTTGGGTACAGTGCCTGCAGACCACAAATTCCATAACCCTCTCCACATCCGTGCATATCTATTTTAAAGGCACAGACCCAGTATTTACAAACGGGAATCTGCATGACCAGTGCTGTTTTTGACATACAGCAAACAGGACATGCCTATGAACAAATTAAACCCTCTACGTGGCACCACTACAATTGTATGCTAAAAGTTACTTTAAAATCATAAGCTGATTAGTATTAACAAGTCTATTATCTGTTTATGGCTATTTATGGAGCCTGTTTTGAATCTAACTAGATAAAAGTTCTGGATTATTCCTTTGGGAAGCAAAAATGGTTTACTTATGGCATTTGTCTGAAGAACCACTTTGGCACCTTTATTTTTTTTAAGAGTGCAGGTGGGCGCCTCTTTTCAAAGGCGTGCACGTCTCCCACCCCTCATTCTATGTGTCTTTGCTCAAGGTGAATGTAAAATGAATCATTGATATTTCTGATTCCGATAAATAGAATAGACATTAGTATTTCTTAATTTATTGCTGGATCTTGCCAATTCTGTGTCAGGATTTGAGTAAAACCTATTTTGATAGCACCAGTTAAAAAGTGTAAAACTGCCCATTAAGGGCACCAGTCTATCACAGGACACACACTAACATACAAATACATCCACCCATATTGAGCTAGTATGGAGGTAATAATAAGCTAATGTGATTGGTATTGGAATGTGGACAGAAATAAGAACATCTAAAAAAACATCAGTGGAGAGAGAACATTCAACTAAACATGGGAAATGGTCTTTTATTGGGGTTAAAAACTTGGTCTTCTGGATCTGTGAAGCAAAGTACTATTACACCACCATTTTGCCTAGAAATGAATGTTCATTATTTATTTTTAATAAGATTCCAAACATACATTTGAATATGTAGTTGAAGTAATTGATCGATTTGTTTCACAATGACCTGATGGACCAGCATTTGGCTAAAATGTAAAACATGCTTAACAAGCATGAAATCAAATTTAGTAATTGGAATGATGTAGTACAAGTTGAGACTTTTTTTTTAATTGTTAAAAAAATAAAATATAACTAACAATACTGTTTTTGTTTATTTTTACAATACAAGGTCATCTGAACCATATTTTAACACAAGACATTCAACGAACCGACCTCCTGAGTACAACCGTCGGTCCTCCAGAAGGAGGCCTCCCCCAGCCCCAGAGTCTAAATGCTCACTGCTATGTTCCAGAAGAGGTACTGTATATGTTCAAATTGCTGTCTTATTGTTAATCTACATTTAACAATACACCTACACCTTTTATTTATGGAAGTTGACCAAGTGTCTGGGCTGTTTCTAATTTTGTCCTTTGCATTGAGAGGTGTGTGGCAAACTGTAGAAATACCTTAAGAAGCCAAAAATAAAATGTAAATTCACAAACCATAGACTGTTTATATATTGCAAAGAGAATGGCATGGTTCCTTCTAAGGTACATGAATGTGCAGGGACTGACAATGGTTTATTTTCCAGTAATGTACAAAGAAGCAAGTGAAGAAATCCTCCCCACCCCGCAATATTTTATTTTAAAGGAGTCCACTCTTCGTCTCAGGTCACTGGAAAGCGTCCATGTCTCGCAACTATATAGCAAGACAGGAAGGTCAGCAAAGTCAAGATCCGTGAATCTTTCTTCACTAACAGATGCCTCACAGCCGCTCGACTCCACAGCCTTGCCCAGCACCCAGTCCATACATGCTTTGAACAGAGTAGGATCAAGAACACACCCCTGATGAACCCCAGAATCAACTGGGAAAAACACAGAGGTTCTGCTTCCACTCTGCACAGCACTCACAGTACCAGTGTATAGGCCGGCCATGATATCCAGCAACCTCAAGAGGATCCCGCGAACCCTCAGGATGACCCACAGTGCAACTCGATCAACTGAGTCGAACGCTTTACGAAAATCAACAAAGGCTACAAAGAAACTCTGCTGATATTCGTGTTTGCGCTCCATGAGAACCCTCAGTGCCAGGATGTGGTCAATGGTAGACTTCTTAGGCATAAAACTAGACTGTTCCGGTCGTTGGTAGGTGAGGATGACCCTAGCAAGGACCTTACCCGGAACTGAGAGCAGTGTTATCCCCCTCTAGTTGCTCTGCTCACCCTTCCCTTTCTGGATAGGGACAAGAAGTCCCGTTTTCCAATTAGTTGGAATGATGCCAGTCTCCCAAATAGAAGCAAAGATTGTCTGCAATGCCAGGAGGACAGCCTTACCACCAGACTGGAGAAGTTCACCCTGGATACCACAGATCCCTGCAGCCTGTCCTTCCCTCAGCGGGTTACCACCTGTGCAATCTCAGTGAGATTGGGTGGTTCACAGCTAATTGGAGGATAATAATAATAATTCTTTGCATTTAAATATAGCGCTTTTCTTACTACTCAAAGCACTCAGCAATTGCAGGTTAAGGGCCTTGCTCAAGGGCCCACCAGAGCACAGTCCCTATTGGCATTTATGGGATTTGAAGAATCGCCCTCAAGAACCGTGGACCCAGAGATATCCAACGTCCTAGTCGGAGGATCAGCTTTGAACAACTGCTCAAAGTAGCCAGCCCAGTGGGTCACAACTGCAGTGTCATCTGTAAGGACCGTTCCATCAGTCGCTCTGACTGCAACTCTCCGAGGAACAGATTGCGATGTGCGTAATGCTTCGATTCCTCTGTAAGCAGGGCGTGGGTCGCTAGACCACAGATGGTGTCTCAGAGCCCTCACAGCCGTCCCTCTCAGTTCCCGGTACAGACCAGAGTTGCCATTGAGGCGTGCGCTGTGAGATGAAACACGTCCTTCTGGGAACACCAGTAACACCAACACAACCCTCAGCAACCTTCAGGGTCTTGTCATGGAAGGTCTCCCACATCACATTAGGATCGGCAGTCTCACCCAAATCTGCAAGTTCCTCACAGAAACTGTGCAAACTCATTAGAAACAGCCTGGTCTTGGAGTCTGGCCAAGTCTCAGGCATATTTTCCTAATAGGTGGTAACCTACTGGACCTAAGCTGGATCCTAAGAGTAGCAACAACAAGTCTGTTGTCAGAATTCACAAACTGGGCACTTCTGTAGACCATGAAGTTTTGCAAGAGCCTCTAGTGTCTGCCACCGAGGATGTGATCGATCACCTTCACCACACCACCGGTACTGGAGTACCAAGTCCAACGATGCAGTTCTGGGCACTGGAACCAGGATCCAGTGATTTTTCAGCCCCTGACCTTTTGCAAAGTCAAGGAGCACGTAGCCACTTTTACCATGGTCACCAGACCCATGGGGACCAAGACAATCCTCATAGCCAGCCCTGTCAGTGGCTGTAGTGAAGTCACTCATGACCAGAGGAGTGTCACCTCGTGGGCACCCATCAACCACTGAGCGAAGCTGCAGATAAAATGTCTCCCTCACCAAGACGTCACTCACTGCAGTCGGAACATACACTAAGACAACAAACAACGCACCCGGGGAGTGCCGTAATCTGAGTCTCATAATACGCTTGTTGAAAGGAGTGACATTGGACACCATCGGAAGAAGCCAATCCGCTACAGCAACAGCTACTCCCCAAGTATGACAGCCATCAGAGCGGCCAGACCAATAAAAGATGCATCCACCCACAGAGATCTGGCCAGTCCCTGGTCTGCGCACCTCAGAGTGCCGTCCCTGAAATGCGGAGTTTACGCAGCTCATCCGACAGCAGAGGAAGATAATCTTCTTGCCAAAGAGACAAGATGTTCCATGCGCCTACCCGTATGGGCCGCCTCAAATTGGGACCCGAGTGCTGCCGTGCAGCAGGCAACGCCTCGGCACCACACCAGTTCCAATCCCCAACAGACTGGACCCCATTGGCTCTCCAATGGTTTCGACGCTTCCGAGGACTTTTAAGTTACAAGTTAAAGTGAATGTGACACTTGAAAACACAGCCTTGCACAAAAAATTGGTTCTCTGTGTGTGCAAAGGGACAGAATCAAAGTGAAATGTGTCTCTGGTACAGTTCAGGTTGCTTCTTTCTAATGGATGTGAAAAACTGAGCTAAAATTGCTCAGAATTTGCTTAATAATTATTTTTATTAATGCCTGAAAAAATGCAGCTAGTGATCTATTTGTGGTCGTGCAGACACTTAGCAGTGTGGAATGCCAGTTGAGCGCTATAGGCAAGTGCCAGTGGTCAGTAAATAACAGATGGGATTAAAGTAAACTCAGCCCCCAAGTTACAGCAAAAATGCAGCACTGGTGACCTGAATATATTTCATTTTAGACATTGTGTGTGAAGTCAGCTGCCACCTAAAGACATAGACTTTTAGAGACCATGTGTAAAATGTGCATTAGATAACTAAAATAGACATTTCTGACTTTAAAATTGCCATTTTAAAGAGCCTTTTCAAAGCTGTGTTAAAAACAAAAGGAAAATTAGAAATGTGGCACTTATTTTATGTTGTTGTTACTGACAAAGAAAGCTTTTAACCTCTGAGGAGGATGATAGCACAAAGCAGTAGAATGTATGAGATCACCAGTTTAAGTAGAAGTCTGCCCGTTTTCCAATGACAAGACAAAAGTTAATCAGTAAACTTAAACATTTTTTTAATACCTGCTTGGTGTGGCTAACTTTTTTGAAGGTGGTAAAATGGTTTTCATTGGAAGTGCAACATTTCTTTTTTCCTTTACTGTATTTTTGTTCTTGAACTTTTTTGTGTGTGGATGAGGTAAGTAAGCTCTGGGGCCTCATGTATAAACAGTGCGTACGCACAAAAATGTTGCATACTCCCATTTCTGCACTTAAATCGCGATGTATAAAACCTAAACTTGGAGTAAAGCCACGCACATTTTCACACTAGCTAAATGCTTGGCGTACGCAAGTTCTCTGCTCGGTTTTGCAAACTGGCGGCACCCAGTGTCAAAGCAGTGCTTTTGTTCCAGTGTGGTTTCCCTTTCTTTCTTAGATCCACATCCCTGACGCGGCTTTATTCACATACATTGAAATTAACTGCATATTGTTTATTAATTTAAGGCATCTCATTGCAATTAACCTGTAACAATATAATGGTCCAGAGAATGACCAAACTATTCCAAATACCATAGCTGCTTTAGCGTTGTTCCTCTTGATGCACCACTCGGACTATTTATCCCACTGTATTTGAGTGTGCAATCTGATCGGAAAGAGAATTATCGGTATACAGCATCAAGCACATGCTGCCTCAGCCATGCTGTCTATTGAACTACTCTCAAACGGCAAATGCTTTAGAGGCTTTCCTGTACGGATCTTGTTGTTCAGAAACCGTTTCATCCCAAGAACTATAAATGCACTCAATCAGTCCATCAAGTGCTCCTTGTAGAACTGTTTGTACTTATTGGTACAATCTCCTTACTGTAAACTTGCGATATAGTTATAATATTGCACAACCTGAGCCACTTTAGAAAACGTGTATTTACATATGATGATATCATTTTTAAGATGAAATGAAGCAATATATGTTTATTACATTATACAGATAAAATGTTAACATCATTTAAATAATCTATATTGTTAATTAAACATGTGAGGACATGGTGGCGCAGCGCTACCAATGATCTGGTGCCTCATTCAGGGATTGTTCCTGCCTCCCACTGTATTCTTGCTGGGGCTGGCGCGACTCTGGAAGGATAGATGGATAGAATAATTAAACATGTACTATGAAAATATTTCAATGTTCCTTAAAAGTTTTGAAGGATTGGCGTTCTAAGCTTACCGATGGCTTAATGTCTATTACAGAGCTGATTGTGTAACGATTGGTTACTTGGAGAAAGAAAAGGAAGGACAGGAACTGGGGGTTAGTATGTTTGAAAGAGACAGTACTGCTGCAATAAATTATTTCATCAAAGGTCTCACACAGCACAGCAAGCATCTTGCGTGAGGCAGTCTCTGGATAGGGTGCCAGCTCGTCACTATCACTGCGCCACTGTGTTCCCATGTTTAACCCCTTGTTGCCTAAATTTATTTACAATTCTATAAAAAAAGAAATTATTTGTGTTTTTGCTGTCAAGCAGATGCTAAATTAAGTGGAGATTCTTAATCTGAATATAGCACACAAGCAAACAATAAGCTTTTTATCTTAGCACAACTTACTTCAAATTTGAACAATTTCTCGAAATTAGCAGCCAAAATCCACATGCACGACCACGGCAACACTTTGCTTCCATCAGGCGGATGTAATTTCCACTACGACCGCTAGAATGCGTGAACAGTGCTTCCAATACGATCCTTGGTATGTATTGAATACTAGCAAAATACCCGCACTTCGCAGCGGAGAAGTAGTGTGTTAAAGAAGTAATGAAAAAGAAAATGAAACATTTTGAAAATAACGTAACATGATTGTCAATGTAATTGTTTTGTCACACATAAATGTCACACATAACACATATATATATACATATCTATACATATACACATATATATATACACACACACATATATACATACATATATATATCTGCATATATATACATACATATACATACACACATACATACACACATATATATACACATAAATACATATATATATATATACATACACACACACATATATAAACGTATACATACATATCTACATATATACACACACACACACATATATATATATACTAGCAAAATACCCGCGCTTTGCAGCGGCGAAGTACTGCATTAAAATTTTTATTAAGAAGAAAATTTAACCTTTTTAAACTGAGGGAAAATATGCCAATAATTATTTGTTAAGGATCTCTTTGTATAACATGTCAGTTCGGCCCTCCGGTTGTAACATGACCAAGCTGTGCACTGAGCTTACTCTTGAGCATGCAACTTACAGTTGGCCATGTGAACAGTAATCTTGTCTCAAATCTCACAGCTTGGATTGCTGCTGTCATAATTGGCTTGAGTTTCATGGTTTGTTTCAGTTACGACAGTATTTGTAGGACTTATGTTGAAGAGACATTCGGCATCTGTCAAGCGTTGTAAGCTTACAACCAGTTTCATCGATAACTTCACATCCAGCTTTTGAGAGTTTAAACATTCATAAACATCAAAGTGTCCACTACTGAAATCGTCACCTGTGAATGTAAGATGTTTAAGAGGCATTGGCGGTTGTCGAAAGGTGTAAAATATTTGGCCATTTCGGTACACTTGAAAGCACCAACCGAACAATGCAGCGGCAGCCATCAACTCACATGCAGAACCATAGGTGAAGGGCTTAAGCATTTCACTCTTCTAGTGCTCCTGTGTAGTATAATTATCTCCTGTACCGTCATCAGTCCACACCTTGAACCTGTCCCAGTCATTCAATACATAAGACACAATGTTCTTCTGGATATCAAGAGTGAGCCTGATATGGCTGTGCAATATGTAACACAGAGAATGGAAAAGGTAGGTGCCATCTCCGGGTATGGAAACCACTCGGTAAGTGACAGTTCTTAGATCGATGGTGATTACCTCGATAGACATGGTAATGGGGGTTGGAATGATGAAGGAAATGGGTACCTGAGTAATGTAAAGTAAGTATAAAATACCTATACAATAACTATAATTGTAATAAACAAACAATAAAACAGCGGAGAAGCCGTGGATTAAACAAAAAGGCTGTAGTTATCAGCAGGGAGACGTGAATCCCGTGGCGAAGCAAGGAAGGGAATGGAGAGACTGGAGCGACGGACGGCCTTATATAGGCAGGCAGCCAACAACGTGGGAGGCGTTGGGATGGGGGACCCAACACCGCCTCACATGGTGACCAAGCTGCAGGCTATGGACGTATATATGTACGTAAGTAGGATTCAGTTAGCATTGGGAACCCGTGTACCAAATTTCTTGAAGATGGGCCCATAAGTAACAAAGACTGTTGAAAAGTTCAATATGGCGACCGACAGTGGCATCATACCACCGAAATAAGTACGTACATTGGTTTCGGTTAGTGCAGGGAAGCCGCCTACCAAATTTCGAGAAGATGGGGCCATAAATAAGAAAGTTCAACATGGCGGACGTTGTTGACCGTTATGACCGTTACGCGTAGAATTTCGAAATGAAACCTGCTTAACTTTTGTAAGTAAGCTGTAAGGAATGAGCCTGCCAAATTTCAGCCTAATACCTATATGGGAAGTTGGAGAATTAGTGATGTTGGAAAATTCAATATGGCGGCTGACAGTGGCGTCATACCATCGAAATAAGTACGTACATTGGTTTTGGTTAGCTCAGGGAAGCCACCTACCAAATTTCGTGAAGATGGGGCTGCAAATAAGAAAGTTCAACATGGCGGACGTTGTTGACCGTTATGACCGTTATGCGTAGAATTTCGAAATGAAACCTGCTTAACTTTTGTAAATAAGCTGTAAGGAATGGGCCTGCCAAATTTCAGCCTTCTACCTACACGGGAAGTTTGAGAATTAGTGACGTTGGAAAGTTCAATATGGCGGCTGACAGTGGCGTCATATCACCGAAATAAGTATGTACATTGGTTTCGGTTAGCGCAGGGAAGCTGCCTACCAAATTTCGTGAAGATGGGGCCATGAATAAGAAAGTTCAATATGGCGGACGTTGTTGATCGTTATGACCGTTACGCGTAGAATTTCGAAATGAAACCTGCTTAACTTTTGTAAGTAAGCTGTAAGGAATGGGCCTACCAAATTTCAGCCTTCTACCTACACGGGAAGTTGGAGAATTAGTGACGTTTGGAAAATTCAATATGGCGGCCGACAGTGGCGTCATACCATCAAAATAAGTACGTACATCGGTTTCGGTTAGCGCAGAGAAGTCACCTACCAAATTTCGTGAAGATGGGGTCAGCCTTCTACCTACACGGGAAGTTTGAAAATTGGTGACGTTGGAAAGTTCAATATGGCGGCCGACAGTGGCGTCATACCATCGAAATAAGTACATACATCGGTTTTGGTTAGCACAGGGAAGCCGCCTACCAAATTTCGTGAAGATGGGGCCATAAATAAGAAAGTTCAACATGGCGGACATTGTCGACCGTTATCGACCGTTATGACCGTTACGTGTAGAATTTCGAAATGAAACCTGCTTAACTTTTGTAAGTAAGCTGTAAGGAATGAGCCTGCCAAATTTCAGCTTTCTACCTACATGGGAAGTTGGAGAATTAGTGATGAGTCAGTCAGTCAGTCAGTCAATCAGTCAGTCAGTGAGGGCTTTGCCTTTTATTATTATAGATGTATCGACTGGTATTGGCGGGATACATATGTCACCTCGGCTGCATTCAGGCTGGAAGCGTTCTGAAGCAATTTCGTGAGAATCGTCTACAAGGAGTTAATAACATGCTTTAAATCCTGTCATCATGAAAATGATATCAAGTATACATCTCAGTATTTTAATTATTCAGAGAGCTGCAATATCACGAACATAACGAATTCTGTGTCCAGTCAGAAGAAGAGAAAGCCCGTTTAAGAAGCACATAGTGATTCACACGCATAAAGCACACATACAAAACAAAGCATTTAACGTGCTACTTTAGTTATGATTTAAAGAATAAGTTTATGATGTTCTACTTTAATGACAAAGTAAACTATGTGATTAAAGTGGAAATTTCGAGATTAAAGTTGACATTTCAAGCTTTTTTTTCTCACTGTGTTCCTATTCTTTTTTTTTTCTTTTCTCTTTACCCAAATAAGCTTTCCTATGACACTCAGACGGTGGGCTATGACTCGCCTTTTCACAACGACTTTGATATCTTACAACTTCTTTTTTTATTTCGGGCACTGTGCGACTTTGTGAACTTGAGCTTTCGAGTTTCTCCGACACTCTATGTCACTCGATCAACTTCCTTTTGTTGTTTATACCACTGTTTAAACCAACAAATAGTACGTTTTTCCTTGCCTCCACTTGGTATTTGCTGAAATTCCCAATTGCCATTGTGTTTTCACAGAATGCTGAGTTTAAGGGCTATTTATATTGATTTGCGTATTCAAAGAGGGGTAATTCTGGGAGGAGACTGGGTGGGACAGCAGGTGCGTGCACTTGCGTTACTTTTCATGCTGACTGGGATTTATGTAGCGGAGGAACGTGGAAGTTTGCGAACGCACAGATTTATGCATCTGGATTTTTTTGTGTATACGCACATTTTCCGCTTTTGTCCGTACGCCATGTTATAGTGTGAATTCTACGCATGCCGTTATGCATGAGGACCCTGGACACTCAAGTTAGACTCTGTTGGCAATACAATGTTGTGATTTCTAGTGATTTTAAATCTGTTCTCTTTTTTAATTAAATAGTAAACAGTATGTGTGTGAATAGTTTAAATAAAAATGCTACTTTAATAAATATTTTTAAGTGTGTTCTCCAATACATGAATATTATTAAATATGAATAGATAAGTATATTGCATAGTATTAAATAATGCTCAGAGGGCAATGTAACTAAAAATATTTGCTCACATCACCCTGGTTATTTAAAACAAACATTACTGGTAACAAGGGTTCAAATGGGGTTCAATGTACGCCAAAGCAATAATGACAAATTTTTGTGTCTAAACTGGCTTGGTGTGAACATGGATGTGTGCTCCCATCCAGGATTGCTTCTTCCCCTTAAAATAGATGCTTCCAGGACAGCCACTGACTTCAGTTCCTGCGACCCTGTATTTGTCCTGGAAGTGCATGAATCAATGTATTTTTGGCATGTTGTGTAATATTTTAAATGTACCATGTGCAATGGATTCAGAAAGTCTTCAGACCCCTCCACTTTCTGCACACGTTGTTTTTTACATTTAATTTTAAATGGATAAATTTGCCATTTTTGCCCATCAAGCTATGCTCGATACTCCATAATGCTACAGTGGAAAAAATGTTTTCAGAAAGGTTTTGCAAATTTTTAAAAAATCAAAACTTAAGTTTCTTATTCATACAAGTATTCAGATCCTTAATCTGGTACTTTGTAGGATCCTCTTTAGCAACAATTAAAGCTTTGAGTCTCTACAAGCTTTGCATGCCTAGATTTGGGCACGTTATCCAGGTCTTCCTGGCAGATCTCTCGAGCTCTGTTAGTCTGGATGGGAAATGTCTGGAAATGGCCATCGTCCGGTCTATCCACAGATGTTCTATGGGATTTAAGTCTAGTGTTTGGTTGGGCCACTCAAGGACAGTCAAAGACATGTCCCAAAGACACTCACTCCAGTGTTGTCTTAACTGTATGCTTTGGGTCATGGTCATCATGAAAGATGAACTGTCAACATAGTCTAAGGTTGTATTCACTCTCGAGCAAGTTTTCTTCAAGAACCTCTGACTATTTGGCCACATTCATATCTCCCTCAGTTCTGACTACTTTCCGTGTCACTGCTACTGGGAAACACCCCAACAGTTATGGTGTCGACAGCAACATGTTTCACCTTAGGGATGGTATTAGGCAAGTGAGGAACAGTGCCAGGTCTTTGCCAGATACAGTGCTTGGAGTTTTGCCTAAACAGTTCAATTTTTATCTTAATCAGACCACAGATTTATTTTCCCTTGTGCTCTGAGTTCTTTAAATGCTGCTTGGTAAACTCCACACAAGCTGACATCTGCCTTTTTCAGTTATTGATGCCACTGTGCTCCTGGAAACAATCAAAGTTTTAGAAATTATTTTACACCCTTGCCCACCACATTTTTATTGTGGAGGTCTACAGAGAGCACCTTGAATTTCTTTCATTGATTTCTGTCCAGACATGAACAGTGAATTGTGAGACTTTATATATACATAGTCTTGTGCCTTTCTAAATGATGTCCAATCAATTCAGTTCACTACAGGTGGACTCCAGTCAAGCACTAGACACACCACAATGTGGAGTTCTACAACAAATGAGTCTT
This sequence comes from Polypterus bichir lapradei, assembly GCA_026402145.1. NCBI lineage: Eukaryota > Metazoa > Chordata > Cladistia > Polypteriformes > Polypteridae > Polypterus > Polypterus bichir. The sequence continues at coordinate 55,598,177 of JANRMT010062818.1, read as the reverse complement.
ATATAAATGAGAGATTTCAATTGTGTTTTTTTTTTATCAATTTTAAATTAAACCTACAACACAATTAAGAGTTCAAAATGTGAAGGGGTCTGAATGCTTTCAGATTCCACTGTGTGCCCTTACGTTCAGCATAAAAAGTGTGTCTAGGGATGTATGCCACCAAAAAAGAAACTAAACGGATAGAAATTCTCTTTGCCTCTAGCACTACATTATTGTTGCTTTTGGGACAGAAATGATTTAGATGCAGTGTTTTGGACTGAATGACCGTGTAGAAAAATCTAAATTTGCTGCAGTGACATTTGTTTTCTCTCAAAAACACTATGAACATACAAACACCTTGAAACTCTTAAGTTGGCTCCAGATTAAGAGAATCTGTTATTTTTGATTATTCAGACCACTATTTAATATCTAAGTGGCCTTCAGTGACTTGACTGCTGAGGCTTTCTTAGAGGCCTACTTTAAAAACACTAGGAATATAAGAAGGAAAAATAAATAGATGCACTCTTAAGTCCCAGATTGAGAAAAAACAATAAACATACAGTTTTAAACTTTGGAGGCTTTATTGCCCTGTTTCAACATGCTGTCAGCTGGGTAATCCTGCATTTATTGTTTTGGAACAGACCTCTATTTTCATGACAGAGTTTAAAGTATTCCTGTCAACCCTATTGGGCCTCCCAGTCATAATTTTAAATTTCTCTCACTTGGTGAGAGTTTCTGATCTATTTCTCTCTCTAAAATTCTGTGGCATTTTTGTTCCTTCCCATGGGTCTCCTCCTCTGTGCTTGTATGGATGTGGTCATTTTACCTCCTCAGACATCCTGCACCTTATCTTCAAGGCTCTTTGAACTGACATGAGGACATTGTTAGCCTCTGATTAAGGGACTGTTTGTAATGAAGACATGAAACCACCATCTCCTTCCTTGGACTAAGTTGAATAGCCAGGGTGTAACATCAGATATGACAACACTTTTATAGAGCTGTGATTCAGTCATATTTTGGATTAAAACAAAGCACTGTATGTAGAGAGCTGTTCCGATGGCCGGGTACCCCAGTCATTTCCATACAATACAGTGATGAATATGGGTTAATGTTCCTCACAGGTTAAGAAAACATAATCACAAATATTTGTACATTCAGAAATGTGGTTTTTGAGGTGTTTCTTCAAACCTATTTAGATGCGGAGACTTCTGTGCTAGCAGCTCACCAAAATGAAAGAAACTCTGCTGAGCAGCCTCCATACTTGAAAGCAAAACCACCTAGCATTGTCTTTAATCTGTTTTAAAAATGTGTTTGCTTGCAACAGTTGTGACGGTCTACAAACACTTTTTCAAATGTATTTTATGCATCTTAATTAAATTTACATCTTTATACAACTGAAGCATAGTCAGGCTAAAGTGACTCATTCTGGGTAGCATAGTAAGTAATGATAAAGAATATTTTAGCAGCAGTGCTGTTTTACACCTTGTTGGGTGAAAATTTCACATCCAGAAGATGTGACAAACATAGGACCAATGTTGCCTTCTACCATCTGCTGTGCATCCATTGAATGTCTAAAAGAACCAAGTCATTCAGAAACTCTAATATAGCCAGCAATGTGACTTTCTCCTTATTTTCAACAGGAATTCGGAATACAGTGTGAATTTACCAAAATATATGCATTATGTAATTCAAACTGCTTTGAACTTTAAAATCTCAAAGCTTTTGGATTGAATTCTAAAATTCACAAAAGTATCTCTATTTAAGACCTCAATACATATCCTATTTTTTGTAAATTTCTGAGCAGTGATGGGTCGATGACTTTAAAAACTTTGGACTAGGGATTCAAACACTAATCAACTCTTCATATTAGTGATTGAAAGCTATCCATGAAGTATAAGAATTGGTCCATTTGTTCAATTACAGTGTATAGATTTTTTTTCTCACAAACACACAGATGTACAGCTTTCTAAAAATGCTAAAAAAATATTCCAGGGTTATCTAAATGTGATTTCTTTTGAAAACTAGAAATTTCTTTTTTCATGAAATCAATACTTTGTACTTGGATAAAAAAAAAATGAAAGTTACAAAAGACCTCTGGCATTATCCCCCTATCTTTTCTTTTTGGACACACATATGTCACCTCAGTGGCATAGCTAGATTGCTGAAGGCCTCTCCTGTCTAGCATAACTGTTAGTAATTTTTGTACAACTAGATCCTAGGGGCTGGCTGGGCAGTGGTGTCTGCGACTGCATCACTATCAGATCACACCATGGTGACAAACAAACCAGCTCTCTAAATAGAATTTGTAATAACTTTTTAAATTGCTTTATTACAGCCGCTGTAAGTTAACAAAAATATAATAAATTGTGGGAATGGAATTTGGAAGGTGTGGGAAGTAGTAGTAGTAGTAGTACATAAATATATGTAAAATGTGGAGCCACTTTTCCAAGACAACTTTGTGAACGAAGATGATTAAAATATAACGTAAGCTAGAAAGTAGAAACTGTTCTGTGCTGTAAAATGAAGCAATTTCAATTTGTAACATATTGAAATGACAACACTGGCTGACAGGATACTACTACATAATCGACCTGTTTTGCACAAGTTCTGAGAAAACTGACATCATAAAGTGGTCGTGCTCACAAATCCTCACAGTAGTGACACTAATGCACAGTAAGCCATACTAAGGTACACAATAAAACAGATTACAGATATGTTAAACTGTTAAAGCTTACAAAAATGGAACTGACTGACAAGTTACAAATCATATTACTTATAATATCAATAGTACCTTAAAATACTCGGTCTTGCCTTATGTTGTGCAAAAGTCTCAACAATGTTTAACACGTCAAGTTGTCTGGCATGCTTGTTTTCAATTGAGAGCCAGTAAGTCTGTCTTGCAACAGTGCTCTTCTGAGGTAATTTTTGATGACCCCTGTTTGGTTGACCTTATTGCAATATGAGTCAGATATGCACCAGCCTTTTTGACTTGGATCGCATGGAAATAGTGCAAATGGCTGACTTGGACTTACTGAAATTCACAAATTGTTTATTGTCAGATGTCATTGGTTCCAAGAAATTCGCCTTGTCGGTAGGAAATTGCTTTGTCATATATATTGTTTGCTTGTCTTCAGTAGATTCTCTGGTTTGAACGTTTTCAGCAGATAGCACCTGATCTAAAGCCGTTGTATCGCTACCTGCTTGCAGCTTTTGCAATGATTCGCTAGCTTCAGCATTCTCAGTTCCTACCACTGGCCCTTGCTCAGTTTTGAGGAAGGCAGAAATTTTAGTAAGCTTATCATTTTTCAATTCCTGTTACAGGCATGCCTTATGTTTAGCAGCACCACTATTATAATGTTTGCCAGATCCGCTGCCAATGGCCAACATGGCATTGTATGGCGAGAATATAAAAAGCATCAAATTGTTCAAATATTCTGCGTTTGCTGAATAACAGAGACCACAACTTAACAGAATCGCTTTGATTTACCGTTTACAAGTTTGAACTTCGAAAACTGTTGACATCAAATCCAAGTGCAAAAGTAACAGTTATTTATGATAATATTGTATATTTTTAGAAAATTAGAACACTCTAGATGAGAACAGGCCATTCAGCCCAATAAAGCTTGCCAGTCCTATCCACTTATTTCTTCCAAAAAAACAAACTCAAGTTTTGAAAGTCCCTAACATCTTACTGTCTACCACACTACTTGGTAGCTTATTCCAAGTGTCTATCGTTGTCTCTCTATTATAAAAAAAAATCCTGTGGAATGAATGACAAGTAGACGATACGTCATCTTCACGTTAACATCATGAAAGACAAATAAAAGAACCGCGAGACGAAAGAGAATGGGCAAAAAAAAACAGTAGTGTAAAGGGAAGCAGCACACACGGATACAGGTGTCTCAGTGCACATCATTCAATGCACAAAACATAGATTTACACAATAATGGAACATACACTATGAGAATCTGTGGACCCGCAACAGTTAAAACAACGACAAGTTTAATTTCAAAGAAAACACAATTCAGTCAGGTGTATATTTATGATGACGGAGAAGCGATCACGATGCGAGCAGCAGAGACACAAAGTAGGAAAAAGGACAGCGGCTGTAAAGGCTTTAAAAAGATCGTATGGCAGCGCAACAGCAGCCCCCAACCCGCCCCCTTGCAAGCAGCGGTATACGTCCAGTAAGAAAGAATTTAACTGCGCCCGGGGTCGTAAATAAAAGAACCAGGCAGTGACCCATCATTTAAAACAACTCCACAGACATCTAACCTAGCAGTTGTTGGATTGCATCTGTCAGACAAGCATCATGTGCTCCCAGCTATTAAAACAACAACAAGAGACAAGCAAAACGTGCAGCTCACCAGCAGCAGGAAGACCGCAAATGATGCGATGACATATCCCTAGCATGTGTTCAGCCGCCCCTCCCCTTCACAATGCGAGCAGCGTTATACGTCTGAGGAGGAAGAGATGTAACCACGCACTGGGCCGAAAATAAAGGACAAGTATTGTTTTTACAAAAGTTTTTAAAGTAAAAGTGAAAATAATGTATATGTAACAATTCCCAAGAAAATAACAATCTTTTTAAATTGTATACTGCCTGCCTAAGGTAAAGTCATCCCTGATGGAGGATCGCAGGAATCATGGGAAAGAGGAGTCCTTTCATCGGGTTAGCGCTATTTCGATGTGGAATGGCCAAATGGGAGAGGCAGCTTGATGAATGAGGTCTCTAGGACTCTAAACAAATCCAAATCATATCATGTGATATCATCTAATGTGAAACTCTACTCCGTACTTCTTGAATTTTTATTTTTATACTGTATTGAGGATTTATTCTGTTTTGTGTATTGTACTGTATTGTATTGACCCCCTTCTTTTTGACACCCACTGCATGCCCAACCTACCTGGAAAGGGGTCTCTTTTTGAACTGCCTTTCCCAAGGTTTCTTCATTTTTTTTTGGGAGTTTTTTTCTGGTCGTCTTAGATAGTCAATCCTGGGGGGCTGTCAGGAGCCAGGGCCTGTTAAAGCCCATTGTGGCACTTCTAGTGTGATTTTGAGCTATACAAAAAATAAATTGTATTGTATATCCAGTAAACCAAACATGGGGGTGGGCGAGCGAAGCCTGCTAGTTTGTGTAAACAAAACCTTCCTAATATTTGTGCGAAATTTACCCGTAATAAGTTTCCAGCTGTGTCCCCTTGTTTTTGATGAACTAATTTTAAAATAACAGTCTCGATCCACTGTACTAATTCCCTTCATAATTTTAAACACTTCAATCATGTCACCTCTCAATCTTCTTTTGCTTAATCTGTATAGGCTCAGCTCTTTTAATCTTTCGTCATAATTCAACCCCTGTAGCCCTGGAATCGGCCTAGTCGCTCATCTCTAGACCTTTTCTAGTGCTGCTATGTCCTTTTGGTAGCCTGGAGACCAAAACTACACACAGTACTCGAGATGAGGCCTCACCAGTGCATTATAAAGGTTGAGCAGAACCTCCTTGGACTTGTACTCCACACACCGTGCTATATAACCTAACATTCTGTTAGCCTTCTTAATGGCTTCTGAACACTGTTGGGAAGTCTATAGCTTAGAGACCACTATGACTCCTAAATCCTTCTCATACAGTGTACTCTTGATTTTCTGACCGCCCATTGTGTATTCAAACCTAACATTTTTACTTCCTATGTGTAATACTTTACATTTACTGACATTACATTTCATCTGCCACAAATCTGCCCAAGCCTGTATGCTATCCAAGTCCTTCTGTAATGATATAACGGATTCCAAATTTTCTGCTAATCCACCTATCTTGGTATCACCAGGTTGTTACTTATATTCCTATCTAAATCATATATATAGCAGTGGCCCTAGCACTGACCCCCGGTGGAACACCACTCTTAACATCGGCCAATTCTGAAGAGGTTCCTCGCACCATCAGCCTCTGCTTCCTGTGTCTGAGCCAATTCTTCACCCATCTAAAAACATCATACTGAACTCCCACTTCTAATTTGATGGCCAACCTCACATGTGGCACCTTATTAAATGGTTTCTGAGTCAAGATAAATAATATCATATGCTCCACTTTGATCGTATCCTTTTGTTGCTGCCTCATAGAATTCCAGCATGTTGGCAAAACACAACCTTCTTCTTCTGAACCCATGCTGACTGTTCAGAATAACTCCTGTCCTTGCCAAGTGTTGCTCAATCTTATCCTTAATAATTACTTCCATTAATTTTCCTGTGATGCATGTTAAGCTTACTGGCCTATAGTTGCTTGGATCTGCCCTGTCACCCTTTTTTTATATAATGGGATAATATTTGCCATTTTCCAGTCCTTCAGAATCTCTCCATTGTGCAGTGACTTCCTAAAAATATGTGACAAGGGTTTATATATGTACTCACTAGCCTCCTTAAGAACTTGAGAATAAATGTGATCTGGTCCTGGTGACTTGTTTGATTTCAGCTTATTTAATCTGAGCAGCACTTCTCCCTCTACAATTTCCATATCCCTCAGTTCCTCCTTAGTTTATCTTAGGTTATCCACTTGCTCACTTGTGAACACCTCAGAAAAATGTAAGTTTAGGGCATCCACTATTTCATTGTCTGTATCTTTTAATTCCCCTTTACTATTTCTCATGCACTTGACCTCCTCCTTGACTGTTCTTTTACTACTAAACTACTGAAAGAATCTCTTAGGGTCTTCTTTTGCCTTATCTGCTATATTCCTCTCCAACTTTCTTTTAGCCTCCCTGATATCCTTCTTAATGGTTGCCCTCATGTTCTCATATGCTCTACGATTCACTTTTCAGTCATTAGTCTTATATGCTTTATAAAGCAGTTTTTTCCTTTACAACTTATTAATCCACCGTGGAGTTTTTTTTATTTCCTATTAATTCCAAATTTAGGTATATATCTGCCCTGCATTACATGTAAAACATTTTTAAACCTGTTCCACTGCTCCTTGACTGTCTACACACTTAAAAGCTTATCCCAGTGTATCCTACTTAGACATTGTTGCATCTGCTCAAAATTAGCCCTACCAAAGTTCAACTTAACAATTTTAGTCTTTGCATCTGCACTCTTACAAAATACTGAGAGTTGTATTACATTATGGTCACTTGACCCTAGTGGTTCAATCACCTCTGCACCCTCAATTCTATTCTGATTATTACAAAATACTAAATCCAAACAGGCTTCACCCTGTGTTGGTGCTTTAACATGCTGTGTTAAAAAACAGTCACTGATTACTTCTAAAAACTCCTGCTCTTGTACTCCTCCATCTGCAAGGTTATCCCAGTTAATATTTGGATAATTTAAGTCCCCCATGACTATAATATCTCCCTGAAAACTTGCCTTTTTGATATTACTAAAAAGATATGTGTTGAAGTTGCTGTTTGAATTGGGTGGTCTATAACACACTCCTAAAATAAGACCTCTTTCCCTAATATTTTTCAGGCGAAGCCACTAAGATGGGGATCATTATCCAACTGAAATGGACTTGCATTTAAATTCTGTTCGGCATAAACAGCAACCCCACCTCCTTTTCTGTTCTGTCTATCCTTCCTAAAAAATGTGTATCCCTCTCTTACACTCATCCCTATATTTTGTTATTTAGCCAGGTTTCCGTCATTGCTATAATATAATTATGCTCTGGTACATACAAGTCCAACTCGCGTACTTTATTTTTGATACTTCTAGCATTAAGGCAAGCTATTTTTAATGTGTTACTCCTTCTACATTTAAATGTTTGCTTAGAATTTACATTACTACGTATTTTTATTTCTACACTATTGTTTGTTCCTCCATGTATAGATCTAAACCTGGCCTGTCCTAAACTCCCTGCCCCCCCCATTCCCTAGTTTAAACAATCCTCGAGTAGCCTACACATACACCTTCCCAATACATTGGTGCCCCTCCAGTTCAGATGTAACCTGTCATGGTGGAACAGGTTCCATCTTTTCCAAAAGGAGTCCCAATGCCCCATAAACCTATACCCTTCTACCCTGCACCAAGATTTGAGCCATGCATTAAGCCTTCTAGTCTCCTCAATCTTACCTGGACTGGTGCGTGGCAAAGGCATTACTTCGGAGAAGACTACCTTGTCAGTGTTGCCCCTGCTTGGCACCTAACTCTTTGAATTTGGATCACAGAACTGACAGACTACCCTTATGTAAGTCATTTGTTCCAACATGGACAATGACAACTGGATCCACCCCCGCTCTGGCCAAGAGCCTATCCACTCTTCCAGGGAGGTCTCTCACCTGTGCACCCAGAAGGCAACACACCATGCAATACTCTCTCTCATCTCTCTGGAGCACACCTGCTCTTCAATCCCCCTAATGACTTAGTCCCCAACTATCACTATCTCTCTTTTTGGGAAATGGTTTTGAGGTGGCCCATTGGGGCTCCTTATCCCTGCCTACCAGCTCAGAATTATCAGAGACACCATCCAGCTCTGCAAGGATATGATAACGGTTTGACACTTCTAATTCTGGGGTTGATGCCCCCGGACAGTGTGCATCCTTTACCTTACGCCTTGTGACCGTGACCCACCTATTTCTACCTGTCTGGTCTGGAATCTCCTCCCGCACTACCTTGGGGGGTGTGCACTATCTCTCTAAAGGACACCTGGGCCAAGTCCGCCAATTCTCTATTACAATGCAGGTCAGCCAACTCCTCCTCCAATTCAGTGACCCTGAGCTCGAGGTGCTGGATCAGCTGGCATCTCTGGCAGATGTAGCCCTCATAGACAACTGGCTGTTCCAAACCATCATCTAAAAAGTCCAACAGGACTTGCATTGCACTGGCCTCATTATTAAAATTTGATTTGGGATTAGTAAAACTGCCTTAACTTTTTTTTCTTAAAATTAAATAATTTAACTTAAATGGTAACACTAAGATCTGCTACAGATATTTTACACCTTTTCCCCTTAAGCTCCTATACTGTTCTCCCTCTCAGCTATTTGTCTTTCTGTGAGGTTAACTTTACTTTTCTCTGTCTCTTCTAACTTTGCGCTCCTCTTATTTATAAGCTGTCCACTCACACTGTTTGTATTCCCCCGTATTAATGAACCCTTATGCTGTCGCCCGCTTAACTGTTCTACTTCTGGACTGCTAAGGACTGTTCAATCTAAAATAAATAAAACTTTACTATCTTATCTGCTCCTACAGCCCCTCGTGCCTGATTGGCATCTTAATGCTGGCCGCTTGGCTGCTCACTGTTGAGCCTTCCCCTTTACTGCTTTGAAGTCAACCACTGCCATTTTCTTTTCTTTTCTTTTAAACTGAGGAATCGCTGTTACGATGACTTGGTTATTTGCTTACAAATGGTGATATCAGTTACTGCTGCTTTGTACCCTGCCTCCTTGGATGCTAGTTCAAATACAGAGAACAAGTACAAGTATCATTTCCAAGCGTACCTCCAAACATCCAGCTACTTTTGCTCTTGCGTGGGTGAAAAAAAAGCAAAAAAAAAAAACCTTCTAAAGTGAAAAAAGCTTTAAAAATTCCCACACGGTTCCTTAGCAGTAACCAAAACCCAAGTTTTAAGAGCAAAATGTATTTTTTTATTTAAATCTCACACCACAGAACAGACCAAAAACTCTCAACAGCCTCTAGCATTTGCAAAGCACACATCAGCCTTGTGACCCAGGAATATTTATATTATTCATGTGATGTCCTTCAATACTTCATTCACGTCTGCTATGGCACAACAAAGGTCTCCAAATTTGGGAATGTGCACTTCTGTGTTAGGTGGACTAAGCCGTGTTGTACCTCCGATTATGCTCCGAGCCTCTGAACTACCAAAGTCTAAATTCTTGTAAATGATAGGTCTGTCAAATACGTAATATCGTTATGGATTGGATTGGACTTGCCTGGTGATAATTCACAATTTCAATAACATGTTTGCACTATTAACTCAGTGAGCTGTGCATGTGATTTAAGTTATAAAAAAAAAAAAAAATCTATACAGCCCTGAGTGGGCCCTCCAAGCTTGTAGGCTGTTTTGCTTTGCACAATCTGCATAATCCATTGTTACGCCATAGCGTCCCCTGCCGTCTTCCTTTCTTTCCTGCAGTATTCCTCTGTTACCTCAAATCTTTCTTCTTTTAGACCTTTCTAGTCTTCAGCTCAAGCTCTCGGAATGCAAGTTATTCTGTTTGGGTACCCTGGCAGCCAAGCAATTATTGCCTCCTGTTGGGAGACACCTGAATGTGTCACTGACGACAACTGGCATTCCTCATTCTACAAGTTTAAACATTTGGAGTTGTCTGCAGTGCAGATTAATACTGCTTCCAGTAATGTAATTGAATCCTGGTCTGCTGTTGCTCAATTGTGTAAACCTCCGCTTGTAACTCCTTTTTATTTATTTATTTATTTTTTAATATAAAATCCCTTGGTTCCAGCTGGGTGGGAGAGGATGGTTGGGTTACTTTGTATGCTATGTCCGTTTATTGATATATCCTGTCAATTTGTCGAACCTGCACATATTTGGGCATGTGGGAGGAAAACCATAGTTGACACATCGAGAACATGCAAACTCTTTGCTGCCTGAGCTAAAATGCCTGAAGCAGATTTTACAGAGGAACTCGAGGGTACAAGTCAATGCCAGTGTTCAGCAGATGGGTTTGGAGTCTTGTGTGGTAGATCTGATATTTGTAATAGCCATCAGGTCTGTTTATTTTTTTTGTGTTTTTTCAGTTACTTACACAATAACCACTTGGATGCACATGCCACCTTCAACACACAACGCTTAGCCACAATGCCACTGAGTGAATTCCCAGACTTCAACAGATGCATACAAAGGTGGTAAATTTCAGTCATTTGACATACCAGTATTTGTTTACAAATGAATTTGTCATTTCACAATGTTGTCACGATATGAGGACAGTAGTGATGAGTATTATAGTCTTTTTTTGGCTAATGCTAATACAATGCTGTCCATTTTGTCTTTGTCTCCATCCTCCTCTTCCCTGAAACAACAGGTGAGGCTAACTGATGCATCTGGATTTGGCCCGGTAGGAATAAGTTTGGGTAGGGCCCTGCTTCTACTCCAAGGTTTATTCCAACTTATGCCTGATTCTCGTAGTAGGAGAAGCAAGGTCAAAACATGGAACCCTTGTGGGAATGAATTATATCGGGGTTAATATCACATTTTAAAGAAAAATCTGCACGTGTATCTAGTTTATATTTAGCTGATATGCTAATGATAACTTACAAGGCTTTAACAGTTCTTTGCTTTAGACAGTTTTCTAAGGATTGCATGCACACAACACCTGTGAAAACCTGTGAATTCATCTGTAGCAAACTAATTTTAAAACCTGGCCCTGAGTAAGATGTAAGAAATGACACCACAGTTCTAAATGTGTCAGACTATGGTGAGCCAAAATGGAAGCAACTTCAAACCGAAAAGATATTTTTATCCTTATAGGTTGCTAAATTAAGTGCTAAAATCTGAGAGTAATGTGTTTTTTTTTTTTTTTTTTTTTTTTTTTTTTTTTTCTTCGCAAGCACAGGTTGAGGAACAATATTTTTAAAAACGCACAAGCTAAGTTTTTTTTTTTTTGTTTTCCTTTTTATACATAAACAAATACATTATTTGAACAATTCCAGATGCCTCAGACAAATTATTCTGACTAAGGAGTTGTGGTCAAAGCTTATTTCCTTGCCCCTGCCCCCCTGTTAGATTGTGTCTTAATAATTTCACATCTCTTGAACTTACCTTTTCTGACTGAGGTCATCAATCCTGATGCATTTGGTGCAACTACATCTCTTTGACATTTTCCTATTTAACTTTAAAATGTAATTTCATGTAAAAATGTAATTTTTCAACTATGTCATGCTGATACCTTTTTAATTTTAATAGCGTTTTTTTTTTGTTCAGAGGATTAATTAGTCTAAAGATTTTATGGCATCTTGTATATCTTTCCCCATTACACTACAAAAAGGTGTTGAGGGAGTGCACAGAGAAAAATGAATGAAGTAAATGTGAAAAATGTGTTAATAAAAAAAAAATACATATTGTTGGCCAGTAGGTGTCATCTTGGCATAAATGATGTGGGCTTACTGTCAACAGGCCAGTGGGAACACTATTATTTTTTTTCCTTTCAAGAATGCACTCTTGTAATGATAAATAACTGAACATTAAGTTATTGCAGAAAGTTCAAATGAACCAGGAGGAGGAGTAAATTACAAGCGTATGTTAGAAATTCTTATGTTAAATATAATAACATAACATGCTTGCATAAATTTGGCATAGTTTACCTTGAGAATTTTTGTGTGCATTAAAATAACACATTTTCTATTGATTCAATTTCTCTATTATATTTTTGGTGAGGAGGAGTCCAATCTGGGTATTCTCTTTTATTTTTATTTATTAATTTTTATTTTGTGTGCTGAAAGCTTTTGACAGATTAATTATAGCATTTTTGGTTATTTGTAAAGGGATTAGGCCATAATCACCAGTCATGGGATTTGTTTCTTATTTGTGGCAGAAGGGTAAAGATTCTTGTTGCAATAAATTCCCCAGTACATGTTTTTTAGTGGCAGTATTTCTGTGTAAACACATATAATGTTCGTATTGGCATTTGTTTGCTACACTGCTTATTGTGATCCTTAATTAGGGCAAAATTAGTCACAGTCTGTAATAAATAAAGCAGCAACTGAGTTGGTTAAGAGAGTTGCGTTATAAAATGAAAGACTGACATGAGTCACAACCCACAGTCACTTACATTAATATCCTCGTGCAGGAGTGGAGTCAATTGCAAATCATTCACCAGCAATAAGATAATGGAAAAAAAAATCAAGTTTGTAAGTACAGATGAACCTTTATTGCACTAAAAGGCTGAAGATAAAATTATAGAGTTGAATATACAGTAAGCTGCTAATATCCATAGTAAAATTAAAATTACAAGCTCAGAAGAAAAGCAGATATGCAGGCGGCATTGCCTTTACTTGTTAAAATTTGAAATCATCTGAAGTATCTATTTAACAGTACTTAAAGTGGTGTGAAAAACTATTTGCCCCCTTCCTGATTTCTTATTCTTTTGCATGTTTGTCACACAAAATGTTTCTGATCATCAAACACATGTAACCATTAGTCAAATATAACACAAGTAAACACAAAATGCAGTTTTTAAATGATGATTTTTATTATTTAGGGAGAAAAAAAATCCAAACCTACATGGCCCTGTTTGAAAAAGTAATTGCCCCCTTGTTAAAAAATAACCTAACTGTAGTGTATCACACCTGAGTTCAATTTCCGTAGCCACCCCCAGGCCTGATTACTGCCACACCTGTTTCAAGCAAGAAATCACTTAAATAGGAGCTGCCTGACACAGAGAAGTAGACCAAAAGCTAGACATCATGCCAAGATCCAAAGAAATTCAGGAACAAATGAGAACAGAAGTAATTGAGATCTATCAGTCTGGTAAAGGTTATAAAGCCATTTCTAAAGCTTTGGGACTCCAGCGAACCACAGTGAGAGCCATTATCCACAAATGGCAAAAACATGGAACAGTGGTGAACCTTCCCAGGAGTGGCCGGCCGACCAAAATTACCCCAAGAGCGCAGAGACGACTCATCCGAGAGGTCACAAAAGACCCCAGGACAACGTCTAAAGAACTGCAGGCCTCACTTGCCTCAATTAAGGTCAGTGTTCACGACTCCACCATAAGAGAGAGACTGGGCAAAAACGGCCTGCATGGCAGATTTCCAAGACGCAAACCACTGTTAAGCAAAAAGAACATTAGGGCTCGTCTCAATTTTGCTAAGAAACATCTCAATGATTGCCAAGACTTTTGGGAAAATACCTTGTGGACTGATGAGACAAAAGTTGAACTTTTTGGAAGGCAAATGTCCCGTTACATCTGGCGTAAAAGGAACACAGCATTTCAGAAAAAGAACATCATACCAACAGTAAAATATGGTGGTGGTAGTGTGATGGTCTGGGGTTGTTTTGCTGCTTCAGGACCTGGAAGGCTTGCTGTGATAGATGGAACCATGAATTCTACTGTCTACCAAAAAGTCCTGAAGGAGAATGTCCGGCCATCTGTTCGTCAACTCAAGCTGAAGCGATCTTGGGTGCTGCAACAGGACAATGACCCAAAACACACCAGCAAATCCACCTCTGAATGGCTGAAGAAAAACAAAATGAAGACTTTGGAGTGGCCTAGTCAAAGTCCTGACCTGAATCCAATTGAGATGCTATGGCATGACCTTAAAAAGGCGGTTCATGCTAGAAAACCCTCAAATAAAGCTGAATTACAACAATTCTGCAAAGATGAGTGGGCCAAAATTCCTCCAGAGTGCTGTAAAAGACTCATTGCAAGTTATCGCAAACGCTTGATTGCAGTTATTGCTGCTAAGGGTGGCCCAACCAGTTATTAGGTTCAGGGGGCAATTATTTTTTCACACAGGGCCATGTAGGTTTGGATTTTTTTTTCTCCCTAAATAATAAAAACCATCATTTTAAAAACTGCATTTTGTGTTTACTTGTGTTATATTTGACTAATGGTTAAATGTGTTTGATGATCAGAAACATTTTGTGTGACAAACATGCAAAAGAATAAGAAATCAGGAAGGGGGCAAATAGTTTTTCACACCACTGTAAATGGTATTTAACATTGTAGTCTGCTAAAGGCAAATCTATATTTAAAAACCTGTCTGGATTTTTTTTTTTTTTTTCAGTTCTAACTGAACATATATTTATTCATTTTTATTTGTTTATTTAATTATCTATTGATCATACAGCGTTACATATCACTTTATTCTTTTGGGCGGAGTGGTGGCTCTGAGGGTAAGGATCTGCGCTGGTGTCCCGAAGGTTGCTGGTTCGAATCCCTGTCACTGCCAAAAGAGATCCTACTCTGCTGGACCCTTGAGCAAAGTCCTTAACCTTCAATTGTTCCAGGGGCGCTGTACAATGGCTGACCCTGTGCTCTGACCCCAAGGGGTATGCGGAAAACCAAGTAATTTCCTTTGGGATTAATAAAGTATAATAAAATAAAAATAAAAAAAATTCTCAAATCCGTTTAATCCAGGTCAGGGATAATCCTGGATGCAGCACTGAGCATAGGCAGTTGGAGAACAATGTGCAAACTCCACGCAGACAGCCACATGAACAATGAATGGATTCGGTCATTTACAGAATGGAAACAATCAGCAAGACTGGCAGCTTTACATATTTAGCAAGGCAGGGAAATGTGCTGATGAATATATTTTTGGTTTAAGATACCAGTGGTTATGAAATACGCAAAGTCAAATCTTTAGAAGACTTGTGCCACACTGCACACACAAATGATGAGGACAATGAAGACTTAACTACCTGAAAGAAGTGGATCCCATTAAGGATGTCGCATTGTGTCATTTTAATTGTTCCACAGCTCATGATAGATAGACTTTAATCATTCAGTTTATTGCTTTTTAAATTCTCCTGCTTTCCTGAAACACCTAGCGAACTAAACACTGAGGGGCTCACAGATGAGTAAAGCTAGGGTCAAGTCTTGTTTCCCAACCCAAATATATTCAGATTTAGAGGGCATTTATCAGAAGCCATATGGAGAGATGCAGCTGTCTGACCTGGGTGTGGCCTGATGTGCGCTTGATCCACAATCCTCTTTTTTTCGGTAACCCTGTGATGTTGTTAAACATTGCTCCTGACGGAAAGTCACATGAAGTTTTCAGGTCTGAAAACACCTTTTTTGACAACTGTGCATTTTAATCTTGGGAATTCAGAATAATGCCAGCATCGTCAGATTTAGCTTGGCACACATGTAAATACTCCTTGCAATACGGTCTAGTGTGGTTCATGTGTTGTTTAATGAATGTATGTTCCAAAAATCCCAAGGGCCGCTCAAAGTTCGAATCCTTCTAAAAAATTCAAATGTGCACTCCACCTGACAACAAGCCATAAGGATTCAAATGTTTAATTCTGCAAAAACAAAAAGGTGTAGTTTTTTTGTTGTGTGAAGAAAACTGATTTTGGAGAGTGAGTCAGTTTGGCCTAGTGGCTGAAAGGCTTGAGTGGAAAGATGAAGACTGTGAATCACTGATGAGAGAGCCACTTAAATGGCCTCTGCACTCTTTCTATCAGAATAGAGCTGTTAGTCTCTAAAGCAAACATACTTTGCACAATCTCCCTGCATCCCTGCAAAGTGATCCTGTAATCTCAGATTCTCTTCCTCCTCCTGGACCTTCTACCAGATGTAGGGGTCAGCAGTCATCCGTCTCCCCCTTTGGGATTAGACAGACTACATTTTGGCTTTGATTTGGTTGTACATATTAGTTGTCACAGATACATTTTGAATCTTGAGGCTTCACATTCCTCCTTTTTATAGTTTGTCATATCAGCTGAATTCTTGCAGCCCAGTTACAGTAAATTGGCAGCCAATGGATGAACTTTTCTTGCTAAGCCTTTCCTTATGATTCTGGAGGAAACACAACAGCAAAAGCAAACTGTATGGTGTCTGCCCATTTCTTTGCCTCTGGGTGCTAAATTGCTCTTGAAAAATGTGACATTTGTTAGTACTGCATGATTTAACTTCCTAAACGTGAATGTAGCCATGACACAGGAAAGTGACCCAGTTCTGATGCAAGAGGACACATTTTGCTTAAATGACTACATCTGACAAAATAGATTAACTTTGGACTGGATTGTGTTTGAACAAGGGTTTACTTTTCAAATTCAATTCTTTTTTATATTGTTTATCTCCTATTGACGATCTCAGAAAACTCATTGGCAAACATGATGTATTTAAAATAGGACAGCATAGTGAGATGCAGGTTGGTACTGGGCACAACTCATAGCCTCTCTACCATCAGGTATCTACTAGGTATAGGGAGTAAACAGTTTTATAACTCTGTAGCTGAGTTTGGAAGATGATTCTGTGTATTGGACAGGCAGCCAATGTAGGTGGGTCTGCTGAGAGGGTATATAATCATTGTGGTTTAATCAGTTCAAGACTTTAGTAGCAGCATCAGGAGCCATTAATACTTTGTGAAGAAAGACCTTTAGAAATAAAATGGGAAGTTGTCTGTGATAAAAGTATTATCAATATAACCCAGGTACCCAATCAGTTAAGGAAGGGTTAAACTCTGGTGATGTTTTGTAAATAAAAAATAAGTTATTAATTGTGGCCTAAATATGTAAAGCAGATGTCTGGCACTCATCATGCATGATTTCAGAATGGTCAGAATTTTTTTAAAATAAGTGCATAAAATTTAGCAAGAAAGGTTCAAGATGAATTGCTTGTGTGATGTCAGGGAAATAATTCATTTCTGTTTGGGTTGATTTGGATGACTTTTTAAGACCACCATCTAGGCACTGCAGTCACTGAGCTAGGCAGTATGTATTAATGAGTGCAAAGAAGAAACATTTAATGTTGCAGAAACTTGCTAATTCCTCATTTTTCCATACAACAGCCAGCCTGAGCACTCTGGCATAAGATTTACTTTTTTATCCCCCAATGTTGTGGTGAATGTTACAAACATTCATTAATGACACAAGTTACAGGTCTGCATTCCATAACATTGCATGAAATCTGGAGAGACAAAAATATATTGAAACTTTAGGAACAACTTTGGGGTTTTTATGATTTTATTTTATTTTTCTCCAATACAAAAATTGCTGGACATCCTGTGACTCCTGACTGATTATCTCAACAGATTTTATTCATGTGTGTTTTTTAACACAGCCTGATGTGTATCTAGGGTGGGTTTTCTTTTCATTTCTGTGCTGAAGGATCTGGTGAATGACACTAAAAATAAATTAACAAAGACCAAAACATCACAATTCTAATACTTACCCAACTGAGTCTTTCAGTTTGGCATTTTGATTTAATATTTACTTTTTTTAAATACATCTTTGACTACCATACCTAAAGGTATTATGTTTTTGATTTTTCACTTCTTATTTTAACATGGTAATTGCTGTGACCTTCCTCAATAATGCAGCGCATGTCTACTTCTTTCATGGAGCACCTGCTCCAGATGGTTCTTTCGTGTTCACTAGTGTCCTGCAGTCTGTGTTGCTTTTAAACTTTTACTGAAGTTGTTGGCCAGCACTTCACCTCTGGACAAATTGGGATGCAAAAATTTTTTCATATAGTTAATCAGTTGAAAAACTCTTGGCTCTGACCCAGAAAATGCTACAGAAATCAAATTTGCTATTCAAACCACCAACCTATTTATTAATTATTTTTGACTCTTTATTTGTGACTAAAAGTGCTCTTAAAGATTTCAGTGGTGAGCACAATGGCAGGCACAGAGCTATTAACGCACCCCATCGATTGTCTGAAACTCTACCTCATGTCCTCATGTTAAAGCTGATTAAAGTCTTTGTGATGTGAGTTTATTTTCACATTCTGTTGATTTTTAGGTAAGTTGGTACATACAGGGAGCTTTTGATCAACATATCTTAAGCTGCACGCTTAAACTCCTTAACCTACTATAGTATTTTTCTTTTTGGATTTAACCTCTTTAAACCCGTAATCTTTCTGATTCTGAGGGATTTGACACAGAGTGTGGCTTCACGTGTATGCAGCTCACACTGAGTCAGATACACAACATATCCATATTAACTGTGTCTTAT
The DNA here is from genome assembly GCA_026402145.1 of Polypterus bichir lapradei. Lineage (NCBI taxonomy): Eukaryota > Metazoa > Chordata > Cladistia > Polypteriformes > Polypteridae > Polypterus > Polypterus bichir. The sequence continues at coordinate 55,579,605 of JANRMT010062818.1, read as the reverse complement.
TAGTGCCTTGAATGCTGAATTTGGAAATTCATAGTCAATGCATTCCTTGGCAACTGATGCTCTGGAATTGAGCTAAATATGAAGGTGGCAAAAGCATTTAAGGTTTACTTTTAATCTAAAACTTGTTTTTACTTAATCTTCTTCATGCCAGTGAGTCTCTGAAATTAAAACTGCCCTTATAATGAACAGTCTTTGTCTCTCCCAGGAGTGACCCCACTGGCCTCAGCCTCCATTTGGTTTCTCTTTGCACGCCACAGTACCATTCTAATTTGACAATGTTTACATAGGCAGCAGTGAAGAATAATAGATGTGGGGCATTACTGTGGTCTGTGTATTTAGTAAGCCTAGAACACAAATAATCTTTTTGAAATCTGATTGTTTCTTACACAATACGTATTTTATTATCACTATGCTACAGCACTAATTTTTCCTTTTTTATGCATTTTTGTTTTCATTCCTGTGCTATATAAATTTTCAAAGTACAGTATTTCTTTGGCTCTACCGGGAAACCACAAAAAGGTTCTTTGTTCCCTGAGATTCCTAGAAAAAGGGTTCTTGAACTTCCCAGTTTGACACTGACTATTTTATTGTACCAATACAGTGTTGTCATAAAAAGCTGGACACACTGAAGCACTACAGCTGCTGACTTACTCAACCCTGAGACATTTGAACTTTAGCTTTCACTCTCCAAAATTCTACATTCTCTGACAACACCAGTAGAAGACAACAGCCGAGCACTGAGAAGACCCCAGCTAACTCTGCAATCATCTTTTATTAGGGAGTCCTCCTGCAATGCATGATTATAGGTTTGCATGCTGAAAGATTCTCTAATATAAGCCAAGTACAAACTTCTTTGTGTCATGACTGATTTGTAGTGTTGTGGTAATATTGCCACTGTTGTGGCTTTGAGGTGGCACAGTATGCAAAGCAAACTTTTTCCATAGTGCAATTCCCAGCACTGAGGCTTATCTGTGCATGGAGCTAACACTTGCTGTTTGACGCAGTTCATTCTAAGTTGTTCTATCAAATTGAGAATGATGGTGGAAACTTAGAAAAATAAGTGGATATTAAATACCTATTACACTATGTCAGCTTGTCATAGTACATTGGCAGATAGTTACGGTACAGGCTACCTGCTACAGAGGCTTTTGTTCATCTTGGGTGGTTAGGCCCATATCTGTCCATACCATGCCTGGCGGACAAGCTGTAGCATGAGCTTAGAGTAAATCTGATCAATTACAGGGGTGCATTGACACTCTTAACCAGGTCGGTGAATTGAAATTCAAAAGAGTGTAATGTTGTTCAGCCTCTGAGCCTGTTACAAACCAGTGATGGCACCTGCAATTAAGAAACACAGGCCCCCTGGGCTACACTAGATGTGCTTTAGCTCAGCCGCTTAAGGCTGCTTGTCTGTCTTATCTCCAGTGTTTAGTTCCATTTAGGGTATCCTAAGGGTAAGCCTGATTTTGGTTCTGGCATTTGGATTAACCTGAATCACTTGAAATCTTCCATGGCTGGTTAGGGCTCTTCATCTTTCCTGTAGTATGGCTGTAACTACTCCTGATTTTTGAGTAGAAGCAGAATGTTTTTAATTTAATGAAAATAATTTCTAATTACATTTAGATATTAAATTAATTTAATATCTAGAGGCACTTTTCTCTACTTTTCCTCCTCTGAGTAAAATGTTATTCTTTCTTTCCTCATCTGTGCAATTACTGAAGGCATAAATCATGCCGACTTGATGCATGCACGCTAGAGTGTGTTCAGGGGACTTTTGATATTGCCTGGCATTTTGAACAAAGCCAGAGAAATGTTAAATCATGACAGGGTAGAAGAAAGACAATCTGCCTGTATGTACAGTAGTTGTTTCTGTTCTCTCACTCCCTTGTGTAATTCACTTTGAAATACATTTTTTGAATTTTTGTTGTGGATTCAAGTTTAGATTTAAGTATGTGGTTAATTGCAACTTGTTGGCTCGAAGTGCTTTCATATTTTGGAAGAAAAACAACCAAATGTATACTGTATACCACATGGCAAAATATAAACTTGGTATTAAAATAGAAACAGTCAAGAAGCATTTTGAGGAAAGAGAAGGAAAGCACATTAAATCTCTAAGGACTGTGAGGTCTAATGGTTTCCCTGGAAGGCATGAGGCATGCGTTATGGTCAGCTTATAACTGGAGGCCAAAGAAGCTGCGAACACAATCGGACCTCCTAAAGATTGCAGGTTTTGCATGTCAAACCCAAGGCTTCATGAAATGAAGATTAATAGAGTAGTGTAACTTCTCAGTAGAGTGAAAGGATATAATGCTGGGTGCTTCTGACTTTTGGCTGGCACAGTGATACACAGCACAGTGTGTTGTATCGGTGGCAGTGAAAGTGCCATTTGTCTCATTTGACTGGTTTGTGTTAGTAGGGCCTGAAATCACTGCTGTCACATTCCATTAAATATCCAATTGCGGCATGCGCAGGAGACACTGTAGCGCATTACATTACGTAACTTGATCTTTATTAGACCTGCTGCCTCCACTGGCCTCAAGCAATCTTGTAGACTTCGTAGAGTGCAGGACTTTTAGCCCTCATTATCTGAACAAGGCAGGCCTTCCATAAATCTACAAATGGCATTGCACGCTAAGGCATCCTCTGTCTAAGTTTTTATGTAAAAACTGCTGGCACTTTGCAGAGGAAATTGCTTTCCAAGCCTTTGCAGATGTACACGGCAGCTTCCCATTGTTGTCCACTCTCTTTGGTTGCTAATGCATCCTAAGCTGTCAGTTTGTTTACTCTGCCGTGAGTGACTGCTATTGTTGAGGGCTCTTGTGTAAAATGGGGCACTCTTATGAGTCTTTGTGTGGCTGTGTGTGGAAGGCTGAAACCATCATAAAATTGGAATGGCGTGAAAAATGATTGCAACGTGCTGAACCAGAGAAAGAGGTTGCAGGATTAATTGCCTTGTATGTCTGTAACATCAATAAGAATGCTTTATATCAAAACTGGAAAGTTTATGGGACCATTTCAAAACTTTCTGAATAACATTTTATTAAATGAATGTTCTTTAGTCAATTTTGTAGCTCAATACTGGTTTGTGTTTGGAAGTCACAAAGTTTTATGTTTTATTTTGGTTTTTAACATCTTTATTTGTGGAGACACTATAATACTGATTTCATTACTAAGTTTATTTAATCAAGGAGAAGAATTTGTAAGTGGTCATTTGAGAGTATTGATTTCAGTTCTTTAACTTTGGAGGTCCTTGCACTCCCTGGAGAAAAGAAGGAAACAGAAATGTTTCAGTTGAATCACAGTTTAGTGTTATCTGCCAGTGCCAGCTACCATTTACTTTTACTGTACTTGTTGTAGAAGTGCATTTTTAATTTCCCATGATAACCTTTTGATTTGCAGTAATCCTGTACTAAAATAAAAAAAATGGTGACATTGATCTTTCTTGGAATGATGTCATGTTCCATCCTAAGTGAAATCAAAGACTACCAGTGTTCGTTCATCACTCTCTGCAAGCATCTCTGTCCACCCAATGAAACTGTTGATGATGGTGCATGCAAGACAGTAATTCATGTGATTTACTCACAAAAAGTGACCAAGCCTTGCAGAGGAACTCTGAACAGGGAAAGTAAAATTAGATATTTAATCTTTCTACATCTATTCTCTGAGCACACATCTCCATTATATGCTCCAGTGCAAAAAAGGACACACTATCCATTTCATAACCTGTTTTATCCATCTCAGTTGTTCAGAGCCCATGACAGCAATATTGGACACAGGATGGAAATCAAGGCTGTCAAGTACACATGCTGACTGTCCCGCCCACACACTCATTCCTGTCCAATGTGATGGTGCCAGTTAACATGCATGTTTGAGATAGCACACAATTTTGCTTGCCATCCTGTTTTAGTATTCCAGGGGACTTTTTCTAGAGAGTCTTTAACGGAATGATTCATGTAAGCCTATGGGGACAGCACCCAAAATTCTCTAGCAGGAGACAGTTTACTGTGTGGCAGGGCCTAAGGGGCAGACAGGGTGAAAGTGTGTGGTCAGTTGGGTCGTGGAGCAGTTGCCCATAGTCTTGACATCTTCCTTTTCCCAAGACTCTGACAGTTATGTACTGAGGATGGACTAGTGCATTGAGTACACAGACGAGCCAAAATCGTACAAAGCGCTTTGTGCAATTTATCCAAAGCAGCTGGGCACTGTGCAAATTGTGCAGTGCAAAGTTTTCAATAACTAAATAATCCATGATAAAAACTGCTATTCTGGAGGTTACTCCTTAAATAAGTAAGGCAATAAATAGTTAAATTAGGTTAAAATCAAGAAGTAAAACACGGTCAGAATTGGCTATTTTCTTTCTTTCTCTAGATCTCAAGCACCAGTGCATCCCTCATTCAAACCTGTCTCCTCTACTGACAATCTTCAGAAGATGTCCCCTCCAATATTCCTCAATATACATCGGAACCTCTAAACGCTGCTCCTTTGTTCCACCACCATCCTTCAGTACCCGTCAGAGCAATTTGCCTCTCCTGCTCCTCTACTGTGCTCAGCAATGGGCTTTCCAGTTGCCTCAACTCCTTTCCTCTGCACCTGGCTCACCCTCAATTGTGACATTTTCTCTCAATCATCTTACTTTTCTTTGATTGTACTTCTACTCTTTCAGTTTCCTGTTCACTGTCGCTCTCCTTAGCTCTTGTTCTCAGGCCCCTTTTATATTCAGTGAGTACAGGTGCTTACTAAATACACAGACCACAGTAATGCCCCGTATTCTTCACTGCAGAGGAGCCTCAATTAGAGACAACTTCGCTTACTGCATTTGTGCACATATAGGGCAATTGACAAATTTACCTCATCAAGATCTACGATGATGCACAGCTTTCCTCTCACACTCCCACACTCATGGAGTCCAAGCTGCCTCACTCTTTATCTTATAAACCCTGCATTGCCATGGACCCCTGACACGCTGCATCACAGAGATTATTGAACAAATGAATAAAGGGATTCTAAATCAACTGAGCCTAACGCTGAGGCCTTTTGATTTGATAGTTAAGAACACATTCAAGTGGTCTTTTTTTCCAAGAGACTGGAAATAGCAAATTACAAATACAAAAGCAAATTGTAGGATAAGAAAAGCAAAGTGTGCTAAATGTTAAGATGAAAGGAAGATGCCGTCACCCAAGGGGTTTGTTAAATCTGGGAGCCAAACCAGAGAAATGGATGCTTTGGAGTATAAATAAAGGATGTAGGTCTGTCGGAGGAGTGGTAAAGGGGAGTGTGTTATAGATATTAGTATAGCTGGGCGTTTATTCAAAATTAGTTTTTCCTGTGTTGAACCAGATGGGAAAGGAAAGTTATATTGTTTAAATAATGGAGGAGAGGATGTGTTCCTTATTATGTGACTTTATCTGTAGGCTGAGAATACCCTGATATTATGGTACATCCTGGTCTTGCCCTATTTGTTTATTGTGAATAAAGAAGTATAAAGCCTGAGAGTACAGGCATTTGGGGGAAGTTAATTTTTTTTGAAAGGCTGCTAGTTAAAGGTACTGATTTAAAGAGGTGAACTTCCTTTTGTTTCCCTAGCCTTCATGGTTTACCATCTGGCTTTATGTAATATGGACAGCTATGTGTCTTTGGTGTTTGATCTATAACCGCATAATACTTTTTCCCTGTATTGTTTTCTTTTTTTACACAATTGGGTGTCCTCAGCCCTTTTCGGTACCCATTTTGCCTTTGGATATTTTTATTTTTTTTATTCTATTTTAATTACATTTTGGGAATTGTGTATTGAACTTACATATTAATGATTCAAATTTGTCCTATGTGCATAAAACCTATTTAATCTGTTTTTACTACAACTTGTTGTGCGTGTCTCCACAGATCTGTTCATTCACCTGTTTCTTCCAAGTCAGTCCCTGACGGGCTGTATCGTGAATTTGCTGCCTTTTCCTTCTGTTTTTGAACCCTTTGTCTGCTGCTTCTGCTTTAAATAAACTTAATATTGACTAAATACAGGATACCTCGGAATGATAGTAAAAAAGGTAATATAACACCTCTGCTCCGTCCTAGACATCCATCTCTCACAATGGATGAGACCAACTCTCATTTGGAATACATTTCAGATTATATTTAAAAAGCTATGGATATTTTTCAAAATATCTATTATATCCCAATATCTCAAAATAGCTTTTTCTCCATTTTTTGATAGCTCAAAATAACCATCTGTTTATAAACAAGAAATCCCATTATAAGAGTTTGAGATGTAATTTTTGAGCTGTCTCAGAATGCATTTTAGAAATTTTAAAATGGATGCAAGACAAATGTGAGATCTTAAAAATCATATACCTCAAAATATATTGCAGATATCCCTACGTGAAGTTGAGTGCAGGTGGCCGGATTTCCTTCTTTGTCTTCATCTCCAAGTTGCAGTGGTATCCCACTTCCCAGGCAGTCTACAGATAGATTTCTATCTCGCATTGAGGCACCAATCCCATTTTTGAAACTTTTTCCTTCTATCCCTACTAGATTCAATAAACAGAGCAGTAATTATCTACAGATGGAAAGAGAGCAAGATTAAAGTTTTGTGATTTATAAGATTCATCTCCTTTGTTACACATATTTGGAATCATCTTTATTTATTAGTTTTGCGTTCCTAATATTCTATTTGTGTATTATTATATGGCCTCAGACCACTTTTTTTGTTTTCCTTTTGATATAATTGTTTTATATTATTTTGCTTCATTATATATCTAAACAATTTACATTGTGTACACTAATTGTGTGGATTTGTATTGCTATCTAAATACTCCTCCTTTTGTCCTGTTTCCATCTTTTGATACTATTCCTATTCAAATGGTTAATTTTTTCAGCATCTTTCTACCACTGACTCTAGTTTAAGGGTAAAGGCCTGGTCTTGAATGGTGTAGTTACAGACCAGTTAAAGTACCTCCCCTATAGACATTGCTGGCTCACATAGTTACCCACAGCGAGGGCACTTTGACAGCCCCCCGATGTCAGGCAAACATTTAAACATAGAATCTCTGACCCCCACTGCCAAATTGCTTGCATATTTAGGATCAGAAAGCAGCTGTCTTTGAAATGTGAATGCACATTGTAATTTTCAGGAGTGCAGCTTTAAAGCACTGCAGTTGACATTTACCCTACTGCAACTCAATTCAATCATCAGAGCACTTAGCAAGTGGGAAATTTTTTGGTTCTGAAAGTCTGCATATTCTGTTTGAACACATTAGCATTCCTTTTATTTTGGCAGCTGCTTTTGTTCACATACTGTCATCATCATTTACTGACTCCAGGACTGTGCTCTCAAGACATTCCACATGTTTCTGTGACTTCAGACATTTGCCAGCTACTGGTTTTCTTTTGTTCTCCACTATAGTACCTCAGCACAACATTTAAATCATTTTATAAATTCTTTAAGAGCATCATGTGCCAAACTGGAAATGTTCTTTGCAATTTGCTGCCATATTGAAGCATGATACAGGCTTACATACAAAAATGTTAAACTTTCTGTTCGTTTTGTATAAATAGCAATGAGGCCTTAAGTACAGACCTTTTTGATATAAGTACAGTACAGGCCAAACGTTTGGACACACCACCTCATTCAATGTGTTTTCTTTATTTTCATGACTGAAGGCATCAAAACTATGAATGAACACATGTGGAGTTATGTA
>JANRMT010062818.1:55443430-55566914 GCA_026402145.1 Polypterus bichir lapradei | reverse complement strand
ATATATGTATATATATGTATATATATGTATATTTATATTGTTTATATAATCACATTTATATAATTTTTTGGTTTGTTTTTGTCCAGTTTCTGTACTCCTAAATGAACTTACCCACTGTGAGGCCCATGTTAAATGACTCTTAAACAATTCCCATTGATTTAAAGAGCTCTCTCTTTAAAATCCACTTTGACATCATGCTGGAGGGCCTACCCCTGGAAAAGGCAGTCTGTTAATTTCACGTGACCAGTGATGCTCATCCTCTCTGTGGCATGAATGTTGTCAGTCTGATTGCTGTTACAGTATCTTCAAGGGCCAGAGGTTATCATAGAAAAACTGGCTGAAATCCAGGAATTTGAAGTAAAAGTCCAGCAACACTGGGTTGGAATGTTACACAGTCTAGGTAGTGAAATAAATGTAATATTTGCTGGGCCGAATTTAGTCTAAGAAGTCAGGGTTAGTCCTTGATACAACATCATATTGTTATCTTCAGTCTGAAACACTGTGAGAACCACTATTTTAAAGCTTCATTGAATATAGGGAGTAATTAATCTTAATGTTGTTCCCTCAGATAAACATACTAGCCTCCTGGCTGAATGCTGCTGTACATTGTAGGTCCTCCAGTCTGCCATACAGCTTCTGTATCACTGGTGTCTCCTCCATGCAGATTTGGCATTTCACGGCCTTGTACGGCAGACAGTTTTGCTGCAGATTCACTGCTGTCTGGTTATCCATTTTGCATGGGCACTGGTCTAACTGACAAATCCAGAGCTTGGTGTGGAGGTGGTGGTTTAGGTGGTTGTGCCTCAAGTCTTGTAAGGAAGTGGGATGGTTCATTCCTATTATAGCGTTGGTGCTGATGCAAACAGTTGGTGTGTTGGCAGTTATTGATAATAGTTATAGATTCATGGTAAGCAGTAGACCTGACCTGTTACATTTCAGTGGGAACCACCACTGTAGAATTACAGTGTGGACTCTCCATAGGGGCAGAAGAGTGGTAGAGTGGATGTTCAGAAGCTTTTAGTCCCCAGCAGACTGTAAGACCTGCAGGACGGAGAGGCCATCTGTATCGAATACGGCATTGTTGGAGGTGTCGGGGCAGTTTTCTTAGTGGCCTGCACCAGTTACAATAGCTACTACTTCAATCTTGAAATTGGTGGAATAAAAGTAATGAACCTGTTGTGAAGGAAAGCCTTTCATCTCTGCCTTCTGGGTACCTGATGAAGATACTGGCACTGCTGTTCTTCACTGCCTGTTCTTCTGAACTATTTGTCTAGAAGGTAGTGGATGCGGATGTATTCCATGGTGAAGGTCTTCATCTCAGCATTGCTCTGGGACCGTTTTCAGTCAATGCCAGGGATGCTGCAGTGATTTACAGGTGAATTGGCACTGCTCCATGAAGGGTTCTCAAGGCACTTAAAGATTTCTCTAGGGTCATTGTCCGAGATCTCTTGGTACATGCGTTTGAGGATTCTTGTCTGATGAATGAAGCTTCCCCTTTTCAGTCTTGCTTTTGTTGATAGACTTTCTCAATCTTTCATGCAATGTCCTGAAAGTATTTTGAACTTGCAGGCTTGTATTAGCAGGTTTCTGTCTCTGCACTCCTCAAGATATTCCAACCTTGTAATTGTTTCCAGTTCCTGCATAGGCATGGACTTCATGGCTCTAGTCATGATAATTCTGGCTGCTTTGCTCTGCATTTTATTTGCCTTCTCAAAGTTTAGAGTATTAATGAAAGTAGAGATTCTTTTAAAAATATTCAGTGGGATATTTTCAGGACCTGCACATTTACCAAAATGTATTAATTTAATTGCATTTAAAATTCCAGAAAGAATTAATGGTCATTTAAGCATATTCATACAGTACATCGTAAGACAACACTTCTTCATAGGGTTACATTATTTTCTGTGTTTTTTTGTGATATCATAATTTTTATCATTAGAAATATCAGTGTTTGCAGCTTCAGGTCCTTTTCTGGGCTCTTGTTACTCATATTTTGTCCATTTCATTTATTTATCCTGCAATTATTTTTGTCTTTTTTTTTTTCTTTTTTTTTTACCTGAAACTGCATATTCATGTCAGGTAGCATCAAAAGATATTCTAGTATAGCACATTCAGCCATTGGCAATGTGTCTGGCTGTGGAGAGAGTGTCAATGGCATCGAGAGGTTTATTAACCTCCGCAGTGACATTCATGTCTCTGGTGACTCTTCCTTTAAAGTCAGTAGACGGATTGGGAGAGCATGGAGGGTCATGAGGTCGCTGGAAAGGGGTGTGTGGCGCTCCCAATATATATGCAAAAGGACGAAGGTCCAAGTCTTTAGAGTCCTGGTGCTTCCTGTCTTGCTATATGGTTGTGAGACATGGATGCTATTCAGTGAACAGAGATGAAGGCTGGACTCCTTTGGTATGGTGTCTCTCCGAAAAATCCTTGGGTACCGTTGGTTTGACTTTGTGTCGAATGAGCGCTTGCTCATGGAGTCCCGAATCAGGCACATTACCTGCATTGTGAGGGAGCCTCAGTTATGGCACTATGGTCATGTGGTGTGATTCACGGAGGATGATCTGGATCACAGGATCCTCATTGTTAAGGACCCGAGTGGCTGGACCAGGTCAAGGGGATGCCCACGTAACACATGGCTGTGGCAGATAGAGGGTTATTTCCAGAGGGTGGGACTGGACCATGTGTAATTTTTTTAAGTAGTGTATATATATATATATATATATATATATATAATGTGTATGTGTATATATATATATATATATATATATATATAATATATGTGTATGTATATGTTTGTATATATATTATGCTAGGGCACTTACCCCCTGCTCATTTTGCTCACCAACCCCCTTTTTCTGTGCTATGCGCCAGCCACTTCTCGTCTCTGCCGCTGGTGTTGTGAAGAGGGGGGCTAAATGCCCCAGGCGTGGTTAAATCTCTTGGCACAAAGTCTCATCTCGCGGGATGTGAGTTCTTGATAGTTTTTAGTCTATAATTTAAAAATGGAATAAGAATCTGAAAATCTAACAACATTACATTAAAGTTTGATAAATTCTGAAAAGAATGATAACAAACACATATATGCATGTTTTAAAATAAGCCAGATTTAAAGTGTGACAAAAACGTGACATAAAATCGTTGCACTTTTAGACTTGGGATATACAGTGGGTAGGGTTACCACTTTTAATACAAAAAAATAAGGGACGCATACTGCAGCGGGGGCCACATCCCTTGGGGGCCAAGACCACAAATACGGGACGATTCCGTATTTTAAAGGACGGGTGGCAACCGTAACAGTGGGTACGGAAAGTATTCAGGCCCCCTACAATTTTTCACTCTTTGTTATATTGCAGCCATTTGCTAAAATCATTTAAATTATTTTTTTTCCTCATTAATGTACACACAGCACCCCATCTTGACAGATAAAAAAAAGAATTTTTGAAATTGTTGCAGATTTATTAAAAAAGAAAAACTGAAATATCACATGGTCCTAAGTATTCAGACCCTTTGCTCAGTATTTAGTAGAAGCACTCTTTTGAGCTAATACAGTCATGAGTCTTCTTGGGAAAGATGCAACAAGTTTTTCACACCTGGATTTGGGGATCCTCTCCAGTTCTGTCAGGTTGGATGGTAAACGTTGGTGGACAGCCATTTTTAGGTCTCTCCAGAGATGCTCAATTGGGTTTAAGTCAGGGCTCTGGCTGGGCCATTCAAGAACAGTCACAGAGTTGTTGTGAAGCCACTGCTTCGTTATTTTAGCTGTGTGCTTAGGGTCATTGTCTTGTTGGAAGGTAAACTTTCGGCCCAATCTGAGGTTCTTAGCACTCTGGAGAAGGTTTTTGTCCAGGATATCCCTGTACTTGGCCACATTCATCTTTCCCTCGATTGCAACCAGTCGTCCTGTCCCTACAGCTGAAAAACACCCCCACAGCATGATGCTGCCAACGTCATGCTTCACTGTGGGGACTGTATTGGACAAGTGATGAGCAGTGCCTGGTTGTCTCCACACATACCGCTTAGAATTAAGGCCAAAAAGTTCTATCTTGGTCTCATCAGACCAGAGAATCTTCAGGTGTCTTTTAGCAAACTCCATGCGGGCTGTCATGTGTCTTGCACTGAGGAGAGGCTTCCGACAGGCCACTCTGCCATAAAGCCCTGACTGGTGGAGGGCTGCAGTGATGGTTGACTTTCTACAACTTTCTCCCATCTCCTGACTGCATCTCTGGAGCTCAGCCAAAGTGATCTTTGGGTTCTTTTTTACCTCTCTCACCAAGGCTCTTCTCCCCCGGTAGCTCAGCTTGGCCGGACGGCCAGCTCTAAGAAGGGTTCTGGTCGTCCCAAACATCTTCCATTTAAGGATTATGGAGGCCACTGTGCTCTTGGGAACCTTAAGTGCAGCAGAAATTTTTTTGTAACCTTGGCCAGATCTGTGCCTTGCCACAGTTCTGTCTCTGAGCTCTTCAGGCAGTTCCTTTGACCTCATGATTCTCATTTGCTCTGACATGCATTGTGAGCTGTAAGGTCGTATATAGACAGGTGTGTGGCTTTCCTAATCAAGTCCAATCAGTATAATCAAACACAGCTGGACTCAAATGAAGGTGATCTCAAGGATGAACATGTAAACTCCACACAAATATAAATGTATGAGTGTCACAGCAAAGGGTCTGAATACTTAGGACCATGTGATATTTCAGTTTTTCTTTTTTAATAAATCTGCAACAATTTCAAAAATTCTTTTTTTTTTGTCTGTCAATATGGGGTGCTGTGTGTACATTAATGAGGAAAAAAATTAATTTAAATGATTTTAGCAAATGGCTGCAATATAACAAAGAGTGAAAAATTGAAGGGGGTCTGAATACAAATGGTCAGAATTTGGCGTAAACAGAATGAGAACATGGATCCATCATGCCTTGTTACCACTGTGCAGGCTGGTGGTGGTGGTGGTGTAATGGTGTGGGGGATGTTTTCTTGGCACACTTTAGGCCCCTTAGTGCCAATTGGGCATCGTTTAAATGCCACGGGCTACCTGAGCATTGTTTCTAACCATGTCCATCCCTTCATGACCACCATGTACCCATCCTCTGATGGCTACTTCCAGCAGGATAATGCACCATGTCACAAAACTCGAATCATTTCAAATTGGTTTCTTGAACATAACAATGAGTTCACTGTACTAAAATGGCCCCCACAGTCACCAGATCTCAACCCAATAGAGCATCTTTGGGATGTGGTGGAACGGGAGCTTCGTGCCGTGGATGTGCATCCCACAAATCTCCATCAACTGCAAGATGCTATCCTATCAATATGGGCCAACATTTCTAAAGAATGCTTTTAGCACCTTGTTGAATCAATGCCACATAGAATTAATGCAGTTCTGAAGGCGAAAGGGGGTCAAACACCGTATTAGTATGATGTTCCTAATAATCCTTTAGGTGAGTGTATATGTGTTAGTTTTTTTTGTTTTTGCACAGCATGATGTTATTTTATCCACTAGATGGTAACAGAATACTGCCCCAAGAGTTATTTGGGCTTTACCCTGTTAAGTGTATTATTACACATCACCCTGAGCCTGACTTGGGTTTAACCGTAATTGTATAGAATGTTGAGCCTGAGTCAAAATGAGGTGTAGCAATGCTACTAGTAGTTAGAACTGCATCTCCCAGCAGTCCTTGCATAGGCTGTTGGGGTCAAAGGTGGCCAGAGGGGTTTAAAAGGAGGGCAGGTGTCAGGAAGAAAAAAAAAGTTTTTGTTGTTGTACGTTGTGTGTTGCTGCCTTCCTGAATGCGTTCCTCTCTGATGAATACCAGGCGCTGTTGGAAGAAAAGCTCCGGACCTTTGTACAAAAACCATTGCAGCGCCCCTGGGACTTTGTCTTTGAATTGCGTGCATTGTGCCTGAAGTGGCGATCTGACATGTGTGAAGAAGAGATATTGTGATGTGTCCTTGATGCATGTGACCCTCAGGTGGCAGCTACTCTGAAGGGGGTCGTGAAATCGGTTGATAAGTTGGTGAAGGTGGGGTCCCAAGTGGAAAAGGATTGGGCGGCTATCGGGCTTAGTGGGTCTCGAAAGGGTCCCACGTCTCGAGATGTCCCCTGTCCGAAACCACGAGGAAAAGCCCCAGTGGATTCCTGGGCCGATCTCACCCTGGCGCAAGCCACCTTGCCTCTCTTAGTGGTGCCCGTACAAGTGCGAGGAGTCACTGGAGAGGCGGTCGTAGATACAGGGAGCACTTATACCCTTATGAAATACAGCTTGTGGGAAAAGCTTAAAGTGCCTCATGAGCAGTTAAGGGAAAGTGCAAAAGTAAAATTCTTTCTTGCGGATGGAAGGGTGCATGGGGCAAAGGGCATGGTTCCTATGAGGTTCAGCTTACATGAGACACACTGGGAGACAGAAGTTTACATCCTGGAAGATGACCACCTGTCAATGCCCTTATTACTGGGAATGGACTCTTGTGTCGGTAGGTCTGGAGTATGAGTTCCCTGGGGGTGAAGTCCATAGGTTTGGGACAAAGGCTCAAAGAAATCTGGTTTGGCCTAACTTGTATTATTACCTCGCACAGTTGGTGGATGAGCCCTGCCCAGTAGAGAAGGCAATTCTTGAACAGCCGGAGCTCGTTCAGCCACTGCTTAGGAGGTAGTGCTCTGTGTGGACGGACAAATTAGGTCGGACTGAGGTGAGGTGTCACCACATTCACACAGTTGACCGTGTCCCGGTTTGGCACAGAGCCTACAGAATGTCACCTCTAAAAAGAGGAATAATCAAGGAGTGGGTTGACCAGATGTTGGCGGATTGGGGTCATCGAGCCTGTTCACCTTGCCATGGGCTAGCCCTGCGGTGCTCATTCAAAAGGCCGATGGGACCTACCGATTCTGTGTGGACTATCGGGAGCTGAACAAGAAGACCTTGGATGATGCTTACCCTATGCCCCTCATTCATGACATCTTGGAGTCTTTGCATGGGGCAGCGGTGTTCAGCTCCCTAGATTTGAAGTCTGGGTATTGGCAGGTGAGGATGGGGAGGAGTAGCATGGAGAAGACCTCCATCATCACCCCAGAGTGGTCGTTCCAGTTTCGGGTGATGCCCTTTGGATTTAAAAACGCCGGGGCATCATTCCAATGGCTAATGGAGCAGGTCCTCCGGGGACTCATTTGGGAAGACCTGTTTTGTTTACATAGATGACGTCATTGTAGTTTCACCATCTGTCCAACAACATCTAAAGGACCTAGACCACATCTTCCAGTGACTATGTAAGGCTCATCTTACACTCAACACCAAGAAGTGTAGATTTCTACAAGACCAACTGAACTTCCTTGGTCATGTGGTGTCGGCAGACGGGGTCCGGGTGGACCCAAAGAAAATTAAGTCCATCTTGGACTACTCAGCACCCCAGGAGGTAAAAAAGTCTCCAATGCTTCCTGGGGTTGGCTGGGTGGTTCCATAAATTTGTACATGGGATTGCCGACATCACTGCCCCATTGTTCCAGCTGCTGAGGAAGGGATCCCCTTGGGAGTGGACGCCAGCATGTCAGGACTCCTTTGAAAGACTCAAACAGGCACTGACATCACCCCCAGTACTGGCACAGCCTGATCCATCATTAACCTTTCAGGTCCACACTGACGCGAGTGATCTCGGGCTCAGCACTGTTCTCTCTCAAGCAAGTCAAGGAGAGGAGAGGTGTGGTGGCCTATGCCTCACGGTCACTAAAGGGCGCCGAGTATAATTATTCCACCACCAAAAAGGAATGCCTCGCTGTCATGTGGGCCGTGGAGAAGAAGTGGCGTCACTTTCTGGAGGGAACTTCATTTGAAGTCTGCATGGACCATAGGGCTCTGACCTGGGCATTCAATTGCTCGAAGACCACGTCTAGGCTAACCAGGTGGGCATTGCACCTCCAACAGTTCGCGTTTAAGGTGTGCTATCGGAAGGGCTATGCTAATGTTATGCCCCGATGCATTATCACGAGTTCACGAGCCTGCACCGGTGGTATGTGCGGTATCGGTCTCTAACTCTTGGCCTAATCTTCCCCTGAATATGTAGGAAATTGTTCAGTGTCGAGCAGCCAGTCCTGTATGTCAGGGGTTGAAAGAGGGCCCAGGGAGGAGGCCTGACCGCATACATTATAGGGAACTTCAAGGGGCACTCTATCGCTGTGTTCCAACAAAATATCGGGGTTACCATTATCAGTTGGTACTGCCCAAGACATATGTGCCCAAGTTCCTAGAGTATTACCATGATAGTCCAATCGGTGGTCACCTTGGATGTACAAAGACACTGTTTAAAATCCTGGAGGTGGCATGGTGGCCGACGATGTGCAAAGACATCTGGTCCCATATCCGGACTTGTACCTTGTCTCCCCTCAGGACAGCTTCAGCCAGTAACCATCACTACCCCGGGGGAGAGCCTAGGCGTGGACCTAATGGGACCATTTCCTGCTAGTAAGGACCAGAAGACCTACCTGATGGTGGTTGTGGACTATTTTACCTGATGGGTGGAGCTATTCCCAATGGCTAATGCCACAGCCAAGAAGATATGTTCCACCCTGAAGAATGAGATCTTTACCCGATGGGGGGTGACGAAGAACATCATCACAGACCGGGGCCCGCAGTTTACCGGCTCAGAGGCCGAAGAATTTTGGAAGCAATGGGTGGTGGATCACCTGAAGACAACGGCGTACCATCCCCAATCTAATCGCACTGAGCAGGTGAACCGGACCCTGAAGACAATGATCGCATCCTTCGTCAGAGACCACCATCAGGATTGGACAAAGTGGCTGCCTGAGCTATGGTTCGCGTTAAACACGGCGGTGCACGAGGTTACAGGTGAAACCTCTACATTGTTAGCTTTAGGCAGGCAGCTAAATGGTCCACTAGAAAGGATAATTGATCATAACCCACCCAAACCAGACACCTCAATACATGATCACTTACACACTTTACAACAAATCACACAACGGGTGAAGGAGAGGATGGTGAGGTCCCAGTCCAGACAGTCTCAATCGTACAACCAGAGACATAAGCTTGTACAATTCTCGGTTGGGGAGAAAGTCTGGATCAGGACTCATCCCCTCTCCAAAGCCTCCGATAAATTTGTGGCTAAACTGGCTCCGAAGGGACCAGTGACCTATGCCGTGGAGTGGGGATTGCCAGGGACTAAGAAGGTAGACACTGTGAACATCGCAAACCTCAAGCCTTGGTTCGGCTGTACACCACGGCCTGGGGGTCGGGATTGTAGCAATGCTGCTTGTAGTTAGAACTGCATCTCCCAGCAGTCCTTGCATGGGCTGTTGGGGTCAAAGGTGGCCAGAAGGGTTTAAAAGGAGGGCAGGTGTCGGGAAGAAAAAAAAAGTTGTTTTTGTTGTTATACATTGTGTGTTTCATTTATCTGTTGGACTGCCTGCCGTTAATTCACACATATTTAATCATTGCGTTCTTGGATTGTATTCATTTGTTGGGGTCTGGATTGTCTGTCTACCTGAGTACTGAGGACTGTGTTTGGATTCATTGGCTTTCCCGCAAGAAAAGGAGCGCTCCTGAACCATCCATCTGTCTTCATCATTTCAGCAGCTACCGGTAGCACTGTGTTTTCCCTTCCCTTTCAACATACAGATCGCTGGACTTAATCTCGTCACCTCTCATTTCATCTGGTTTGTTTTTTCCCATGGACTTTGCTGTGTGGTGTTTGTGTTTATATGTTAAATGTAATATCGCCGAAGGGGTCAGGGGTGGTATTATTGTTTGCATTTAGTTAATTTAATTTCATTATATTCTTTATTGTTTTATGTTCCCAGCATGCTTTATTTGGTCTCTGTAGTAGTGTGTGGGGGTGGGTCAATCCAGGGCTAGGGTTGTCCCTGGGATTTCCTCCACTAAAATAAATAAATCACGGTCACATTGACAGTGTGAATCTTAGCTGCGCTTGACCGCTATAAAGAATTAACATCAAGAAGGTTAAAGAAGTAATCATGACACCTTCCATGCTGCATACTCTCTCTCATTATGAAGTGGACTCGCCCATTCTTTGTGGGGGCTTACCTGCTGCCACCGAGCATACTAGAGGAACAGTACTGACTTCCTCCTAAACTTTCTTAACCTCGCAGGTGTCTTGGCTTAAATACTTTCAGAAAGCTTTAAGCAAAGCTTGGGCCCACCACTCCCAGCAGGCCTGTCTTTTCCAATGGCACACAGAGCTCTCCAGAAGGTTCCTTGTGGGGCCATCCATCCCAGTGTCCTTGAAGGTAAAGAGGACTACCACAGTGACAAATGGAACTAACTGAATAGATGAATGTTGAAAGAAAACTGGGAAGAACATTCATGATGTTATATTTCAGTTTTCATCAATACTAGAGCTGTATTTAAACTTTAAAAGTCATATCTAAATAAAAAATAAATAGTCTTACAGTATAGTACTTGAGACATTGAAGGTTATCTATCTTACGTCAGTTTGTTTTATTTACTGTGGTTTTAACCTGTAGCTGGATATTATGCTTTAGCAAAGTGTATATTAATTTGCCCATATAAAGAAATCCTGTGTTCTTGATGGTTTATCTTGTCAATTTAGTTTCAAGAACATCATTCTGCACTGTGTCAAAATTTTTACATGTTATTTGCCTTCACTCTAAACTACATACTCCTTAACTTTTTTATGTTGCTTTGTTTTTATCCTCCAGGGGTCTTGAGATTTACAGAGATTGGGACAAACCTGTTGGTACTCATCTGTGTTGCGGCCTCACAGGCAGTGAATTCAGGCTACGCTGGAATGGGTGGCTTGGGGGCTGGCGGTTTCAGCATTGATTCTGCCTACAGCCCCTTCCAGGGAACCGAGCTGCAGCAGGTACGCGACCTGGACATACAATACAGCCAGATGCGAGCTCCTGGGGTGTATGGCGGCGTGAGCTTCAGCCTGACCCTTTTTGTTCTCACTCTGTTCCTTCTGGTGGCCGGGGCTAAATCCTTGTACGAAATCTCTCTCAAATTCCTCATGGCCGAGTTTGTCATGGATGTGCTGGCATGTGTGATATACATTGTGGCTGTTGGCCTCTACCTCCACTTTGTTAACCAGGTGAATTCAACTGATGTATGTAAGAAAAGAGAGCTGGTCTATGCACGCCAGGGATACACCTGGATGAGCTGCAATGTGCAAGGGAGCGATGCAGCAGTTGCTCTTTTTGGCCTCATTTCATCTTGTCTGTATGGAGCTGGAGCTGTACTGTGTGCACTCGCGATAAAAAAAGCCAGAGTGCTCCAGCGTGGTCAGAATCGGCGCCGGCCACAAAGCCAACCATCATTTAAATGGATAAACTCTCACCATTATAATGCAGAAGCTGATCAGCCAGTTGCCACCTTGGTTTAATGGAGAAGGAAGCTTTCCATAATGCAGCATGGCAAGAATAACTAATGACTTTAATTTTTAGAAGCTGGTTCATTGTTTTTAAATAGTATTTTACAGTAAGGTTACATTTTATTTACCCATTAATAGTTGTTAATTATATTTTACAAAAAATACTTTAGCATCAGCCATCCACTTATTAACAGACTTGCAGTAAACCTTAAAAGGCCCACTGCCTTCTCTCCGATATTCGAGGTGATGTTTTCTGTGCTCAGGAACGGCTGTTGGATATGTAAATTGTGTGTATATTTACAAGAATCTATTTATATAATCTATTTGATGTGTATGCACTGGTAACTGGAGCTCCACTCTCCATAAACCAGTCTATCCGATTTTATTATATCTGCTAGTTTTTCTAATTAGATTTTCAAGGAGACCCATTTGTTTTAAGTAAACATTTTTGTATTCAAATAAATTGAGACTTGAAAACAAAAAATTCTTCCTTTTTTTAGAAAGTGTCATACAATGCTAATGTTCTTATTTATTTTTAAATAATAGATGGGCCTTTCTTCTTTGTTTGGTTTTTGCTGAGTGCTTAGTGCTGCTTTGTTAGGTTCTGGTTTACATAAGCTTGAAAAAAATAATTGATTTTTTTTTTTTTTTTTTAATAACTGATATAAGTTTAATTTGCTCAATGCCTACTCATTTTTTGTAAGGATTAAATGTTTTTTGATAAAGAAAATGTTTATCAAGCAATCAGCGTAGTCAGATTTATTGTGCATTTAGCTGATTATGCATTAAACTTGTCTGTCAGGTTAATTGTGTTTACTAAAACTGAGGAACACTAATCTTTCACTATGTTTGAGGCAAAAATTAAATTTGGCCTTCATAACAGGAATGAATTTTGGTTTAATTTTAAAACGTTTTCATTTTATTATTATTTTTGTTATCTAATGTAACTACAGCATAATTCAGACATTATTATCACATGCTGAATGTGCTTGTGTAAGGGCATGTTTCTCATGTTTATTTCATACCTACATGTGCCAGTACTTGGGTTTTCTAATAAGTTCAGGATGTGGGAAATGGGCCTAAAGTATTCTGTAGTTATGGGACACGTGATGTTAGTGCCCACTACATTGTGATATGAGATAATGTAAGGAGTCGCCAAATTTTTTTTGGTAAATGTTTATTAATTTAGACATCATTACAATAAAAAATACACGGGTGCAGGTAGCTCGACAGTGAGTGTAGAGCATGTTAAGACCAAGAAAGCTTGTAACCCTCAAGAAGTGTGGGGCCAAGGCCAAGAAAAGCCAATGCAGCTTATGAGATGTCCCATCCACTGAGTGAGGGGAGCATCTGTCTTTGGCTCCTTAAGATGAGACACTTTCATCTGTAACCCGCAACTCTTTAGCTCACGCTCCGCTTTAGCAGCAACCGGCTTGGGTACTTTCTCCTTTTTGCTCTGCCTGCTGGGATTTTTGATTTTTTTTTTTTTTTTTGCATGTAAACTCAACATCTAGGGCTTGCAATGCCGTCCAGGTGTACTAGGTGTTTGCGTAGAGCAGCACTTGCGCGCAAGTGGCCAATTGTACCAAACTATCATTCATCCTATCAGAAATGTAATGATTCAGCCCTCTCTGATCACACTGAATGGTCAAGTCTAAGATCGCCATGTACAGCCCCGAAGTAGGGTGATGTACGAATGCAATAAGAAGTGAAGCAAAATAACACTTTTTTTGGCTAACCGGACAGATTACAATATGCAAGCTTTTGAGGCTGCTCAGGCCGCTGCTTCAGGCAAGTAGTGCTGAAAGTGTCTCTCGCCCTTCTAGTCTTGGTGGCTTGAGTGTAGGAAAGTTGAAGCATTAGTTACACAGTTAATTAGTAGTTTTGCCTCCAGCAATACTGGTAATTATTTAACACAATTAAAAAGATGCCAAATCAGCGAAACATGAATGATGGATCTCTGTTTTATTTTCTGGTCAGAATGTCAAAAATATGAAGAAATCTTTATAATTTATGAACAAGGTTCATAAATTGGCCAAAGTCTACATTAACGCTTTTCCTCTTTTGAGATTCAACATACTTACTTTCACGAATAACCCAAACATGCTTGTTGAGATAAACAAAATAACACTATAACAAATTATAGAAGATGAATATATTCAAGTAAAGTAGATATAGATACATAGATGAAAGACAATAATAAACACAAAACATAAAATTACAAAAACCTAGTTGCCCTTTTTTTCTCTTATAGAAATGGGCACATAACCTATGATTTCTGATCTTTGTATCATTTTATGTGTTCAAGATAGATAAGCCCTTTAACTACAGTAGTTGTGAAACTATCATTGCCCACGTGGTTCATTCATTCACTGTCAGCTACTCTTTGTGCTGCCTTACCTTTCCCCACAGATTTTGTGTGTGTACATGACTATGAGTTGTTGCTCAGTACTTTCTTACTGGAGTTGGGGAGGGGACTTGTATAACTCACCTGGAACTTATCCTTCACAAAGATTATTGTTTCAGTCACAGTTACTCCAATAGTACAATATATCAGCTTGCTTTGTTCTAACTACTAAGTTATAATTGATCAATACTTCTCAGAATCAAAGTGGGTATATTTATAGTCCTGGTGTAAGCAATGCTTTGTTCCATTCCTGGTCGTTTTTTTTTTCTTCCCCATATTTGAGGATCTTCAGTATACTTTCTTTTGTTTTAGGAGTTTGTTGTTATCTTCACCTTTGTTGCACTTTCTGAGCTGCGTTAACCAAAAACATTAAATTATCATGAATAATGAACAAGATAACGAGTGACATAGGTAAAGAATGGGTTTGTATTATGAGTGTTTCCCAAAGCCCTTCATTATTCGATATTTAATAAATGACTCTAAAGTGCTTCTTTGTTTATCTCCTCCCCAGTGTCTAAGCAGTCTGTTAGAAACAGGACCATCTATCCCATGTATTTCAATGGTCAAATAAATATATGTTCTATTGTCACACCAGACATTTAACGTTGAGAACCCTTTTGGAAAGGTGTAGATGGGCTTTTAGAGGCTGGGAGTATGAATAGGGACGAGTGTACCAGCCACTGCACAATATGCCAGGTAAGCTTGCAGTGGCATGAAAACCAATTTTAGTGTTGTGCAAGACATTGTAATATTTATTTGGCTGATGCCTTTATCGAAGGAGACAACATTTCAGAGACCATTGTTTACATCTCTTTTGTTTTTCCAGTTGGAGCACAAGCAGGTGCAGTCACTAGAGGCAGTGGACAATGGCCACACACGGCAGCCTTGCTTAGCTAATGTGCATTAGCGATGGTCTGCAGTAATGCACCAGTGGTGTAGAAACAGCGGACAGAGGCTGCACAATGGTTATGAAGGCAACATTCTGGAGTGTTCCTCTTTGCAGTTCATCTTGTTGTTGATTACTGAGATGATCCAAGTTAATGTCTGCCTGGAAAAGAGCATGCAGACCTGTGATGTGGCTTCTTGGGTGAGGCTGGTTCAAACAGCGTCTTTGGTTGAGTTCCCACTTCTCTGGACAGCTGCCATTGTTGTTGCAGGTACTAAGGGGTAATTCACCTTCCAACTCTAAAGCCTGTGACTGAGGACACGCTGAGTGAACTAATCAAACTCGCTATGCACTCAAATTGTCTACAGGTGTTAAAGCTACAAAGGGCCCCTTTTGAATTAATATATAGGATATATTATCCATTCAGCCATTTTCCAAACATTTTAATTATTTATTTCAACATTGCCCTATTATTCTTGTTATTGCATTGTTCAAATAACAGCATCAGTGACTTTTTTTGTCATCTATATAAGGTGACCTCTGTCTATCTGACACAGAATCACAGGCAAAAGTCTAAAGAGTGGGTCAGTTCAGTCATTAATTTAGGAACGTAATGAAGTACTGGAATTCTCATTCAACTCCAGTACAGACCAGTCTTCCACCCTCCCAGTCCATCACCATTGCTCTTTGGATTAAAAGAAGTGCTTCAACCTCTGTTATGACTACGCTGTATAAGCTATGGGTTCTGACTATGGCCAGGAGAGCTGTGAGCTTGATGAGAACAAAGATGATCTGTGTCTTGAAAGGGTTTGAAAGGAAGGAATATGGATCTTGCAAGAAAAGCCCATCCTTTTGGTTGAGTAAGTGTTTCCATCAATGTTACTCATCCTTGAGTTAGTCTTTTGTTCAAACTTGGGTGTCCAGCTGGTACCCCAAGGAGATGATGATGTGATGTTGCATCCTCTGGAGTTGATCATCTTATTAGACTAGGGGGCTTCGCTCACCAACCCCCAAGCCCTCCAGCCTATATAGGTTGCAAACAAAGAAAATAGCATAAATAAAGAAAAAGCTCCACTAAATTTTAACTGTTTATATTAGTTGAGGAGGGTGTAGATAAAATCACCAAGTTTCATTGATGAAATGTAAGGTGTATTTTTACTGCTTTCAAATACAAAACTGGGTCATACTTGACCCAAACAAATTGTAAGGTTAAAAGTGTATGTCCCATAATGCTGTAATATTTATTCTGCCTATTGTCTGTGATTTTCCTAATTCAATTGTGCTTTGCGTGGAATGGCAGATTGGCACATGCTGGCCCTGTAGGGAGAATAGCAGCGACATGTCAAGGGCCGCAGTAGAGACAGGGCTGAATCTGGAAACTAAATAAATTACCAATGTAACTACCATCCATTTTTCTTAAATAGTAAGTAATAATGGCAAATGACCCTAGCATGTACAAGTCCCGTGCTGTATACTGCAGGGACTCCTGATTTGTTTTCATGTTACTTGATTAAATCCTGAGTCAAAGCAAATGGGAATAAAGAAATTATCCATCCTTGAGATGATCATTTTTTCCAGGAGGACTAAACCCTTATTTACTCAGACCTCTCTAACCAATCACATTCATGTCACTCAAGTCCTGGAGGTCCATTCCCAGCAGGTGTCACTTCTCCGCAATGCTTGGTTACCGAAATCAACTGTATGGAACTTTACTCAGAATAAAGAGTGCATCGGTGACCTTAGTAATTACTTAGTAATTAAAGGGTCTAGTAAGCCAAGATGGCTGCCACTGCTGCTGACAGAAGGGGATCATCTCTCTATTATAAAAGAAAAATCTTGGGTGGGAGACTAGGGAGACGAGACGTGATCTTCTCGGAAGACAATCTGACACTTACATGTCACGCGAGACAAAGCAGTGAGACATCATTTAAAATAAGTTCACGGACATCTAACCTAGCATTTGTTGGAATGCTTTTGGCAGAAAGACATCATGTCCTCCCAGCTCTTAAGACAATGACAAGCAGAACACGCAGCTTGCCAGCAGATGATCTAACCGCTTCTCCTGAAGGTGCATTCAGCCAACCCCCCTTCACAACGTGAGCAGCGCTGTGCGTCCTGCGATAAAGAGATATAACCACAACCGCAGCCGGAAATAAAGGGCAAGTATTTTACTAAAATTTTAAAGTAAAAGTGAAAATAATGCATACGTAACAATTCCCATGAAAATAACAATCTCTTTAAATTGTATATGTGGTAAACCAAACCAGGGGATGGACGAGCGAAGCGAGCAGGGGGCAGAGCCCCCTAGTTGTATAAAAAATTCTGTAACTTCTACATGCTGAAACCAAAATGTCTAAAAATACTGCAGAACCATAGAAGACGTCCACCTGAACATACTTTAGTATTTTCTCTTATGCTGGAGTCATTTTTTTTTTGAGCATTTTCAAATGCTTTACATCCCTAAAGCATGCTGGACAACCCAAAGTAAATTGTTAATCCACAACAACTAAGTACATTGTTCAAAAGTGCAATAAACTAAAACAAACACACAAAAATTAGCTTTTTTTCCCCCTGCATGATTTACGAAATAAAACATATCAGACATATTTATCTGTCAAAGCTGTTAATGTAAAAAACCTGCACAAAACACTTTGCAGCAATGCAAGTTATTTGAATGCCTGAGATGATTTAGTTTAGAAAATGCAGTCATTTTTCTGAGCAGTATGCAAAGGTAGTTTTTTCTTCTGTGCCCGGTTTTAGTGCTTCTCTCTTCACATGACTGTGGTAGACCTCGTAAAGTTCCTGTCCAGAATAACAGCAAGCGCCACTTTGCATGCCTTGCTCGCGAATGGAGTGCGCTTTCCACACAGCTACCATTTCCTGCGCCCCTGTGTGACTTGTGCTGAGCAGTGCTGACAGGTAGGTAGGTGCTGGCTGTTCTCCTCTTGTGGTTGCAGGGTCTCCCCACAGAGCTCAGCAGACGGCAGTTTTTGGAAGGCCTGCTGTGTCATCAGCTGCTCCTCTCGAAGGTCACACAGTTGCTTGTGCAGCAAGTAGCAGTTTGTAACAGCAATGTCAAAGAAACGACTCCGTGCAGTCAGGTACCACTTCCTGCTACCTTGCATGCCAAGTAATAGCTGATTAGCTGGTGGGCCAGGTCAGCTGCCCCCCATAAAGCAGCCCTTCACAGTCACAGGAATCTGAAGCCCCAGCCTCTCATAACTGTTACCGATCCTAGTTTGCCAGAGTCTGCAGAGACCACACTGACCTCTTGTGTCCATCCACTTTGTGAACCGAAGCGTTCCATCTCCGAGCCACCCTATGGATCCCCTTGGAGATGTCTTCGTCAGTGCATTGCCCGTTCTTTTTGGCACTCCAATTCTAGTGTTCTTGCGAGTCCCCCAGGCTCCAACCCCCTGATCAGACTGATGCCTGAAGAGTGCTGGGCAGGTACAGAAATGACCACAATAAATGTGACGCTCAGATCCCAAGGACCCCTTTCTGCTCAGTGACATCACTGCACTATAGCCACAGAGGCCGATGTCACTTGTACTTCACTCCAGCACCAGTATTTTTCTTTTGTTGGTGTTGTCACACATCATTTTGACAGTTGACAGCTCCAGTAGGATGAGGTTGCCCACAGAAGATGGGGAGGAAATGTTAGTGAGGCTGAGGCAAATGGTCAGGATGCTTTTCTGTTTTCCAGTCACCAGAATGACAAGGGGGTGTCTCAAATGTGGAACCCCCATCAGGCAAACCCATGACTGGGACTTCTAAAGATGGTAGAACTCCAGCCATGACCTGTCCCTTTGTGAGCTGCCACAGATTAGGCAATTCTTCAGAATCACTGGAAGCCGAGTCGAAATAGGCAGAACGTTTTGGCAAGGACCACCAAGAATGGCGATGACGTGCGGGTCTCTCACTCTTCTGCATCAACACTAAAACAAAATATCAGTAACAAACACATGTAATGACAATACAAAAATCCTGAATGCTAAATAAATAAAAATTGCAAAATGAACATTTAGTAGGCCTAACTGGAAAGCCCAGACTAATACGCTTAACTCATAACGCAAACAGTAATCTATGAATATATACTCGCATGCTGGAACAGGTCGATTCTTTCAACAACATAGACGTGGGGCAGATGAATAGACAGGAGGGTCCTCCGCGTCGGAAGCCAGTATGAGCTCCAGTGCCTATCCACATGAATCTGGGGGTCTGTGTGTGTACACCTGGTATTAAGGGAGTGAGCTAAAGCAATCGGAAGGAAATGAATTGGAAGGGAGCAGGTGGTTACGTCACACGTTTACAGCTTCATGACACGCGACATAACACAATGAGAGAACGTACTGATGTCACGTGAGAAGATAACGGCAGCCACAAATCTACAGAACATGTGATAGACACACAATAGATTTTGGTGGTCTTAGCTGGACGCACATCTTTATTCAATTTCCAAAGTTTCTATAGGAGGGGAATGTTATATCTATGGACAGTAATATTGTAATAATAAAAGGAAGAAGACAGAGACAGGTTTAAAGTAGTAACTAACAGGTCCTTTACTAAGATCGTTCCCAGAGTACACGTTACACAGTTTTATTATTATTCTCTACTTCCTAATAGCTCTCTAATACCCATAATCCCTTATTACTACGGAATCCCCAAAAGTCCAGACTTACAATATACTACAGGGAATTTGACATAAACACAAAAGTCTCTGATTACTGATGCAGAAAGAATTACGGCAGTCCCTTATGTAGTTGTGGCTTTATTTCCATTCAAATATACCGACAAGCAAATAACGAGCGTGGACGCTCCCAATGTTTAAAAATTAATATTAATCTGAAAATGTCCCCTGTAATCGCATGTGAATACTTGATTACAGATTTAAAACCTTTTTCCTTGATTTGCTGCTTTGCTTCATAAATCTTTATTCCAAGCATTATGGAGGACACCGTATATGCCACCGGACTTCTAAACAAATCCAAATCACGTTATGTGATATCACCTAGCCTACTGTTAAATTCTGCTACGTACTTCTAAAATTCTTATTTGTATAATGTATTGAGGATTTGTTCTGTTCTGTGTATTGTATTGTATTGTATTGACCCCCCCTTCCTTTTGACACCCACTGTATGCCCAACCTACCTGGAAAGGGGTCTCTTTTTGAACTGCGTTTCCCAAGGTTTCTTCCATTTTTTCCCTACTGGGGTTTTTTTGGGAGTTTTTCTTTGTCAAGGCTGGGGGGCTGTCAAGAGGCAGGACCTGTTAGAGCCCATTGCGGCACTTATTTGTGATTTTGGGCTATACAAAAATAAACTGTATTGTAGATAGATACTTTATTAATCCCAAGGGGAAATTCACATACTCCAGTAGCAGCATACTGATGAAATAAAAGCAATATTAAATTAAAGAGTGATAAAAATGCAGGTATAACAGACAATAACTTTGTATAATGTTAACATTTACCCCCCGGGTGGAATTGAAGAGCCGCCTAGTGTGGGGGAGGAACGATCTTCTCAGTCTGTCAGTGGAGCAGGACAGTGACAGTAGTCTGTTGCTGAAGCTGCTCCTCTGTCTGCAGATGATCCTGTTCAGTGGATGCAGTGGATTCTCCATGAATGACAGGAGCCTGCTCAGTGTCCGTTGCTCTGCCACGGATGTCAAACTGTCCAACTCCGTGTCTACAATAGAGCCTGCCTTCCTCACCAGTTTGTCCAGGCGTGAGAATGGTTGTATTGTATTGTACTCCGAACTCCTAGCGATGACAAAGAAATCTGCAGCTTCTGTCACTCCAATACAACTGGACACTTGCATCAGAAAAAAAAGGACTTGGCTGTACAGTATATTGATTTGCGTTTGAGAGGATGTCACACTTACAAGATGCTTTGTCGTGGGGTATGTCAGATTTGAGGTGCTGATCTCATCACTTAATCGTGTCCGATTACCTGACTGAAAATCGCAGCCCACGCCACAGTCACTGACCGAGTGCTGATATTCCAGCAATGTCGTGCTCACCCCTTTATCCGACAGCCAATAACTTGAACTTTGGCACAACTGGTGCTGCGCGAAGGCTTAACGGCTGCAGTGAGTTCGGCAGCCATCTTGGCACTTCATTTCTTTTGTTTTCCATTCTGTTATGGTATGTAAAATACAAAAAATCCGGCAGATGAGCTTCTCTTCTATTTGTGAGGTTCGAAATGTGTGTCCCTTATTCCTCCTCACGACTTTGGCTGTAAACTCATTGGTTCTCAACATTCACACACAAGGAGTTCGCCCTTCCGACCAAAGAAAAAATCAAACCTGCCTGCTTTTATTGTGGCCATAGCAGTAGAGTGTTGGACCGTGTTAGCCATAGATTGATACAGGAGAAAGTAGGCTGAAATGACCCCTTTTATTGGCTAACTAAATAGATTACAAATGCAAGCTTTCGAGGCAGTTAAGGCCCCTTCATCAGGCAAGGTGTATTGTGGCCAGTCAACAGTTTAGTTGGTCTCATCAGGTGGGTCTGTCACGTTAGACGATCGTCTTCATGTAGATGAAACTATGACCAAAAAAAAAAATCAGTGGAAAAGTCGTCTAATGTGATGTAGCCTTTCCGTAGTCCACCTCAGATTATGCTAGCTGGGTGCTTATTCACACATCTGACACCTATGAAGTTCAGGATGCCTAAATTGTGAATTTCCACCTTGGGATTAACAAAGTATCTATCGATCTATCTATCTATCTATAAAGAACATTGCCTGGGGTCTCTGATAACCAGAGACTTGTGTTAAAGATAAATACATTTAAGTTAGTTTCACTTACCAGAAAACTTAAAAAGAAAAAGCTTATTTTGCTTGCACAGGCATCATGATAGCCAGAAAAGACCACAAAACTATTAAGGAACCACTTGAACGCAATGGCGACTTTGCAAACCACCCATCATCCAACCCGCTATATCCTAACTACAGGGTCACGTGGGTCTGCTGGAGCCAATCCCAGCCAACACAGGGCGCAAGGCAGGAAACAAACCCGGGCAGGGTGCATACGCACACACACACCGGGGACAATTTAGAATCGCCTCCTGACATAAACACGCCAAAAGTCTCTGCTTTGCCATCAATATACAGAAATGTGGCCAAACAAAGAACCTCAAACTGATGCAGAATTGATTCGGTGTAACTTCCGCCAATTGCTGAGGGGTCCGGCTTCTCCTTTAACAATCTTGGTGCTGCTAACTTAAAAGCCTGATGTACAATTTAAGCTCCATTATCCATGGGCTCATGCCTCACACGATCAGAGGCTGTCGCATAATCTATAAAACATACAGAAATATCCTTCTGCATTTCAGCCGCTCTTTCTGCTAACATCCTGAAAACAAAAATCAAAGTTCTCATGCTACAAAGTGTAAGCGACATCGATCTGTTATTCTCATGAGTCAACTAACCAAAGTAAGGTGTTACTAAACAGGCTGTGTGGAAGAACGGTTGGTGACGTGTCAGAACAACAATACGCTTTTATGCCAGATAAAGGAACAAGTAATGTGAGTTTTCTTTTCAGGATGCACGCAGAAGGCATGTGTGTGTGTGTGTTTGTGAGGCACGAGCCACTAATTAAAATGCTTGAAATCTATCGATGTGGATGGACAAGACATGGAATGGTAAAAGAATTTATATTGGGATCAGGAAGCTTATTTGGGAGTATACGGAAGTGAATTGAGGAATAAGGCATGGCTGTGTCTTGTCTCCTGATCTTTTTTCATTATGTGCAGAAATGATCATACGGTATGTTGGAGAGAGCTTGAAGGGATAAAGGCTGATGGCATGAATATAAAAATGTACGGTATGCAGTTGATACAGTGCTGTTAGCCGGTAAAGAACAAAAACACATGGATGTGGTAGTAGAACAGTGATAACAAGGGTCTGGAAATCAACAGAAAGAAATCTTGTGTGCTTGGATTCTCAAAGAAAGCAACTAGTCCTACTTGTGAAACATGGGTGAAAGGAGACGTCCTGGAGCAGGTGGATCAGTTTAGCTATCTGGGAAGAATATTGATGGCGGATGCGAGAACAGATCAGGAGATAAAGCGCTGAATTGTCTTAGGTTTTATTATCAAAGAGCTTTGTCAGTAACTACGCGACAGCGAATATCGAAATGTTATGTTTGGTCAGCTCTTCGGTATGGCTGTGAGAACTGGACGATTCCCACAGCTATTGAGGCACGAGTAGAAGCAGTGGTTTGTTAGACTCTTCAGTTCCACCCCGGGGGGTAAACTCTTTAATATTGTTCTTTATCAGTATGCTGCTGCTGGAGTATGTGAATTTCCCCTTGGGATTAATAAAGTATCTATCTATCTATCTATCTAGAAGGATCACGCAAATATCATCGACTAAAAAATATTACAAATGAAGAGGTGTTGCGCAGAGCTGGAATGATCCTGGAATTGTCAAAAGTGATTGCGAAAAAGCAAACTCAATTTGTCGGCCATGTGTTGCAAAAAGAAAAATCGGAGGAATTACTTTGATCGGGCGGATAGATGGTGAACGGGCAAGGGGTCGTCAACGAGTAACTGGAATGAAGAAACTCGCCATATTGAGGAATCGCAAAAACACAAATGAGAAAGCAGCCATAGCTGCTGCTCACGCCAGGATTCTGGCACGGCACTTGAATGACTCAATCCATGGGATTTTAGAAGAATGGCTGATTCTCCAGGCTCATTAAAGCTATTTAACCAAAACCTCTGAATGCAATCCGCCAGGAGAACCTGTAACTGGTGAATTTTAAAATGAGAGCTTCTGTTTTATTTACATATTCGCAACTGCCAACCGGTTTGCCTCGCTGTACTTTCTTACTAGTGAGAAAGTAAACAAAATGAAATGTCAAGAATACAACTGTTGTATGCAATTATTGCGGTGGGCTGGCGCCCTGTCCGGGGTTTGTTTCCTGCCTTGCTCACTGTGTTGGCTGGGATTGGCTCCAGCAGACCCCCGTGACCCTGTGTTGGGATATAGCGGGTTGGATAATGGATGGATTGATGTATGCAATTAATTATCGAACTGTATTTTGGAATCTATTAAACATACATGCGAGTATGTTGTAGACATACATTACAATGCAGTCGCGCAAACAGACCGTATGTCGGTCACAAAGAGGGCGTGTCATGACGATCGAAGCACTGTGGGTCACCAGTAAGCGTGCAAATCGATATTCAAATCTCGGTGGCTATTTTTCAGGGTGCTATTTAAATGCCGCTAACCCCCCACAGTGTGCCCTAAAGTTGTGCTCCCAAAACTCCAGTGCTCATCGATCATATGTTGGTGCTTTGCAGAGATCGATTGATGCTTCATCGGGAAAGCTCATGTAGTGTAGTGGGACTGAAGAAAGTTGATCATAA
This sequence comes from Polypterus bichir lapradei, assembly GCA_026402145.1. Lineage (NCBI taxonomy): Eukaryota > Metazoa > Chordata > Cladistia > Polypteriformes > Polypteridae > Polypterus > Polypterus bichir. The sequence continues at coordinate 55,542,899 of JANRMT010062818.1, read as the reverse complement.
AATTAAAATACCTGCTCTTGTATTATTTACACCCACTCATCGGTTTTAAAATAAAATTAAAAAAAAAATAATAATAAATAGTGGGAACAACAGCCAGGCTTTGTCGGCTGTAAATCGGTGCGTTACTTAATGCCTACAAATACTGTCTTGCCGTACATCACAAATGACAAGAGGCTTTATTTGTGTAGTTGATCCCACCTCAAAATGATTTCCTAGTGAGGGAGCACAGCCTGGTCGATGCCAGAAGGCCCTGAAGTATCAGTTTTATGAACACCTCGGTGCTACTTACTGTTGGAGGTTTACTGACTTAGAATTGGTACCCTTGAGAATGATCGTGTAGCCTCCCAAGAATCCTCCCTTAGAACCCATTATTTATTTAATGAGTTTTTAGTTTTGCCTTTATTGACAAAAACAATGCAGATGAATATAATTTATTATGTGTTTCCATTTTCAATAGACAGTATAGCTTGTAATATTGTTAACCATTCAGTAACGAGCATATTAGATTAATTTAAATGACAGCGTAACTAGGGACGCACCAACACCACGTATTCTTACTAAATTGGAAGGCTCGTTTGTCTTCAGATAAGGAATTCACAGACTCTCAAGCCACAATGCTAAGCATCAGCTGTCTCTCGGTACACAGCAGCCAAAGGTGGTCATATGGAAGGTAACTTGCCCCAATCGTCTTTGGTGAAACTGAAATAAACCCGGCTTCGCAAACCACGTGAAGCTTATGCACTTCTTTCGCTTCACAGAACATGCCGGATCTCTGAGATAAATCTTACATGGCCCAGAGCTAACAACGATTGGTTAGACAAGAATTAAGGGGGGGGGGGGGATATTAATGTGTGCGGTGGCCTGGCGCCCTGCACAGGGTTTGTTTCCTGCCTTGCACCCTGTGTTGGCTGGGATTGGCTCCAGCAGACCTCCGTGACCCTGTAGTTAGGACATAGTGGGTTGGAGACTAACCGACTGACTTTCACCTTCTACACAAATGAAATTTTCAGGCCCACTCCATTGAGACTTCAAATTGTGAATTACACAGACTAATGGGGCCCAGCTTCTTAAGATTTACACACGCTATAACTAGACACACTTTCCTCGTTCACAGTGAAGAAACAAGAAAAAAGGAATTCCTCTGACGGCTTACAGTGGCTTGCAAAAGTATTCGGCCCCCTTGAACTTTTCCACATTTTGTCACATTACAGCCACAAACATGAATCAATTTTATTGGAATTCCACGTGAAAGACCAATACAAAGTGGTGTACACGTGAGAAGTGGAACGAAAATCATACATGATTCCAAACATTTTTTACAAATAAATAACTGCAAAGTGGGGTGTGCGTAATTATTCAGCCCCCTTTGGTCTGAGTGCAGTCAGTTGCCCATAGACATTGCCTGATGAGTGCTAATGACTAAATAGAGTGCACCTGTGTGTAATCTAATGTCAGTACAAATACAGCTGCTCTGTGACGGCCTCAGAGGTTGTCTAAGAGAATATTGGGAGCAACAACACCATGAAGTCCAAAGAACACACCAGACAGGTCAGGGATAAAGTTATTGAGACATTTAAAGCAGGCTTAGGCTACAAAAAGATTTCCAAAGCCTTGAACATCCCACGGAGCACTGTTCAAGCGATCATTCAGAAATGGAAGGAGTATGGCACAACTGTAAACCTACCAAGACAAGGCCGTCCACCTAAACTCACAGGCCGAACAAGGAGAGCGCTGATCAGAAATGCAGCCAAGAGGCCCATGGTGACTCTGGACGAGCTGCAGAGATCTACAGCTCAGGTGGGGGAATCTGTCCATAGGACAACTATTAGTCATGCACTGCACAAAGTTGGCCTTTATGGAAGAGTGGCAAGAAGAAAGCCATTGTTAACAGAAAACCATAAGAAGTCCCGTTTGCAGTTTGCCACAAGCCATGTGGGGGACACAGCAAACATGTGGAAGAAGGTGCTCTGGTCAGATGAGACCAAAATGGAACTTTTTGGCCAAAATGCAAAACGCTATGTGTGGCGGAAAACTAACACTGCACATCACTCTGAACACACCATCCCCACTGTCAAATATGGTGGTGGCAGCATCATGCTCTGGGGGTGCTTCTCTTCAGCAGGGACAGGGAAGCTGGTCAGAGTTGATGGGAAGATGGATGGAGCCAAATACAGGGCAATCTTGGAAGAAAACCTCTTGGAGTCTGCAAAAGACCTGAGACTGGGGCGGAGGTTCACCTTCCAGCAGGACAATGACCCTAAACATAAAGCGAGGGCAACAATGGAATAGTTTAAAACAAAACATATCCATGTGTTAGAATGGCCCAGTCAAAGTCCAGATCTAAATCCAATCGAGAATCTGTGGCAAGATCTGAAAACTGCTGTTCACAAACGCTGTCCATCTAATCTGACTGAGCTGGAGCTGTTTTGCAAAGAAGAATGGGCAAGGATTTCAGTCTCTAGATGTGCAAAGCTGGTAGAGACATACCCTAAAAGACTGGCAGCTGTAATTTCAGCAAAAGGTGGTTCTACAAAGTATTGACTCAGGGGGCTGAATAATTACGCACACCCCACTTTTCAGTTATTTATTTGTAAAAAATGTTTGGAATCATGTATGACTTTCGTTCTACTTATCACGTGTACACCACTTTGTATTGGTCTTTCACGTGGAATTCCAATGAAATTGATTCATGTTTGTGGCTGTAATGTGACAAAACGTGGAAAAGTTCAAGGAGGCCGAATACTTTTGCAAGCCACTGTACATCAAAGCTTTTACAATACAAATGCTGCCATTACAAAAGCTAAACTCAAGACAACTGTTGTGCTCCACTAAATATGACAAACACAGTTGTAAATAACAAAATCATGTTGTGAAAAAAATCAAGTCAGCTAAACAGAAAAAATGACCTCCAATTTAGGCCATCAAAATGCCAAGAGTGCACCCTAGTGTACACCCAAATGGCTCCTGCCCTTCTAAGGACACAACATGAAAACATAACAGCACCATCAGACATAAGAAGATGAGGCAGTGTAGACACTAAGCAAATAAAAGCCCACTGACATGGCTACTCAAGAGAGGCGTGATTGACCACTCACCGGCCAAGGACTGCTATATGTGGGCTGAGTGAACCGAGCTATGCATGAACAGCCATCGTCTTTGTTTAGTAGTGCAGTACATGACAAAACGAAAGATTTTTTTTTTTTTAAAAAAGTATGTAAAAACTAAATTAGAGAAATGAGAGGAGACAAGTCCATCTGACCAGTTTGTTTAGCTAATAGCCAAGCTGTCCCAGTATCACATCCAGAATCTTCTTAAAGGTTGTCAAGGTTTCTGCTTCAACTACATGTCTCGGTAGTTTGTTCCGGAGTCCCACAGTTCTTTGTGCAAAGGAGTGCTTCCTGGCTTCAGTTTTAAATGCACTTTACCTTAATTTCTACCAATATCCTTGAGTATGTGATTCACTCTTATGCCAAAAGAATGTTACCGATCTACAGTATCAGTGCCTTTGAGGATTTTAAATACCTGGATTAGGTCCCCACGCAGTCTCCTCTGCTTGGGTTTAACTCTCCGAGTCTGTCAGAGTAGGCCATGTCCTTAACTCCTGGGATGCACTCGGTTGTTCTCCGCTGCAGTGCTTCAAGTGCTGCTATGTCTTTCTTGTGCCGTGGTGACCAGAACTACACACAATACATCAAAATAAAGTGTTACTAGCGCATTATATAGTTTGAGCATAACGTCCCTTGACTTAAATTCAACAGTTTGTATGATATAAGCTAATATTTTATTTGCCTTTTTAATTGCTTAGTCGATGAAAATGTTACTTTTAACATAAATGAGTAAATCCTTTTCAGAGGCAGCCTCCTGTAGGACAGTGTCTCCCATCTTGTATTTATAATTGATGTTCCTGTTGCCCACGTGATTCTTTTCTCACTTTTCTATATTAAACTACATTTTCCAAATGGTCACCCAGTTAAGGAGCTTGTCCAAGTCTTCTTGATTTGTTTTTGCTGCTTCCACAGTGTCTACCATTTCTCCAATTTTAGTATCGTCTGTGAATTTCACAAATTTATTAACTACACCCTAATCAATGTCATTAACATACATAAGAAAGTGACTCCCGAGGGACTCCACGTGGAGCATTCGCCCCTTATCTGTACTCCGTCCTCTTTCCTGTCAGTAAACCAACTTGACAGCCTGGTTTGTAGGTTACCTCTGATGCCTACAGCTTCTACTTTTAGAATTCATCCTTGGTGTGGAACTGTATCAAATGCTTTTTGAAAGTCCAAGTAAATTATGTCCTAAGTTCCAGCCTAATTCAAAAATAATCATATTTAATTACCTACAGTGTATCCGGAAAGTATTCACAGCGCATCACTTTTTCCACATTTTGTTATGTTACAGCCTTATTTCAAAATGGATTAAATTCATTTTTTTCCTCAGAATTCTACACACAACACCTCAGAATGACAACGTGAAAAAAGTTTACTCAAGGTTTTTGCAAATTTATTAAAAATAAAAAAACTGAGAAATCACATGTACATAAGTATTCACAGCCTTTGCTCAATACTTTGTTGATGCACCTTTGGCAGCAATTACAGCCTCAAGTCTTTTTGAATACGATGCCACAAGCTTGGCACACCTATCCTTGGCCAATTTCGCCCATTCCTCTTTGCAGCACCTCTCAAGCTCCATCAGGTTGGATGAGAAGCGTCGGTGCACAGCCATTTTAAGATCTCTCCAGAGATGTTCAATCGGATTCAAGTCTGGGCTCTGGCCGGGCCACTCAAGGACATTGACAGAGTTGTCCTGAAGCCACTCCTTTGATATCTTGGCTGTGTGCTTAGGGTCGTTGTTCATCTTTCAGCAGGACCATTGCCCCAGTCAAGAGCACTCTGGAGCAGATTTTCATCCAGGATGACTGCAGCAATGTACAGAGACATCTTTCCCTTTATCCTGACTAGTCTCCCAGTTCCTGCCACTGAAAAACATCCCCACAGCATGATGCTGCCACCACCATGCTTCACTGTAGGGATGGTATTGGCCTGGTGATGAGCGGTGCCTGGTTTCCTCCAAACGTGATGCCTGGCATTCACACCAAAGAGTTCAATCTTTGTCTCATCAGACCAGAGAATTTTGTTTCTCATGGTCTGAGAGTCCTTCAGGTGCCTTTTGGCAAACTCCAGGCGGGCTACCATGTGCCTTTTACTAAGGAGTGGCTTCCGTCTGGCCACTCTACCATACAGGCCTGATTGGTGGATTGCTGCAGAGATGGTTGTCCTTCTGGAAGGTTCTCCTCTCTCCACAGAGGACCTCTGACAGAGTGACCATCGGGTTCTTGGTCACCTCCCTGACTAAGGCCCTTCTCTCCTGATCACTCAGTTTAGATGGCCGGCCAGCTCTAGAAAGAGTCCTGGTGGTTTTGAACTTTTTCCACTTACGGATTATGGAGGCCACTGTGCTCATTGGGACCTTCAAAGCAGCAGAAATTTTTCTGTAACCTTCCCCAGATTTGTGCCTCGAGACAATCCTGTCTCGGAGGACTACAGACAATTCCTTTGACTTCATGCTTGGTTTGTACTCTGACATGAACTGTCAACTGTGGGACCTTCTATAGGCAGGTGTGTGCCTTTCCAAATCATGTCCAATCAACTGAATTTACCACAGGTGGACCAGTTAAACTGCAGAAACATCTCAAGGATGATCAGGGGAAACAGGATGCACCTGAGCTCAATTTTGAGCTTCAAGGCAAAGGCTGTGAATACTTATGTACATGTGCTTTCTCAGTTTATTTTTAATAAATTTGCAAAAATTTCAAGTAAACTTTTTTCACGTTGTCATTATGGGGTGTTGTGTGTAGAATTCTGAGGAAAAAAATTAATTTAATCCATTTTGGAATAAGGCTGTAACATAACAAAATGTGGAAAAAGTGATGCGCTGTGAATACTTTCCGGATGCACCGTATATTATATAAACATATATATATATATATATATATATATATATATATTAAAAGTCAATGTGTGTATGTATGTTCCAGCATTACTTCCAAATGGCTCGAGCGATTTTCATGAAACTTGGTACACATGTTCCTCATTGGTCGACTAAAAATACTGTTGGGAGAAATCAGCTGTAACCCACCCCGTTCTGGGTAGGGTGGGGGGTGATCTTGCGGTCATGTATACATGTTATCATCCAGTTGACACTCGGAACGACCACCAGAGGGCATAATGGAAGTGACTGCCAGCATTCTTTATGTTTGAGCTCCACTGTGCCCCGTTGCTTTTGAAATTAAATCGAGTTGACTGGTTCTGAGCATCAGCTAGATGATAACATACATACAAGATTGCAATACAAACACATTAGTGAGTCTTCGTTATTTGTTAATTTATTTTAATTTTTACAGTGTTTTTTTTATATAGATTTTTCTTAAGCAATTAAAAAAAAAAAAAACAATACTATTTTCCTCCCAGGCAACGCTGGGTAATTAAGCTAGTATAGCATAAAATATACTTTTAATACCAACTTGTTTTTAGATTTTTAAATAGTCTTGCTCCCAGATAATGGCAAAGTGCTCTAATATTTTATATGACAGTATTGGCTGTGTTGTGGTTCTTACCCCACCGGTTTCTTTAACATAAATACAAATTCCTAGCAACAATGCTGGCAATGAGGTTGACATTATTAAAATAAGGAAGAGGCAGACCACCGAAACCCTACTGAAATCAAGCCACTTTGCAAATCAAGCACAACGGAAACTACTGAGGGCCCACAAGCAACATCAGCCACTGTTTCCAGTCAGGGCTGACCACACAGATAAGAAAGAGCTCCATATTTTATAGCATCACCCTTCAATGTACCATGCTTGGCTAACTGTAACCCCATTCGGCCATATTTCTCTGTTTCTCTTTTATTTTCATTTGATAAAGCTATGGATTTCAATAGCTAAAATGGAAATATAAATGTAGCACTACATCTACTCTGTATGGCAGAGTGGAAAATTTAAATGGAGCCAAGCAAATGTGCAACATACTCAATGTGTTCAAGTAATGAAAATATTGAACATCTTGAAATGCAGAATATTAAATCTAAAAAACTCTACACAGGTAGAGCTGGGGTCCTCAGTCACAGTCCTGGAGGGCTGCAGTGACTGCAGGTTTTTGTTCTAACCTGGTTGCTTAATTAGAAAACAATTCTTACCAATAATTTAATTTCATGGCTTGTTAGTGCTTTAACTCTGCTGAGTCAGGTAATTCTCATATCCTAGATTTTCTTCCTCTTTCTAAGGATCTCATCCAAATGGTTTGAAGGCTAAAATGGAGGAGTAATTCTCAGTCCTTCACTTTTTTCTCTCAACTTTCCTTCCAAGTATTTAATTAAACCCAATAGTGCATGATAAATCCACAGACATGTAAATGGTAACAAGCTAAATGGAGAAATGCTGGTCTCTTTGGTCATTTGCATGTTATTGCTGATAAGGAGCCATTAAAAACAAAGTATACAGCAGTTTAAGACTAAAATAAGCAATAAGAGTTCAAAATCTCAACGAGCGAGACAACTAAAGTGAGGCAGAAGGGTTACTTGAGCAGTAAGTGTTTCTTATTAAGTGATTGGGCTGGAACAAAAACCTGCAGCCACTGTGGCCCTCCAGGACCGTGATTGAGGACCCCTGGCTTAGAGCAACCAATACATTCTCTACTTTGAGGCACAGACTTAATTTGTGGTAAAACGTAAGAAATGAACCTCCATCAGTATTTAAGGAGATGCAGCAAGACTCTAGAGAAGACTGTGTGGAAATGGCACAATTTCAATATGGAGAAACAATAAAATACTCCTAAAGCTCTCAATGCTATGGCTGCTTCCACCAAGTATTAACAAAAAAAACAAAAACAAAAAGTGAACACAGGCAACTTTGTTACATTTGTGTGGATTTCTTGCATAAAACTGTGTATGAAAATAGTGAACACTCACTCAATGCACTTCAAATTGTTTGCACCACAAGGTAAAAATCTACAAACAGCAACAACGCAAAGAAACAAAAGAGGACAGGAAGAGCTTAGAAGCACGTACTTACTGTTTTGGTGAGTTTCTGTACAGGACACCTGAAAACACATCAATACATTCAGAGCATTCCATGTATGAGCAGTAACAGAGGACACCATTTACTATTTGGAAATGTCAAATTTATTGTAACAAATTGAACTTTGTTTCTGGTTGAAATAATTCTTGTAAATAAAAAAAAAATCTCATTATCAGTCTCTTGCACAGTCATGCTGGTGTTAGCAGAACTAAGGGAAATAATTTAAAGTGTTTCTTTGTGAACTGGAACAGTAGGTAGGAGGAAAAACGGCCTGGCTAAGCTGGAGAAGTCCATTCTTGCTTATTTGAAGTATGTGCTTTTCAAATGGGATTTCTGTCTCGTTCTATCCCAGTCCACAATGTAACTTTTTCCTTTCCCATGTAGCGAATCCCTGGAAAACCAGTTCCTTGTATCGCAACAGTACACACCATTTATTCTGTTTACAGCAATTAGAAAAAAATCATCTGTTCTCGCAGAGAAGATTAGTACATTTCAGTGACTAAGTCACATTAAAGTGTAAGCAACTCCTAGGAGTTAGTCTTTATAATTTCTACAAATTTCAATGACTTGACAAAAGCCATGAGATAAGAAATAAACTTATTAAACAGACTATCTACAATAATAAAGATATTCATGAAATTGTCTTTAAAGAAAGCTCAATTTTCAAATTAAAAAAGAATCAAATGACACTTTTTAATAAAATGATATGCTAAGGAAAAATAAAATTGGATTATCAACATTTCTTTCAAATTAACAAAACAAATCTAGGACTGATTTAAAAAAATATTTTGGAATGCATATTTTATATATATATTTATATGTACACACATACAGCAGAAATCTTCTCCATCTCCTCCCGTAATCACAGAGGAGTGTCATAATAATCAGGCATTTGGTCCGCTTGGAACTGCCGCTGCTGCTGCTGCTGCTGCTCCTGGTGGTGTTTCATGATCTCTTTGACCTCCTCTTCAAGTTCAGGAGGAATTATTAACTGGTCATCTGGGTCAGGCTGTGCAGGAGCTGCAAAGTAACCTCCATTTTTTTTGGTGGGGGCATCAGCAGCCACTTCAATTACGTTGTGGCTATTTTCTAAAGGAGCGATAGAGCCATTTGCTCGCCTTCTGCCCAAAGTGCCCATCATGTAGTCCATACCCTTTCTCTGCAGTCGCTCTGTAGAGACATCATCAGTGTGGAGCTTCAAAAGTAGGCTTCGATCTGGTAAAATAATGCTACTAGTGGGATCCTCCTCATTTGAGCTTATAACGATTCCCTCATCACAAGTTTCAGTGACTGACTGGGGGTTTGAAGAGAGCATCTTCTCCTTTGCATGAAGACAATGGATATCCACTTCCACCTCAACTCGACTACCATTGGAAAAAACACCAGCAATAGGCTCTTCATCTTCACTATCCAGACCATTGTCAGAAAAGGCACTAGAAAATGTAGCACTAGACAACTGGCGCTGAAAAGAGCCTGACAGACACACAGGGTGTAGTGTGCAATAACGCTGTTCATTGGTGCAGGCCATTATGCTGTTATCATTTATCACCACACTTTGTGGAGGCTCATCGGATGCCGTGGAGCCAACCTCACTACTCATTTCAGAGGTAGATATTTCACTGCTAATCTCAGACGCCATGCCACTGCTTGAAGAAGGCATACCTAGTGTGTCCGAAGGGGTTTGCCTGTCCTTGATCACAACACTCACAGATGGTGGGAAGATACCTGGACTGGGTGGAGGTACAGCATTTAGCTCACAACAGCAGAAGCAGTCCTCTGTAATATTGAGCTGTACCACCACAGCACATATACTGTCATTGCAGCCGTAGCTCTGAGCCAATGTGCATAACTTTTTAGCTGCTGCTAAAGCATCTGGAACATTGCGTACAGCTTCCACTGCCTCACATGGTGAAACACTGTCCCATAAGCCTCTGCTGCCCAAAATGAAAAATTCATCCTGTGGTCTAAGTGTCACAGACTGGATATGAGGTCGAGGAATGACTGAAGGGTGAAGAAATGTGTACCCTAGAATTCTTGTTGAATCTGTCACTCCATTAACTTTATTATCCTGAAATGGAAAAAAAAATCAAGTATTAGATCCTCTCCGATCACCAACACCTCTTAGAAAATAGCAAACAAGAGTATACAAGACTTTATCTAATTACAGTTAAGAAAGTTAAAAACAAGCCAACAGATAAATCAGTGTTTCAATTTTAAAACAGCTTTACAAATAAGATGGTAATTTCCTAAACCAATAAATTGTATTAGACATGGAATGTAGCTGCTGTTAAAAGGCAAAAGGGATCTGAAGGGGCCACTGCAAAGTTTCCTCCACTGAAAAAAAATTCTTAATGTAAATTATAAATGTATGTTATCCCCATTGAAATATTTTTAAGATTTAAATTAAGGATATTTGGCAAGAATAATCGACATTAGCCACTTTGCTTGTTAATGCAAATATCTAATCACCTTGAAGCAACTCCGTGCATGTAGGCATGCAGACATTGTCAAGACGACTTGCTGAAGTTCAAACCAAACATAAGAATTGGGGGGGTGAGGGGGGGGGGGATGGATTGAAGTGCCTTTGAATGTGGCAAGGTAGTTGGTGCCAGATGGGCTGGTCTGAGTATTTCAGAAACTGCTGAATTATTGGGATTTTCATGCAAAATCATCTCTAGGGTTTACAGAGAGTGGTCTGAAAAAGGAAAAATATTCAGTGAGCAGCAGTTCTTTGGGTGAAAATGCCTTGTTGATGCCAGAGGTCAGAGGAGGTGATAGAAAGGTAACAGTAACTTAAATAACTACTTATTACAAATGAGATATGCAAAAGAGCCCCTCTGAACACACAACATGTCAAACCTTGAAGTAGGTGGGCTACAGCAGTAGCAGAACACAGTGGGTGCCACTCCTGTCAGCTAAGAACAGGCAACTGAGGCTACAATTCACACGGGCTTACCAAAAGTGGTCAACAGAAGATTGGAAAAACATGCCTGATCTGATGAATCTCTGCCGTGACATTTGGATGATAGGATCAGAATTTGGCAACAAACAACATGAAAGCATAGATCCATCCTGACTTGCATCAACGATGTAATGGTGTTGGGGATATTTTCTTGGCACACTTTGGGCCCCTTATTATAAACTGAGCATTGTTTAAATACCACAGCCTCCCGGAGTACTGAGTTGCTCACCATGTCCATCCCTTTATGACCACAGTGTACAGATCTTCTGATGGCTACTTCCACCAGGATAATGTGCCATGTTACAAAACTCAGATCATATCAAACTGGTTTCTTAAACATGACTGAGTTAACTGTACTCAAATGGCCTCCACAGTTACCACATCTCAATCCAACAGAGCACCTTTGGCATATGGTGAACTGGGAGATTTGCTTTACAAAAGAGACATGTTTGTTTGAAGTGTTTGAATAAAGTTCCAGAGACAGGAACAGTCAACATAGGGGAGCACAACGGAAGCGGGACCCCCAACAGGAGCAGAAAATGACCGGGGAGGAGAGACAGAAAACAAAGCCATCAGCCAAAAAATGACGACAGGTTTTAGGCTTTTAAATATGCAGAGTACCGTACGGAAAGCATATCGCACAACAGAGTAGCCGCAAGTAAGCCCAGCAAGTAAAGGAGCAATGTGAAGGTAGTCTGTCAGTGTTTTAGAAGGGGTTTTTTGAGAAGTGTCCGTGTCTTCTAGGGGTGCATTCAGCCCCCCTGCTCACAATACATAAACACACACACAAAATACATACAGTATACGCTATGAGCATAGACAGTATTCTGACCCTGTGCTACCCACTTTCCTGCCTGTGTTACTACCAAAGATTACACCACAATTAAATTGTTTTTTTGCATGTTTAATAAAAAACATGCTAAAGATGTTAATTGGGCAGCCAGCCCCATTATCTCAACAATTGGAACATTTTTGGTCTACAGAAAATGCAACATGTATGCCAGAATGGCTTTGGCTAATTTAAAGATATTTTGGTACTTCATGTCAAGGCAAACTCTAAAAGAATGAACGGAATCGCACACCTTATACAATGGGGTTATTAGTGCTGGTGTGTATACTGTGGTCTACACATTTGCCTACCAGCGATGAGGCTAAAATATTCATTTTTAGTTATTATCTAGAATTTTAATTAAGCACTTCCATATAAAGGCAGCAGTAATGCACTCAGAAATTTTTCACTGGAATTTGCTCCTGACATTGTGCTTTTAGCATACACTAATGCAAGGAGTTTGATTAAAAGAGTGGTCAGCAGCATTAAAATAGTCTCACTTTAATTTCTAGTTCAAAGTGATAAAATGATGTTTGATGCAAATAAATTTACTGATGTTCAGTTTGTTCAAAATTAACCTTAGGGTTTATGTTAATGACAGTTTTTTTTTTCCTGTCCACCCTGGCCATGTGACCTTAACATCTGACTTGCATTTTAGAGACTTAACAATTCTCTATTTAAGGACTATACTTCTCTTAATTATGTATCTGTCTTGTGTAACTGTGCATTATTTACGTATATTACTCATTTAATATTATTCTTATCTAATTTTTTTTTCTTGTAACTACTTTTTGAAATCTCGAATAGCACTTTTACCTACATCTTTTGTACGAAAATGTGCAACAAAAATAAAATGCCACTGTTTTATGTCTGTGGACACATTTTATAGTATCAAATTTCTTTTAACATCATAAAGTCCTAAAATTACAGGTGGGCCATCATTAAAGACCTGGAAAAACCACATCTATATTTGACCTTAACAAATTGAGAAGTTTACAAAAGAATTTGTAAACATCTGGTGTAGAGTTTCTAGAATAGAAATGTTTAAAATATATCCTAACAGCCAAAGAATCTGTCTACCAGTCCAACACAGACAAAATTACCAGGGCTGTAATCATCTGATAATGCAGTGGTAAAATGTGTTCAGTCATATCACAGGGAGCTGTGGTTTTAATATACAGTACACCCTGAAATTCACGGGGGTTACGTTCCTAAAGCACCCGCGAATTGTGAATGTGGTTAAAAAATGCCTATTTTAATAGTTTAAACCCTAAATATGCCCCCAAAACACTTCAATTTCAAACTCAGCTTAATACATTATCTAAAAAAAGAATGTAAAAGTAAACCTGTATACTGTACTGCCATGTCTCCCGCAGTGCTAGAATGTAAAATACTGATGTTACTGCTATATGTACTGTAATTCATGCAAGCGCGTTTTCATTGCTAGAAGCCTTAGATAGTGCAGCTCGTTTTGGCAGCATCTCGGAGTTTTAACCCTTAAACTGCCACATACTTGGGGGTTAATGCATCCCTGGACGCCAAATACTTTTTTGCTGCACTTTTTAAGTAAATGTCACAATTTACAAAGAAAAAGTGAAATTTTAATGGAACACATTTTTTTCATGTAAAGAGCATCACAATTACTGCAACACTGATCATTTTACACACTGCCAATGAACTGTAAAAACTACTAAAAAAAACCAAAAAAAAAACACTGGAACAATACGTACAAGGTGCAACTGACGCCATTGATGAAATTCAGTAAATCACAGAGCCAACTGCAACTTGAACTGGCTGCATGCAAGCACACAGAGGTAAACGCTGATGCTTACAGGCTAGTCTAGTGCAGCAGCTCAGTCCCAGAGACAATGAGGCTGCAGTGCTGTAGGGGCCGGCAGTGGTCATGAGCTGGCTGCTCAAAGAATGTATGGCACTGACTGATCAGCTCCTGCTTGCCAGCAAATGGCATGGAAAACACGAGAACACTCAGCTGGAGATGCGTCACAAGGCAGCAGTTAATCAGCAGCAAGGAGAAATGAATAATGCTGTAGCGGTCCAATGCCGCTAAGATTCACAAGACGGTGATTTATTTATTTTTATGGTGGAGACAAAAACAAAGCAAACAGGTAATCAAACAGCAAATAAAGAATGTAATGAAAACGATACCACCACTGTTCCCCTTACGGCGATTATACATTAAATACAACAAAGCACAAACAAAACACACACAGTAAAGTCCATGAAAAATGGCAACGGATGAAATGTAACGATGAAAATAGATAGTCCTACTGGTAGTTCCTGAAATGGTTAAGCTGGGTGGATGGGTTCAGGAGCAATCCAGGACAAAATGAATAAGTACAGGTAACCCAACAGAAGACAGACAGACAGGAACTTGAAACACAAATTACAAAAACTTTTTTTTCACCCGGCAACTTTGTAAAAGCCACACTGACTTCCTTTGACCCCAACAGCCCCTGCACCCTCAGCAGAAGACCAATCAGAGCCACTGCAGGGACTGCTGGGAGTTGCAGTTTCAAATTGTAGTACAGTACAACGCTCTCGAAATGGCTACTTTCACCATCCCAAGCCGTGTTTTCCTCTACAGTTGCTTCCTGCTCACTCTACAGTGCAGTACTGCCACGAAAAAAAACATAAAAAATTGCGGAGGATATTTGCGGTTTCCACTAACAATTATTAGTTAGGTTCTAAGGAAAAATCTGCGAACGACTGAGGCCACGAACATCTTGGGGGGGTCTACTGTATTTTGTTTTCAGCTAAAAATTTTAGATGGTTGCCTAACTTCATGCTTTTCTTTACCAGTGTTTCACGAGGTCTGAGCGGAGTTTAATTATGACACGTGAAATACACAGCTACCACTTACTGATTTATACTGAAGGTACGGTAATTATGAACTCGCAAGCTTTAGTAGACTTTTGAAAAAATATTTTTAGCATGGCAGTAATGCAAGTCTCTTTCAATTTAGTGTCACTTGGCAAGATAATATCCGCTTTTAAATTTATTGTGGGGTTTAAACAAAATGTATTCTGGTGCATAAAAACCATGACAAAAAGATGGATTTTCAACATTGCAGCTGCAGAGGCAGTTGACCTGGAGCAAAGGTGGATGCAAGATATTATCAATACATTGAGCACAACTGCCTGGATTTCTTTTCACTTTTTTCTTATCTAAGGGAATGTGGAAAACAGGCTGTCTTTATTGACATTTGAGGACAAAGGCACTGGGGTATAAGAGGAAGCACTTAATCAGTGACAGATGCTGACTATTTAAAAAGAGCAGGTGACATGTCAAAACAAAGATGAACATTCAGTTATCAAAGTTTGATAGATTTAAACAGTTATTGTGATTATAAACTGACTACTCATGTCAGTTGTACATAAAAGAACAGTTTGGAAGCGCACAAAGTATTTATGCCTTACACTACAATGATAAAGTCAAAAATGGGTTTGACTAATGCTTAGATGCTGACAAAATACTGTGGGTAATTAACCCCTATTCCATGTTCCATCACATTACATTTGTAAGCCAATCTTACGTTCACGTTTATTATTACATGTACTGAAACAGCAGAAATTATTTTGTGGATAGATGTGTTTTCAATCAATTAGCTCTTTAATTCAAAGGAAACAATATAATTTGTGTCTGACCAGGGCTTCAATTTCTCCTACCTCTGTGATGATACATTTTTGCTGCTTAGTTCTCTGAAGCTCTTCTTCCCAGTTGACCGTGTGTGAAGCAGACAGGAGCAGTGGTTTGCCATCTCTACATAAAACTGCTTGGCATTTTCCCACATTTGCACTTGTGAGAGTGAAACAGCCTCCAGGATCAAGGGGATCATGTTTTAAATGGCAGAGTACTGCTGAGCCTCCCAGTTTTTGCCCAGCAGTTCCAAGTTTCCTATATAAACAGAAAATCACCTTTTAAATCAACCAGATGTTGACTACTTAGACATAAAAATAAACTTAATGGTTGACAACTAACAGTACAAAATGTAATGATGCAGTGAACTTTACTTCTGTAGAACTAATTATACTTAAAGCTCAATGTGACATATGCAACCATATTTATACAGTATACTGTACACTTAATTAATAGTTCATAAGGAAAACTATAAAAATATTAAAAAAGTAAAGAAATGGTAAAATGACCCTATAGCCTAATAAGTAAGCAAACACATAAAACACAACCTAACCTTCAAAATTGTAGAATAAACAGCAGCTTGAAGAATTCATGACATATGAAGCTTCTTAGTGGAACCAATAATTTAAAACAAACAGTTGTGCAGAAAAATGTCAGGAATACATGTCTGTGAATAGCACTTATCAATGACTGCCATTATAAATGAAGATATCACAGTATGTGCACCTTTGATCAGCTATGAAGATTTCTGTTTCAACATCTCTAGCTGTGAGAAAATAACATTTTCTGTTGATGTAACTATTAAAGAACACTAATCATAGTTTGCTATTTATATTGTTAGAAATAAAGCTTTAAATGTGCATCTTTCAGATACCATACATGCTAAATAAAATAAAGTAAGTGCTTCTTGATAATAAATTTATTGTAACAGGCCAGTAGTAATAATCTGTGTTTACATCATTAAAATACCATTGATAACAAAGTAATTGTGAAAAATGAATAAAAAAAACAAGAATCAAATATTTATTGTGTTGACTACGACCAAATTAAACAGATTAGAAAAATTGGAGAATGACTGAAAATCAGTGTACAGTATTTTAATAGAATTGACTCATATTGGAAACATTCCGAAAGAACCTGAAATGAGAATTTACTAGAAGGCTAAAATGCTGGCAATACAAGTGTTGTGGTATCCCCACCTTTGCATAACAAGAAAAGTATTGGTCATGTACTCCTCTTCGCTCTTGCTCTTATGCAGCTCCTCTGCAAGTACATCACTCATGGTGCACTGCAAAAGAGAAGGCACTTCTGCATTGCGATCTCCATCAAAGACTCCATACACAGCCTCCCGGTTATCACAGAAATTATTGGCACATAGGGCTGCTACACACAACCTGTATAAAGGACGACAGAATTACTTTAACTGTAATTTCTGACAAGCATAAATTAATTTTTGATGATCTCAAATTCACTAGCAAGGGTAAATGTTTACATTTTAAAGACTTTAGCTGTATTTAATAAAATCAAATCCACGGAAAAGGAATTTATCATTTTAAAAAAGGACATTGAACTGCTTACAATGGTCTTAAGACCTAATTACATGCTGAAGAAATTTTCGAAGACCATTGCTTTGGCTGTTTACATCCCCCCTACTTGTTGCACATGGCAATCACAACAGACACAGTGATCAGCAAACTTACAACAGATCACCTCAGCTTTTTCATTAGAAATTCTAATGACTTTAATCATGTGTCACTCTCTTCAACCTCACCAATTTTTATCAATTTGTGAACTGTACAAGGGATAATTGGACCCCAAACTTTAATGGCAATGTTAAAGAGGCACAGCTGATCGGACCACAACTTTTTTCAGAACTACTGTACATTAAATGCTTTGTCCAGCATGGTTGCCAATCATCAGCAGAACTGTAAAGAAATGGACAAGAGAAGCTAAGGAGGCTCTGTAGGATGTCTTAGAGAAAACTGACTGGGATATGCTTTGTAAGTCATATGGTAAAGACACTCAGGTACTCAGCCAGTGTATTAGAGAATAAATAATGGTTTGTGTGGAGAAAATACTTCTCACAAAGACAGTATGGTGTTTCTCCAGCAACAAATTGTGGATGATAAAGAACTTAAAGGTCCTACTGAAGAAGAAGATGAGGGAATTCAGGACTGGTGATAAGGAAGAGATAAAGTGGGTTCAGTCAGAACCGAGGAAGCAATTTTGAGAGGGGAGATTTTGCTTCTGGGGCAGACTGAAACGCAAACTACAGCAAAATCATGTCAAAGAAGTGTAGATGATGCAAACTTTTCAGTCAAGGTTTCCCCCAACACTGACCATCATTTTGTGCAAATGACTAAGGCTTCAGACTGCTTACTGCTACCCTTTGTTTTCATTCTTTCATTTTAAAAACACAAATGAGTGTTTTTGTTTTTAGTCCACACTATCTGTCATTTTTGATCCTTGATAATAAAGACTTTTAAAAACGTTCTAAAGTATTGGACACTTTCATAAACACTGTCAGTGTTGTGGAGTGGACAGGTGAAAACAACAGTTTTTCAAAAACGGTCCTCTAATCATGCTTATTTTGTGGCCCTTTCCTGACTGGATTCTGCTCATTACGATGTCTAATTAAACTGATTGATCATCCTTCATGGAAGAAGAAAACATTTTCTAATATAAA
The DNA here is from genome assembly GCA_026402145.1 of Polypterus bichir lapradei. Taxonomy (NCBI): domain Eukaryota; kingdom Metazoa; phylum Chordata; class Cladistia; order Polypteriformes; family Polypteridae; genus Polypterus; species Polypterus bichir. The sequence continues at coordinate 55,524,688 of JANRMT010062818.1, read as the reverse complement.
AGGGCACAGAAGAGTTGCTTAAATGTAGAAATCTACATTGTGTTTTATAAAATCTGAATGCTGTATACATGTGTAAGAGGCAAATTATCAGTCACTACACTTTTGGGCGGCACAGTGGCGCAGTGGGTAGCGGTGCTGCCTCGCAGTTAGAAGACCCGGGTTCGTGTCCCGGGTCCTCCCTGCTAGGAGGATGCATGTTCTCCCCGTGTCTGCGTGGGTTTCCTCCCATAGTCCAAAGACATGCAGGTTAGGTGCACTGGCATTTCTAAATTGTCCCTAGTGTGTGCTTGGTGTGTGGGTGAGTGTGTCGGCCCTGCCCGGGGTTTGTTTCCTGCCTTGCGCCCTTGTGTTGGCTGGGATTGGCTCCAGTGGACCCCCGTGACCCTGTAGTTAGGATATAGCGGGTTGGATAATGGATGGATGGACTAGACTTCTGCAATAAGTCCCATGTCCAGTGGTGTTACTGCTATAGTCCAAATTCAGTGCCCCGTGAAAATAATACTGTAAATAACTCAGTTAACACCCTGTCAAACAACATTTCTTATTTAAACTTATCTGTTCAGGAAGGAGGAGCATTATCCACAGTTAAATAATGGTGCTTAATGAAGTAAATATGTGCAGAATACAGCCGGACTCACAATATTACAGGAAAAAGAGACACACTAAAACACAATGCAGTAAAGTGAAGACACAGTATAGACACATGCACTTATTTATCTTCTCTACAGAGTTATTTTTACAAATGCTGTTTATCACAAAATGTATTTCTTTTTTCTTTTGTTAAGGTGGTGCTTTAACATTTGCAATATTTTCATTTCATTTCATAACATGACAGGTACAAATTTTGAAGACTGTTACTTTGAAATGTAATATGCACATTAATGTGACACGGGCTGCTTAAAAAAATGTTCTTTTTCTATTTCAGACAAAGATTGCTTCATTTTTAAATGAAAAATGGTAATGTGGATGTACCCTATACCTGTGATCTACATCCCCTTTACCCTTTCACTTCCCAGATTGTCCATCTCTGCTGACCAAGTGAGGTGACAGCTGGGGAAATTTAACATGACCAAGGCTGCAGGGCTTGATACAATTAGCCCCAGGGTGGTGAAAATATGAGCCAGTCAGACCTGCGAGGTCTTTTGTGTACCTTTTCTCTCCCCCACCAAATGTTTGCAAAAACATCCCCTTCCATAGAAAACATCTTGTGTGGATCCATTGCCAAAGAAAAATCAGTTGTTCTCATTTCATATATTTAAAGACCATTTAGAAATTGCCCCTAAAACAGCTCCAATCCCTAGTTACAGAAAATCGTGATCCACTGCAGTTTGCCTACCAGGCATATATACAGTAGGTGTGGAGGATATTCTGATTTATATGCTATTCTGATTTATAGCCTACACCAACCTGGAAAAAGACAGTATCACAGTCAGGATAGTGTTCTTTGCTTTTTTTCCAGTGCCTTTGACACCAACTTATCTCACAGATTAGGAAACCAGCTAAGGGCCATAAATCTCAATGCCATCCACAGTCTCTTGGATTACGGACTACCTCACCAGCAGATACCAATTTGTGAGGCTTAATGGCAGAGACAGTGGTGTGTAATACCTGGTCACCTCAGGGAACTGCCCTGTCTCCCTTCCTTTTTACTCTCCACACAATGGACTTCCAGTATAATACCAGCTCTAACCATATCCCCTGTCATAGCTTGTATTGATAATGGAGACAAGTCGCAGTACAGACGGGTGGTACTGGACCTTGTTTTTTGCCATTGAGAAAGCCACCTGTAGATCAGCATCAACAAGGCTAAAGAGTTGGTTGTGGACTTCCAGCATGTTAAGGAGCTCCTGAGACCAGTCATCATCCAGGAGGAGGAAGTGGAGGCGGTGCAGAGCTACAAATACCTAGGGTCTATATGAACAGCACCTGCACTAGGTCTGACAACACAGTGGTGCTGTATTAGAAGGACAAGAGTGGACTGTACTTCTTGAACAGACTCTGGTCTTTTGATTTGTGTAGCAAGCTGTTGGAAATGTTGGAGCCAGTTGTTCTAGGTTGTGGTCTCCTGGTGAAGCAACCGGAGATCAGGCAATGCAAAATGCCTGAATGAATTTATCAGTAAAGGTAGCTCCATCACAGGACTAACTCTGGACACTCTGATGGCTCTTGTGGAAAAGATGGTGGTGGCAAAATGGAATGCCACCATGAACAATTCTGCCCATCCCTGCTTTCAGCAACAGGCTCATTCAATCCCAGTGCAATAAGAAGTGCCTATGGGGATCTTTTCGGCTTACTGTTATTAGGCACTTCAGTGTTTTCTTCCGACGTCCTTTACTTCACTCCAGCTGGAAGCCACAGGAAGATATTGCAGACTTTAATATGCTACAGTTTTTTGGCATAATATTTATTGTATTATATGTTTTAATTTATTTCCTTTAATTGCACTTCAGTTGATATCTTTGTATTGTGTGGTTTTGCTGTGGTATGCAATTGGATATCTTCCTTGGGATCAATAAAGTATTTCTAATATAATGATGGCAGGGTGTGAACAATAACGGACGCCAAGAAATAAAGACACAAATGGTAATTTAAAAATATGGCTTAATATGTACCCCAAACAAATTTTCAGCATAACAAACTTTTTTTTTTTAAACTTGTATAAAACTGAAATTTTGCTACTGCTTCAGGGTAAGGCATTATTTACTTTATGCCATTAGCACAGAAGCACATTTTTCCCCCAAATATCTATTTATCAAGTGCCCTGTTCTCTGGAACTGCTCTTTCTTCGCCTGCATCTTGTTTCTCCTTAGTAATTTTGCCATTGAAGAATATAAAGAGGCTTTTCACAATTCCAGGATGCATTTAAACACTGCTTCTTTTAAGCTAACTAAAGGCTTATATAGACATTATGTGTCAGCAATCTCTGTATCCTAGAGACAGAATAAAGAAAAGAAAACATTCCTGGCTGGGAAAAATAACCAGACATTAATATATAAGTAAAACCATAAGTGTCAAATGCTTTGTAGCTATAAGGAACTGCACTAACTTTCACACGAGAATGTGATTCTTATATAGAGTGAGCATGTTCCCAACTTAAATATATTTGTACATATATTACTCTCTTACTTGTTTTTGACACCTGAAACTTCAGTATACCCATGACTCCAAATAGCAGGTGCACCTGAAGTGTCACTATTTGAGAATGAAGTCGATGACTGATCAATTTTAAAACACCGAATGTTACTACAAGAGAAGGAAAAAAAAAAATTGTTAAATTGGGTTCTGAATTGGCAAAACACACTAGTCATGTACATATGCTGTAAAATAAAGAAAACACAGTTACTCTTACCGTTCACCAGAGACCATGTATACATGCTTTTTATCCAAATGACACTCTTGTATTTTGCCATATCTTTATTAAGCAATACTGTATACCTTTTCTTAAAAAAAATACACATGATTTGTTTCATTATATAAATTTTAAAATATGTCAATTTTCACCTACTCTCAATTTTGTTAATAGTGACATTTACCTCACATTTATATGTAGTAGAATATGCGTGATTGCTAAATAACTGTTTATTTCTTTCATTAATACCATACTACTAAAACTAAAAATATACCTCCACAAAAACATTGCCTGAAAATACCAACATCATTATTTCTATTATTAACCAAAACTTAATGTGTGTTTTTTGTGATGGACTGGCTCCCAAATTAGGCCCTATTGCTATTGGGTTAGGCTCTGTTTCATGCAACTGTAAATTATACTAAGAGGTTTAGATAATGGATGGATGACCTAAATAAATCAGTCTTTTGTGCTCTTTGTTGACTGGCTAGTGGAATAGATGGATGGATGGCTCTAGAGATCAATAGCATCAATAAAAGATTATTACAAGTCGCAGAATTACAGACATATAATTTCCAGTCAGTTGCATGTAATCAGTTATTTTTCAATATAGTGAACTTCTGACATTATATAACATTTTCGAAACTGCCTAATCCGAATCAGGCTCATGTCGGCAGAGTCTATCCCAATAACTCTGGGTGTCATCAAAGAGCCTATTAACACTCATTGACACGTATTCAGGGTTAATTTGGAACCTAGCCATCACATCTTTGTTTATGTGTGAGGAAAACACAGTACAAATGCACAAAACAATAAAATATATAAAGAAACATATATTCTATCTATCTAAAGAAACAAACCAACTCTTTTATATATAGCAGCAATTCTCAACCTTTTTCTCCTTGTGAATCCCTTTAAAAAACCAGAATAAATTGGTGAACCCCCTGTGTTGTCATTACGATAGGTTTATCCTTGATATTTTGTTTCAATGTGTCTACGAAGAAGTGATGGTTTTAAACTGCTGTTGGCCAGGACTTTATTACAAATTACACAAAGTGGTTTAGGTTCTGACTCATTCCCGGTAAAATAAAAACTCATTCGTAAATAGTCGCTGTCATATTTTCATTTCTTCTCTTTTGTCTTACTATGTTCACCTATTTTTTCCTTGCTTTCAGTCTGGAGAGACAGTAGCTCACTACAACTTTGAGTATCATCACCCTGTGTTGGAACCAAATCAGGGACTGAAGCAGAAGAAGCAATTGATTGCTCATCCAGCTTTTTGTCAGACTTGATAAAACTACCCGTTTTTAACCATCGATCCATAATAAAATTATGGAGTAATAATTATTCCCTTTCACGTTTGATGTGCGCATGTTTAAGTAAAACGTCTTTATCGTAATTTATTTACACATACTATGCACTACCAATTTATCTTATTAAAATCACTTGTGGTTCTTAAGCGCCTCGTACGATTCAATATGACTCCACTCTCCCTTGTCTGATCGCAGCTTTTTTATATCGGCAGACGTTATTCTCGTTCTTTCGAGAGCATTCGGGGTTCTCAGTTCGCTGAATTGGAAGTTTCTGGATCATACGAGAATGTGCACGCATCGCCAGCGGCTTAGTATTTCATCGCGTTACAGATGGTTACCTCGACAATTTTACGGAATCTTCTGTCGCAATGCGTTAGTGACTGTGGTAATATTCATGAATTTGACATTTAATTGATTTATTGACCCATTTTTATTATTGTATTATTAATAGTACTGTGAATATATTTGCCTACATTTAATATTTTGTTATATTTTTTATGCTTGGGATTTAAAGTTCTGCCATTACAATATTTTTTTCACGAACCCCTTTTATAAAGCACCCAAACCCCTGGGGGTTCGAGAACCACCGTCTGGGAATTACTGATATATAGCATCTTTCTGTAACAATGAATACTTTAAGGGGCTTTACAGTAGTCAGCTATAGTACAATTATTCAAAAGTATTTATTTAAGCAAGCATCACTGTAAGGGGCTTTACAATACACAGCAATCAAAAACAAAGTTTTAGGAGCAAACACTATATTTACATCAAATTTCACAGATAAGCAATACATAACAGTAAACTTTCAGTACAATCCACCAACACAAATGGTTGTCAGCATTATGCACTGAAATAATCAGCTGATTATTTGAATAAGATATGCCTTGCAAAAATAGCAAGTTTGAAAACTAGAATGGTACAGATATTGTAATGCAGTTCTCAAGAACAGAAGGATAGCAGTGTTTGCTGGTAAGCACCAAATGGCAAGGTTTCCTACTCTTGCCTGTTGCATAACTTGCATTGCATAGGACCCTCGTTCTTCACCTTTGTGGTTTTGATGGACTGAGCCAAACTGGGCTACGCAGGAAAAAAAACACACATACTAGGCCTTGCCAATTGAAATTATCCATGAAATGTAACTTCTCTAGTGGAGAAAGAAGCAGAACTTGCACACGAGTTTGGGAAATACTGATCACATATAAACTGCTCAAAAAATTATAGGAACACTTAAGTCACACACTGAATCTCGATGAATGAATTATTTAAGTGGAAAATCTTTACTGAGTAATCTATGTAATTCATTGAAAACAAAATGATTTAACAACGTCAATGGAAAACAAAATCAACAACACACGTTGAGGGATAGATTCAACATCCCACCAAAAATCAAAGTCAAAAATTGAAATCACAGGCTGATCCAACTTGCGTAAATTTCACCTCACATGCCCGTATGTACTCACTGCAACATTTGGGCATGCTCCTGATGAGACAGCAGACGGTGCCCTGGGGAATCTCCTAACAGACCTGAATCAGGGTATCAGTGAGCTCCTGGACAGTCTGTGGCACTACTTAGCATTGAATGCACCGATACATAAAAACCCAGAAGTTTTCTTTTGGATTCAGCATTTGAGAATGTGTGGGCCAGTCAATGGTGTCAAGGCCTTCATCATTCAGGAAATGTCTGCACACTCTGGTCACATGAGGGCGGGCATGGTCTTGAACCAGGAAGAACCCAGGGTTCACTGCACCAGCGTAAGGTTTAGCAATGGCCTAGCACATGAAAACCCATGCGACCCTGCAAGGATATGCCTCCCCAGACCATCACTAAACCACTGCCAAACCGGTCATGCTGGATGATATTGCAGGCTGCATAATGTTAACTACAGAATATCCAGACTCTTTCACATCTTTCACATGTGCTCAGTGTGAACCTGCCCTTATTTCTAAGCAAACCTTCTTACGATGGCACGTACAGTATAGATGTGCCATCCTGGAGGAGCCAGAATACCTACACATGAATCAGCTGCAGGTACAGCCTCATGCTACCAGTAGTGACAAGGACATAAGCAAAACACAAATTTAGAGATGAATCAGTCAGGAAGGATAAAAAGAGAACAATTGTCTGTTGTCGCCACCTACAAAACCATTCCCTTTTTGAGTGGTGTCTTGCTGTTGCCTCTCCAGTGCACCTTATGTCACTTTCATCTGCAGCAAAGCAGGTGAAGTTGATTCAGAATCGCTTATGCTTCTTAAATGGACAGATTGATATCTCTGAAGCTTAAATGACTTGGTGTTAGACTGTGACGATTAAGCGTTCCCTTAATTAATTTGAGAAGTTTTCTTGGTATCACTTGTATGCAAGAGTGGCCGCCCTCAAATTCAGGAGTTTCCCAGGCAGATATTGAGATACTCAGAAGCTCCAAGATGGAGGTTTTGTAATTTGAGTTCCAACAGATGTGAGGGCTGCCACAAATGTTTGACTATTGTTTGGTGCCCACACACTATAAACTATTCAGGTTATTTTAAGTTTTTAGAATATGGTCCTCAAAAAGGTACCCTCTACTGTCTCTGTAACCCTAATTAGAAGCTTCAACACTCACGTGGGGAATGGCCTACCTTACCTGAATGTGTGTGGTAAATTATTATTGTGTTGCTAGTCATTAAATTTCCTCATTGAACATCAATTTCCAACACAAGGATGCTAATAAACCTTGTAGAAGACTAACTTGGGCCAAATACACCAACGCTGTACATGTGTTATTAGGTCTGAAGCCATTATGTTCAGAACACTTGGGTGAAAAGGTTATAAGATGCCAACCAATCATTAGACAGAAGTGACCTGGCCTAAAGAATAACATGCCCAATGGACAGATCTGGAAGATCCAAACAGGTAGTGGGAGGTTGTTGAAAACAGCTAGAGAATGTCTGTTCGGAATTAATTTAACTCTCATCACCACAACATTTTCACCTGTATTTTGGGAGAGGTCAGGGATTTACTCTGAATGGACTGGGTTCAAGATCTCAGTAGTGGAGTCAGCTGCAAGGAGGTGTAGCAAAGGTTGTTGATGCCAAAGGGTCTCCAGATGTGACTGAGAAGTACTGGCAAGCCAAAAACGCATCATGTTGAGCAGTGTTCAAAGAGAAAATCTGTGTTTGTTAGAAGTTTTATCAAGACCACAGAGACTGTCATGTGGATAGCAAGGAAGAGCTTCTGTTAAACTATTCAAAGACTTGGGAAGAGCAAATGGGATAATGACTAGGCTGTTTCTTAGCAATGGTTGGGAAATGCTGACTTCAACAGGGATTACCGTTACATAAAAGAAAGAACATTTGCAGCAACTCCTTAACCCAGTGGATATGCCCTTGTCTAGGTACGCAAAGGATGGTTGGGTTCAAGCCTCTCTCTATGGTGGAGGTTCAAAATATGAAGATAGTGCCAGAGAACTGGCAGACTGGAGTGAGGCTACACATTTTTAAAATAGGTCAACAGAGTGTTTTTCAATTACTAGTAGATCACATTTCTTAGCCTCTCTGGTAAAACCTATGCCAGGGTACAGGAACAGGAACTCTTTAATGATTGAACCTCATGCACAGGAGGAACAATGCAAAAGAGTAATCTACATTTTACCCATTCACATATATATGAGTGGTTATTGGAGTTTGCCACTTCTGTCTTCAAGTGCTTTATGGATCTGCAAAAAAGCTATGGTAGTATATCTTGTAGTATTGTGTGGAAAATTGATTCTAAGATTCTTGGACTGCTTCTGCAAACCATTCAATCCCCATATTTCTGGATTAAGTGAGAGGTTTGTGCATCTCATCTGTCCTGTTTGTGATTTTCATGGATAGGATACCAAGTCACAACTGAGTACTGAAAAGTATTCGGCTTGGAAGGCTACGGACTGCATCTTTATGTTATGTACTTAAAAGTTCTCAGCTAAGTATCTGTAAATAGGCCATCGTAGTTCTTTCACAGATAAAAGTACCTTCTTTTCTTACAGCAAGTGGTGAGCAGGTGACCTAAGCTCAAGTAATATCTGGTCTTATCTAGGACTGATGAAAAAGGAGATCATGAGATTGTGACTGTTGCACCAGACCATGATGGTAAAGTGGAAGCCAAGTACTCAGACAAAGCAGTCTGTAGTCCACACTGGTTCTGGGTACTTCATGCCCAAAATTAAGGTACTTCGCAGGCTCCTCATTCTGCAATAGAGTAAGGATCAATAAAGGCAGATTTTGGATTTGAACTGCTGTTCCTCAGAATTGACAGGGATGGTAATGCTGGTTTAGGACTTATACAGGATAACCTCTGCCATGTGAGAATAAGATCAAGGGCAGAGGAAAGGGATTCTCTCTCTCTCTCTCTCTCTCTCTCTCTCCCTCAGCAGGCTTGGAAGCATATGAAAATTATCCAGGAGGTGGTGTTAGAATAAGTTGATGGGAATAGGCTGGCCTGTTCACAGTGGCGTAGCGTAGTGGGGGCGGCACTTTTAGGGGGCGGCAAAGAATTACTGTATATTTTAGTCTTTTAAATTGAAATACCTAAATAAGGGGGCGGCGAAATTTTCCTCCGCCCCGGGCGGCTGACACCCACGCTACGCCACTGCCTGTTCAGCCCAGCTTAATGTGTTTCTATCACTAAAGGACAATTGATAAATTAACTCTACATTTCTTGATTTTATAATGATTTTAGTTGAACTGCTATTCTTGTCTGTGATGGGCTGGTGCCCTGCCCGGGGTTTGTTTCCTGCCTTGCGCCCTGTGTTGGCTGGGATTGGCTCCAGCAGACCCCCATGACCCTGTAGTTAGGATATAGCTGGTTGGATAATGGATGGATGGACGTTATTCTTGTAATAGTATAAAGAATGAGCTAAGCACTTAATGTTTTCATTTACAAGTAATAGTTGCTCTGATCTCACTTATCTTCAATCAAATTCTCAAGCTGTATTAATATTTGTAATAAAATATAGATGAAAGACCAGGGACTTCAACTAAGCCACAAATGACAAGCAGTCTGTTATATATTAAAAAGAAAACTGGATCCTCTGGAGTTAACTGAATTAAAATGAAATGCTAGTCTAATATACATCTGAAACAGGAATGAGACACTTGGAAGATGATGTTCGGTTCTGTTCCAAAGATGGTAAACAAGTTTAGCTCTCAGTATAAACCAGACACTTCAAAGATATCATCACCCTTAGGCAGCGGAAACCACTGGGGAAAGTAAAGGTTGAAAACTACATAAAAACAGAGGCATGAAGAACACATGAAAAAATACGTACAGGCTGAAAAACTATGCAAGTGTAATTTATGTAGAATGATATAATGTTCATTAATTGGCCAGCAGTGGAAAGATGAATGAAATGTAAGCTTTAAAATTGTAATCATTTTATATGACTGACAGCAAAAACAAAATGTCAAATATAGCAAACTAAAAGATGCTTTAAACATTTTTTTATCATACACGATTAAAAAAAACTGTCTGTCAGAGTCTATTTGTAATATGTCATTTTTCAAATACTAACATACACTCCTAGCAGTATAAATATGATTTTAAACATCACATAAAGAAATAAAACAAGAATATTTGCAGTCTATTTCTGCAAAATATGTTATTGTTCAGAACTGTAACATTTTGATATTCATTACTTTTTGTATAGTTATCTAAGACTGGTCACTCCAATATCACATCACAGATACTGTATTTTAATGACAGACTAATTTAATTATTACATAATCAACGTAAAATAATGGAACAGGTGCACGGACTCTTAGTAATTCCAAGTAAGCAATCAGTCCTTCAGTAAAGAACACTGTCAAAGTGTTTCAGCCAGACATTTAATGAAGAGTGAAGTAAAATTCAATAATGACAGAGAATCAAAAGTTAGTTTCTGTCCATTGCTGAATACAAAACACATACTCATTCACAATGGACTACGTTTACAGTTGACAATCAATCTAACCAAAATTTGTTTAAAATGTTAAAAGAAAAATGAGAGTGAGTTACCTGAGAAAAACCAATACAAGTTAATGTATAAACTCTGCACAGCTATTGATCAGACTTGCATTCAAACTCAATTTCTAGAACTGTAAGGGTGTAGCAGTAAACACTGTACCAATATTCTGCCACTTAAAACAACTATTATAATAGCAGTAACTGGTCAACAAAGATTTTGCCACAGAAAAACTTAGGGGTGTTTTCAAAGTACTTTACATGTTGATTTTCGAATGTTGATTTTTGTATTTTTTCTGTCATCTATAATTTTTTAGTTTTATCTTTTTTTTTAGGCAATATATGACAGTATTGTCACACAGAACACCTTTATTTATAGCTGTGGAGCATTTTTTTTTCTGCTCCCCAAGGCACAGTACATAAAGTACAGCACAGTCCTTTTTTCTTTCTCTCCTCTCCACCTCCACCCCTCTCCCAGCAAGCTTTTACAACTTCCTCCCAAATCTGGCTCCCAAATTGAGTGAGGCAGTTCCTTTTATTCGGGTGGGTCATCAAGATTATCTGGAATTACTCCCAAGTGTGGTAGAAGTCCACTATAGGGCTCTGCAGCTCCCCAATGGTGGCCCCCACAGAAACCAGCAGGGCTGTAATAAACTCCAGCTCTCAGCGTACCCTGTGGGGAACCCATGGTGCCACAGCTGCCCAGGAGGGCTGCCCTCTAGTGTCCCCAGGGGAGGTACTGCCTCACCGATGCCCTCTCCCCCAATCCTTCCATTCTGTTGGCATCCTGGCCAGGTAATGGCTGTGGCCACCATTCATTAACATATATATATACTATTTTTAAGGTGTTTGGTTTTTTGAAAGTTAAATTCAGCATTAAAATGTGTTTATTACTGAATAAATGTATGATATAGTTTATAACATTTTATAACTTTCTATGAAAGGTTTCCTGAGGATATTTCTGAAATGGAAAAGTGATACTCAGGCAAATAGTCCCAGTATGCTTGTTTATTATTATTATATACTTAAGAGGGATATTCAAAGGGCCATGATCAGCACAACATTGTATACTTCTACCTTTTAATTGAAATGCTCTCAGTATGTGTGTATATATTGTCACAGGAGGCTGGGGGTGAGACCCAGCCGGGACACCTGGAAGGACCGGGAGGTCGTCTGTTCGTACCCCGGTCCATGAGGGGGCAACTGCCCTGGATGATGAGGGGACCACAGGGATGGAGCAAAGAGGCTCAAACCCACTGGGGCCCGTGGCCACAGTCATGGGGGCGCCCCAAGCGTCGTGGAGCCCGGGAGATCAACACTTCCGCCATACCTGGGAAGGTGGAGGGAATGACTTATAGGGACGCCCGGAGTGCATCCGCAAAGTATTCACAGCGCATCCCTTTTTCCACATTTTGTTATGTTACAGCCTTATTCCAAAATGGATTAAATACATTTTTTTCCTCAGAATTCTACACACAACACCCCATAATCACAATGTGAAAAAAGTTTACTTGAGGTTTTTGCAAATTTATTAAAAATAAAAAAAACTGAGAAATCACATGTACATAAGTATTCACAGCCTTTGCTCAATACTTTGTCAATGCACCTTTGGCAGCAATTACAGCCTCAAGTCTTTTTGAATATGATGCCACAAGCTTGGCACACCTATCCTTGGCCAGTTTCGCCCATTCCTCTTTGCAGCACCTCTCAAGCTCCATCAGGTTGGATGGGAAGCGTCGGTGCACAGCCATTTTAAGATCTCTCCAGAGGTGTTCAATCGGATTCAAGTCTGGGCTCTGGCTGGGCCACTCAAGGATATTCACAGAGTTGTCCTGAAGCCACTCCTTTGATATCTTGGCTGTGTGCTTAGGGTCGTTGTCCTGCTGAAATATGAACCGTCGCCCCAGTCTGAGGTCAAGAGTGCTCTGAAGCAGGTTTTCATCCAGGATGTCTCTGTACATTGCTGCAGTCATCTTTCCCTTTATCCTGCCTAGTCTCCCAGTTCCTGCCGCTGAAAAACATCCCCACAGCATGATGCTGCCACCACCATGCTTCACTGTAGGGATGGTATTGCCCTGGTGATGAGCGATGCCTGGTTTCCTCCAAACGTGACGCCTGGCATTCACACCAAAGAGTTCAATCTTTGTCTCATCAGACCAGAGAATTTTGTTTCTCATGGTCTGAGAGTTCTTCAGGTGCCTTTTGGCAAACTCCAGGAGGGCTGCCATGTGCCTTTTACTAAGGAGTGGCTTCCGTCTGGCCACTTTACTATACAGGCCTGATTGGTGGATTGCTGCAGAGATGGTTGTTCTTCTGGAAGGTTCTCTTCTCTCCACAGAAGACCTCTGGAGCTCTGACAAAGTGACTATCGGGTTCTTGGTCACCTCCCTGACTAAGGCCCTTTTCTCCCGATCGCTCTTTTTAGATGGCTGGCCAGCTCTAGGAAGAGTCCTGGTGGTTTCGAACTTCTTCCACTTCCAGATGATGGAGGCCACTGTGCTCATTGGGACCTTCAAAGCAGCAGAACGTTTTCTGTAACCTTCCCCGGAGGTCTACAGACAATTCCTTCGACTTCATGCTTGGTTTGTGCTCTGACATGAACTGTCAACTGTGGGACCTTATATTGACAGGTGTGTGCCTTTCCAAGTCATGTCCAATCAACTGAATTTACCACAGGTGGACTCCAATTAAGCTGCAGAAACATCTCAAGGATGATCAGGGGAAACAGGATGCACCTGAGCTCAATTTTGAGCTTCATGGCAAAGGCTGTGAATACATATGTACATGTGCTTTCTCCTTTTCTTTTATTTTTAATAAATTTGCAAAAACCTCAAGTAAACTTTTTTTACGTTGTCAATATGAGGTGTTGTGTGTAGAATTCTGAGGAAAAAAATGAATTTAATCCATTTTGGAATAAGGCTATAACATAACAAAATGTGGAAAAAGTGATAGGCTGTGAATACTTTCCGGATGCGCTGTATGTGTGTGTGTGTGTGTATATATATATATATATATATATATATAGTTTAAATAGAAATGTTTTCTAAATTTTAACCGTGTGCTGCTTAAAATCCTTGCATGACAGAGAAAGTCTGATTAGATATTTGTATTTAGCACAAAAAAAAAAAAAAAAAAAAAAAAGATCCACCGGTATTCATTGAAGTGACAAAATAAAAAAATACATTTTGATACCTGTTGAATTAGGTTTTGGGCTGAGCAGAAACCTGTCTACAACTACCCTGTAATTCCCAGCTAGGAACACCCATCATCAACAAAGAGTGACTGAAAACTAACTAAATAAAATACTGACAAGGGAAAAAAAATTGCATAAAAAAGAAAATGGTACATCATATAATTTAGCGGACACCTGTAATTCCTGTAAATTAATTAAACAAAGATACAGCAAAGATTTCTTTAAATAACAGGTATAAATCTTCCTTACTTCAGTAGTTCCAAGGTTTTATGATCTAGAGTCAGCCTGGGATTTCCAGTTAGGTCCAGTTCCTGTAGTTTTGGAGGCAGATTTTCAGGTAAGGTGATCTCACTCAATTCATTACAACTCAAATCAACACACTGCAAAAACAAGAAAATATATCATGTTGGACAGAATCCTGGAACATTAGACTCCAAATGTTTTCTCATCTTGATTGATTTATTTGCACACCTTCTTTAACAGAATGCAAATCAAATTTTAAACATAGAATTTATTTCTCTGTTTTAACTGCGAATGATCAATTGTACTTTTTTGCACTATTTATGTGAATTATTGCAGGTACAATAAACACATTAATTCCATGCTCCAGCTGTCCACAATATACTTACAGAAAACATGAAATTAAACAAAAATGAATGAAGGTTTTGAATATAAAAAATGTGTACAAGTGCACAAGCAAAGGTATGTTAACTCTGTGGTATCAGATTTCTATCAGAAACAGAACCAAACTTGAAATATGGTATCTGAAATGATTAATTTTCCTATTATCTTCTAAATTTATATTTTGGGGGTCATGGCTAAAAAGTAGATTTATTATTTTATCAGTCCACAGCACCTTACACCAAAACATTTCTACAGTTTTATTTAAGTATTGCTTTGTATAACTTTTGTGAGGTTGTGGGAATGATTTCATCTTCCATGCAGAATATTTTTTGTATATTACACTGTTCTGTGCTCTACTACCCTGATGTCAGCAATTGTATTAAATACTTTTCTGCAACTTGTACATCTTGCCTTTACTTGAGCAGCTCTCCTCATCTTTATTTTTTTTAATTATTCTGAAAGTGTTAAGATATCTTTTAGATATCTTTGAATTACCTTCCCTGCTTCAATTTCCTATTTTTTCCAAGTCCTCATACAGTAGCTTAGTGGAATTTGCTGTTGTATATAGGCACAACATCCTTGGAGGACAGAAAAATTAGTGTATTTACTCAATTTTTAAAATATGTTATCTTCGTTTGGCTTAATTTAATACCTATAGAGTCACATTTTAGTGTTTTCAAGTTTCACTGAACCTATGAGAAAGAGCACTCATACGTTTACTTGTTTCCACATATGGTAAATTCAACAGATAAATATTATGTATTAAGTATACTGAAATGTGCCATGCGGAAGTCTGCAGTTTAACAAGATGTGCCAAAAGCTTTTCCTACAACATGACGCAGACTGAGCAATTAAACAAAGAATTATAAAAAGTCAACCTATTAACATGCAAATGTAAACTTTTAAAGTAAATAAAACATGCATGCTTGTTAAAATAAGACAAAAACAAAAAGTCAATCAAATAAAGACATCTACAGTAAGTCAATTTAATTAGACAGAATGAAATCATGATTATGAGTTTATGTAAGGCAAATCAATTAGTTAGGTACACCAATAGTTTATAGTCCAAGCATTTTCCAGAACAAATGACACAACTTAACATACACGACTCTCATTACATGATTACATTTAACATTTAGACTAACAATTAAATTCAATTTACAAAAAAAAAAAATATATATAAATAAATATATATCTATACTAATAAAAGACAAAGCCCTCACTGACTCACTCACTCACTGACTCATCACTAATTCTCCAACTTCCCGTGTGGGTGGAAGGCTGAAATTTGGCAGGTTCATTCCTTACAGCTTCCTTACAAACGTTGGGCAGGTTTCATTTTGAAATTCTGCTCGTAATGGTCATAACTGGAAGCTGTTTTTCTCCATTTACTGTAATGGAGTTGAGCTCGAAAGCCGTGGGGGGCGGAGTTTCATGTGACATCATCACGCCTCCCACGTAATCATGCAGTACGTAGAAAACCAGGAAGAGCTCCAAAAAGCGCTGAAGAAAACATGCATTATGTAATTGAGAAGGCAGCAAAACAATAAGAAGTGAGCAAGTGACACATACAACCATATTCATGAGTGCTGCTACTACGGAAACAAAGCACGGTGTAAACCTAAACTTTAAATTAAGTACATAGACAGGCTGCCGCTGGCGTTTGTAATTTAGTGCCTGCCCATATAAGGCCGTCCGTCAGCAGCAATCCAATAGAAACACTGCCACGGGTAAATATTCACGGGTGAAGGACTGTGCTTATGCAGAGGAAGATGAGATGGTCAGGGTGGTGTTTGGCACAAACTCAGCGAAACTGCGAGAGAAAGTTTTAAGTGCCGGGACTTAGGTAACATTAGATACAGCCATGGACATAGCACGACATGGCACCAGCACAGCTGGGAAACTTCGATGCATGTACACCGAGCGGCTCACGTGAACTGACGCAGTGCACAGACAAAAAGCAACAGTTCCAAAGAGCGCTGAACAAAAACCGAATTACACAATTGAAAAGGCAGCAAAAAAATATGAAGCGTCTGATACATACAAGCATATTATTCATAACTGCAGCTACTACAGAAACAAAGCACACGGTGGAAAAAGTGGATGTCCCGCTAAAGGAAGACAGTGTTAAAAAAAAAACCCGTGCATGCAGTGTGTCAGGTCTCAGATAAAGAAGACGACGAGCTGTTTATTGATGCAGTAAGAAACAAATCTTTTTCATAGCTTCTTTAACACACTACGTCTCCGCTGCGATACGCGGGTATATATGTATGTATATATATACCCCGATCTACATACTCGAATAATGAATACTTTATTCGCAACCAATGATTGTTTTGGTAAAGCCATACTCAGTGTATTCATTAGATGAACGGTAAAAAAGTAAGAGCGAGGGAGGGTGACTTATTGAGGCATGCAGGCAAAACCACAATAGCACGCGGGCTCGATGTACAAAAAAATATATCTTTTCAAGTTCTATTTAGTCCATATGTGTCAAACTCAAGGGCCACGGGCCACATCCGGCCCGGCGTGTAATTATATCCGGCCCGCGAGATCATTTTATATACTGTATTATTGTTATTAATGGCCCGGGTATATGAAGCGCTGGTAACACAATAAACTACAGATCCCATAATGCAGCGCTTCAGCTGCCTTGCCAGACACTTACCGCGTTAATCAAGTCTAGCTTATAACTTGCACAGTTATTGTGAAGCTAGCCCACACGATGCCGAAGAGAAAAGGTGATTTTGAACATAGAGCCTTTAAAAACCGATGGGAGGCTGAGTATATGTTTACTGACATTGCCGGTAAACCCGTGTGTCTCATTTGTGGAGCTAATGTGGGTGTAATTACAGAATTTAATCTAAGACGGCACAATGAGACAAAACATCAAGATAACCTGAAAGACCTGAATGCAATGCAGAAGATACAGAAAGCAGAAGAATTAAATAAGAATCTGACACTTCAGCGGACGTTTTTACCCGTGCATAATCACAAAGTGATTTCAAGTGAAGCTGCTTTTATGGGAGACACAAATGCACCAGTGCAACTTGCCCCACTTTCCCTGTTGCCAAGTAATGTTGAACCAAGTCGTCACTTTGAAGAACAAAAAAAGAATTTTGAGTTGTTTCGCAACCCATTTGTCGTCAATGTGGAAACTGCACCTCTTCAGATTCAGATGGAGGTGATTGAGCTGCAGTGTAATGGCACACTGAAGGCAAAGTACGATACTGCAGGGCCCGCACAGTTTATTCACTCCATTCCCGCAGAAATGCTCCAGCTCCGTCTACATGCGGCTCGAACCTTGTGCATGTTTGGTAGCACATATCTGTGTAAGAAGCTCTTCTCAGTGATGAAGACTAACAAAACAGCACACAGGAGTCGCCTCACTGATGAGCACCTGCAGTCCATTCCTGAGAATCTCCACAACAAAGAACCTCACACCAAACAAATGAACTTGTTGCCAAAAAAAGATGCCAAGCGTCCAGCTCTGATAAAATGACATATGAGCAAAGACAACTGAATGATTTGATTTGTTATTGCTGAAAAGAACACATTTTATTTATATTTCCAGGTTTTGTTATGCAGCATGTTCATATTTGAATTTGTATAATTTTGACAGGATATATTTTTATGGAAAGCAAAATCTTTTGGGATATTTAAAATTTAAGTTTATTTTTTATATAAAATTATATAAGAGTAAAGAAATTTGAATGTTTGTTCTTTTAACGTTTACTTTATTTCTAACTTGTATAATTTAGACAGGATATATTTTTATGGAGAGCAAAATATTAAAAGTTATTTAAGGTTTGAGTTGATTTATTCAGGAATAATATTCATGTCTGTTTTTATTCATATTTATGTTCAAAAAAGTTAAGTTTTAAAAGTTTTAAAGTTTTAAAAGTTTAGTTTTAGTGTGTTCAATAAATGTTTATCCTGTTCGGCCTGTGACCTAAAGTATGTTTTGGATTTTGGCCCCCTGTGCAATTGAGTTTGACACCCCTGATTTAGTCGACACAAATATCTTTGGTTGGAGTGTAAGGCGAATTTACTCTTTACATTTGTATGGTGAAGAAAAATTTATGCAATGATGCCTACATTTAACTTCCATTCCTAATAAAGATATTTCTGTCGACTACATAAAAATTCCTTCTATTTAAAATTTAAATAGAACTTGAACAGATACGATAGTTCATAATATCCACGCAGACTTGCACGTAAGAGTGGGTCCACAGCTCCGTCATAAAGACCAGTTTTAATAAATAATCACAGCCCTCGCGGCTTAACGAGGGGGCGTGGTGGTGTGTGGCCAAAGCGGTTCCTGAGGAGTTTGTGATGTGGGCGTTTCTCACCTAAGAGCACAGGTGAGAAGTGGTCCGCATCCGTAATTGTTCCCAGGAGCTGCTGATTCCACGACTACCATGCCTCTTCATAAATACAAGTGCGAGTCGGCTAAAGGGAAAAAGAAGAGAACAGGAAAGAACGGGAGGTTGCAGGAGAAGGCAGGAAGCAGGAAGAGAAAGCCGGTGCAAGAATGTGAGTGAGAGAGAGAGAGAAAGAGAGAGACAGCGACCGCGAGTGAGCGCAGGCTCACGTGCATCTGAGAGCGAGCAAGCTGCTGAGCAGGGAGCCTGGGTGTTTGTCTCAGTGTTATTCAATGTTTTTACATTCAGTTTACTATTACACTGTGCACTCTATGGTTTTTGTGCTTAAAAATCTTTATAAAGAAAATATGACCAAATCGGTTTATGACCAGAGTTTTGGAACGAATTATGGTCGTGACCCGAGGTTCCACTGTATGTATGTTTAATTTACATATGACTGTTGGTATTCAGATATGTAATCGTTCCTTATACTGTTTTCCCCTTACTTGCCTTTTTGTATCTAAAACCTATTTCTGTGTAAGTTCTGTTTATACACAAACCAAATGAATTTATCTATTTGGGAAAATGAAGTTAAAGCTGAATTGAGTTGATAAAATGCACTTTTATATTTGCAATAATTATTAGTATTACAAACTATTACCAATATATTTAGTTAAAATAAAACAAAATTGTACACAATTTTATGCACACAACAAAAATATAAAGCTGAACATAGAAAGAAGGCAAGAACAAAATACATGAAGGATCAAGCAAAGTTCAGTTTGCATATTGAGAATAATACATTGTTGTTTTGTCACTAATGTTTATGTACACTTGATAATCCTCAGGATTCTTGCTAGAAACATAGAAAGGCATATATAAGACAAATATTAAACGCATGTTGGAGTGTATTTGTGGTGAATTTCATAAAAGCACTTCATTTCTTTTGTTATCATTTATCCAGAAGGTAAATTAAAATCACAGTAAAACACAAAATATGACAAGTAACAAAAAGCAGCAGCAGTATGCTTTCTTTTAAATGTTGATAAGGATGTTAAAACAAATTATTCAGGCACTAAAGAAACAACGTATTTTTAAAAATTAGTGCTCATTCGTAAAAAATGGTCAGTTTCAGTTCAAATTTAAGCTACTACTTATTTTCTCCAGTACCCAAGTAAGGAGTTTAAGAAAAATACATTTTCAAATTAATCTAATTTCAATTATAATTTTTAGATATACCCTTCACTATAAACTTACAAAATTTTAATGTGGTCTTCTGCTACTGACCTGGAAATATGTAAATAAATATATAAATAAATAAATATATATATAGTGGGTAACTGAAAGGATATACTTCATAAAAATAATTCATCCACTCTAAAAAGTACAGTACAAGCAGCTTGAGTTTTAATGTCATTACCTTTATATCCATAAGCTGCATGACTTCAGGGAAGACTTCAATGCAGTTTGAGTGTGCAATGACAGTGTGCATTCGCCTGCAATTCATGATTGTAGTTGGAATGGCTTTAAGGTTATTTCCACTTAGATTCACTTCTTCAAGCTCTTCCAACTTGGCCATTTTACTATAGGAAAGAGAGTTATTTTTTTATTGAAATATTAAAAAAAGATCTGCACTTCCCAGAATGGAAAGTAAATACATTGAACAGCCAGCTGGTAGATTATTTACCACATTTAAATGTATTGTTCATCAATGAAAACTACCACATGAAAAATTTTAGAAACTTATAACTTATATTGTATATTTTTCCATCTAAATAACTTAGCAAAGTGTACTCTAAGCCGCATATTTAAAAGCCCGGCAACACTACCTGGACCATGCAGATCATTTTAAACAAATGCACATAGGCATTCCATCAGTATCATCTGGCTGGAGCGTATACTGGCAATACTGGGTGCTTCCATGAAC
Source organism: Polypterus bichir lapradei (assembly GCA_026402145.1). Classification (NCBI taxonomy): domain Eukaryota; kingdom Metazoa; phylum Chordata; class Cladistia; order Polypteriformes; family Polypteridae; genus Polypterus; species Polypterus bichir. The sequence goes on along the minus strand of JANRMT010062818.1, from coordinate 55,503,965 downwards.
TAACTCTGGACTGAGCAACAGTGTATTGCACGTCACACCCATGTACTAGTCACACTCAGTGTTAGAGGTTGAATTTAGAGTCTCCAGTCAACCTAATGTGTAAATCTTTGAGAAGTGCTAGAAAAACTTAAGTGCTAGGGAAAAAATAATCATTTGTAACATATGAAAGCATACTAAAATGTCAATGGTAATTCAACTGACAAAAAAAAAAAAAGTTGCATTTCACAGTGCAGCTGCTGGGTAAGATTTTTTGGAATATTAATCTTGTCTAAATAGCCATCCATCCATTTTTTGATTCTCTTTACCAGGGTTTAGGTCAACTGCTCAATATCTTAGCATAATTAGGCACAGAGCAGGTACCATCCCTGGATAGGGGTTGAGCTCATTATATGTCACACTCATGCCCACAATCAATGTATTTACAAATGCCAGTTAACCAAACAGAGAAATTTTTGTAAAGTGGAGGAAAGCTGGAGTTCCCCCAGAAAACACATGGAGAAAGTACAACCACCCAATCCTACCCCTCAGGCAGTGCCACGACTGCGATTCAAAATGACACTGAAATTGTGACATGACAGCACAAAGCAGTGTGGAACCACGCTGATGTTCTCATTAAACGTTTTCAAAATGTTTTAGCATATGCTGGTGGCTAAATAGATTTAATGGCCAGGTTTAATGAACACTTGTTTTCACATTTGTTGGAACAGTCACATTACATTCATTTTTACAACACCTGATAATACATGATGTCTGAGAATAGTGTTTTTTTTTTTTCCAGAGGTAAAGGAATAGATCAGTCTGTGCTATTTATTTCATCAACTCACAATTTTAATAGAAGAAATCTTTAGCTAACTTAGAATATTAAAGAACAAATGCAGCAGAAAGAGAACAAAAATAATAGTACATACTAAAATGAAAATGTTATGCAGTTGCAACAAATAAAGATGGTTTGCTTGTGAAATGTGCAAGAATATTGATTTAAAAACTTTAAAATTTTACTTAATTTTCAATGCTGGGAAAATTTTTACAGCACCTTCCTAAGGTAAACTGGACATATGGCTTATGCAAATATTTTGGTGACTTGTGCGCTAACATTTTGACACCCTGCGCAAATTCCAGTTGAAAATAAATTAACTTAACCTCTATTGGTTACAGTCATCATTTATAAGTTGAACTTAACATAAAAGACAACAAAACAATGAATGTAGAATATGAAAAACTATGGGCACACAGTCAGTAAGTTCATATTAACACTTCCAAAATCAGATATCACAGCTTCCAAATGTATAAAAATTCAAATGTAATTGCAGCCTAATAGGCAGCTTGAAGAAATAATACATACGCATTTCATTTACAAGTTGAAAATATGTTTCTCCCCCATTTCTTGTATCAAGTCTATAATATTAATAAACAATAAACACAGGAACTTGGCCTTTCATATTATATATCCTTACATACTTAAAAGAAATGCAATATTCAAAGGCAAAACAAAAATGTTACAATATATTGTGATTATTTTAAATGTAACAATACACTGCATCTCTTTAAAAACTAAATACGCATTCTCCAGTAAATAGTAAATGTTATTAACTTTTGTAGCAATCTGATTACTAGCCTCTAGCTCCTAACACAGCTCCAGAAGTTATTAATCTGATGTGGCTCACATGCAAAATGTGAGCATAAGGCTCATAGTGAACAAGCCACAACAAAATCCACTGTTCTTAAATAAAACAAGCCAACACAGAGGATTAATGAAAAAAGAACAACATTTGGTCCAGGACAATATTTCTGGCTCAAGTTTAGACTTTTACTGTGTATTTTCTCAGCACAGGAGGCCCTGCTCATTATGTGAAAATACTTCACGGCTGATATTTGTACTGGTGAACCAGAGGATATACTCACTGTTGCTTTGAATACAGTGAAGACAATTTTGACAATGGTTTGCAAGTACTTCTTTAACAACAATAATGAATATTCTGTGGTTTTCAGAGACGATGAATTCAGCTTTAAAAAAGGTGTCTATCTTTGTAGTTTTGCTGAATGTCTGCTTTAATTTGTCCTCCGCAATAACACACACCTGAAAGGGCATGCTCGAAAGAAACTGCCAGTCTGATCGGATTCTGAATAATAAGTTGATGTTAAGTTTTTGTGCTAGTTTTGTATTATCTATATGAAACCAATGTTGAATCATAAGACTGCTTTTAAGAGTACCTGGTACCACAGCACCTTTTGACAAAACTTCAGTGATTGACTTAGAACTTGTGTGATTTGTTTTCATAAAACGTGAGTAAAAAGAGGTATTGAGCCATCAGCTGATCACCACTTGAATGTCTAATGTTTAAAACAAACAGAGCAAACGTAAATAGAAGACCAGAACATTAAGTTAGGATGTACTGAGAATCACTATTATTTATATTCCTCATACCTGAGATGAACTCACTTCTACAAGAGTCTCTTCCTGCAGCTTGGAGCCAGTTAGGGATAATGTTTAATGTTTAAAGGAAGTTTCAAAGAGCTGTGTTTAAAAGGTGGGGTGTGGTGTCACAGGATTTGACTTAGTCGGACTAAAAAAGTCAAGGCGGCGGCTGCTGCAGCAATGGCATAAAATGCTGCTGCAACTCCAACCAGTACAAGAAAATGATAGCAGTGAATCCATCAAGTGATATTGCCTTAAATCAATTGCACAAGCATCACTGTAAGCAGCATTTACTTAATACATAGAAACATTCATATTTACTTTGCAAGCACTTAATCTGTCATTTTGGGCAGAGTGGTGGCTCTGAAGCTAGGAATTTGCACTGGCAATCGGAAGGTTGCCGGTTTGAATCCCGTAAACGCCAAAAGTGACTCTGCTTCGTCAGGCCCTTGATCAAGGTCCTTAACCTGGGTATGACATTAATCTGCATCCAGCCCTGCATGTAGGCCCTCCAACTTGCAGAAAAAACATGGGGGTTGGTGGCAGAATTGACACTCCGGCCACCATAAAAGACTTCACACTGGTTCCATTCCATCTGATCTAGTGTTGTGCTGAGGTGTCACGCGTTGTATGGCTGCACACGGGTCCTAATCTGGGATCCTGAGTTGGTTCGTCATGTGGTGTGTGAGGCAATGCGCTGTATCAGCGCCTGCTCCTAACCTCTCTCTCTCTCTCTCTCTCTCTCTCTCTGAAATTTTAAGTAAGTGGGTTTGTTCACTGCAAAAAATAAAACATCAACAAATATTAAATAAATAATACCTAATGTAAAATAAATAATACATAATGAAAATTATGTCAGAAGGAATATATTATGCTTTATTTATAGTGCATAATTGAATCAATTTAGACTCTAAAGATGGTCAAGTGCACTTCAACGTCATGTAACTGTGTGTTGTGGATACCCTGTTTAGGAATCACAACAGAAACAAAAAGAAAAAAACGATCCGAGTGGCTGACAATGGCAAATGATGTTATAAATTGGGTATATGAATATTTTTTAAAAAAGCCTACTAAACATGCATAGTTTTATTCAAGTTATCTCAAAATGCAAGGGCTTTACAACTATCCTCTAATGCAGTGTTTCCCAAACATTTTTACACTTGTCAGTGATTTTGCAACCCACCTGGGGGGGAGGGGGGTTGATAAGTATCCCCCTTTATGGATTTAGTGCGATCATCTGAGCAAGGGGAGTTGGGTGATCCTCTTCGGTGAATCAAGCATGATTGTCAATGCACTTGTGAAATTGTGTCATCACCAGAGTGTCAGAGCATTAGATGAATCAAGCAGGATTGTCAATGCTTTTCCTCCTTGGTGAATGGAGCATCATTTTTAGAGCGGGAATTAGGGAGTGATCCAGAAATGGCCATGATCCACTTGCGATGCTGTCACTGTGAAGCGAGAGTAATCGGACCTATGGATGGGGTTTCATCCCACAGGTTGGGAAATGTTGCTCTAATGCATCACACTGTCTCCACCACTACAGTTCCACAACACTGGCATTAAATGGTATTCAAATCAGGTACTGGAACAGCTAGTATTCACTACTTCCAGCTATAAAAGTACATTTGATTATTTGTAAATAATTTTAGCAAGTCAGCTGCCCTGACTGTTTAATACATAATGTAGCTATTAACTTTCATTTAGATAAAGTATATACAGCTGTAATTTTATCTTCAATTTACAAAGGTTACAGTTTAAAACTAATAATTATGCTAAAAACAACAAAGAATAACAATAAAAAATTGGTAAGTAATTCACATTCTCATTAATTTCAAACAAAATGCACTCAATCTGATTAATAGTATTTTTACATCTCTTACCTTGCTGGAAAGCTTTGCAGACAATTGAAGGCAAGATGAAGAATACGAAGACGACAGTGACCTGTCAACAGTGGCACACATTTATCAGTTAGATTGTTATTAGTCAAATAGAGCTCCTGAAGGATGCTGTGACTTTCCTCTGATAGTGTTGAAGGGGGTAGGGTTTCTAGTTTATTGGCTGATGCATTCAGACATCGTAAGCTTGGAAAGAAAAAAAACAAAAAAACAAAAACTTTATTTTCTAAACAGTAACAATATAATGCATAAATAAGACTGGACTCAGTCTTTTGAGACAGCACAATGGAGATATCAACTAATACTAATGACAATATATGGGTGGATCACTAAACCTTTTTCTTGTTTGTGTGTTCTCTTTTACAACTGTTACAAATGAATCCTTCAAAATTAATAATGTATGTATAATGTATATATTGTTGGTTTTTACTACAATTTAAAGGTTACTTTTGTGTAAGATGTAAAGTATACGTTATGTATTTTTCTAAACAATTTTGTTGCTGTAATTTAAAGCACATTAGAATATTCTTTTTCACAAAAGAAATCTATGTAAAGACCCATTTACAATGTACAAAAGTACATATACTGAAAATAATTTACAGAGGCCATTACAGTCACCTTTTTTACCACCAATTAATGTATGCGTACTGACAAGCTTATGCAATTCCATTAGCATGCTTGAATCTCCAAATTGGATTCCCTCGGCCAACTAAAATTCCTTCCAGCTCTATGTGTACAATACAATCCATTGCAAGGAGGATAAAAAAGCCGACATAACAAGGAGCTCTAGCAGATATTTTGTTCAACTTCAGGTACTGCTACTAACAATACTTTCACATCACTTTGAAAGTTATTTGCTGAAACGACAAGCATTCTCTGTATCAAACTGTAAACAAAATGAAATGGGAGATGCCAGCCCATTGCAAGGGGATGCAAATGGTGATCAAGGAGAGAGACGCTGACACAGTGCAGAGGCAGTGATAGAATGCACATACAGCAAAATAAATGTGAATACAGTGCACTCATTTTTTTTGCAAGAGCCACTCAGACTGCAAACATGATATTGTACTGGTGATATGGACATTATTATACTCAGTCCATCATGCTGCCTGCCATTTATCTGCATAATCCATGAAATATGTACGTAACATTGTCATTTTAAAAATGACTGTACATAGTAAGATATCATTTTGATTTAATATTTGCCCCCTGCTTGCTTTACTCGCCCACCCCCGGGGTGTGCTATGCGTCAGTCACTTTGCGTCTCTGCCTCTCACATTGTGTAGGGGGGGCTGAATGCACACTGTGGAAATGCAGTCGCTCCTCTGACACCCCCTCTTAAACAGTGATACAACAAGAAACAAATACATTTTTTTTTTACCTCCTCTATGCTCAATCAGCTAGCTGGCTTGCTACTGCTTGTGCCATGCGGTGTGATCTGCATGTCACGCAGCACTTCGAACATTTAAAAGCCTGTACAGCAGCTGTCCTTTTCTCTCACTGCCTTGTCTCAAGGGATGTTAAAGTGTCTCCAAGAAAATCACGTCTTGTCTCCTTTCAAGCCTTCCAAGATTTTTTTTATAATAGAGAGATATTTTATGTTTCCAGCTGATTGTAAAGTGTTGTTTTACTTTTTATGATTAAAAACTGAAGTGGGTTTTATGCCAAGTTAGAAAGCAACATTGGTAAGCCACTCATGTCATAACATGTCTTCTGGTTGTTCTCACTTCAAGTAGAATAAATCAATGAAAATCAGAGAATGTACACACAGTAAAACAAAGAGACCTATATAATGCTTCATCGTAACAAAACGAGTTTCTACTCCATGCATTATTTTATATGCCCAGCTGATTAAATATGTGTTGTTTTGCTGTTCACTAATACATACTGAAGCTATTTTCTGCTCTATAGCTGTACAACATTCAAAGTGGAAAATAAATGCAAATAGTATATGCTGTGTGTATGGAATTATTTATTTTTACATTCATTTAAGCTGTATTAGGCTATCTATGGCTTTGGGGGGTAAGGCAGTAGGGATGTGTTATCAGGATGAGCTGATGGGCCATTACTGAGAACAAAAAAATTCAGAGACCACTTGACATAGCCTTGGATGTTATAGTACTGAAAATCTGTGTGGCAGTTCTAGTGTTATTAAAAACTGATCTCTCAAATTTAAAACATCACAGGGGATGAAGGGTTAGATGAAAAAAATGCTAGTATTATTAGCATGTTTTAAAAAGTTATAAATCAGAAATGAAGATTGGTAGTCATTTGTGTACAGACACTGAATTGATCCAGAGTTCTATAAATTATTTAAGCAAAAAATGTACTTGAACAGCACTACTGAAAAAAAAATAAAAATTGTGGTAAACAAATTAAATTATAGCTCTTATGTGGAAAGTCGTTAACCAATAAATTAAATACTTTACAGTTGTTCCAGTATTGTGTTCTTTATCACAATATAGCGCTTTCTAAATACAAGCACTGTTCAATGACATTATCATATGTACAATATATTTCTTGTGAAAAGACTGGTACTATGATTTTATTTAAAATCGTTAGCTGGCACAAATGTCAGGATACTTTATAAAACAACTTATATACTTATTAACACTGAAAAGCAGTATAACGATTCATAAATATTATGAAAAACCCTATAAAAGATTAAAGAATTATGAAATAATGGAAATGATGTTAGACCAAAAGATATTAAAGACTGGATGAATTCCACTTAATTATTGGTGCTGGAGTAAGACATAATGGTTCAGAATTATACACACAGAAAAACTTATAAAGATACAATGTTTAAGGTGGGAAAAATGAAATTCTTCAAAACAGTCCTTCAACTCATTTAACAGTAATAGACAACAATTTGAGGTTATTGTGCAGCACTTACTTTATTATTAATCCCTATCCTCTAATAGGCAAAAATTGAAAATCTATGTTTCTACCTTCAAATAGTTAATGCACAATCTTCATATGGCAATCTGGTATATTGTTTCTGATTATTTCAGAAAAAGGTCCCAAATTAGTGTACCACCAAAACAGTGTGGTGATTAATGCATGTAGCCAGAAATAAAAGCAGCTAACAGACTTCTCTTTTTTGTTTTTTAATCTCCAATGACTGCTGTGGAGAAAAGTGCAGGAAATTAGCTCAGTGGGCACTTACAAAAATGATAAAATCATTTGTAAATGTCATTACTTTTCAAGTTTTCTGTCTTACAAAGTTATTCTTACTGCTTTTGAAGAATGTGTGAATACTTTTAAAGTTAAACCATGTAGTATCAGAAAATGAAACTTAAATCTGATATTATGTTGACATATTAACACTGTAAGGGTATTTGGGCATGGACTTCTATGTAAAAAGTGTGTAATAAGTTAGGGTACCTTTTCAAGAATAATTGGATGTAAAAATGACACAGGAAATGTGTTTTATGTTGGTAAATATTGATGTCTTAAAAATAAAGTCTTTGTGCATGTACTTGTAAGTAGTGTTGATCAGCTAATTTCACCAAAGCGCTATTCACAGAAAATTTGCTGCGTTGGTGTTTGCCCTTGTTTGTTGAATTATTCATTGATAATTCTACCAGTTTGTAACAGCCAACATTGATGGGACCGCCCTCTGGGTATATAAAGCTGATCATCTGCATTACAGACTTTGTATGACGAGTTATTTGTGCTTGTAGCCAAATGTACAGGTCCATCTTCAAGTTCTACGTCAACGTAAGAGAAGGTGGCGTGTGTCCTATGCATAATAATTAGCCACACTCCAAGGAAACTCTATGAAATAATAATAATAACAACAAAAGATTTATTACTATTACAAGATGTTTCTATCTTTTTGATGGAATAAAAAGTGCAAAGAATCAGCATAGATAGTTTAGAGAGACTTCAGCATGACCTCAAAAAACAGAACGAGCCAGTGGTTTCATTCATGATACACCACTTTGAATTTTCTGCCTTTAAAAGACCTACACATTTTTTCCAACTTTTGAGTACAATTTTGGTATTTCTGCTTTGTTTTGTTGAAATCTATGATTTTGTGTCACTGACTGCATTTCAGGTCACCTTTTTGGTCACAATAATGAAATATATACAGCATAAATAATGAGTTTTCTCTGCTTGTGAAGTTGGAATGTATTATAATAAACAATTATGATTTTAAAATGTTAAATGTATGAATAGCAAATATCCAAAGTGCTTGGCTAGACCGCTGCATAGAGTAGGTCCATCTATTTTTTTAGTTGCAGCTGACATCTTTAAATTGCCAGCTGTCAACAGAGTTTCTGAGTAACTGTGAAGATGGTTTCAAACGGGCCCGACATTATCAAATACTAGACAGTAAAACTGTCTGACTGAGAAATGTTATAAGCTATTAATCAAATATAAGTTGTTACCAGAACCAAGATGCTAAAACCATAACTCATCTTGATAAATGGAATGCCATGAATCATTAACCAGAAAGATTGTTCAAGGTTTTTTGTAGTCGAAGTGCAGGTCGATCTTCGAGTGCCATGTAAGTATAAGAGAAGGAGGTGTGTGCCTTTGCATGCATAATAATTAGCCACATGCAGATAAAAAACAGACTTTGAAGAAGCCTGATATGCCCCCCCAAACCACCCCAACACAGGAAACACAATGAAATAATAATAATAATAATGAAAGGTTTATTACTATTTACAAGACATTTCTATCTTTTTAATTGAAGAAAAAATGCAAAGCATCAGCACAAACAGCTTGGGGAGCCTTCAGCATGACTTCAAAAAATAGAACAAACAAGCAGCTTCAATCATGACACGCCACTTTGAATTTTCTGGCTTTAAAAGACCTATTTTCCAACTTTTGACCATGATTTCGGTATTTCTGCTTTGTTTTGACAAAATTTACGATTGCATGTCTCTGACTGCATACCTTCTTCCTTGATATCATGGTGGTGCAGCAATTAGCACTGATGCTGCACAGTTCAGGTCACCTTTTTGGCCAAAATAATCAGTCTAGTACAGTTAGCAGATGTTTCTTTAGCCCTCAGGGACACTTTAAAGATGACTGCACCATTATTATTCAGGAAAACATTTCTGTGATTTAGGGGACAAAGTGAACGTGGCAATGTTCACTCATCACTACTTGTGAGTAAGAAGCTACTGCTTTTAGGGATATTGCCCAATTTGAAGCAGAAAGAGAAATAGAAAAAAATACCTTCTAATGAACCAATCTGAGTATAGTAGAGCATTAACAAGCATTTCAGCTGATAGAGGTGCATCTGTGTACATTTAATCATTAATAAACGTGTTTTTTTTTTTAAATAAAAAAATATTACAAAAATTTTTTTCCAGTAAATAAAACTCTGTGGGAGGTTACTAGCCACTCTCATTTTTCAATGCATGCATTTCTTCTGTATGCATTTGTCACCATGGTCTTTTGTTTGCGCCAGTTTATGGCTCAAATTTCATCAAACAGAATCATATAATCCTTAATGAATAGAACACTGAAAGCATAAAACAACACCTTTACTACTGGATCATATTGTAATGTAATCCAAAGCAAACCTATATAAATGAATACTCTAATATAATGCTAATTAGGTAAATTTATATAAAAATGTTACAAAGCATCTAGATTTTCACAGTGACAGTATGCGTTTAGCAGGTTGAGGAGGCTTAGTATGGCATGGCTATGATTTTGATAAGGATTAGAGTGGAGGATGCAATTATTTATCTGCTCCACAAGGTTTATTCTCACCTGGACAATTCTGGCAGCACTGTGAGGAATGTTTTTTAATTTCTCCAGCGCCTTCAGTAACATCCAGCCATCCCTGTTAAAGGATAAGGTCAGAGATATGCAGGTGGATGAGCCTATGGTGTCCTGGATAATGGACTATCTGTTGAGCAAAGCGCAGTTTGTGAGGCACAAGGACTGTGTTTCTGATACAGATGTAAGCAGCACTGGAGCATCACAAGGAACAGTCTTGTCTCCTTTTCTCTTCACTCTGTACACCTCCGATTACCACTATAACTTCAGGTCATGTCACTTGCAGAAACTGTCAGAGGATTCTGCACTTATGGGGTTTATTGATAAAAGGGATGAGTCAGAGTATAGGAGTCAGATGGAAAGGTTTGTTGCTTGGTGTAAAGAGAATTGTCTGCATTTTAACATCAACAAAAACAAAGGAATTGGTTATTGACTTTCGCCACACCAAAGAGCCTTTATGTCCAGTCACTATTCAAGGAGTCGGGTTTACTCCTACAAGTACTTGGGGGCCCACACTGATGACAATTTCGACTGGTCTCAGAACACAGAGGAACTATATAAGAAAGGGCAGACCAGGCTTTTTTCCTTAGGAGACTGTGTTACTTTAATGTGGGAAGGGACATCCTTCATATCTTCTACAACACTATGCAATGTTCTACTCTGTGTTGTTCTGGGCTGGTCACATAATTTCAAGAGAGGACCATCAAATTAAGACGGTAATTAAAAGGGAAGGCTCAGTTATATAATGTACTCTGGACCTCCTGCTGTAGCGAAGGAGAGAATTAAAACAAAACTGAGTGCCATTATGAACAATTTTGCACAACCTCTCTCTGGAACATTAACACGGACTACTTTCAGTCAATGAATTATTTAGCAGAAGTGTGTCAAGAAATGCTACTGGGGCTCCTTTAAGTCAATTGCAGTATGTCTGCATAATGCCTCACTCCAACTGTGACAGTCAAGTCAGAACTTTTCTATCTTTTGAGTTGTCCTGCTTTATAGTCATTCAGCTGTGTGTTCAGACTCACTCTCTCTCTCTCTCTATTGTACCACAAAAAAGGCTAACACACATAAGGAAATCTGAATTTGCAATTTGTATTATAAATACAGAGGGGCCTGCTTAATAATGACTTCACATTTTATTACTTATAAATATGAATGTGACTTCACCACTTGACCATATTCTATGAGAAATGATAATCTGGTATAAACAACTCCTGTGCACTGGTTTACATACAAGATTCGTGTCACTTTGTCTCAATGGACATTTGGTCAATCTGTGGATTCATTTCAACCTGAAAAGAAATGTTAACAAAAGTACTACCACCTACATTGGCAATACAGACAGACACCAATTTATCTAAAATCTTGAAAAATAAACTGAACTGGACTGAACACACAATTGAACTTTCCCTTAAAGTGTGAGTTGCCATGAAGCAGCAACTCTAACTACTATGCCATCAGGTTGTCTCAAGTGCAATACAATGTAAGAAAGGTCAGAGCAGACTATACTTTCTGAGAAGGTTGGCATCCTTCAACATCTGCAGTAAGATGCTGCAGATGTTCTACCAGACGGTTGTGGCGAGTGCCCTCTTCTACGCGGTGGTGTGCTGGGGTGGCAGCATAAAGATGAAAGACGCCTCACGCCTAGACAAACTTGTTAAGAAGGCAGGCTCTATTGTAGTAGTAAAGTTGGACAGTTTAACATCTGTGGCAGAGCGACGGGCATTAAGTAAACTCCTGTCAATCATGAATAATCCACTGCATCCACTGAACAGTATCATCTCCAGGCAGAGAAGTAGCTTCAGTGACAGACTTTTGTCACTGTCCTGCTCCACTGACAGACTGAGGAGATCGTTCCTCTCCCACACTATGCGACTCTTCAATTCCACCCGGGGGAGTAAATGCTAACATTACTAAAAGTTATTGTCTGCTTTTTTTTTTTTTTCATTTTTATTACTATTTAATTTAATATTGTTTCTTTGTATCAGTATACTGCTGCTGGATTATGTGAATTTCCCCTTGGGATTAATAAAGTATCTATCTATCTATCTATCTACAAGATCATTCAAATTCATGATAAAGACCAGGGAAATACAAATTAGGAAAAGCATAATAAAATAAAATGCAAAGGAGTAATAGAAGTTCATAAACAGGACTGTCTTGTTTAACATGATTTCACTAGATACAGTTGCTCTTCAGTTGAAAATAAACTTCTTTACTTCTTATTAGTATACAGTATTTCTTTGAACAGTTGTAAAAGTATAATGAGGGTAAATAAATAACTTTTTAAAGTCAACAGTATTATTGAATATGTTTCCCTTTCGTTCCACTTCGGAGACTCTTTCCTTTGGGCTTCATGGCATGCACTTACACACATTAACATGTTATAATTATTAGCTGGTCCTCTCTGCAAAGTTCTTTAGTGGTTTTCAACAACCACATTTCTCAGGTTACTCATTACTAATCCAGTTTTTACAAGAAGCTAAAAATAAAATGTTTGCAATGTAACCACATTATACTGCACAGTAAACACAGTAGTGGCAAGAAAAGAAAGTGAACAGTGTCCACATCCATTCTTCCCTCATCTTCTCAGCAGAGGACTTCTGAAGCTCTGTTATTCTGATCATTTGGTTCTTTATCACCTCCCTGTCTATATCCCATCTTTCCTGGTTACTCAGTTTGGGCAGCCAGCCAACTTAAAGAGGAGTCCTGGTGGCTACAAATTTTTCAGTTCAGTTACTGAGGCCACCTTGCTCCTGGCAACACTTAAAGTTTGAGAAATGGTTTTATACACCCGCCCAGATCTATTTCTCACCACAATCTGATCATGGAGGTCTACAAAGAGTGCCGTAGACTTCATGGCATGATTTTCATCCTGACATACAGAGTGAATTGTGGAACCTTATCTACATAGGAGTGTGCCTTTCTAAACTAAGCCCAATCAATTCTATTTGAAGCAGGAAGACTACAATCAAGTTTTAGACTCCTCTCAACAATAATTAAAGAAAACAGGATGCACCTGACCACAATTTGGTGTGCTAGAGCAAAATATACAGAAATATTACTGATTGACTAACTGACTAACTAATCAACAAAAACGCTATTTCCCATTCCATTAAAAAGCTGAAATTCAGCAGGATTATACATCATTGGTAGTAAAAGAAAGAAAAAACATTTTTATATATTAATATTTATGGTTAAAAAAAATACCCCAAAATGCTTTAACTGATTTCACTAAAATTTGGGGACGTTACAGAAAAAAAGAAAACCTGCTACGTTTTTATATTTCTCAGTGTGATGCACTTGGCCAAGCTTGCACTTCATTTTATTGTGTATACCTAATGTGGCAATAAATCTGAAATGAACTGAATACATAGCGGAACAGAATGACGTGCAATTGTTTCTATAGATGATGGAGATGCTGTTTATCGGAATGTGATAGAAAGAGAACAGGATGGTGCTTTAGAGAGAATAAACATAATCAGTAACTTTTTTTGGGCTAGACATTTACTCAAACCCACAGTATAATAAAGCAGTTCTAATTTTAGGCTTTGATGCTAATGGAGAGTCTGAACTTTTACCAGTTGTTAGCTTTGAATGACCCAACTTTAAATCACCCTTATAACATTATTAAATACAACTATAGGTGATGTCCTTTTAAATGACATTCTGCTGCCATCACTTCCCTCAGAGCCCGCCCCCGCATTTTTGGCCTTCAAACAGTAGATTCTTTCATGGTACATGTTGTACCAAGGATGGGCGTATCAATACTAAAAGATCTTTGTTTCCAATCCTGACCTTTTAATTTAAACATCGATGTTCACATTAAAAGTATCAATATTACACATTTTCAATAGCATGCAAATTTATTAGAAATTATTTTTAAAAAGCATTTTATGGTGAGAACATGATTAAACGTCATATTGTGTAAAACAGGAACTGTTTTTCCTTCCATGTTTTTCATTGCCCTGCAATAACACTGGCAGTGCTGCACTCCAACAGCCAAAGCAGTATAGCAGTGTAAAAGTGAAGTTGTTTGATGTTATTTTACTCCACTGATTGGACAATAATGAAGCAAAATGTGATTACACATCACAAGACTATACGTTGTTGCGGCAACACCACAAACCTAGTAAAAAACATAAAAGTCAGTCACATTGCCGAACACACGGAGTTACAACAGAGGTGCAGAGACACTTGCTGCGGTCCACTTTTAAATGACTTGATATTACCTTCAAATTCCATTCCCTAGCATTACACCTAAATGTCACTCAGGCCGTAAAAACAATGCTGAAAACAGCAGTCCCTAGTCTTATTCGGGCAATGGTATAGTCGTGTTTTCTCCTCCCCCCCATGTAGGCATGTTTAGTAATAATGCAATCTCATAAAACATTCTTTTCAGCAGTCCAAGTGTCACACGCTCTTGGCAGTGATACGAGCAGAGATGTTGAGGTGCCTCTCATCAGCAATGATGACAAAGAGAATTTGTCTTCAATCAGAGAAAATTAAAAATGTTATTCTGAATTCCACACATACTCTAAGATTTTATAGAAGATTAACTATTCTTGCAAAACAACACTGGCTACATCAGCACTGACCTCAGTAATACCTGGTATCAGATCAAAAAGAAAACAAGCAGTACTGCCAATCACTATGCTATATGTATTTCATGGTATTATTTAGTTTCACTGCTTCTTTTCCATGCAATGTTTAAAATGTTCAATCCATTGCAAGGGCCATATACATGTACAGCCTATAAATGTCATTTTTATTTGCAATTAGTTAAAGTAAAACACAATTAATAGTTAGCTATGATCATGGGAAAAAAGAAGCTTGAACTTACAACTGACTAAAATGCTTGAATGAGCAAAGTAAACAAATGGATATTATAAACATCTAATAATGATAATAATATATACTCAAAAACTCACATTATTTTATGGATTACCTATTCAATTCAAAAGAATACAGTTTCCTGTAAAATTCTGTTTTACAATGATCATCAGGAAAAGCCAAGGTCAGTCAGTAGGAAAAGCAGGAATTAATCTACAGCAAAAATGTTTTACTCGCATGCAATTGCATGTGTATGTTTAAGAGTAAGTAACTCCAGTGAACTAATAATATTAACCTTTGGTTTAAAAAAATATATATACATGCTATGTACAGAAAAATACATACAGTACTTAGTTACATAGTACTTCTGATAAATCTGATTAACATGTGGCACTATAGCTGAGGCCCATTATCTTAGAAAATTTCCCAGCTGAAGCCAGGTAACACATATAGTACTTGTATATTTATGAGAGATTTCATTTTTTGATTTTTAATAAGTTTGCAAAGCCTTTCTGAAAACATACTTTCTTTTGTCATTGTGGGTTACTAAGTGTAGACTGACAGTCAAAAATGGCAAATTTATCTATTTAAAATTAAATCTACAACAGAATAAAATGTAAAATAGTGAAGGAGTCTAAGTGCTTTCTGAATTCACTATATTTACAACTTTAACTTGTATATAAGTTTTACCCAGCCATTAAATTGGAATGTTGCACATTTTCAAGTGCACTTCAAGAGCACATTCACTTGGAGGACATGACTGCAGCCATTCATTGAACTAGCATACTCACCACACATTAGCTATTAGGTGGTAAAGTGGCGACAGAGGTAGTTAGCCATTTAGTGACACGGGATGATTAGGGACCAGAATGGACAAAGCATTGGTGTTCAATTCAGCCAGTACATCAGGAAACACCCTATTCTATTCGAAAGATGCCCTTTTATCTTTTATGACCACAAAGAGTCAGGTACTCTGTTTTAAGTCTCATCAGAAAAATAGTGGTGTTTTTATGGCACAATGTCCCTGTCACTGCACTGGGGCATTGGGATCCACACAAAGACCACTGAGTAAGCAACTCCTGATGGACTCACCTACACCTTTTCCAGCAGCAACTCAAGCTTTTCCTAGATGGTCTCCCATACAAGTACTGGCTGGGCCGAGTTTACTACACAAAACTCCTGACCATATGTGATGATGGCGGTGTACAATAAATGGTAATTTAATAGCTTAATTTGTGGAGTTAGCTCCTGCTTCACCAACTCAACCTGGGACAAAATTTGGAATACTGCTTGCCACTGCACTGAGTTGTTGGTCGAGCTCAAGATTACCTCTACCCTGATTTATGAGCAAGATACCAAAAGTACTTGAACTCTTTCAGTTAGGGAAGTTGCTCACTTCTTACCTGCATGGAACAATCCATTGTTTTGAGGGAGAAGACCATGATGCAAGAGCTCAGATTTGGAGGTGCTAAATCTCATTCCAACTAAACCACACTCAGATGCTAACCATTTTAGTATGCAGCAGAGATCACAGACTAATGAGGCCAGGAGGACATGAGCACCAGCAGCCAAACAGCAGATATCCAACTCTTAGGTGGTAAAACCTCCATCTTAGCATGAGGTGGACAAGGTTTCTGGCCTAATGGGCCAAACTTTAATTTGAACAGGGGCTAGGGAAGTTGCCCGTTATAAGTTCAGTCAGTGTAATCATGTGTTGTAGATCATGGTATTAAAGTTCAGTTAAACTGTAATGGGATAAATTGACATAGATATCAGCCTATAATACTGTACTTAAGCAAGCTGAATAGGCACCCTTCGGTTCAATCAAAATTTATGAAAACATTCTGACAGCCCTCACTTTAAGTCTTGAACTTGCACAGTCAGGAAATTGCTTTACTTTTGCTGGTCTTCAATTTACTGGAATTTTACAGTATTACCTCATATTCAAATTTGCTTTAACATCTTAACAACTGAAAGATGTTCTCTAAAGAACTTTCATGCAGCTTAAACTCTTCTACTTTTCATAATCATGTTGTAGCTAGTACTTATAGCACTCGCCTGTATACATAAACTCTTACAATAAGTGAATTGTTGCAGAGACTTGCAATACTCTGGTAGGTCTGCAAGACCCAATTCAAAACTTTACACAGCAGTGTAATTTTAGTGCTGTAGATATATGTTGGTGGTTGAGAAACAGGGTAATCCTATTGACACTGGCTTGCAAATTAAACTTCTGTGGTGTTGGAGAATCTCAACGCTTCCATTGTTTTAGCTGTTGTTTAGACTCTGGGTCATAATGATGCATCAAATTTCCTTCCTCAATTATGAAATGCTTCTAGATTCATTGGGTTTAGATTCTTGTACATTTTGGTAAGCTTCGAGTGTAAATTCACTGTGAAGTATATGTATGTGTTTTTCAGCACAGAGCATATATTATCTGTTATACAGTACATTATGCACATTTCCGTACATTTTTCACTTTACAGTATATTCACCTTGTCTCGAAAGTTTGCATATTGTTATTTTTCTAGTCTATACTAATAAAAGGCAAAGCACTGACTGACTGACTGACTGACTCACTCACTCGCCACTAATTCTCCAACTTCCCGTGTAGATGGAAGGCTGAAATTTGGCAGGCTCATTCCTTACAGCTTACTTACAAAAGTTAGGCAGGTTTCATTTCGAAAATTCTATGCGTAACGGTCATAACTGGAACCTACTTTCGACCATATATACGGCCATAGGCTGCAGCTCGGTCGCCGTGTGAGGCGGAGTTGCATCCCGCATCATCACGCCTCACACGTAATTGAGTGCCTGCCCATATAAGGTAAATATTCACGGGTGAAGGACTGTGCTTATGCAAACAAAGATGAGATGGTCTAGTGTTTGGCACAAACTCAGCGAAAGTGCGAGAGAAACTTTTAAGTGCCGGGTCTTAGCTAACATTAAATAAAGCTGTGGACATCGCAAGATCACACAAGAGAGCGGCTCACGTGAACTGACTGTGAATGCAGTACGTAGAGAACAAGAAAGAGCCCCAAAGAGCACTGAACAAAAAATGCATTACGCAATTGAGAAGGCAGCAAAAGAATATGAAGCGAGTGACGCATACAAGCATATTTATAAGTGCAGCTACTGCGGAAACAAAGCACAGTGTAAACCGTAAGTTTAAATTAAGTTTATAGACACGCTGCCGCTGGCGTTTCTCATGCCTACGACGAATACGACATTCGTGAGATACAAGTTTAATGAGAAGACACAAGGTATAAACGAGACTTTGGATCACTTTGTAACGGAGTTAAAATTGCTGTAGCGAGAAACTTTTTAGTGCTGGGTCTTAGCTAACATTAAATAAAGCCGTGGACATTGCAAGATCACACAAGAGAGCGGTTCACGTGAACTGACTGTGAACGCAGTATGTAGAGAACAAGGAAGAGCTCCAAAGAGCGCTGAACAAAAAACGCATTACACAATTGAGAAGGCAGCAAAAGAATATGAAGCGAGTGAAGCATACAAGCATATTCATAAGTGCAGCTACTGCAGAAACAAAGCACGGTGTAAACCGTAAGTTTATATTAAGTTTATAGACACGCTGCCGCTGGCGTTTGTCATGCCTACGACGAATACGATATTCGCGAGATACAAGTTACCACTTTGTAACTAAGTTAAAATTGCTGGTGAAGGACTGTGCTTATGCAAACGAACAGAAAGCAAATGTTACGTTATTTTTAAAATGTTTCCTTTTCTTTTTCATAACTTCTTTAACACACTTCTTCTTTGCTGCGAAGCGCGGGTATTTTCCTAATTAGCCAATAAAAGGTGTCATTTTGCTTAACTTCTCACCACATCAAAACCTAAAATTATTACTGCCTTAGTATACAGTGGATTTAAATAAATGTCTACCAGCAAATAAACAAAAGTTACTATTTGCTTTTACTCACTCAAAAGCTCCATCCTGTTCTCTTTTTATCAATTCTGAATAACAGCATCTTCTTCAGCTATATAAAAAATTGTGCTTCATTCTGTTCAATCATGGCTATGCACTGACAAAAAAAATGTCCACCAAAGTGACTGACAGCGCTGCACAATATTTTTCTTCATTTCTAACTGTGCTTATTTCAGCATGGGCCCCCTCCCTTCTTCACTCTTCTAATCTCACTCGAATCACAGAAGTAGAAACAACACCTCCCTTCAAATGTTGTCTGTGGGTTGTCAAGGAACTTTAAAAGGAAAAACTGGGCCCCAAGGCCACAAAGGGGGAGAAACATGACTATAAGATAAATACTGGAATCCAGTGTGGCAATGAAATTGCAATCCCAAAGTGGTTTAGGAAAAAAAAATTGACAGACGCTTTTATTGATGCTCTTATTAAAATTTTGTGGGGATTGAAGTCCTCACTTTGACATTTGCACAAGGTGGCAGATACAGAAAGATGGAAGTAGGAGAATACACAAATAAACGTGTTTCTTACTGGACCAGTTGTGGACAAACTGACTACACTTCCACACCTGGTGAGCACTTGCTAAACATGTCTTCAGGGACAGTCAGACTGTCAGGCACACAGACAGACACACAAATACAGTAATTTCATTTCAGTGCCCAGAAATGGAGGAACAATGTATAAAAGTGTTTCTATATGGTGTGACTGAAATGTATGCAAATACTGTTAAATTAAAGTCTGCAATGTGCACTTTAATCACATCTGAACTGTTTGATTTGTAATTTTAAACTGTGGAACAGAGGTGTAATTCAAGGAAAAACATTATGGAAGGAACTGCGCATTTATTATATACCAAAAACTTAAAATTCTGTTCACAAAGAGGCAGAGGTTAAACTTACTTGTCTGCCTTGATAAAAAGGTTAGAAGGCAACTCCACGAGTTCATTGTGCTGCATATCCAGTACCTCTAAATGAGTGTGCTCAAGACGATCTGGTAGCCGCCGCAATTGGTTGTGACCAACAAGCAACTTTCTAAGGCTACTGTTACAGAACAACCTGAAAAAATAAAATTAGACTTAAAAAACTGTTATAACTTACCACAAGCATTGTACATCAGCTCACTGCAAATCTGACAAATAACAGTTTTAATGATTCTTTAAAAAGCATGATTTCCGTCAATGAATTAGCCATGCCTCTTATAGTAAACAGTGATAAACATAATTGAAATCTTTCTTCTGTTCTTTCACCAGTTGCAAAATACAAGTTATACAGCTAATATATACCAATGAAGCATGCCATGTTCATTTTCCAGTCTACCATTGTTATTCATTTGGAATAAGAAAGAAGGTAAAGAGTTTCCATAGGTTCACTTTCAGGATGTGTACTTAATTTATTACAGTAATGAACAAAAACAAAAGTAAACTCAGTCAATTCAAGTATTTGCATGTCTATTTAATTAAAGATTAAATTAAATTTCTGAAAACTAAAATGAGATCAATGAAAATCTCTTTTGAGTGTAAAGCAATAAATCATGACCACTAATATGGAAACAACTGAAAAACAAAAGAAAGCCTTAATTTTTTTTTCTTGCATATAAACAATCCCAACATAAAGTTTCAAACTTCTTCTGAGACTGGTTCCACTTACATATGTAAACTAACGTGAATAAAAGAAGGTATGAAAGAATGAGTACTTAATAAGGGTACGTTGTGAGACATTAAAATTCATCTTGATTTCCCTCCAATTATATAAAAATAAAACTTTACTTTTTAACTTTAAATGCAAGGTTGTACATTTTTTAACATACTTTTTCCAAAATAACACTTAAATCTTTGATTATTCCAGGTGAACTTCACAAGTTAAAGTAATTTAGCCAAGACTTATTATATGCAGCATGTATTAAATTTAATTTGTATTAGACTCTGGATTCAGGCTGTTATTTGTGAAAAAATGTTGAACTGAAGAAAGACCACATAACTGCTACCCTATGCCTATTTCTAGCAAAATATTTGAACTGTATCCTGTTAAAATTAAAATCATTCCTTTTCTAGTAAATATGAATTAGTTGCAAATACAAACTGGATTCCAAAAAAGTTGGGACACTAAACAAATTGTGAATAAAAACTGAATGCAATGATGTGGAGATGGCAAATGTCAATATTTTATTTGTAATAGAACGTAGATGACAGATCAAACATTTAATCTGAGTAAATGTATCATTTTAAAGGAAAAATATGTTGATTCAAAATTTCACGGTGTCAACAAATCCCAAAAAAGTTGGGACAAGTAGCAATAAGAGGCTGGAAAAAGTAAATTTGAGCATAACGAAGAGCTGGAAGACCAATAAACACTAATTAGGTCAATTGGCAACATGATTGGGTATAAAAAGAGCTTCTCAGAGTGGCAGTGTCTCTCAGAAGCCAAGATGGGTAGAGGATCACCAATTCCCACAATGCTGCACAGAAAGATAGTGGAGCAATATCAGAAAGGTGTTACCCAGCGAAAAATTGCAAAGACTTGGCATCTATCATCATCAACTGTGCATAGCATCATACGAAGATTCAGAGAATCTGGAACAATCTCTGTGCGCAAGGGTCAAGGCCGTAAAACCATACTGGATGCCTGTGATCACCGGGCCCTTAAACGACATTGCACCACAAACAGGAATGCTACTGTAAAGGAAATCACAGAATGGGCTCAGGAATACTTCCAGAAACCATTGTCAGTGAACACAATCCACCGTGCCATCCGCCGTTGCCAGCTGAAACTCTACAGTGCAAAGAAGAAGCCATTTCTAAGCAAGATCCACAAGCTCAGGCGTTGTCACTGGGCCAGAGATCATTTAAAATGGAGTGTGGCAAAATGGAAGACTGTTCTGTGGTCAGACGAGTCACGATTCGAAGTTCTTTTTGGAAATCTGGGACGCCATGTCATCCGGACCAAAGAGGACAAGGACAACCCAAGTTGTTATCAACGCTCAGTTCAGAAGCCTGCATCTCTGATGGTATGGGGTTGCATGAGTGCATGTGGCATGGGCAGCTTGCATGTCTGGAAAGGCACCATTAATGCAGAAAAATATATTCAGGTTCTAGAACAACATATGCTCCCATCCAGACGTCATCTCTTTCAGGGAAGACCCTGCATTTTTCAACAAGATAATGCCAGACCACATTCTGCATCAATCACAACATCATGGCTGCGTAGGAGAAGGATCCGAATACTGAAATGGCCAGTCTGCAGTCCAGATCTTTCACCTATAGAGAACATTTGGCGCATCATAAAGAGGAAGGTGCGACAAAGAAGGCCCAAGATGATTGAACAGTTAGAGGCCTGTATTAGACAAGAATGGGAGAGCAGTCCTATTTCTAAACTTGAGAAACTGGTCTCCTCGGTCCCCAGACGTCTGTTGAGTGTTGTAAGAAGAAGGGGAGATGCCACACAGTGGTGAAAATGGCCTTGTCCCAACTTTTTTGGGATTTGTTGACACCATGAAATTCTGAATCAACATATTTTCCCTTAAAATGATACATTTTCTCAGTTTAAACTTTTGTTCCGTGATTTATGTTCTATTCTGAATAAAATATTAGAAGTTGGCACCTCCACATCATTGCATTCAGTTTTTATTCACGATTTGTATAGTGTCCCAACTTTTTTGGAATCCGGTTTGTAAATATTATGGATGTCATTTTATCTTATATAAAATATCTTTGTGGGTGGTTAAGGGCTACTGTAGCTGTCATTCAGGAAATAAAAAAAAGATCTCTGAAATGCATGGGTGTCATTATTTTAAAGATTTTAAATTTTAAAAACTAAGCAGTGCATAATTTAAGTTGATACAAATACCATTTCATATTCCCTATGGCCCTGTGTGTGAGTTCCTTCATTGTTTATCAGTAAGACTACCATTTCCAACAACTGGAACATAGGTTATCACCAAATTGCAGAGTGTTCACCCAATTCAGGCCACGCAGAGCACTGAATCTGGAAGTTTTGTACTAGTTAAATCCTAAATTTAACAGAACATTTACCCAATTTAAACATTTAATATGTTTAAATGAAGGTAGTGCTGACAGTGAACCAATTTGTTAATACCCACCTTGCAGGCAGTTCACAAATTTCATTAGAGCTAATATCTAAAACTTCAAGTTTCTTGCTTTCACATATCCAACCTGGCAGACTCTCCAAGCAGTTCCTTGAATTGGAAAAGTTAATAAACAATTTAAAGAAAACAGCAGTGTTAAGGGAAGCATATCATTTTCTATTCCATTTTAAATCCAATTTCCCCTTGCTAAATGCTTATAGTAAAAACATGAAGTAAATTGAAAAGTTATTCTTGTCTTCTAATCCACTAATACATGAGAAACAAAACCTACTACATATTTTATAAGATGTCAAAAAACATAAACAGAAAAAAAAAAAAAAAAAGTTCTTTGGAAAAGCTAAAGTAGTAAATAAAATTTGACTAGCTGTTTAGTAAAGAAAAGTGCTGGTGTACTACATACCGAGAGACATCCATGTAGGTGAGATTGCTTGGGACAGGATAAACATCAAGTTGTTTAAGCTCTGAAAATAATTACACAACACTGAAATGACAATTTGGACAATTTTTAAAAAACTAAAATCACTGCTTCAATTTGTATTTATTTCAAAGCAGATATATATTACAGCAAAAACACAACAACAACAAGAAGCAAAATGAAAATTAAGGGAAACAATTGTATGAGACAACTATGTTAACTTAATCCTGTGATGTGCTGAGATTTGAACTTCATTATTTAACAGCGCATTACTCCACAACCAAAGCCACAGTGCTGTAAATAGTAATATAAACAAAAATAAACCATAATACATTTAAAAATGGCTGTTGTGAATCTAATCCATTCCTGATAAACCTCTTCAGAGGTTGAATGTTCATAACAGGAATAATAATTAGAATTAACTAAATGGAAATAAACGTAAAAGGGATCATTGGCTCCAATACATTCAAAATTTA
The DNA here is from genome assembly GCA_026402145.1 of Polypterus bichir lapradei. Taxonomy (NCBI): domain Eukaryota; kingdom Metazoa; phylum Chordata; class Cladistia; order Polypteriformes; family Polypteridae; genus Polypterus; species Polypterus bichir. The sequence goes on along the minus strand of JANRMT010062818.1, from coordinate 55,480,138 downwards.
TGCTTAAACAACATAAAAATACATAACAGTTAGGCAGGATTAGTTCATTAATAAAATTAGTCATCAAAAGAATCCTAATAAGAAATTTCCCTTCATTAAATTATATTTACTAAGGTTGTTTACTTGTGATTTGACACTTAAAGTTTCAAACTCAAAACAATGTCCTTTTCAGTCTTTCTTGGACTTTCCAACTCTTTCACAATCCTTTTTGAAACCACAATGAACAAGATAATGGAAGACGACAAATGAGCAACATGCATGACAAGTAGACTGAACATAGCATGTGAACGCAACGTCATCTATGAGAAAAACTGAAACAGTGTTTGTGCATTACCAACAGCTGCACCCACAAGTATCCAATGGTACTGTGTTCTAGAGACTGCTGTAAAGTGTAATTGGAATGATCAGGTGTTAGTGCTAGTAGTGTGCGTCTGAATATCATCTTAGTCTCAGTCTTCTTAAAGAGGAAAATCCACCTTTAATTTGGTTTCTAAGATGATAAATGGTATTAATATTTATACTGTTTTTTATACCAGATGGAGAGTTCTACAAAGGTAGGGTAATGAGGTATGTCACTATGTTTAAAACTTTATAATTTTTGAAACGCAAAGAACAGAATTAGAAAGGCTCAAAATGAAATGGACTTTGACTAAGTAATGAGTAAGAAAACAACCAACATGAGATCTCAGATACCTTAAAATCTGAGTATCTTTGAAGTTAAATGATAATTTAATATTTATTTATGTATTTACTTTTACAATCATAGTATGCAGTAATTCACCAAACACTTGCATTTTTAAGTGAAGCTTTATTTAGGGGAAAAAAAAGTCTTCAAAAGCAGCTGACAACTGGGCACAACTCTAAAAGAGAAACCGTAGCCACAAAATTTAATAAAAATGTATAGTTCAAAGTTGCAAATTTAATGGTAACATGCAACATGTAGAAACATTCTGGAAATATGTTAATAACAAGTAAGTTTTTGATGGAAAATCATTAACAATTCAGACAGAAAACTTTGTCTTATAACTATTTGCATAATACAATACTATTACTAAAAACAGGCCATAAATATGTACGATACCCAGGATATGATATTAAAATGAAAATGTTAGGTAGCGTAACTTTCTCATTAAACCCTTCAATAATACAGAAACTCTGAGGGTGTGACTAGTAGGGCTTAGATTAAAAGTCAATACCATAATACACTATTAGAGCAGTGTAGCAAACATTTCAGAACACCCATTTGGAAGCCTGTGAGAAAGGACACGTTGTAATAAGCAACCAGGTACAAATTATGCCAATAAACATAATCTATAATAATCTAACTCTAATAAACATAATCCATTTGGTCCTTCCATCTTTCAATTTATTTTTGGAATATTCTGCTCAAATAATCACTAGATCATGACCCTAAACTGGATATGCAAGTTAAAAAAACTAATAGAATGGGAAATGGTAATAAATCTCCAAATGTACAGTACATTCTTAATGATGCTTGGTAACTCACTATCAACAGAAATTATTTTGTTGTGGCAAAAACTGGCAGGGTACAAACTCTTTTACAGTATGTGGTACATAATCGCAGCCTGTGTTTCTCACAATTAAGAACTGGGGACTATGTATTTGCAAAATGAGTAATGTACACAGCCCTTTGGCAGCAGGTTAATTTCATACAAAACTTCTAAAGATAGTCTCCCCTGCAGGGTATATGAATTAATTTTATCAGACATTTCATATATGCACAGCTTGCTCAAAACATAAAACACAAAGAAAGGGGCCAATCAACTAAAACTAGCATGTTAAAATCTATTAAAATGATTTACTAAACAAATGCAGTACTGTCTATTAGTTGAAAAGATATCTGTTGTTCTGTGTTCAAGAATGCTTTCTAATATTAGTGTTAATATTTAATGAACTTTCATGTGGGGCCCCCAAGTTCTTGTTTAAGAACTCATTTTATTAAAGTGGCCTACTAAATCCCTCTACAGTTTTTATAAACACAGAACTCCCCACTGTCCATTAATCAGTTTAGCAGATGTTCTAGGGACTGTTTCTACCAGTGACGTATCTTTTTAAGGTGCGTTTGCATATAACACGCAGAATACCTATTGCGGAAACCCTTGTCTGTCTGCATGAAACAACTCACCCCCCAACCCTGGACCAATTTTGTTAAGAAATGGCAGACGTATTCTTCAAAGAAATTTGCCCAAACAGTTCAATTTTCGGCACAATATCAGATGCCGATAAGGCTGTGTGTGTAAACAGCTCACACAGCACCACCTTAAGTTAATCAATACAGTACAAAAAAAAGACACTTCCCTGAAAATAAATGGAAAGAAAAATTTTTTTATGGATACACAAGACTGAACTGATCAAACTACATTATCTGCAGATTACTATTATAAAAAACAATGTTATCAGCCTGCAGATAAATGGTGTTTGAGCTAATTGATAACATGGAAATGGCGCAGCTGCCCTAAATGATATAAAAATAGGATGGGTTTAAAAGTAAACAGTAGTGTCAGGAGATGGGAGTCTTCAGTGGCTTAAGCCCCTGATCCCTGGCGCCGAGCCCCTAGCCTCTCCGTCTCAGATATACACCAATTAATAGTAGCAAGTGCACGATCTTCTTACTCATCGTGTACCTTTCACATTCCTGTTATACAATAAATAAGTTCCTTTCCAATTTCTTAATTATTTATACAATTTTTACAAATTACTTTGTGTTAACTAATATTAATAGCTAGACAGGGAACTTATTTCAGTTCCTTTTCTCCTTTCAAATGGTAATATTGATACTGATTTTATATTACTATTGGTCATTTTACATTAACAGATATTTTTCAGTTTGTAATTATTAGATACTACTGTTTAAGAGAATTGAACAACTTAATCACAGGCTCTCCACAACTAACACAAATCAGTAGATCACTTGAATTACAATATGTCGTGTATGAAACCAATTGAGCCACCACAAGCTTTATTTGTACTCAGTTTAACTCCACTGTAAAGTGCTGTTAAAAAGCAAGTATTTAATGTAGTATATAAACACATGTAATTGCTTTCTATTATCACTATTACTTTTGAAAATGACTCATTGTTACAAAATGATTTAATAAACAAAAATGCAATAACTGACTCTTGGACTTTAACTGTCATATCAGTTAAATTAAATCACTGCCCAACACCTGAACGTGAACATTGTCTAACTTGTTGTAAAATGGGGGCCAAACACCCTCTATGATGTGGCCTCACAAGGACATTGCACACCTTAATGATAATGTCTCTTGACATTATTTTACTGAACCAAGGTGCTATGTTATCTAGAATTCCAGTTGCCTCATACAGTAAATCAGATTTGTATACTAAATGATGCCAGTCTACTATGACTTCCAAATATTTTTCATAATTTATACTCTTAAATTTCAGACTCCACTCCATGTTTCATTATCTCTGATATTTATTTACATCCTAAATAAACCAAACTTCAGGTTACATTAAGCTTAATCTGCCACTTATCTTCAGTACTCTCTAAAAACTGTCCAGGTTCACAAGCAAGATTTTGTTAATTACAGGGCAACAACTGTCCTTGCTTTGTGTCCACTGCAGCATTACCTTTCAAGTTAGTTACATTGTTAAGCAGCTGAGTGATATTAATTAAAAAGAGAAGTGATTTTTGAAGCAATGATTACTGACTGAATCCACATTTAACATCATCTAATTCAGAAAAAGGCATCAAACTTGTTGCTGATCTGCATGCTGCACACCGAATTCTTTCTTCTTTAATTTGCTTGCTAGGCTCACTACAACTACTTATGAAATCCATCCATCCATCCTCTTTTGCTTATCCGAGGTCGGGTTGCGGGGGCAGCAGCATGAGCAGAAATGCCCAGACTTCCCTTTCCCTGGCCACTTCTTCTAGCTCTTCTGGGAGAATCCTGAGGCGATCCCAGGCCAGCCGGGAGACATAGTCCCTCCAGCGTGTCCTGGGTCTTCCCCGGGGCCTCCTCCCAGTTGGATGTGCCCGGAACACTTCACCAGGGAGGCATCCAGGAGGCATCTTGATCAGATGCCCGAGCCACCTCATCTGACTCCTCTGAGCCCGTCCCGGATGACTGAGCTTCTCACCCTATCTTTAAGGGAAAGCCCAGACACCCTGCGGAGGAAACTAATTTCAGCCACTTGTATTCGCAATCTCGTTCTTTCGGTCACTACCCATAGCTCATGACCATAGGTGAGGGTAGGAACATAGAATGACTGGTAAATTGAGAGTTTTGCCTTACGGCTCAGCTCCTTTTTCACCACGACAGACTGATGCAGAGCCCGCATCACTGCGGACGCTGCACCGATCCACCTGTCGATCTCACGCTCCATTCTTCCCTCACTTGTGAACAAGACCCCGAGATACTTGAACTTCTCCACTTGGGGAAGGATCTCGCCTCCAACCCTGAGAGGGCACTCCATCCTTTTCCGGCTGAGGACCATGGCTTCGGATTTGGAGGTGCTGATTCCCATCCCAGCTAATTCACACTCAGCTGCAAACTGATTCAGAAATGCTTTCTGAAAATTAAAAACATTAACATACTTGTAATTTGCGCCTTTATGATCAAATGTCTTCTTGCTAATAAAATTCTACCCGTGTTCACTACTCACTTTTATAACTGTATGTGATTTATGTTGCTCAATTGTCTTTTGAATAATCATTTCCGGCCATTGGTTTTTAGAAACAACCCAATAGACTATACTGTACTAAATATATAACTGGTAATTATTTTGATTTCATACTTTGTAATTTTAGCAGTACATCTCTCTCTGTAATCTCCAAATCACATAGTACTTTGTTAATATACTCTGTAGAGAATTTCTTTACATTGATAGACTTAAGCAAAATATGAATTGTGGCTTGTGAGTATTTTCTATTTTCTTTTCTTTATAACTTATTTTCCAGTTATTTTTATTAATTTAATTATTTAATATATTTCACATCAACGGTTTTGTTCTTTAAGTACTGAAACACTGAAAGAACCTCTTAGGATTTTGCTTTTTCAGCTATATTCTTCTCATACTGCTTTTTCGTCTTTCCTAATTTTTCTATTCACCGTTGTGGCTAGAAGCCATGTTGTTAGCTTAAATGTTGTTTGATTTATATGCATTAATAAACCTTTTTTCTTGTGTAATTTTTTTCATACCTTCTTAATTATCCAAAAATGTTTCTGTTTAACTTGCTATGGCTTGTAAATACTGGAAAGAACATTTTCTGTAACGTAATATTACTTTAAATTAACCCAACTGCCCATTCATTCCCACTCTCTAAACTTCATCCCAGTTTGTCTAATTAAGAATTTGCTGCTACTCAATAAACATTACATTCTGTAATCTGTTTTGGTTAGCAAGTAATATTAAGCTCTGTGAAACATCTTGTTTCATTTGTGCTATTTGGTGTAATTAAGGATTGTTTATTTAACCAAGTAAATTCCCAGTCCTGTGTTCTGCTACATGCTGGGCTTGTTACAATTTACATTCAGGTAAATAAATTCATCCTTTAAGTAGAATCCTCCTGCCATCTAAAGATGCTTTGATATTGCTAAAATGCTAATATATTGACATTCACTTGCATGGGATGGGTCTAAAGCACACACTCACGTGTTTTGCCTCTATAAATGCATTTTGGGTCATACAGGTATGACTCTGTATGACTTTGCAGTCGTACACAGCATTGTCTAAATATTTAGATAATAAAAATAAATACAATGTAAAGGCTAACAAATCACAATTAAAGCACAAAAACTACTAACAAATTAACCTTATTTTTGGCATGCAGAAGCTAGGGATCAGTAACCATAACACACCCAAGGCAGAGTCAAAGGAAATCGTGCAAGACACTGACAAGGATACCTGAACTTGGTATGATGAGGCAGCTTGCAGAGATCCCTAACATAGAGTGAAACCTGAATAAATATTTTCAAATGTTAGCTAAACTATGAACTGTAAATGCTTGTGAAAACTGACCATTTTAATATGCTTGTGGTCTTGTCAAGTAACATGATGACTAATAAAGAGAAGTATGCACATGCTTTATGGTGCTAAACTACAGTTTTAACATGCCTGATATTGCAAGGTTAGGCTCTAGGTGTTGTGGTCCTGTATAGTACTAAACAAGTTAAGATAACAATTGTGATACTAGTAATGTGTCAAAATATTTTAAAAAATGTATTAAAAATTGCATTAAGAATTCAAACTTGAAACATTTAGCATCCTTACATAAACACTGCAGGCTAACAAGTATAATTGATGGTGGTTAACCTCAGCTTTTTTTTTTTTTTATAAATGTACTTTCAAATATACAGTATATAATAAAAATACATGCTTGTATTTCAAGTGTCCCTTCCTTTGGCTATACTTTCAAGAATGAGAATAAAAAATTGAGAAAGAATTACCTTTCTGAAATTGAAGTTCATTTCCTGAATATTATTTCTGTTTGTGTAATGAATTCCACAATGTAAGAAAATCTTACTGTTAGAGAACCCCCCACTGTGCACTTGACATTCTAACCTCAAGTAACAGTAACTTTTAAAAACACATGTTTTGTTAATGTGGATTAAAAACCTAGAATTTACAATACAATAAATATGTGCACTTAAGACATGCTTTTAACAAACTCTGTATTGAAGCTGTGGTAAATTGTCATCTGAATCTTCTGCAATTATTAATTTATTTACCAGTATATACATAATTACATGTAGAAATATTAGTAAAAATAATCACAGTCATACAAAAATGTATAATAAGTTAAGCATTCTTCATATTTATAGTTTCCAACAGTTAAGTGCCTAAATAATTTACTTAAAACCTTGGACTATCAAATGTTTCAGTGATTAATTTAATGCAAATTCTAAAACACATGTAAACTAAAAACAAGTAAATACAAAATTCTGGACATACTTCTTAAACCTGGAAATCATATATTTCACCTTACCATTAGATGACGCGTGGAGTCCCTTTAGCAAGAATCCATTGACTTTAAGGGCAGCCAGTTGATTCCTTTCACAATGTAATACTTCTAGTTTACCAAAAGCAGTGGAATCCAGCTCCATTAACTGATTGTCCCTCAGATCAAGATAGGCAACATTTTGAAGACAATTACTGCTGCTTAAAATAACTTCCTTAATCCTGTTGAGCCTAAACACAGCAAGCACAAAACTTATTACAATAAGAAAAATAAAATGTAGTCATATTTATACAAAAAGAAAAATATCAAGCTCAGAAATAATTATTTGCTTAAGGGAGATTAAGTACAGGGATTATATTGACTCCATTAAACACAAAAAGTCTCTCTGTACATCTTTCTGCCTGAGTGTAAGAACAAAAATATCATTAACAAGCAAATTCATAGCACAACATGATTATGAAAGCACTCAATACTTAATGGAGACAGGACTTATGGAAGGAAGGGACTGTCATTACCAATGAATGGTGATGATGCTCCATTAACTTTTAGTACCTGGAAATGCTGTACTCTTCTCAATTGTTTTAACTGTAGATGAAGTCACCCAAAGCTTTTACGCTACCAAAAACAAAAAAAATCCACAACACACCACTCAGTCATTACAATATATTGAGATTCAAAATTCTATTATAGTGCCATTCTTTAGAGGCAACTGATCTAAGAAATCAAACATTCAACAGAAATTGACAGTCACAAAGAAAGGAGAAATGCAGCCTTTCTTTAAACACTAACAAACAACTTCAACCTGCCTTCAGCCCCAAATTTTGCACCTAACATATAACCTGAAAGCAGAGTGAATAAAGTCTTGCTTCAAAAGTAGAGAACTAATTCCAGGTCCCTGTGAAGTTGAAAACAGCTATATCAAACATTAGATGGGCCCACCAGACTAGTTATTTTTATTTAAGAAGATTAAAGGAGTGTATATCAGAATCTTCCAAGATCCAGATATATTTAAATTACTATATCTGTTCCCTAAGACTCTTATGATTGATTCACCTCCACACAGTTTGTGATGGTGCACTGGTAGTTTTCTGACTTCACATATGCACTAGACTAGAAAATCCCTAGGAAGTATACTGGGTTTTGACCTCAGCTACTACTAAGAGTACTTTCTTGAGATACTTGTATTATGTTTGTTCACAGATGCTCTCAACCCAGGAGTGCACTGATAAATTCCTGAAATAACTTGCAAATGTGGTAGGGGGTAAAGGGAAAATATCTCACATTGTCTAAAACACTCTATATGAAGAAAATATTTCACATTGTGAAGTTTGTTGTTTTTATTAAGAAAGGTTTTCATGCATTGAAACTGGTGTGGCTGTGTGGTGGAAATATTTAAAAAATTACACTGTATTAAGCTAAACAAACTTAATTTGTTTCTTCACAGTGCCATGAAAAGGTATTTTCTCCAATCCTGATTTCCTCTGTTATTGCACATTTTTGACACTGAATATTTTCTGGTCTTCAACCAAAATCAAACATAATGTAAAGGGCACTTGAGTGAGAAAAATAAAACTTCACAACTTTTTTGCTTTATTTTCACTGATCTGTTTAACAAAGTAGTTCAGCACCAACCAGCACTGTGTGAAAAAGTAACTGCCCCAAATTAAAGAGATAATTAGAGTCAGATGATTGAACACAGAAAGTACTGACTATAGATAGTCTTGCTCACTATACATTTTACTTTACTGGCACAAAGGTTTAACAAGCCTATAATACCTCTATCTCTAAAGAGATTAGAAAAAAATAACTTTTTGAATATCTATAGATTAGAAACAGCTACAAAGCCATTTTCATTGCATTGGGACTTCATTGAACCACATTGACAGATATAATCTCAGAAAGGATCAAACAAAAAAATCTCACAAAGGATCAGAGGCTTCCTTTTGGGAAGACAGCCATGCAGACCAATTTGATGCAGTGTGCGACGTATGGTCTGAGCACTGACAGGCTGAACCCCCACCCCTTCAACCTCTGCAGCAATGCCGGCAGCACTCATATGTTCATTTTCAAAACACAACCTCTGGATATGATGCTGAGCACGTGCACTCAACTTCTTTGGTCGAACATGGCGAGGCCTGTTCTGAGTGGAACCTGTCCTGTTAAACCGCTGTATGGTCTTGGCCAACGTGCTGCAGCTCATTTTCAGGGTGTTGGCAATCTTCTTATAGCCTAGGCCAGGGGTGCCCACACTTTTTCGGCTTGTGAGCTACTTTTAAAATGACCAAGTCGAAATGATCTACCTACATTAAAAATGGTATATATATATACAGTGGAGGAAATAATTATTTGACCCCTCACTGATTTTGTAAGTTTGTCCAATGACAAAGAAATGAAAAGTCTCAGAACAGTATCATTTCAATGGTAGGTTTATTTCAACAGTGGCAGATTGCACATCAAAAGGAAAATCGAAAAAATAACTTTAAATAAAAGATAGAAATTGATTTGCATTTCATTGAGGGAAATAAGTTTTTGAACCCCTACCAACCATTAAGAGTTCTGGCTCCCACAGAGTGGTTAGACACTTCTACTCAATTAGTCACCCTCATTAAGGACACCTGTCTTAACTAGTCACCTGTATAAAAGACACCTGTCCACAGAATCAATCAATCAAGCAGACTCCACACTCTACAACATGGGAAAGACCAAAGAGCTGTCCAAGGATGTCAGAGACAAAATTGTAGACCTGCACAAGGCTGGAATGGGCTATAAAACCATTAGCAAGAAGCTGGGAGAGAAGGTGACAACTGTTGGTGCGATTGTTCGAAAATGGAAGGAGCACAAAATGACCATCAATCGACCTCGCTCTGGGGCTCCACGCAAGATCTCACCTCGTGGGGTGTCAATGGTTCTGAGAAAGGTGAAAAAGAATCCTAGAACTACATGGGAGGAGTTAGTTAATGACCTCAAATTAGCAGGGACCACAGTCACCAAGAAAACCATTGGAAACACATTACACCGCAATGGATTAAAATCCTGCAGGGCTCGCAAGGTCCCCCTGCTCAAGAAGGCACATGTGCAGGCCCGTCTGAAGTTTGCCAATGAACACCTGAATGATTCAGAGAGTGACTGGGAGAAGGTGCTGTGGTCTGATGAGACCAAAATAGAGCTCTTTGGCATTAACTCAACTCGCTGTGTTTGGAGGAAGAAAAATGCTGCCTATGACCCCCAAAACACCGTCCCCACCGTCAAGCATGGGGGTGGAAACATTTTGCTTTGGGGGTGTTTTTCTGCTAAGGGCACAGGACAACTTAATCGCATTAACGGGAAAATGGACGGAGCCATGTATCGTGAAATCCTGAGCGACAATCTCCTTCCCTCTGCCAGGAAACTGAAAATGGGTCGTGGATGGGTGTTCCAGCACGACAATGACCCAAAACATACAGCAAAGGCAACAAAGGAGTGGCTCAAGAAGAAGCACATTAAGGTCATGGAGTGGCCTAGTCAGTCTCCGGACCTTAATCCAATAGAAAACCTATGGAGGGAGCTCAAGCTCAGAGTAGCACAGAGACAGCCTCGAAACCTTAGGGATTTAGAGATGATCTGCAAAGAGGAGTGGACCAACATTCCTCCTAAAATGTGCGCAAACTTGGTCATCAATTACAAGAAACTTTTGACCTCTGTGCTTGCAAACAAGGGTTTTTCCACTAAGTATTAAGTCTTTTTTTGTTAGAGGGTTCAAAAACTTATTTCCCTCAATGAAATGCAAATCAATTTCTATCTTTTATTTAAAGTTATTTTTTCGATTTTCCTTTTGATGTGCAATCTGCCACTGTTGAAATAAACCTACCATTGAAATGATACTGTTCTGAGACTTTTCATTTCTTTGTCATTGGACAAACTTACAAAATCAGTGAGGGGTCAAATAATTATTTCCTCCACTGTATATATATATATATATATATATATATACACACACACCGTTTATTTACAACTACTAATATTTACAAATTTTATCGTGCAGCTCACACCCCAGTGCCTCCAGCACCAATCCACCAAAGTCCAGGCCACACAGTCTCTGTGCCTTTCTCTCCTGGCCGCCTCCAGTCCTCACTCCAGCTCCGTCCTCTTCCACCCGACTTCTGCCAATGACTGGAGGGAGGCGGCCCCTTATATACAGCTCCCGGATGAGCACCAGATGTTCCCGGCATTCCTCCCTTGGCCACGCCCTAGCGTGGCGGAAGTGCCGGCTGTCCTCCCGGCAGCTCTCCGGGTGTCTCCCAAAGTCTTCCCCCCAGCACTTCCTGGTGTGGCGGAAGTGCTGGGCTCTCGGGATATTTAGGCAGCGGGGCGCCGCCTGGCGGTGGCCACGGGCCCCTACAGGGCTGGGCTTCCATGCCCCTTACCCGAGGCCACCAACATAACCAGGGCGGACACCCCCTCGTGGTCTGGCGGAGGTACAGGCCCTCCTCCGGTCCTCCTGGGCGTCCCGGCCGGGCTCCTGCCTCGGCCGGATGTGGCAGATGATGGTCTGGAAGTGGGGCGCCACCTGGTGGTGACCACGGGCCCCTACAGGGCTGGGCTTCCATGCCCTCTACCCGAGGCCACCAGCGTAACCAGGACGGACGCCCCCTCGCGGTCTGGAGGAGGTACAAGCCCTCCGCTGGTCCTCCTGGGCGTCCCGGCCGGGTGCCACAATATATATATACACACACACACACACACACACACTGAGTATACTTTATACATAAAATATATGTTGTCGTACCTTGCATAACTAAATAACCTTTATGGCACAATAACAATTCAATACATTTATGGTCACTACAGTATTTGGATTTAATAATCTTCATGTGGGAAAAGGCTGACTCTCATAAATAAGTAGAGCCGAATAATGCAGTCAAGGAGGTAGCTCTTGGAAGGACTTCTTATGCTTAATTATCGAGTGACTCACCCGGAATGATACTTTGGTTTGTTTGCCTTTGCTTTTGAATTCAGCCGAGTGAAAAATGACAGCTGTCCGATTGACTGCGATTTTAGTTCCCTCTTCTTTCTCTTTCTCAGATCGCTGTTCGGAAAGAAGTCAGTTTCGCAGTTTTTATGAAAAGTTTGAAAGTGTCTTTCCACATTTTCCTTCTTTGGAATAGCAATGACAGATCGATAGATCAGACAAACGCACTTCGATTGTGACATTGTAAGAGAAAAAAATCCTCTTCCAATTCCACATCCAGCCCATACCCTCCCCAAACAATTTTTTTTTAAAATCTCTTCTTTAGTCGATATAAATTGGAAGGCTAACTAGATCACAGACGGAGTTTTGCAGTAGCTCGTGCGTTTGATCCTGCGTGTGGGATGACTAGTGTGTTAGAAGACAAGAGATCTCAGACTGGTCGCCCTGTATGTCAATCAAGTGGCAAATGTAATAGGGAGGATATATGATAGACTAACGTTTAAAAAAATGTTTTTTTGAACGCAACACGATCTACCTGCACTACCTTTGCGATCGCGATCGACGTCTTGGGCACCCCTGACCTACGCCATCTTTATGTAGAGAAACAATTCTTTTTTTCAGATCCTCAGAGGGTTCTTTGCCATGAGGTGCCATATTGAACTTCCAGTGACCAGTATGAGAGAGTGTGAGAGCGATAACACCAAATTTAATATATCTGCTCCCCATTCACATCTGAGACCTTGTAACACTAACAAGTCACATGACACTGGGGATGGAAAATGGCTAATTGGGCACAATTTGGACATTTTTTTTACTTAGGGGTGTACTCACTTTTGTTGCTAGTGGTTTAGACATTAATGGCTGTGTGTTGAGTTATTTTGAGGGGACAGCAAATTTACACTGTTATAAAAGCTGTACATTGACTACTTTACATTGTATCAAAGTGTCATATCTTCAGTGTTGTCCCATGAAAAGATATTATAAAATGTGAGAGGTGTACTCACTTTTGTGAGATAATGTATATGGTGATATTTTGTATTGTTTTTCTCTATGAGCCACAAATGTATAAGTGAATAATAAATTAAATCTTAAAACAAGGTCTTGTTGCTCTATTTTACTAACAGCTAATGTGCTTTACTCATAATTTCAATTTCATTTTTCCTTTTAAATATTATCATCTGTAGCGATAGGTACTTGTCATATAATTTTAAAATGCTCAACCTAGATGTATTTACATATTACAAAACACAACTATATTTGCACATTTCAACAGGACAAGACCACACATTTCCCCAGGACAAAAAAACACAACCTACATTTTCTGAAAGATTAAAAAAATGAAAAATATAAAATGTTTTAGGCATGTAAAAATTTGTCTAAATAAGAAGGAAGTTCTGTCTTGTTTAATTACATGAACTCACTTACCTCAAGTCAATATGTTTTATGTGATGCAGTTTCAGAGATCCAAGGTGGAAGTCACGCAGATTGTTTCCAGACATGCAGAGTTTATCAACTGAGGTCAGCTTTTCAGCAACAGCAGGGATATTGGAAAACTCATTAAATGAAAGGCCGAGGTAACTCAAGTGCTGCAAATTTCCCAGTTCTTCCGGAAGAGAGCTGAGACAGTTACCATCCAGCAAAAAAGTCTGTAAACTATAAGTAAATAATAAAAAGTATAAATACTAAAATATCTTCAAATATGTATAATGTGAATACTGAAAGACAGAAACTATAATTACAGTAATGGAAGTTAATACTATATAGTCTACAATACTTCTACTAGTTTTACTTAAATCACGCATTACAAGGCAATAACACAGGTTTGGCATGTGGCACCAATAAGATAGCAAAATAAAAGTATTATCATTAAGACATCTATTTCTAATTTCTTATATCTGAAACACAGATATAAAATTGTAAGAAATAATAATAAATATAGTTTAAAATTAATATACTTCACAAAACATTTCATTCAGTGATACAAATAAGCTTCTAAATTATATGAATTAAAACTTTCTAGCATCTGTAGGTTATTCTGCAGTGTATTCCTTCAGGACCAAGTCCCCATAGATGCAGAAAACAGCAAAATCAAGTAATTTTGCTAGCAGTGAACTACTGCTAATAAACAATACCCCAATGAATATCCATCCACTCAACATATATCAGCCATAGTCTTTGTAAGCCACAGTCAGGAGTGGGCTACACAATTCAGTCATAACAGAACATTTCTTGAAGATGACCTCAAATCTAACAAGCACTTACAGTTGAAGAAAGTATTGCCACAATGGAATGAAATGTAACAGGGTATTGTTGAGTGAAGATGTGTGAAACAGCAGACAGTATAAATATTAGTTATGGGTCAGCTGAATCCATTCTTGTTATACAATGAAATATGACCAAGGCCTTTACATGTTGGGTGCCCAAAATACTTATTTCTGAAATGAAGCACCAGCATATCCAATCTTTTTTCTTTTGATTTTACTCAGATTTTGTGGAGTCAAAAATGCATTTAAGAGTGTATCTTTTTCAAAAATCTTAAAAGATACATACTAAGAAAAAAAACAACCAAAAGAAAAAAAAAAAAGAAGAATGAAACTTAGCAAAAAATAATCTTCAATTAAGCACTGTTAAATAAATACTACGAACATATAAAAACATTTTTCTTTCCGACATGATTCAATTTTTGTTTACTTACTGTTGCATATTTCCAACTGCACTGTGCACAGATGACAGGAAATTGCAGGAAAGATTAACTTCTTTTAGACTTGGGATCTCACAGATGGCAGCTGGGAATTCACCCAAATGATTATTTGACAAATTGAGACTTCTTAACTTCGAAAAACTACCAAAGGAAAGACAAGCAATGTTACAAGAAATATGTAAAGACACACACTGCATATACAGTATACGAGGAACAATTGCAACCAAGTATTTTTTTTTTATTACCAGCACTCCTGGCTAAATTAAAAATTCAAACTTAATAATGACTTTAAAGTACACTATTTTTACAGTTCTGATTCGATCTTGCTGCTGCACCATGTCAAATTACACACCTGAATATCACTGGGCACCTGTACTTTACTGATTGGTTTATGACTTTCCAGGCCAGCTGTGTTTGCCCCCTTTTTCTAACAGTCAGCAGCGAGTTGCCTGTTGGGGCTGGTGCTGTACAAAGGGTTAATAGCTGGAGCAAGTTCAACAACAATCTCGGCCCCTTTGATCTTTTTTTTTCCATTTTGTTATAGTACATGAGACAGACAAGCCTCTCTTATATATGTGTCCTTCAAAACACGTATGATCCTTATTTCTCATCCCTATGTTCTATACGTGGAACTTCACATTGACCATTCATTGGTTATCAGCTCTTCTGCACACGCAGACTAAAGGGAAAAAAAATCAAACTTGCTTGACTTTATCAGAGCAAGTCACAGCCTAATTGGTCTCAGGCATAGGCATTGGGTATGGCACATTAGGCAATTGGATTCATCGGTGACATTTAATATGTCATAGCCTTTAATACTAGCTGGAGTACATGCAGGACAGAAATCCCAGGAGGGACATAATCTTTATTATGGGATTATGGGTGCTGCAGGATTAGACTACTAAGTGTCTTAGAAATAGGAAACTTAAAAGTTAGCAGTCAATGCATCAAGAAATCTGGTTTTCTGGGGATATTAGATTTTTGACACCTCAAAACATGCAGAAACAACAAATGCCATGATGTAAAACATATATGTGACACAGAGTTGAAGACAATGAACAAGTCATGAAAACAAGTAAAGCAAGCAAACCAGGTTAAAGACAGATGCAAATTTATGTAATTTAGGACAGTGAGCAATCTATGCTCCTCCTGGAGTGAAGAAGAATGAGAGAGAAACCTGAAATTGATAAGATCGTAAAAACTGAGCTAATGTTTTCTATAAATGCAAACACAGCACAGAATGTGTTTAGTTGGTTTCAGTAACTGGAAGGAATCACTGGACATTTCTTGGGTAATTTTATGGATTAAATTTCTTTACAGCAGCAAGAATTTTCATTAAGTGTTTTGACTACTTATTTTGCTAGTGAAACAAATGCCAGTTTTCTGAAAATGCAGGAGCTCTCCTTAAGGGTCAGTGAATGTAAATTTCATTATGGCTAGGTAGCTTATGTGTGCAAATGTTACCTTACAGCTTATGTGAAAAATAAGTACACTTCATGGAAATTATTGATTTTTGAGCATACTTGGAAAAAAAAAAAGCAAATAGCTGATCCTCATGAAAAAATTGACAACATATAAAGGTGATATACTTGAGTAAAAACGCACAAAAAAAGCTTTTTCAAAGCCTTTTTCAACAAAAATTAGATCTAATTGCCAACTGTGGAAAAAGTAAGCACACCTGTAATAAACGTAAGCAAGCACGCCTCAGAAGCCAGTATTGCCCTCTTCAGCAGAAATGGCTTAGAATACAGTAGGTGTTTTGCATAATTGCACACCAATCTCTGACGTTGGTTCAGTGAAATTTTTGATCCTTTAATCGCAAAATGTTTGCATGTTTTCTTGCATGTACTGCCCATTTCAAATCCTTGTACAGTATTTCCTTAGGAATCAAATCTGGGCTTTCACTAGGCCGGTCCATTGCCTGCCATTTCTTTTTTTTTGAGTCATTGCATGGTGGATTTGCTATTCAATTCATTATGGTGTTGAAAAATCTGTTTCTGGTTCAACTTCAACTTTTGGACAGATTGCCTCACATGGTCCTCAAGCACATTTTGATATGATGCAGAATTTATAGTTAACTTGATGACCATAAGCCCCCCCCACCCAAGGCAACCCTAAATAATGACATTTCCACTACCATGCTTCACAATTGGCATGAGGTTCTTCTCCTGTCTTTGGTTTGTGTCAAACACATCTACTGTTATTATGACCAAATAAGTCTACCTTTCATTCATCTGTCCAGAGCATACTGTTTCAGGAGGCAGGGTTCTTCCTTGTCTATATCTTCAACAGCAAACTGTAGTCTTGCTCTAATATTCACTTGGGTCAGCAAAGGTTTTTTTTCTGGCACACTTTGCATGCATGTGAAATCTGTGCAATCTCTTTCTGATTGTAGATGCATGTACTTTGATACCAAATTTTGAAAGAGTTTCCTCCAGATACAGCATTTAAATTCTGGGGTTATTTGAGATTTCTTTTCATAACATTCAATCGGTTCATGGGGTGAATTTGCTGGGCCAGCCAGGCCTGAATAGATTAGCACTCATCTGAAATCTATGCCACTTATAGATGATTTTCATTATAGTGGAATGACTGATTTAAAATATTTTGGTGATCTTTTTAAAATCCTTGCCAACCTCCTTTCCGAGGGCCTTAGAAAGCTCTTATGATCTTAGCATGATGGTATCACACACATCAACAACAAAGAGAACACCTGACATTAGATGAGGAATGTGCAATATGTATCATCTCTATGGTATTTTAATTGTTGTTTTAACAATATGTGAGCTGAAATTATTATGTATGTCACTCACATTGCAGAAAACAATCAAAAACACACCTTGAGAGTCCATGCTTTCATTCACTGTCTCATGTAACCTAACAGGATAAACTATTGTGTGTGTGCATGGTCAGTGCATAGCTGCCTAAAATGACTGAGCAAAAGGCACCAGCGGATAAAACAGCCTCACTAATTACATCATCAGATTCAACTGCAAGACGTGGATCATCCTCACTCACATGGAGGTGGTTTGGTTTTGAAAAGACTAATGTTGCATGAAAGAATGCAATCTTATCTCAGAATTTGTTTACCTTTAAATACTATGGGAAGTATTTTCTGCAAAACTCAAAATAAAAATTATAAAATGAAAGTGCAATCTCTCTTTTGCAATTTCATTTTCAAAGTCTGCCCGCAAAAATTAAAATGAAATAATCCCTTTTGCAATTTCATTTCTGTCATGTTAAATATTGTAATTAAATTGCATACTAGTTACTTCAGAACTACAATTATGTATGGTCTTCAGATTATGTGAGATGGTTTCGCTGTGAAACTTGGAGTACAGGGTGAAAAGATCAAGATCACATGAATTACACACAGTCGAAGTGACTCTACAACTATGAAGGACAAAGAACTTGAAAATGAAAATGCAAAGTGGAAATACGTTTTACTTTTCATTTTTGCAGCTTCGTTGCGGTTCAGGCGGAAAATGAAATTGCAAATGGAATTATTTCATTTTCATTTTCATTTTTGCAGCATTCTTGTACACAGAATTTGAAAATTAGATTGCAAATGCGGGTATTTCATTTGTAGTTTTAAAGATTTTTTGCATGCAGACTTTAAAAATGAAACTGCAAATGAGGTTATTTCATTTACATTTTTGCAGCATTTTTGTGTGCAGACTTTAAAA
The DNA here is from genome assembly GCA_026402145.1 of Polypterus bichir lapradei. NCBI lineage: Eukaryota > Metazoa > Chordata > Cladistia > Polypteriformes > Polypteridae > Polypterus > Polypterus bichir. The sequence continues at coordinate 55,461,854 of JANRMT010062818.1, read as the reverse complement.
ATGAAATTGTAAGAGAGAGACTGCACTTTCATTTTATAATTTTAATTTTTGCAGAAAATGCCTTCCATATAAATACTGCTTGACAACTAACTTGTTTTACCATCTGCAAAGTAAAAATTAATCTGGTACCTAGCCCTGTAGGTGTTGGGCCCAAAAAAAAAACAAAAAAACATTCAAACAAATACGTAATTTGTTCAAACAGACTATTTTTATTTTTGTAAGAAGCATATACCTATCCGGCACGTTTTACTTCACAAGCTGTCTTGGCTTTAGGGGGTGGTTCACGATTCCAAAGCACAATTTTTTTCTTTCATCATTTAAACACTTGTACAGATCCCCGCCTTCTCACCCCACTGTGATAACACAAGGAAGGGAGCAAAAAAGGAAAAAAGCCTTTTAGCAGGTATAAAAAAAACCAAAAAAAAAAACCAAACAAAACACAAGGATTCCGAGAAGGTGAGTCTCTGCACACTGCCATTGAAAAAGGGATCAAGAATTACTTGATGATGGACAGTGATAAAATTTACTTGAGTAGTGTAAAACACAAGAAGTGCACTTCCACAAATTTGGAAAACATGCATAAAAGCACCTGTGCATCGCTGACTCAAACAGCCCTTCAGAGAAGGCTTTCAGCACTGGAGGAAATGTTGCAACATGTACTTGTGCTGCTCTGAAGCCAGATGCTGTACATAAACTGGTGATTCAGTCACACCACTTAAAGTGTCCTCAGTAAAACTCTAAAATTACTTTATTTTATCTGATATCTTTGTGCAATACTGGACAGAACATGAAGTTAGTAATTTGTTTAAAAACGTTATAGGTTTGGGTTTTTGTGTATATTTGTGCAATATATGACAGATGTTCCTTACAAATGCTATATTTTTTTCCTGTGCAGTGTTTGACAGAAGTTTGGATTTTTACACAATAGTATAGTATGTTAGATTTTTGTTCTTACTTGTATGCTGTACAATTCACCTTACAGCACAGCAGTTTATATTTATCCACATTGTAATGTTCATGTCCTGTATAGCAATTATGATTAGTATTTTATTCCCTTTGGATTCATATCTTGTTTACATTAAGGGTAAATGTCTATTTAAAATGTTCTCATTATAATAGTTTTGTTGCAATTTTTTGTGTAAATCCCGTAGGCCTTTTAGAAATGGTTTACTCATATTTGCACTGTTTTATCTAAGTAATACTGTGATGATTTTAATGTTTTAGTGTTATTTTATTTCAGTTTTAATTAAATAAAAAAGGCCTGTTTTCCCTTACTAATCTGTATATGCCATTAACCTCATTAGTAAGCTACAATTACTATCCTATTAACAAGACCAAGCTAAATCAATAAGACTTTTACAAACATGTTTTTAAAATATGCAAAATATATTCTAATTATCATTATCATCAAAGTCCCAGAAAATACTGTGATATCATATTTTCCAATACTGTACACCCCTACCCTAGATATCTGTGATTTAAATAAGACAGATTCCACCTGCACGATCCCTACGGAAGTTCTGGTCAATGGCACCTAATCTGAATTCTTATGTGTATTCTAAGGTGTAATCACTTTACCCATATGACAAATCTGCATTTTTGTTCATTTGGATTATGAAAATGAATACACAATGTCATGTTTCTTTCATTTGTTCAAGTATATCACCTTGATTTAGATGTTACTACTACAATGGTGAGTCAAAAATGATCCCCACTCCGGCTGTAGAATTTATTTGAATCAACTTTCAGAAAAGACAAATACATCATTTTTCAACATAATCTCCCTGCTTTTCAATACACTTTTGTCCATCTGTCAACAAGCTTTCGTATTCCTTCATTAAGGAAATGTTTTAGGCTGAGCTATGAGCCACGAATGCACCTCTGTCTTCACCTCTTTATCTTCATCTTTGTAGGCCATGGCTAATTAGCAAATGATTTGCCACATCATCTGCTATCAATTGTCTATTCAACAGAATCATTTCACGTGCATGCTCAATGTTGTCAAAAGTTGTGGGCATGGACGGGCATCCAGCTCCTTCTTCATGGCTGACACTAACCATTTATATAAACTTCTTCGCAAAAAAACACTTTCTCCATACTGTGCCAATGTCTTTGATAAATACTGGCACCAGGCACACTCTCAGATCACAAAAAACGAATCCCTGCATGCTGCTCTTCTTTCCTGCAAATCACAAATGGGACAGCCATTGTTTCTTGCACCGCAGTTACAAATGATCTAACATAACACGTTCACACCTGCACATCAGTGACTGGGGAGACAGGGACCTCGTACAGAAAGCGCTGATAAGACAGTACTGCCAAAAAGAAGTTTTAATAAAACGGAGTGCAGATTTTTGACTCACCCTCGTAATATTATGCATTATGTATTGTTTCTAAAAGACTTAGTAAGAAAACATTGCTACTTGCAAAAAAAAAAAAAAAAATCTATCTTCAAACAGGTAGGTCAACAGAACTGTTGACAATAGACACTGTCATAGTTTATGTAATTTTAAAAAATGTAAAGCTTTTACTATCACAAACAATGCCCTGACCAAAGTAGTGGTAGAGAAGCGGGTATACAATGGTGAAGATGCTGTCAGCTAAGCAGAACAGTGATGATGAACATTATTTTTTAAGTGTCAGGCTAAGATAGACTATTTTTTTTGTACAGCACTTTTAAATGGAGTCCTAAATCACACTTTAAATTACATCCCTGAACATTATGTTGAGACTTAAAAAATATCTCCTTGTTACAGACTTTTTTAAAATTTTAAACATGCTCTAATTAGTAGAAATTATTTTAAGAATACCTCTTCAGATCTTTTAATCCGTTGCAGGCTACTGGACCTGTATTGTACCACAGAAAGTTTTGTTTTAGATTTAGGTGCGTCAGATCCTGGCTGTAGAAGAGGTTGGCAGGCAGTTGTTCAAGGCTGCAGCATGACAGGTCCACTGAACTTATCCTCTGTGACACAGTCTGGGAAAGGGAAAAAGATTAAATATTGAGGACTATCTACATAATAAAAGACAAAATGCATGATGGGGAAAACAATTTACTTCATTGCTTAAGTGTATATAATAATTTATATCTGACTTGCATGGTATTTTTTTTTTGTATTTTGATTAACAATCACACTTTCTTAAAACATTTACTCTGATCTTCAAATTGAGTATATTTTCCTTCATTTATTCAAAATAACAACTGAAATTAATTTACATATTTTTCTCTAGGTATGGAAAATAATGACTTCCTGAGTTTGTTCTTCCTAAGACTGAATTGGTTCCTCTACAATCATTTAATTCAACACATAACTAAAACATTTCAGAACAGAAATGCAAGTCTAAGTTTTCTGTAATGCAAATGTCCCATTCAAGAACTGGGAATCAATTAAAAAAGTGAACTAATTAATTGCATAATTGTGTGGAATTAATCAAAACATTAAAACATAAAAAAATACATAAATCATGAGATAATTATACACTTAATCACAAAATTAATGTAGAATCAACATAGAAAATTTAAAAATTCAAAGGTATAATTTAAACTTTAACAATGACCTGAAACCTGACCTTTTAACAAAATACTACTTGAGCAACTACAACCTGAATTAGAATGTCTTCCTAAATGGTAAGTTGAAAAGGCAGAATAAGAAAATGAGGCCAATGTATTAATTGTCAAATTGGTATGGCATGAGACACAGATGTGTCAAACTAAAACTGAACGATCAAAACGACTATAGATTTTGAATTTACTGCTAAAGACTGACTTAATTGAAATAAACATCTGTTAAATGGGCATACAATAAAACTTGTGTTAAAACACCGCAAACGCCATTCTCAATTATTCATCACCATCAGCAACTTTATAATTATACTTAAAACAAGTGTTTTTCAACTGGTGCGCAATGAAAGCTTCCCAGCTGTGCTAAGCAGCTAGGAAATGTGTCTAAAATGCTCACTAGGTTCTGTGACTGCAAATACCAACCTCCAAGCTGCTTCTTCTGCCAGTGTTTCTGATATTCCCGCCCCTTCAGACAGTTTAGCAAGTGTATAGATTTAATGCTTTTGTGGTTGTTAGAATAATGGTGTGCCTTGGGGTTTTTTGGGTTACAAAAAATGTGCCACCACTAAAACAACGGTCAGAAAACTGCTTTACCTATACCTTTGCTCCTGAGAGAGAGAGAGAGAGAGGCAAACCATCCGGACTGGGAACTGAGTGCAGCCATGCAACTGGTGACACTTAAGCACCACAAGCACTAGCATAAGGAAAGGCATTGTGAAACGTGTAATTTGAAACTTTTTCATAAAATTTTATTTCTCAGAATTTCTAAAGGTAGTATATAAATATGGACGTGTATGTAATTCTTTAGGTACACAAAATTCCCACTGTTCTAGCCGTGGGAGATGCCTGAACTTTCTACTCACAATCGCACTTGTTCAACTATTTTACACTGCTTGTCTTCTGCTTTAGTGTTACTGCCCTGAAGCATGCCACACTTTGACTCTCATTCTCGTTCTACTAAATAGTTTAATCTGCGCACACTGTTCCCGCACACTGTGCGGTTACTGCACACTATGTTCTCCTTCTCTCTGTCCCCAGTGCCGACAAAACAAACACACCTTCCAGCACCTTCCTCCCTTTCTTCCAGAACCTCCTCTCCCCACTGAGGTGTTTCATTAGCATATTGCACTGTGCCTTCTGCAAGCACAGTGCTCAGTAGCTGTCCAGCGCTATGGTCTTCTGAGTCTCCAGATGGATAATTAATGTTTCATAATGTTAAAAAAAAATTACATGAAAATGCTATCCTAACCAAAGCACTGCCTGAGGTGTTTGCCTTGTTGCTGACCCTGGATGCAACATTATTTCTTAACACGTTAAACAGGCCACATTCATCACAAAAACTAATGTTTTAACTTACACAGGCCTTACATGTATACCAAACTATAAAATATACATAATTTCTGTTTATCTATATTATAACATAGTTTACAAGGTCAAATATATTAAAGGATATGTTTAGCATTTTTGAATTTGAGCATAATAGAAAAAACATTGCATGCTTTCATTTCCCCCAGAAAATTAATTCACATGAAGTTGTATTTAGTAATTTCTATTTAGTAATAAAAAAGTCTGCCATAATGGCTTACAATTACAGCCAATCGGGCAAGAGTCCAAACATGAAATAAAATCAGTAAAATGTATTGAATATACTCAATTCAGAGCAGAGAATGCTCCAACTTTCTCATTCAGATCTCAAAGCTGCATAATTATACTGTATAAATGAAAATACACTTTTACAAAAATATATTTTTTGTGAGAACCCACCATTTTTGAAACAAGTCCTGCATCCCATTTCAATTCACTCCCTTATTACATGCACTACAACCTTTCAAGCCAAGGTGTAATACCTTCTTAAAAGCTAAAGATCCACACACACTTTAATGTTTCTAAGTATTTAGTAAAGAGATATCGATGTTTATTCATACCACTAAGAAAAAAGTTATTGCCTTATTTCACTTTTTTTTTTTTTTTTAATCATGGGTTGCATGATTTTCATTTCTTGGGTTAAGTAGAAAAGAGAGACTGGACTTAATGTTTAGATCCAGGGTGTCAGGACTGATTTCAGCTTAGTCACAGTATATGTGGAATTTGCACATTTTTAACATCTCAGAGGGCTGACTGATGTACAGTAAGTATGTTGTACTGGCAACCCATCCAGTAGTGGTTTCAGTCTTATATACATTGTGTTGAGATAGACTCCATTTGCTTTTCAAAATGGTGTGTGATGTGCTTGAAGTCTGCTTACATGCAGGAGACCAGCAGAAAAACAAATTCAGCCCACATACTGTAGTATTAGTAGTAGTAGTATGATGCGGGTAATGTGATGATAAAATTAGTAAATACCTGATTCAGTGATATGAAATGTTGCTTGGAGTGTAAATATATAAAGAGAAAAACAAACTACAGTGTGCAAATACTGTACACCATATGTAATAATAAAGAACTTGTTTTAAGTATGGTATGCTGCCTACTGAATTAATTACTCTTAGAAATACATACACTCTATATACGGCAGTAAACCATGTATAGTGCACAGCATACACTATATACTGATATTTAAATCCTGTCTAATTTTGTATAGTGCATTAATAGTGACAACTGTCAAGTTATATAGCATTTACATACATGGAAGCACAAACTACATTATAAACACAGCAAAACTGTGCAGTTTTAATTTAATTAACATCAGCAAATCATAGCAATATAAGTCAATTGAGATTACAGTATAGTGTAATGAAAACATGGCCAGGTAACAGTGGGGGAAAGAAAAACATAAAAGTTCCATTCAACAACATCCCAACACCATTCAACACCAAAAACACCCACCAACCCCCAACTTTTCCCTACAAGTTGGAGGCATGCCTAAGACAGATCAATTGCAGGATAAGGGCTCAAGGGCCCAACAGAGTAGAATCACTTCTGGCATTTACAGGATTCAAACTAGCAAACTAGCCACCACTCCTTTTAAGCAACAAGGTTTTTGTTATTTCATCTATGGTAGAATGAAGTTTTTGGATGCAGGAGGTAAACTGCAGTGGTGGTAATATGCTGTTGGATTTTTTTTTTTTTTGTTTTAATACCAAAAAAAATTCTTACATAAAAACTAGCTTTAAAAAGAATATATCTGATTAACTCAAGATAGGTTCACTATCGATAAGAAAACAGTCAGTCATTTTCCAACCCGCTATATCCTAACACAGGGTCAAAGGGCTCTGCTGGAGCCAATCCCAGCCAGCATAGGGCACAATGCAGGAACAAATTCCGGGCAGGGCGTCAGTCCACCACAGGACACACACACACACACACACACACACCAGGGACAATTTAGGATCGGCAATGCACCTAACCTGCATGTCTTTGGACTGTGGGAGGAAACCAGAGCACCCGGAGGAAACCCAAGCAGACACAGGGAGAACATGCAAACTCCACGCAGGGAGGACCTGGGAAGCAAACCCAGGTCTCCTTACTGCGAGGCAGCATCGCTACCACTGTGCCGCCCTAAGAAAAACATTATTTTGAAGAAAAAAAAAAAAAAAAGGATGACAACAAGTTCTTTATACACGCACTTACAGTAGATGGTCATGGACTTATAAACATTGTTTATGTTCTCCTATTCTCTTCTCCCTTGATTATTGTCATGATACAATAATCCTATAAATCTAGTAAATATAATATGAAGCAATATACTGCGACCACAAAGGCTAATGTTGTAAACACTAGTATAGAGACTTCAGCAATCAAAGAAGACAGGACCCCATGCAGGTTTTCCCCATTCATTATGCATTCAAACATTTGTATCACATGTGAACTGGGGGGAGTCAGACTTTAAGAACAACATGATCAGATAAAAAAAACAAAAATATTTGGAGCTAGAGATTTACTAAGGGAGAAAATGAGTCACGTATCTTAAAATGTTTTTTTTATTCTTAAGCTTTCAATCTACCAGGTGTCATCATCAGAGGAAAATGATTAGACATACTGGAGTCAAAGGCAATATATAGCAAGTGAAGGGTGGAGATGGATTAATGAAGTGAGGTTCGGAGATAATTGGGTTAATTATGTATTTTTTCTTATTTGAATGTTGTTCTTTTTAAGCCCGGGGTGTGGAGAAGGAGAGAGAAAGATTCTCTTTAAAGTCCATTTTATATATAGATTTTATCTGTACTATATATATTTTATTGTAGCAGGATTGCATTTACATCTGGCAAGAAAATATGCCTCCTGTGTCTGCATGATATCCATACACAGATCGGATGGACTCCACACATACGCCCAGTAATTCGGCATTCAGTGGTTGCTTGTGTTTCTCAGGACAGCATAGATAGCGATAGTTAGAATGGGAATGGGCTGCTGGTGACCCAAAAAGAAAAAATGAAAAGAAAGAAAACTTTACTGTTTTAGAATGATGGCAAAAATATGACTGTCCCATAAAGGGAATTTCATAACTGACTTCACAAAAGCTGCGAACGACACTGTGCTCACTTTTTTTTTTTTTTTTTAAAAAGTAACCGCATAGCTATCAGGACTGGCCACCCTTTTGCAGTTCAACTAACTGTTGCTTTTAGAAGCCCTACACGATGCTTTTGCCTTTTCTAATTACTTGATAGTCTTTACATTACACTTGAGTTGAATATGGCTTTCACTGATGCAAGTGCTGATCCCAGAGAATAACAAAATAACTTCTGTAATTAGTTTATGAAGAAATGTCTGCTCAGAATCATTTTGCATTTTAAAAAAATATTTTTTTTTTTATTTTCAGAAAGAATTAATAATCATTTAATAACTTTAAAAAGTAATACTTAAGCTCAGTGAGAAGCCTTTGTTGTTATCAAAATTATTTGCAGAGACAACTAATTATTTTTTATTAATTATTTAGTAAGTATTGTTCATTAGTTATTGTTAAAAAATGCCAACTCATACGTTATGATTAAAAACTCTTGACACTAGTAAAACGAAACTTTTTTGCTAAAAGTACTAAGGCTGTTTTTGAAATGTTCTATTAATTGTATATTACAGTTTTGAAATAATAAAGGCAGTTTACTAGCACTCGCAGCAAATATGCTTTTCCTAGTACAGTACATGCAAGTTCAAAAACACGCACCTTTGTCAAGACTGCAGGAAAAGTACAAGAGGGTAAATATGGCATGTGTATCAGGACTCTCACATATTCTCATAGGTCACTGTGAGACTTCAGTGGAATAAAGGTTTTGAATTAAAATAAAGTAAGTGAAGATTTAAGATATAGTAACTGCAACATGTGTCAGGAATAAGACAGCCAGGATGGAGCTCCAGCAAATATGTTTACCACTACTTATTTGATAAGAGCTTTAAGGTTACAGTCATGCTCCCATTTACAGCCCACCAAGTTGAGGCTATGTGTACTTACAGCTGAGGGCCACAAGAAAACAACAGGGTAATTATGTTTAAGAAATTGGCATAAACAGTTGCTAGAAGTCACAATGGTTGTATGCCTTTTGTTTACCACATACTTACTGCAGCCCTGCCAGCCACAGAATAATACACTCTGGATAGAAGCAGCGACAGAAGTGGTGGTGGAGCTATAGAAGTAGCACCTTCTTGGCTATCATGCAACCTGTACTGATGCTGCAACAAACTAGCAGTAAGTAAAAGAAAAAAATATATATATAACTAGCCATGTGCGCCCAACTAAGTTCTCTGTGAAGGGCTCCCTGTTTAAACGCGGCTGCCAGTCGTGAACTGGGCCCTTCGTCACACAGCATTATGATTTTTTTTTATAAGGGAAACAAAAATACAAAAGAAAACCCTTGGATATTGATTCGATAGGAACGGCCTACTCGGAATCACTGTCCGAATCGTAATTATGTGGTGGTGTAGGAGCATTTCTGCTTCTGTCCGTTCACAGTCCGTCTCGTTTTCACGATGCTGTCGTTTCCTCTCACGGTCTCTTCTCAACCTTTCTCCAATCTCACAGGTTGCTTTGTGGCAATCCAAAGAGTAAGGCAATATACACGGAGCAATGGTTATAAAAGGGGGACACATAGGTATCCAGGCTCTTTAAAGCATAAATAGAGATCACTTCACTGACATGTGAGCAAGCCACGGTACAAATGTGAGACGCGCAGCACTCGCCGGCTACAACGTAACAATAATAATTTCCGGAACGTGCTGTTACGTTGTCATTCATTTTACCCACTGTTTTTCTTTCATTCATATCTTACGTAGGCACGTACCTTTTATCTTCGGCAATCTCATTCTCTAACCAGGCCTCAGGAGCTAACCAGCGTAACACTGTCCACCACCCCTTTTGTTATTCCGGCACATTGTTGACATCCGTGAGTAACAACAACGTACTAAACTGGAATGTGGTCTACGCATGCATGGAATTCGCAGACAAATAAAGATCAAGATCTAAATGAAGATCTCTTTAGTTAATTTAAAGCACAATAATTTGTTTAGTTTGAATGTCTGTGTTTTGAGGTGTGACTGGCGTACTACAGTCTTCAGTAGTATAAGCCTGGAGGAGATTCTTAATGCAATGCCTATGTTTTAGCTGTCTCTCTACTGCCATCTAGTGATTCTTCTAATTCATTCGCGGACAAACAAAGATCAAGATCCAAATGAAGTTTATATATAGAGATAGAGATTGCACGCAGAGTACCCAATCATCTTGGCACTGACTGTCCATGCCATGCAACATTTTCTGAAGTCACATTTCATGTAGCTGGCAAATCTTTTTTGTTTCCATTTTGTGCAGATGGATCATATTTTCTTCTTTCATCATGAAGATAGAAATACCTTATAAATAGTAGTACCTCTTTTGTTAATATACAGTTGACCCTCGATATACGACCGGCCTGACATGTGAACAACTGGGTTTGTTTTGAATTACGACCCGAATGCGGTCACGTGTATCCACTTGTGTGACTGTAAACAAACAGCCGAGAGCATTCGTAAACATCAGTCGGAGCCCAGATACGTGTGTTTGTGGATGTAATTTCGGTCAGTGCAGTGATTTACACTGTGTGCACAATTATTAGGCAAGTTGTATTTTTGAGGATTAATTTTAATATGGAACAAACACAGTGCTATCAGTCAATCCAAAATGTTAATAAACCTGAAACCTGAATGTTTCACAATGGAAATGTGAGTGTGAACATCATCAGGGGAATACATATGTGCGCACAATTATTAGGCAACTATTAGTGTGCAGATTTATTATGCAACTAAAGGAAAAATGAAAATTTTCCCATCTCACTTGTTTATTTTCATCTGTTATGGTGAGAATAATAAACAAACACCTCAAAATTTACAAATAAACATCTCTGATATTTCAAAAAAAATAAATCAGTCAATCAATGACCAATATAGCCACCCTTCTTTCCAATAACAGTCATAAGCCTTTCCATTCATGGAGTCTGTCAGTTTCTTGATCTGTTGACGATCAGCTTTTTGTGGAGCAGTGACTACAGCCTCCCAGACACTCTTCAGAGAGGTGTATTGTTTTTCTCCCCCGTAAATCTAGCGTTTAAGAAGTGCCCACAAGTTCTTGATAGGGTTTAGGTCAGATGAGGAAGGGTGGCCATGTCATTATTCCTTCATCTTTAAGGCCTTTACTGGCTGGCCACGCAGTGGAGAACTTCGATGCAAGTGATGGAGCATTGGCCTGCATAAAAATCATGGTCTTTTTCCTGTATCACTGTTTGAAGAAAGTGTCTTCGAAAAACTGGCAGTAGGTTTGGGAGTTGATTTTGAGTTCATCTTCAATGCAAAAAGGTCCAACTAGCTCATCTTTAAAAATACCAGCTCATACCAGTACCCCACCTCCACACTGGAGTGGAGCTCTGTGCCCATTACTGATCCACAGGTCCATCCATCTGGTCCATCAAGAGTCACTCTCATCTCATCGGTCCATAAAACCTTTGAAAAAAATCTGTCTTCAGATATTTCTTGGCCCAGTTTTGACGTTTCAACTTATGTTTCTTGTTCAGTGGTGGTTGGGTTTCAGCCGTCCTTACCTTGGCCATGTCTTTGAGCACTGAACACCTTGTACTTCTGGGCACTCCAGGTAGGTTGCAGCTCTGGAATATGAAAGTACTGGAGGATAATGGGTTCCTGGTAGCTTCACGTTTGATTCTTCTCAAATCTTTGGCAGCTAATTTGCGTCTTTTGTTCTCAACACGTTTCTTGCGACCCTGTTGACTATTTGCAACAAAATGTTTGATGGTTCTGTGATCACACACCAATATCTTAGCAATTCCAAAAGTGCTGCATCCCTCTGAAAGACTTTTTACAATTTTTGACTTTTCAGAGTCAGTTAAATCTCTTTTTTGGCCCATTTTGCCCGAGGAAAACTAGCTGCCTAATAATTCTGCACACCTTGATATAGGGTGTTGATCTCCTTAGGCCACACCCTCCCTCATTAGACAAATACACATCATCTGACGTGCTTAAATCCAATAAGCATTCAAGTTAATACAGCTTGGAGTTGGAATATACACATAAAAATGATGATATGGTCAAAATACTCACTTGCCTAATAATTGTGCACACAGTGTATATAATTTATTTCGATAATTGCTATCAAAATGGCCCCAAAAAAGCTAGAAAAAAAGCTAAGGAAGGAAGAGAAGGTAACGAAGGTAAAGAAAGGTAATCACAATCGAAACGAAGAAGGAAACTGTGCAGAAATATGAGAGTGGCGTTTGTGTAACCGATCTCGCTAATATCTACAGCATGTCGAAATCCACCATCTCGACAATTTTACAAAGAAAAGATTTGTATAAGGAAGCTAGTGTTGCTAAAGGTGTTACTTAAATTAGTAAGTCATGATCAACAGTATTAGATGAGGTAGAAAAGCTATTATTAGTGTGGATAAACGAAAGGCAGATGGCAGGTGATATCCCATCTGAGTCTATAATTTGTGAAAAAGCTAGGGCTATAAATGCAGATCTGTTAAAGGATAAGCCATCAACAAATGATAGTGGTGAAACATTTCATGCCAGTAACGGGTGGTTTCACAATTTTAAAGCGAGAACTGGGATTCATAGTGTAGTTAGGTATGGTGAAGCAGCCAGTGCTGATAAAAGGGCTGCCGAAAATTACATAAAGGACATCCTGAAAAAATGGACAGAGCTACAAACATTTGTAGAGAAGACCCACCCAGACAGAGAAAAAGATAATCGTTGCATTAACTTGCTTAATGACAATTAGGGAATCCATTCCCGGAGAATGAAACTGCTCTAATTCCCGAAAAACCGGGAATGGCCAAGCTCACATATATAGCGTGTAAAAGTCGATCAAGAAATAACAGAGTTATAGTTGAAAATAATTAAGTGGCACGGTTTTCTGGCCCACGGTGTAGTGCGTTGCTGATTAATTCAGTCAACAACACACCAGCAGCAGTCGTCAGTCTCCCGGCCCCCACTAAGACTGAGCACAGCGGACTGGGAAGAGTCTGCCCTCTGCAGCTCACGAATGCTGGGACAAGGCAGACTTCTTTGACGTCTGTCAGACAACAGCTTTGAACAGCAAGTTGAAATTGCAATGTGTCAGTCTGTTGATTCTGCATTATCTATGCCAAGAAACTTGCCATCACAGAATGATGACAAGAAACAGGATGCATCAGTAAAAGCTGAAATGGCAGTGTTTCAGAGCAACGGCAAGAGCGAGCGTTGTTTAGAACAAGTGTATCAGTATCTGATGACTGTGCCACCTACTTCAGTGAAGGCAGAGCGTGCTTTCTCAGAGGCTGGCGTACTCTGCATGAAGGAGCGCTCGCGGCTGGATGACTGCATGCTGGACACATTGTGCTTTCTACGCTCTTATTACTGCAACGAACTAGATCAGCAGTGCCCAATTTGTCGATTACAATCAACCGGTAGATCGGAAAGGTAGTGCAGGTAGCTCGCGTTGCATTCAAACAAATTTTTTTTTAAATGTTAAGTCTATCATATATCCTCCCTATAGTATTTGCCACTTGATTGACATACAGTGTGGCCAGTCTGAGATCTCTTTTCTTCTAACACACCAGTCATCCCACATGCACCAATACAATCAGATTGTGATTCAGACTACGAATGCCATGAATGTAATTACCCCGATCTACATGCTGTCAAGTAAACGAACCACACGCCGTGGCTTCACCTCTGACACTGATGTCCGAGGTTTGTCTTTTATTGGTGTCAACATACTGCAGTAGTTTTATTAAAGACTAGCAGAATTCCCGCGCTTCGCAGCAGAGAAATAGTGTGTTAAAGAAGTTATGAAAAAGAAAAGGAAATATTTTAAAAATAACGTAACATGATTATTAATGTAATTGTTTTGTCATTGATATGAGTGTTGCTGTCATCTCTCTCTCTATCTATCTATATCTATCTATATATATCTATATATATATCTATATATATATCTATATATATATATATATATACACATAGCAAAATACCCGCGTTTGGCAGCAGAGAAGTAAAAAGAAAAGGAAACATTTTAATAATAACGTAACATGATTGACAATATAATTGTTTTGTCATTGTCATGAGTGTTGCTGGCATATATATATATATATATATTATATACATATACACACTCACACACATAAATAAACATATATATACACATCATATATATATATATATATATATATATATATATATATATATATATATATATATACATATACATATACATATACATATACATATGAATATATATACATATATACACACATATATATATATATATACACACACACACATATATATTTTCAGAATCAACTTTTCTCTTTGGCATCGTGTGGGCTAGCTTCGCAATAACTTGCAGCATCATAAGCTAGACTTGATTAATGCGGTAAGTGTTCGGCAAGGCAGCTGAAGCGCTGCATTATGGGATCTGTAGTTTATTGTGTTACCAGCGCTTCATATACCTGGGCCATTAATAACCATAATACAGTATATAAAATGATCTCGCGGGCCAGATATAATTACACGCCGGGCCGGATGTGGCCTGCGGGCCTTGAGTTTGACACATATGGACTAAATAGAACTTGAAAAGATATATTTTTTCGTACATCGAGCCCGCGTGCTATTGTGGTTTTGCCTGCGTGTCTCAATAAGTCATCCTCCCCTCGCTCTTACTTTTTAACCGTTCATCTAATGAATACACTGAGTATGGCTTTACCAAAACAATCATTGATGGCGAATAAAGTATCCATTATTCGAGTATGTAGATCGGGGTATATATATACATATATATATACCCGCGTATCGCAGCGGAGACGTAGTGTGTTAAAGAAGCTATGAAAAAGAAAAGGGAACATTTTAAAAATAACGTAACATGACTGTCAATATACAGTAATTGTTTTGTGAGTTTTACTGAGTGTTGCTGTCATCAAGGATTTGATTATCATTATTTCTTTCAATCAGGTTCGTATTTGTAGGATGTGTTGTGTTCAAGTTACATTCCGTGTTTGTCAATCGTTGTAAAGATGACAGGTTTCATTCATTGATTCGTTTCTTACTGCATCAATAAACAGCTCGTCTTCTTCTTTATTTGAGACCTGACACACTGCATGCATGGGTTTTTTTTTTACACTGTCTTCTTTTAACGGGACATTGCCTTTTTCCACCGTGTGCTTTGTTTCCGCAGTAGCTGCATTTATGAATATGCTTGTATGTATCACACGCTTCATATTTTTTTGCTGCCTTTTCAATTGTGTAATTCGTTTTTTGTTCAGCGCTCTTCGAAACTGTTGCTTTTTGTCTGCGCACTGCGTCAGTTCACATGAGCCACTCGGTATACATGCATCGAAGTTTCCCAGCTGTGCTGCTGCCATGTCGTGCTATGTCCATGGCTGTATCTAATGTTACCGAAGTCCCGGCACTTAAAACTTTCTCTCGCAGTTTCGCTGAGTTTGTGCCAAACACCACCCTGACCATCTCATCTTCCTCTGCATAAGCACAGTCCTTCACCCATGAATATTTACCCGTGGAAGTTTGCTATTGGATTGCCGCTGACGGACGGCCTTATATGGGCAGGCACTAAATTACAAATGCCAGAGGCAGCCTGTCTATGAACTTAATTTAAAGTTTAGGTTTACATCGTGCTTTGTTTCCGAAGTAGCAGAACTCATGAATATGGTTGTATATGTCACTCGCTCGCTTCTTATTGTTTCGCTGCCTTCTCAATTATATAATGCATGTTTTCTTCAGCGCTTTTTGGGCCTCTTCCTGGTTTTCTACGTACTGCGTGATTACGTGGGAGGCGTGATGATGTCACACGAAACTCCGCCCCCACGGGTTTCAAGCTCATCTCCATTACAGTAAATGGAGAAAAACAGCCTCCAGTTATGACCATTACGCCTAGAATTTCGAAATGAAACCTGCCCAACTTTTGTAAGGAAGCTGTAAGGAATAAGCCTGCCAAATTTCAGCCTTCTACCTACACGGGAAGTTGGAGAATGAGTGAGTGAGTGAGTGAGTGAGTGAGTGAGTGAGTGTGAGGGCTTTGCCGTTTATTAGTATAGAC
Organism: Polypterus bichir lapradei; assembly: GCA_026402145.1. Taxonomy (NCBI): domain Eukaryota; kingdom Metazoa; phylum Chordata; class Cladistia; order Polypteriformes; family Polypteridae; genus Polypterus; species Polypterus bichir. The sequence goes on along the minus strand of JANRMT010062818.1, from coordinate 55,445,788 downwards.
TAGCAAAATACCCGCGCTTCGCAGCGGCAAAGTACTGCCTTAAAATTTTTATTAAGAAGAAAATTAAACCTTTTTAAACTGAGGGAAAATATGCCAATAATTATTTGTTAAGGATCTCTTTGTATACTACATTGTGAGTTCGGCCCTCCGGTTGTAATATGACCAAGCTGTGTGCTGAGCTTACTCTTGAGCATGCAACGTATAGTTGGCCATGAGAACAGTAATCTTGTTTCAAATCTCACAGCTTGGATTGCTGCTGTCATAATCGGTTTGAGTTTCATGGTTTGTTTCAATTACGACAGTATTTGTAGGACTTGTGTTGAAGTGACATTCGACATCTGTCAAGCGTTGTAAACATACAACCAGTTTCATCGATAACTTCACATCCAGCTTTTGAGAGTTTAAACATTCATAAACATCAAAGTGTCCACTACTGAAATCGTCACCTGTGAATCTAAGATGTTTAAGAGGCATTGGCGGTTGTCGAAAGGTGTAAAATATTTGGCCATTTCGGTACACTTGAAAGTGACAACCGAACAATTCAGAGGCAGCCATCAACTCACATGCAGAACCATAGGTTGAAGGACTTAAGAAATTTTCACTCTTATAGTGCTCCTGTGTAGTATAATTATCTCCTGTACCACCATCAGTCCACATTTTGAACCTGTCCTAGTCATTCAATACATAAGACACAATGTTCCTCCGGATATCAAGAGTGAGCCTGATATGGCCGTGCAATATGTAACAAAGAGAATGGAAAAGGTAGCTGCCATCTCCGGGCATGGAAACCACTCGGTAAGTGACAGTTCTTTGATCGATGGTGATCACCTTGATAGACATGGTAATGGGGGTATGGTTGGAATGATAAAGGAAATGGGTACCTGAGCAATGTAAAGTAAGTCTAAAATACCTACACAATAACTATAATTGTAATAAACGAACAATAAAACAGCGGAGAAGCCTTGGATTAAATAAAAAGGCTGTAGTTATCAGCAGGGAGACGTGAATCCCGTGGTGAAGCAAGGAAGGGAATGTAGAGACCAGAGCGACAGACGGCCTTATATAGGCAGGCAGCCAACAACGTGGGAGACACATGGTGACCGAGCTGCAGGCTATGGACGTATATATGTATGTAAATAGGATTCAGTTAGCGTTGGGAACCCGTGTACCAAATTTCTTAAAGATGGGCCCATAAGTAACAAAGACTATTGAAAAGTTCAATATGGCGGCCGACAGTGGCATCATACCACCGAAATAAGTTCGTACATTGGTTTCGGTTAGCGCAGGGAAGCTGCCTACCAAATTTCGTGAAGATGGGGCCATAAATAAGAAAGTTCAACATGGCGGACGTTGTCGACAATTATGACCATTACGCGTAGAATTTCGAAATGAAACCTGCTTAACTTTTGTAAGTAAGCTGTAAGGAACGAGCCTGCCAAATTTCAGCCTTCTAACTACACGGGAAGTTGGAGAATTAGTGACATTGGAAAGTTCAATATGGCGGCCGACAGTGGCATCATACCACTGAAATAGGTACGTACATTGGTTTTGGTTAGCGCAGGGAAGCCACCTACCAAATTTCGTGAAGATGGGGCCATAAATAAGAAAGTTCAACATGGCGGACGTTGTTGACCGTTATGACCGTTACGCGTAGAATTTCGAAATGAAACCTGCTTAACTTTTGTAAGTAAGCTGTAAGGAATGAGCCTGCCAAATTTCAGCCTTCTACCTACACGGGAAGTTGGAGAATTAGTGACGTTGGAAAGTTCAATATGGCGGCCGACAGTGGCATTATACCATCGAAATAAGTACGTACATCGGTTTCAGTTAGCGCAGGGAAGCTGTCTACCAAATTTCGTGAAGATGGGGCCATAAATAAGAAAGTTCAACATGGCGGACGTTTTCGACCGTTATGTGTAGAATTTCGAAATGAAACCTGCTTAACTTTTGTAAGTAAGCTGTAAGGAATAAGCCTGCCAAATTTCAGCCTTCTACCTACACGGGAAGTTGGAGAGTGAGTGAGTGAGTGAGTGAGTCAGTGAGGGTTTTGCCTTTTATTAGTATAGACTAGCAGAATACCCGCACTTCGCAGCGGAGAAGTAGTGTGTTAAAGAAGGTATGAAAAAGAAAAGGAAAAATGTAAAAAATAACGTAACATGATTGTTAATGTAATTGTTTTGTCATTGATATGAGTGTTGTTCCCATATCTATCTATCTCTCTATATATATATATATATATATATAGCGCAAAATAACCGCGCTTGGCAGCGGAGAAGTAGTGTGTTAAAGAAGGAAAGAGAAACAAAAGGAAACATTTTGAAAATAACGTAACATGATTGTCAATGTAATTGTTTTGTC
>JANRMT010062818.1:55422967-55438430 GCA_026402145.1 Polypterus bichir lapradei | reverse complement strand
GGTATAACAGAAGAGGTAAGTAGTACTAACAGCAGCTAAAATGTATATGGATCATCTCTCGGTAGTAGATCCCTTTTGAAAGGCGCTACACGACGGCTGTGGTATAGAAATTACATTTTCTATGTGAAAGTCCAAATTTCTGCCTCTAATAATGTGCCTTACCAGCAATTAAAGAAAATTAGTTTTGTGTCCTCTGCAGTGTTAAGAGAGAAAGGCTTTGGTTTGGGATAAAAGGAAAAAAGGTGTAAAGAAAGGAAAGTTGCGTTTTTCTTTTATATAGTATAGAGAGATGTGTTCGCTGACGATATGAGCGCCTTTTGGGGACAGTCACGGTGGGTCTTGTGCAGACTGGTGAGACGTCCCAGCTATTAATCGGCTGTGATGGCACTGTCAGTCCTTCACTCCTGTGCGTGTCTACATAAGAGCTGACGACCTCATAATCGTATACGTGCAAAATAAAGTGCGAAGCGCCTTAATATTATTTTGCCGCAGAAGCGCAGTCAGCGTGTGAAAGGCCGGCAAATGGTCTAATGAGACAAAGATTGAACTCTTTGGTGTGAATGCCAGGCGTCACGTTTGGAGGAAACCAGGCACCGCTCATCACCAGGCCAATACCATCCCTACAGTGAAGCATGGTGGTGGCAGCATCATGCTGTGGGGATGTTTTTCAGCGGCAGGAACTGGGAGACTAGTCAGGATAAAGGGAAAGATGACTGCAGCAATGTACAGAGACACCCTGGATGAAAACCTGCTCCACTGCGCTCTTGACCTCAGATTGGGGCGACGGTTCATCTTTCAGCAGGACAACGACCCTAAGCACACAGCCAAGATATCAAAAGAGTGGCTTCAGGACAACTCTCTGAATGTCCTTGAGTGGCCCAGCCAGAGCCCAGACTTGAATCCGATTGAACATCTCTGGAGAGATCTTAAAATGGTTGTGCACCGACACTTCCCATCCAACCTGATGGAGCTTGAGAGGTGCTGCAAAGAGGAATGGACGAAACTGGCCATGGATAGGTGTGCCAAGCTTGTAGCATCGTATTCAAAAAGACTCGAGGCTGTAATTGCTGCCAAAGGTGCATCAACAAAGTATTGAGCAAAGGCTGTGAATACTTATGTACATGTGATTTCTCAGTTTTTTTATTTTTAGTAAATTTGCAAAAACCTCAAGTAAACCTTTTTCACGATGCCATTATGGGGTGTTGTGTGTAGAATTCTGAGGAAAAAAATGAATTTAATCCATTTTGGAATAAGGCTGTAACATAACAAAATGTGGAAAAAGTGATGTGCTGTGAATACTTTCTGGATGCACTGTAAGTGGTGTTGTGGGAGGTTTGGAACGCATTATGTCCTGCATGGCAGAAAGCAGAAAACTGCATTTCTGACACTCACCATACGCAGCGTGCAGAGTTACTACTGACCTGGGCGAGAATTTAAGTTGTTAACATATAAAGACGTTTCTCGCTCAATCTTAAAGGAACCATTTTTTTCATTACTGTATACAGATATGTCAATCAGATTTCCATGTCTTTTTCCATAACTTTCTTTGTTTATTTAGTTTTCCAAAACTTTTCAAGACCTGGAAATTTCCTTTTCAAATTCTATGACTTTTCCAGGTTTTTTCATGACAGTACGAACCCTGACAGTAATTCTGGTCAGGGTGAACCCCATACTCCAAAACTTCCTTTAGCCTAGTAGCCAATGTTCTCAGAAAAAATCTGTAATTGGTACAAAGCAAGGCTACTGGCCTCCAGTTCTTAATATTACATATATAACCCTTTTTAGAATGAGGGCAACACTAGCTCTTTTACATCTGAGGGGGAGCAAGCCTTTATCCAAGCACTCTTGAGGACTTGACAACAGATTTGGTCCCAAGAAATTCCAAACAACCTGGAAAGTTCTACAGTAAGCCCATCAATACGTGGGGCTTTGCTGGTACTTGAACTTTCCATTGGGCTCTTCCTGTAAAGCTGTTAACTCTTTCTTTGGCTCAGTAACAAAACTCAGAGGAGAAAAGTTTAGAATACAAATTGATAGAAATTGCCCCGATTTGAGATTAGTTTCTCAATTCACTTCCACGGGGATCAAGCAAACAATGGTGATTCTGCTTTGGCCCAGCTTTCTTTCCAGCTCAAAAAAAAGTACTTGGTCAGAGCATTGCATCCAATCTCTGCTTAAAGCACACTCTTACCAAAGTGCCTTAAAATTTATAGACAGTGTAAAGGACAGCACACATAAGTTAGGACCTCAGCTGGAACAGATGCCATTTCCTCAACTGGCCAGGAAATCAATGTAACCAAGAGATTGGGGGAGGCACCATTTTAAAGCTGTATGCTCCCCTGACTCGCTAAATGGCAATATTCCTGGGCTTTGGGACCCAGTTAGAAACTTGCAGGGAACGTTGGAATTGTATTGCAGTGGATGCCACCAGAGGGTACTGCAGGGAGTTATGGTCCCTACTTTATGGGACTTCCATCGGACTATGTCCTAGTACCAAAACTACCCCCGGGTCCGAGGTAAAAAGAGATCAGTCAACCTCATCCAGGTGAATTAGAGTCTAACCTCTCTCTCACACCTAAGATGTCAAGCAGAAGTGGAAGAAGGCTGACTGTGCGCTGCAGTGTGTTGTCAATGAACTCGAAGCCCTTGAGAGTCAGATTCAGCAACTCCTGGCTAGTCAGACACACCTCGGGGAACAGAAAGCTCACCTGCTGCAAGAGACCTCCTCAGCAGCTCAGACAGACACAACTGGACTCGACAACATCAACCCCGAGTCATGCGACTTGCACACTGGGCCAAATATGACGGAATCTGGCTGTTTCAGCAACGCAGGTGGGGCTTAAGGCTAGATCACGTCCATCATCTCAGGCAAGCGTTGCCATCCAGAACTGCTTTGACCATTGAGAAGCACAAGGACAGGACTGTTGAGACCATCATATTCCATGGAGGTGTATATGACAACAATATTGAAAGTCGAAGTTCTAAAGACTGATTTCCCATCACTAGTTCAAGCCATGAAGTAGAGGACCGTGGCTACGAGAATCTTCATTTCAGGTCATTTGCCTTTGGCAAGAAGGTCAGATGAATCCTACAGTCGACTGCTAGCCTTGAATAACTGGTTGGGGGGCTTCTGTATGAAACAAAACAGATTAAGCACCAGGGTCTTCCCTGACTATATCTCAAAAGTAATCTCTTGAGGTTAAAACACATCAGGAAATTGTCTCCAAAAACATAAGCCCTGGTGAAGTCCTTTAAAAATGGATGCCTCCTTACCTAATTCCTATACAGGCTTTTGCAGTCAAGGAGGTGCCTATCCAGCAGTTCAGCCCACCTTCAGAGATGCTCCTAGGCTCGGACCCCTGCTGCCGTGTGAGGCCCCAGAAGGACACTATGCCAAAGCCTCAGACTCCCACTGCCAGGCTTGCGCCCCTGTAGTCCACGGTACCACCTGTAGGACACCTCTCTGAGCCTCCCACTCCCCTGCAGCTGCACTGCTTCTCTTCAGTGAGTAACTCTAACGGAGCAGCCCTTTAGCCACTCCAGTTCCCAGGTCACTCAGCTGGAGTGGCCACCAGCCCTTGAGTGCTGTTCACACACTCCCTTGAGGGACATCATTCCAGCTATCTGACTCTCACTCATCTGCTCACACTAGCTCCCTTATATTTCTGCCTTTCTGCTTTTTGGTTTTCCATTTAATGGGGTCGTTGCATGGCACAGCTGCAGCAATCAGCGGCAGTTTGGGTCATGGGTAATCCTGCACCTGTGCACTAAGTGCCAGGTTGTGCACTCTGGCACTGCACATAGGAACCGCTCTCACCATGCTACCATGCCCATCCAAAGACGTGAATTGGATTTATTTATTTAAAACGACAACCAGCTGCGGACCACATTTCACCACATGTTGTTAAACCGCTGCTCAAGAAAAAAAAATCTTGATCCCTCTGCCTTTAACAATGTTAGACCAATTTCTAATTTGCCTTTCTCAAGTTAAATTCTAGAAAAGACTGTTTTTAAGCAGCTAAATAACTCTTTGATTAAACATTCTATTCTTGACAAGTTTCAGTGAGGTTTTAGAACAAATCACAGTACAGAAAAGGCACTGGTGAAGTAGTAAAAGATTTGCGGGTTAATCAGGGCTCCAGATGGCGACTGAAATGGTCGCCAGTGCGACTTTATTTTCCATTTTGCGACTAGTTTTTTCATTCCAGTCGCCGATGGCGACTCTCCCTCTCTCAATCTAAGAAAGGTTTTAAATTTAAAGCAGCAAAAACGGCTTTTATTTATGTGCAAACACTCTCAGACCGAGTCTGCCTTTCCTATTACACTATCACGTGATTAAAGCCAAATCGAAGCGAGGCATCATCTGACACGCCCACTCTGCTTCAATCGTCATCTCGCTAACTGCTGCGGATAGCGATCTGAAATAGAAGAGAACCGGGCCACGTCTACTCCTCGAATTCCGTCCTAACTTTCCACGTAACACGCGAAATGTTCTAAGTTTCCATGTAACACGCAAAATGGCCAAACGACAAATTTCCGACTTTTTCTCAATGCCCACTCGTCCAAATCCTGTCTTGTCTACATCTGAACGAACCGAAGCTAATTCAGTCAGTTGGTTATCTGAGGTACAGCCACCGGCGTCCGGAAATGTACAGTTATTAAAGGATGACAACTCCGTCCCGTTAGCAAAGTCTTCTGCGCCCGCGGCTCAGACGCCTGGGAGACAGTTTAAAGCGGCTTGGTTACAGGAGTTCGCTTGGTTACGGTATGACAAGGGAAAGATGTATTGCAGCTTTTGTGCACAAGCCGGACAAGAAATTGCTGGTAAAACAGAATTCATTTGTGGCACGAGCCATTTTAAAAAGGAAACTGTGAAAATGCATGGTGAGAGTAAGAAACACAAGAATGCCAGAGACTGCGTGATCGCTAGGTCTGCTCCTCGTGACATCCCCATAGCAAAGGCAGTGCAACGTGCTTGTAAGAAAGTGACAGAAAATGAGATGAAAGAATTAAAAATAAAATTCAGTGCAGCATATATGATTGCACTGGAAGAAATACCGTTCACAAAGTTTAAATCTCAAATTCTGCTGATGAAGAAGAATGGCATGGATGTGTCAAAAACATATGATAATGATACAGCATGTGCAGAGTTTGTAGGTTGCACTGCAGATGAATTAAAAAGTAATGTCCTGGAAGAAGCTTTAAAGGTAAACTACATCTCTGTTATAACTGATTGTGGAACAGATGTCTCTGAGAAAGACTATGTCATCACATACTGTAGGTATGTATCTGATGGAACACCTAAGACTCATCTAGTAGGTTTGGCTGAGATTGATTATGGTCATGCAGAAGGGATTCAAAACACCATTAAATCACTGCTTCAGAATGCTGACCCAACCAACCCAAATTGGTGGGTACATAAAATGAGTGCTTTTGGAACAGATGGTGCAAGCAACAGGGAGAACAGTGGCACTTTTCAGAAAAGTGATAGGTGAACATGCTCTGTCTTTCCACCGTCTACCCCATTGGCTGGAACTGGCAATGCTAAACACACAAGGGTCAGTGCCAATGACTGAAAAAGTTTATGACCTTCTACAACTAGTGTGGAAAACGTATCATGTCAGTCCCAAAAGCAAGCGGGAGCTGAAGGCTATAGGAGTAGAGTTAGGATGCACAGTACGAAACCTATCAGCAGTAAAAACTCAACGCTGGTTGCCACACATTTATCGGGCACTCTCAGTTTTTCTCCATTCAAACTATGCAACAGGTCAGGGGCAGTACACTGCTGTGCATCATCATATGGAGCACCTTGCAGTCATGTCCAAAAACACAGACATAAAGGGAAGAGCCAAACACATTGTTCAGCAAATGGAAAGCCTGTCTTTCGTTGCCTTTTGTCACTTTTTACGTGACCTTTTTCAGAGGTCTCAAAGCTGAGCCTTACACTTCAAAAAATTCTCATATACTTCCTCAGGCATTGCTGCAATTGTGGGCTGTGTGGTAACAATTAAAGGATTGTAGGAAAATGCTTTGAGAGAAGGGAAGCTGCAGGAATTCTTACAGCACATAGGTTCTCAGCCTGAAGGTTCAGTGCAACAGGAAGGGCCATCAACAAGCAGGAATGAGAGGGCTGCAAGTAGCCACACAGTCAAATTGTTAAATTGAAAGGCCCCCAAAATCAGGCCACATTCAGAAGTGATCTAAAGGCCAAAATTGAAAAAACAGTTGACAATACTGTTAAAGAATTGGAGATCAGGTTTGCAAACATGATGTCAAGTGTTACACAGCACGAACATTCAAAGGGATCAGAAATCATCAAGTCATTTTCAGTGTTTTGTCATGATGTATGGCCAGAGGACATTGATAACTCTTATCAAACAATGGCTGTGATGTCACAGCTGTGCAGAAGGAATGGCTAATGTTGAAAATATTAGTGAAGGGTCAGTTTATGGATAAGACTTACGGAGACCTATGGACAGTGATGCTGAGCAAGGAGCCGTTCTGTACAGATTATAAAAATCTGCTTCACTTAGTCGAAATAATGCTGGTGCTTCCGATATATGCAGCTCAGTGCGAGTGAGGATTTTCAGTACAAAACGGAATAAAATCAAAAGTGCACAACTCCCTAAGTGTAGAAACACTGGAAGACTTGGTAAGGATCAGTACAGAGGGCCCTACACTTGAACTTTTTGACCCAGAGCCCAGTGTAAAGCGCTGGTTGTCAGCCAGCAAAAAAAAAGCTCAGACCAAAGTATACTACAGTAGGTGGCCTAATGATGCTGACATTGTAATGGTTAGTGACAGTGAACTTGAAGAGTAATTAATTTCTTTATATACTCAGCAAAAAAAGAAACGTCCTCTGACTTCCAACTGTTTTTACTTTCAGTAGACTTAATGTGTAAATATTTGTATGAACACTAAAAGAGTCAACACCATAAGACATAAACTAAAAATGTTTCACAATGTGTCCCTGAATGAAGGGAGGCTCAAAATCAAAAGTACCAGTCAGTATCTGGTGTGGCCACCAGCTGCTTGAAGTACTGCAGTGCATCTCCTCCTCATGGACTGGACCAGATTTGTCAGTTCTTGCTGTGAGATGTTACCCCACTCTTCCACCAAGGCACCTACAAGTTCCTGGACATTTCTGGGGGGAATGGCCCTAGCCATCACCCTGCGATCCAACAGGTCCCAGACGTGCTCAATGGGATTGAGATCTGGGCTCTTCGCTGGCCATGGCAGAACACTGACATTGCTGTCATGCAGAAACTCACGCACTTTTTGCCACTCCTGTCTGGTCCAGCGAAGGTGGGTTTGTGCCGATAGGCGGCGTTGTTGCTGGTGATGTCTGGTAAGGACCTGCCTTACAACAGGCCTGCAAGCCCTCAGTCCAGCCTCTCTCAGCCTATTGCGGACAGTCTGAGCACTGATGGAGGGATTATGTGTTCCTGGTGTGACTCGGGCAGTTGTTGTGGCCATCCTGTACCTGTCACGCAGGTGTGATATTCGGATGTACCGATCCTGTGCAGGTGTTGTTAAACGTGGTCTTCCACTGCAAGGATGATCAACTGTCCTTCCTGTCTCCCTGTAGTGCTGTCTTAGGCGTCTCACAGTGTGGACATGGCAATTTATTGCCCTAGCCACATCAGCAGTCCTCATGCCTCCCTGCAGCATGCCTAATGCACGTTCACGCAGATGAGCAGGGACCCTGGGCATCTTTCTTTGGGTGTTTTTCACAGTCGGTATACAAGTCTCTTTAGTGTCCTGCGTTTTTAGAACTGTGACCTTAAATGCTTACTTTCTGTAAGCTGTTAAGGTCTTAACGACCATTCCACAGGTGCATGTTAATTAATTGATTATGGTTAATTGAACATGCATGGAAAACATTGTTTAAACAATTTACAATGAAGATCTGTAAAGTTATTTGGATTTTTAAAACATTATTGTTGAAATACACAGTCCTGAAAAAGGGACGTTTCTTTTTTTGCCGAGTATATTTGTACACTCATTGCGAAATGATTATTTCAGAAATGATTGTTTATAATGTTTGTTATTGTGTTAATTCTTGTGTTATTATGTGCAAGACATTTTCAGTGTTTGTATTTGTAGTGTTCCTTACACATGTTGTATATAAAACTCTGGACTTGAAGTATTGCTTATTAGTAAACATTTGCACTATTCACATTTATGTGTCATTTATTCTTCTGTTATTATTATCTATAAGACCTTGCAGAGGACACTAGTAGGCAGGTCAAATAGCTCAGATAGGAGAAAGGAATGGCAGTGTGAGGTAGACCGAAGAAACAAATAAACAATACAAATAAATATTATTTGTTTATTTCACATTTGGCATGCGGTAGAGATTATGGCTCCCAAAAAAACCATTTGTCTCCTAAATATTTTGGGTTTAGGAGCCAATGACTCCCAAATTTTTTTTTTTTCTGTCTGGAGCCCTGTTAATGTGGACAAAGGCCATACATATCTGATCTTGTTCTCTTAGACTTGAGTGCAGCTTTTGACACCATAGACCACAGTATACTTATAAATTGCATTAGACAATGGGTTGGCCACTCTGGCAGCATCTTAATTTGGTGTCTTATTTAACAGGTAGAAAATTCTTTGTTAGTTGTGGTGACTGTACTTCTGAGACCCATAATTTTATATGGTGTACCACAAGGATCTATTCTGCGTCTGCTGCTTTTTTCAATCTAGATCCTTCCATTAGATCAGATTATCTCGAAGCGCAAAATGAGCTACATACCACAGCTATGTAAATAACAAACAGCTTTATTTATCGATAGTGCCTGATGACCTGGATGCTCTTGGGTCTCTGATCCAATGTGTCTTAGCAGTATTTTCAATTGGATGAGTAGAAACTTTCACAAACTAAATGAGGAAAAAACAGAAATCTTAGTGATTTGCAAACATGGAAACAGCGAGGGTATTAAAAATAAACTTGATCCCTTAGGTTTAAAAGGGAAGGTGGAGATAAAGAATTTAGGGGTAATCATCGACTCTGACCTAAACTTTAAAATTGCGTATTAACCAGATTACCAGGACTACCATTTTTTCCATTTAAGGAATATACAAAAAATAGTTCAAGCTTTTGTTTTTAAGTTCACTAGATTACTGTAATGCACTTCTAACAGGACTAACCAGGAAAGACATCAATCGGCTGCAATCAGTGCAAAATGTGGCAGCTTGAGCACATCTCACCAGTTTTAGTGTCATTACATTGGTTACCTGTGTCATTCAAAATTAATTTTAAAAATACTACTAATGGCTTATAAAGCCTTAAATAATATCACCCCATCCTATATTTTGAAATATCTGCCCCCCCTACACTACAAACTGCAACCTTAGACTGTCTAATGGTGATCTGCTTATAATTCCAAGAGCCACGCTCATAAAGGTGGTGATATGCATCGGAAATCTAGAAAACTTTGAAAAATTTTTAATTTGCCATTTTCATAGCTACATTTTTGTTGTATTTCTAATAGGCTATATGGGCATAGCATTATCATGTTCTTCAGGGATCCACAGTCTTTACTAATCTCTACTATTCTCTGCTGTTTTTGTGGTTCTTCTGTGGTGGTGAACTTCAGTACCACCACCTACTTGATTAAGGCACCATGCAGCCACCTGTGATGATGTAATGAAGGTGTGTGTCTCAGCTGCCCACAAGACATTTAGAATGTCTAGTGGGGGCTGAGTGATCTTTTTGGTCTTGGAACCCCTGTAGATTTTGTTTTTTCTCCAGCCTAACTGGAGTTCTTTTTACTGTCCTCTCAGACCTTTTTTCTTTTGTTATTTATTTTTTAATATCATTGCCTATTCTATTTTTTTATTTATCTTTATCTTTGATGTCTTGTAACCCAGTTTGGGCTACGCTGTCTGTAGGAAAATATGCTTCATAAATAAACATTGTTGTTGGAGGACGAACAAAACTTACCTAGGAGATGTGGAGGTAAAGAATGAGATAGAGAAGAATTGTGCTTTGCTTTATGCCACTTTTGAAGCCTTTCTGTAAGGTATTATTAATAAACCTTAAGAAAATCGGGACATGTGTCTGTGAGGTTGTGTCCGGGGTTTGGGGTGCTGCAATGCCCTGTAGTTATCATAACAGTCAGGAGCATGAGAGCATCCTTTCTCATTTTCAACATGTCTAGGTAGTCACTGCCACTGTCAAACAATGTTTAAAACAATTTTTAAAATGGGAGTTCTGATATAGAAGTCTATTAAAATGCCAATAAGACCTTTTTGACTTTAAGGGTGACATAAAAACTTTGCATGCAATCAGCACATGCTCAGAAAGACATCAACTACACATGATGTGAACCGGCTAAAGTGATGATCAAAAGTATAAAACCGATCAAGCCTGGCAGGGGAAAGAGTGTCACCTTGCATCTATAACCCACAGTCAAAGCCCTTCAAACATCCTTCAGCTCATATTGCTCAATAAACACTCTCAGCCCTCTAGCAGATCATGGGTTGGGCTCCATATGATTTCTGTCCAGTTCTTCATTAATGGTGCAATTAAAATTCTCACCTAAAAACACACATTCATCTGGGTCACACTCTGATAGAGTACAATAAAGATATTTAAAAAAGCACACACACTCTCTTTCTCTGCCAATTGTTGGAGCATAAACATTAATAAAAAACAAACAGCAAGTTTCTAAATCAGCCTTTACTTTAAGCATCCACCCTTTTATCACTTCTCAGGCAGACACCGATGTCAGGCACACTTGCCTGGACAAACCTGTAGCAGAGCTACCGGGGAGTAAAAAGTTCATCTCACAGCAGTCCCTGCAGAGTCTCTGATTGGATGCCTGCCAAGGGTGTCTGGTGTCTGCCTGCTGCATGAGGACTGAAATGGACTGTTCGTCGACCTTAGGAGAAGGAGCGCCCCTGATCCTATCTCTCTTCATCATCAGGATATACCAGTAGGACTGTTCTTCACATGTACTTACAACAAGCTGATCTCTGGATTATTCAATCTCCATCATTTCACTACATTGGTTGCTGTTTCCTATGGACTTCATCATGTGTAGTTTTTGTTAGTTGTTTGTTGTTTCTGAGTTGATGTTGTGTATTCGCCAAAAAGGGAACTGGAGTGGGATCAGTTTAGTTTGTGTAGTTAGATTTCACTATTGTTGTTTAATACATTCGTCAATTTCTGTTTTATTGCCATTTGCTTTTTTGACTCTGTGATGGTGTGTGCATGAGTCGAGCCAAGGCTGGGTGCATTCCTGGGGTCCCTACCAAAAAAATAAATAAATCACCATCAACAGGAGGTGTGAATCTTAGCTGGGTCTTTTCAGACCGCTACAAACCAATGGGTACACCAGAGCTCCGTGCTGACCTGTGACTAAAGAGAACATCTGCTCCCCCAGTATTTTTGTCACTCAGACTCTAGAGCAGTATCACTGTACAGGTAAGCCATTGTTAGATGCTTCCCTCTGAAAAAAATCACACACTTGCTCTACTTTAAGAGGACTCCTACAGCTAGCGACATTAAGACTCCCAATTTTAAAATTGCTCATTAATAAAATAGGTAATAAAACCAAGAAAAAGGCTAGAACAACAGTGAATATTGAGCCCCATTAACAAGCTGTTAGTTTTTAGGCTTTTAGGTCTCCTCCCCTCCCTGTACCAAAAAAAAACCCTCAGTTCCTGATCTTTGCTTCAATAACTATTTAACAGTAGAAAAAAAATAATTGGATATCCTGAAAATAATCCTGCACAATCACTGCCCCCTACCCCTCTGTCTAATTCTAGGAACTAATTCAATGGAATCATCACCCTTCTGTGGCATTCTGACTGCTTTCAGATGCCACACAGAATTCAGTAAAACCACCGTCCTCTCTGCTGCCTCTTCAATGCCATCCCTTTTCAAAACGATTTGCTTATCTGCCCCACTGTGTCTTTTTACAGCTTTTGGTATTTTAAAATCACTGTTGGACCTGAGACACTCCATGTCCATATCACCATATACTTGGAATCTTCAATTCATTAACAGAGTCTGATGACTCCAAGCCCTGGGGTGTTGATTATCACTATTCAGTCTGGAACTAGCATTAGTTGAATTGCTGTGCAATTTAGCCAGTGCTGTCTGATCGCTAGTGGCATGTTCATTCTGATCCCTCCGTTACAACCTGAATGATTATTTACTGCAGATGCCACCTCAGCTGTATCTGTCTGCTATCCAGGGGAGTTGGGGGCTGCCTCTGGGTTCAGTTGGTTAGCTATGTCTGCAACCTTGTCAACATCCATGCAATCTCTGGCTACATGACCAGTTTTGCCATATTTAAAGCATTTCATTGGTTCCGAGGTAACAAGGATAACATAATCATGACCATCTACTCCGAGCCTAAAAACAAACTTGCCTTGTAAAAGTCATAACATGTTTCAACTTGGATGCTTTATACCCTAAAGGTATTCTTTTAATTTGTGAGACTGTCTACAATGAGATAGCTCTCTTTTGAGAGTCGATTAGAAAGAAAAGGATGAATGTTAGATAAGGTGATGTTTATTGCTGGAGTAGTAAGCAGCATTATGGGAGTTAAAGTGTCTCTGATAACAAATCCAATTTTCAACAATCTGTGAACAAAATCTATTGTGGCAACAAACACAACAACTACACTGTTCACTCTTGAGGCACAACAAACATTATCGCAGCATATTATATTATCTATAGCTAACACACATTCCTACAGAGAACAGGACACTTCTGTCATTAGCTTCACCCCATGTTGTAGGGTGAGCTTTTTGAAATCACTGTTCCGAAAACGGACAATCCCTAAGAAGACAGACAACTTTACATGTATTATGTCTTAATATTACTGGTAATTTTTTTTATTTAGCCCCCCCCCCCACTTTCACTTGACCATTACAAATGGATTGTGGTTAAAAGATAGATGAATAACTTTGGAATATTAAGTTTGAAGGTGTTTATATGTGTTTATATGTAATTACATATGTTGTTCCTAAAGCATACGGTTTACTTACTAAAAAAGATTTAATCTTGTAATTTTTTTGTTTGTACGTACAGTTTTCAAAACTTTAGCCATTTTAATATTTCATTATTATTAAACTTTACTTGCATGATTTAATCTGACAAAATTTGGTATCTTATATACAGCAGTTAATATTTAAATAATCTTCTTATGTCTTCAGACCTATCTTATGTTGAGTAATTGTGGTATTTTCAGTTATATTTTAGACAGATGCTCTTTTCCTACTCTATATTGAAGTTTGTTTTTTCTTTAAAGTAAGAAATTCTCAGAATGCAAATTGAATAAATTAGATGGCAGAGTACAATCTTGGCAGACCCTTTCTTCTGCAATTAAATTTGCTTATAATTTGTTTCCATCATTCTTGGTTGCACATCGCAGAGGTTAGACGCAAAACTAAACTGAGTAAGAGAAGATACACATACATTGTTTGGTTTATATTACAGCTTTGAAATACACCATTGTATTATTTTTACCTATTTTTTGGTTAGGTACATTCCAGTTGAATACTTATGCATCTTATCTAACATTCCATCAACAACAATTTGATTAGCATCTTATAGTAATCAGATTATAGATCTACTGTTAAAATTGTTATTTTTAAACATTGTTATGTGTTCCACAAATGTTTTTCCCCCAGGAAATTTTCTAGGAAAGCCAGAAAGGAAGAATGCTACAACAAAACAGTAGCACATTAAAATTAAATACCCAAAAACATGAAAAATATGTTTAACACTAGAATTACCAGAGCCTACGAAAAAACTCGTAATTCCGTCCCACCTTAAATTGCTTCTTAAATCCCTTCACACCTCTCCACCAGCGTCCTTTGTCCTCTAAATGTGCTGATAAAGAGAAGCTAGGAGCAGCTGGCTATTCCATCCCCCCACCAATTTAGAACGTGCACGAACTTCTCTCAGCTCATGCCTTGATTGAGTATCTGGGAGTGAAGTGGAGTTTTAGAGTGGAAATAATAGATCGTTATTTGGAACACACGCATTTCATGTCTGTTCTGTTTCTACAGTAATCTGTGTCAACACATTGTTAAAACAGAAACGTTTTTTATATTCTAGTAGTAGATGACAAAATGTAGGCATAAACTATATAATGTATGAAGCCTGAAGTCTAAATATCAAAGAAACATTTTCACAAAAGGTTCAAATATAACACAACAATTGCGCTTTTATTCAAAAATATAACTGCAGAAACAAAAAGCCACCTTAACATGCAACATTGACAGCAGTTTATTATAACTGCATCCGTAGTGCAATGGAATCAGTTCTCGCCTTGAAATCAAAAGGTCGCGAGTTCGATCCTGCACCACTCCATTTTGAGAAGTAAACTGCTCTTAGTCTTACTATTTTAGAATAAAAGCATACATTTGATTTCAGTCTGTAACAGCCGGTGCAATTTATGATCCTTGTAAAGGTTAGCTTTTTTTTTTTTTTTTTTTTTTAATTCACTTTTCATTCTCTCAGTCGTGTTCAGAATCAATCCATACAACCCCATCTGACACGGCTGTTTTCACATAAAGACGCGCTATAGCTCTGCAGTGTACCACGATGCATACTAACGCCCCCAACCCAACCGGGTTCTGACACACAAACGCTGGCGAAGCTGCCTTCCTCGTATCTCACCGTCACTTGCTTTTCTTTTTATTCAGTTTGATTGAGTGTTCCTGCCAGTCCCCGCATGTTGCTGTATGCTGTTTCTTTTGTACTCCAGGACATGCAGAGGAAAGAATGATAAAGAGCAGTAACTTCGGCGCTATATGCAATAATCAGACACTCCCCATCTGTCCGTGTCGTTCAAACACAGGAACATATATTGGTGTAAAAGTATAACAAAAGTGCACTTTTTCCATTGCCTTTTCCTGTAAGAAGCAATGTACACACTTCTCTCTATGCTGTGGTTTCTATTACACACCTGAAAGAAAGAGACAATATATGTGAAAATATCATCGCACTAATGCAATATTATTTGAAAATGAACAGCGTCAGATCGGGTGTGAATTTATGCAGTAACTGGAAATTCTCTGATGTGGGACCTTCCCCCAGGGAAGAAAGTACAGTGTCAGGTGCTCATTCAGTGTAATAGGAACCATAGCACGGAGAGTTGTGTGCACTGCAACAAGTACATGTGTCGTAAATGTAGGAAGGACGGTCCTTGGGTGTGTGGGAACTGTTAATATTTGAATGTGATGATTTTATATAGCACGGAATGAAAATCAGCACTTCTTAGCATTGAACCATGCAAGCTGTCGTATCAATCGCCTACTGTAACTTGCTTTCTTTTTTCTTCGGTTATACAGGTAGTCTTGAATAAAAGTGCACTTGTTTTGTTTGCGAAATGAAGTGTCTGCGTGCACTTTTCGTGGCATTACACGTGTATTTTTTGAGCATGCCCGTTTGATGCGTTAGTATGCATCGTGGTACACTGCAGAGCTATAGCGC
>JANRMT010062818.1:55382899-55403630 GCA_026402145.1 Polypterus bichir lapradei | reverse complement strand
AGAGAGAGAGAGAGAGAGATGACAACAACACTCATATCAATGACAAAACAATTACATTAACAATCATGTTACATTATTTTTAAAATATTTCCTTTTCTTTTTCATAACTTCTTTAACACACTACTTCTCCGCTGCGAAGCGCGGGTATTCTGCTAGTTATACCATAAAATGCACAGTGTAATAGTAAACTAAATGTAAAAACATTGAATAACACTGAGAAAACCTTGAATAGAGAAAACTAACCTTGCAGTCTCTTTAAAAACAAGCCCGGTGCATTCTTTAACTGCCTTCTCGGCCTTACTAGCTTCTTTAACTGCCTTTCTGCGCTCTCTCTCTCGCACTCTCTCTCTTGCTCGCTTGCTCCACAGGGAATGCACAGGGAGAGACTGAACACGTGCAGAAATCATCGGCGCGTATGAACCGGAAGGGAAACTGGCTTGTTCGTCACCTGAGTGTGTGGTCGTAAACAGATGCAAAAGTGTGGCGAATTTTTTGGTCGTAACCTGATTTGTACATGGTCCGAGACGTTCGTGACCCGAGGTTCCACTGTACTGGTAGGGTTTAGTTTACCTAAGCCTACTCTAAATATATGTAATGAAAGCATTTAGAATGTGTTTACATTTACTTTATTGTCAAGTGGTTACCTCACTGTTCAGAATGAAATTGAAACTGTTTAACAGAAATTCCAACAGAACAGGAAATAACTTTAGTCTTCATATAAGTTTATATTCCAACATAACTCCCATAAAGCTCATCAGTCCTATTCACTTAATTCTTCCAAAATAACATCAAGTCTAGTTTTGCAGGTTCCTAAAGTCCTGATGTCTGCCACACTACTTAGTAATTTATTCTTTGTGTCTATGGTTCTCTATGTAAAGAAAAACCTACTAATGTTTGTGCGACCCTCAACAAGTTTCTAAATGTGCCCCCAAATTCTTGTTGAGCTAATTTTATAATAACAATTTCAATTCACTGAACTAATTCCCTTCATAATTTTAAACACTTCAATTATATGATCTCTTAATCTCCTTTTGCTTAAACTAAAAGAGCTTAGCTCTTACATTGTTCCACATAACTCATTGCCTGCAGTCCTGGAATCAGCCTAGTAGCTCTTCTTTAGAGTTTTTCTAGTACTTCTATGTCTTTTATGTAGCCTGCACACAATGCTCAAGATGTAGAATCACCAGTGTCTAATAAAGCTTGAGCATAACCTCCTTTGACACTTTGTGCTGTACACTTTAACATTCTGTTAAACGTCTTAATGACTTCTGTACACTGCCTAGAACTATGATTCCTAAATCTTTCTAATGAGGCATACTTTCAATTTTCAGAACCCCCCATTTTGTATTAAAATCTAACATTTTGACTTCCTACCTGTAATACTTCATATTTACTTACATTACATTTTATCTGCCTCAAATCTGTATGTTGCCCAAGCCCTTCTGTACTGATTCCAGTGATTCTAGATTATAAATCAATTCATTTAGGTTGGGATCAACTGCAATCTTAACAAACATGTTATTTATAATCCCATCTAAATCATTTATATATGTTAAAAATGGCATCAGGCTTACCACTGAGGGAAACCACTTACCACCCATTTTTAATAAGGTTCCTTGCATCATAACCCTCCGATTCCTGTGTTCATGCAAATTCTGCACCGATCTACACATTACTCTGAAGTCTTACTTCTTTCAGTTTGATGCCCAACATCCCATGTGTTATCTATCAGATGCTTTCTGATTATCATGTTAAATATTATCAAATGCACGACTCTGATCACGTCCCTTTTGTTGCTTCCTCATAGAATTCTGGCATGTTTGTAAAACACAACCTCCCTAGTCTGAACCCATGTTGACTATTCAGAAAAAACTCTTGCCATGTGTTGCTCAATCTTATCCTTATTAATTCCTTCCATTAATTTACCAGTGATGTACTTTAAACTCACTGGCATATAGTTACTTAGATCTGCCCAATCATCCTTTTTTTAATAACGGAATAACATTTGCCATTTTCCAGTCCTTCAGAATTTCCCCAGTGCATAATTACAGTACTTCCTAAAAATATGCATCAAGGATTTATATAGGGCGAGTCAAAATTATGTTAACATTTAAATGGCAGAAACAATTTATTCACAAAACATATTTGAAATGTGCAAGATGATATACAGGAATGTCTCAATCTGTTCCCTATCATGTTCAACACGCAAAAATCAACAAGCAACAGTATGATTTAAAGCCCGGATACACATTTCGTGGGGAATAGATAATACCACAGTCCGTATTCTGTCCTACAGGTCATTGATATCACATACTTTCCTGCAATACACGCACTCCTTCACCATACCCCATAACCAGAAATCACAGGGTGTCAAATCAGGAGAGTGTGGAGGCCATGGCAATGGTACACTGCGACTTATCCATCAACCTAGAAAGGTGTGGTTGAGATAAAAATAATCCATTAGTGTTAACATAATTTTGACTCACCCTGCATATGTGTTGACTAATCTCCTTAAGCAGTCGAAGATACATACTATCCACTCTTGGGGATTTGGTTTGATTTCAACCAATTTAACCTAAGCAGTACTTCTCCCTCCAAATCACTCAATATCTCCTTAGTTGTCCCTGTTACTTCTGGGAGGTTATCCACTTCCTCGCATATGAGATAAGAAGAAAAAAAAATGCAAGTCTACAGAATCCACCCCCACTCCAGCCAAGAACCTATCCACCCTTCCATGGATGTTTCCCAAGTCTCAGAAGTAAACCACCCTAATGATTCTTCTGCTATCACAACCTCTCTTTTTTTTTTTGGAAAATGGTTTTTACTTGGCCTGTTGACTACCACTTCAGAATGATCAGAGGCCAACTCTATAAGGACCTGGAAAAGATTTGATTAATGCCCCCAGACAGTGTGAACACTTTGCCTTGTGCTTACATCTGACTGTGACTCACCTATCTCTTCCTGTCTGGTCTGGAGTCTCCCCCTGCACCAACTTAGGATATTGAAGGTACCTAGGTATTGTAGTTGCCTGTTGATCTGCCTGGGCACTAATACAAACAATAGAATGGGTTAGGTATACTTTTATTATACCAGAGGGAAATTTGTTTTTAGAAGGAAAGAATAACACATAAGGTAATGTTACATAGGTACAAGAAAGTAGGACAAGAAACAGCTGACACCCAGTATTATCATAAATGTGGTAACTCAAGATTAGTACAAAGAAGAAGAATTACCTATAAAAGAGCACAAAATAATTCACACTTCCACAGTAGCCCTAAAAGTAACAAAATTCAGAATGCTTATAACTTTAGGAATAAAAAAGTTCTTAAATCTGTTGCTCTTTATCCTTGGGAACCTAAATCTGCAGCCTGATGACTACAGCTGAAATTCAAAAATAAGTGGATGGCTACTGTCTGACAGAATTGAGTCGACCTTCTTTCTAACTTGTTTGCAATACAGCTAAGTGACAGATGTCAACTTCAAACCAGTCATTTAACTGCTTATTTTTACAATGTTGTTAACATAGTATATATTAATAATGCAGCATAAAGATGTAAACATTAACAGACTCAATAAAAGACTTACAAAAGTGTCTTTATTGATGAGTTCACTTTAAAGCAACTAAGTTTCCTAAGAAAAGATAGCTATGTTTGCCCCTCCTTACAAATTCATTCTGTGCTTAGATCAAAGTTTTATCCTGTTATCAATGATTGTCCTTAGATGTTTATAGTGCAATAACATGTCCACTATCTTCCCTTTAATTAATGCTGAGGTAGTAGGAGGAGGTGAGCGTCTAAAATCTATAGCCAGAGCCTTTGTCATAGAAATATTTACCAATAAAACATTACAATCACACCACTCTTGAACAAAAGGTCACCCTACTTATCTCACAGAAGGCTCATTATTATTATGATGTCTTCTGAAAATTTCAAGATATATTTGTCCTTGTGTGAAATCCTAAAGTCATGTGTGTATAATAAATAAAAGAGAAGACAGACAGAAGCCTTGAGGTGTCCCCATGGAGGTGTTCCTAGTTAAGAAGTTAACTGAGTTCTGTTAGCTAAGAAGTCCACAATCAGTTTTAGTTTGTTGAAGGATCTTTCTGATACAATTCTGGCCAAAGACGGGCTGACTCCTGGCTTTGTTCAGTGAACACTAGTTAAAACTGCCCAAAATAAGATCTGGAGAGTAAAAAGGCAGTAATTAAAACATCTACATCACTCTGAAGATGGTGTTAGCAGCTTAATTTGCCACCACTGTTGGGTGAATATACACGCATGATTATGATGAAAATATGTGGAAATACTGTTGGAAAATAAAGGAGGTAAAGCAAGAGAGAACGAAGTATGACACCCTTTAAGCATACTTTTTTTTTCTAACCATTACTGATTTACACCATTATTTATTTATATAAAGACAGAAACTATTGTGATGTGACTGACAGGTTATGGCAGAGTCTCTATCCATGTGTATATGTCTGCTAAATGCATTAATCACCAAGTTGTCACCTGAATAATTTTCAGTCAACCAGGTTCCTGTAAGCACTATAGTGCACATATCTCTGAAATCGTCTTGAAACCGTAAACATGTTTGAAGTTCATCCACTTTATTTCGGAGAGACTGAACAAATACCATTACAAGAGTTAGTAAGGGAGGTTGAACTCACAGTTTTGTCAGTCTGTTTCATTCTTTTATACTGTTTTTCTTTCATTTCTGGTATTAAAAATAGTACTAAGACACGTTGAGAAATCAGATGGTAGATACTATTGGTAGACCTTATACTTAAATTAATTTACAGCTATTAGTCTATTAAACTGCCTGCAAGGGGTCTAAACAAAACCTTTATTCTTAGAATAAAATCTAGCTCAAAATAACAATTGTTTGTGTCTCTACTGTGTTACTTAGCTAAAATTATTAAAAATAGCAATGTCTGACCATCAAAGCAGTGAGTTTAAACATTTCACTACTATCATCTTAAGTGTCAAAATAAAAATTCAAACCTACCCTCTTAAAGCATCGATTTGGTGAGTGAAGTCAGTAAAATTTTAACCTATTAATGAACATAAGGTTTCTGAGAAACAATACAAAGTTTTATGAGAATAAAATTGAAGTATATTCACCTCACAGAACATTTGTTCCTCGTGCCAGGATTACTCTTTTGAGGCAAACATACAATCCTGAGTACTTCCAAATAACAGTTCCCAGCTGCTGAGTCTGCACACCTATTCTTGCCTTCCCCTCATATACAAAAAACATTCGTGTTTGGTTAATTGACTAACATCTATTCATGCTTTCCTCTTATATCCTAAAAACATGTTACGTTAACTGATTAATCTGTGTAAAGTCTATGGATAACTGTAATTAATAATTCTTAAAAACAAAATTTTTAAAAGAAGCACCCTAGTGAGAGTTAAAATATATAGTATATACGTCTATCCATATGATCAACAAACAGACTTGATGGCAAGTTTCTGGTCTCGTGCAGATCCACTGACATTTCAAAATCTTGTACTGGGGAACCATTTTTTTGCCAGGAGCAGTTATGTGTAAAAGAGGAAAACATTCAAAATGAAATGACCTCTCTCAAGGTAAAATTGAATGAGTAAATTAATTAGTAATTTAGGTTGGCTAGAATATTTCACTGTTTTAAGATTAATGGGAGTTTCTGAAATTTCAAAAATGTGCACAGTATGCTGTAAAATATCATATCAAAAATGTAAGTTTACCAACCAACATATTTTTTGCACAAGTGTATTAAATTGCAACAAAATCAGTCCATAGAAAAACAAGCCGTTTCAAGCAGACAAACAAACAGACCGGACAACAAGAGTAGGTGCATTTGCATTATATGCAAATACTCCAAAAAAGCAGTTATAAATAAGAAAATATCCTTCAGGCTTTTGCAGTTCCTTAAAGATCCTTCTCTTATTCCATTTCTTATTCAAAGTATTGCTTATTCCCTCCACTGGTCAAAGGCAGGTACTTACCAAGCCCATATTTATAATGAATTTCATATGTGTAAGCAATTAATGTACTTTAATGACACTTATCCTTTGTTCTTAATGTTTAGATTTTTTTTTCCTCTGAAATTTGTGGCACCCCTAATTCTCTGGCTCAAACAGACTACCCGTGAAAGCATCGTAACACAAAGCCAGAAACCCCTGTTTTGTGTTACAATGCTTTCAAGGGTAGTCTGCTTGAGCCGGAGAATCAGGGGTGCCACAAATTTCGGAGGAAATTTTCATCTGGGAAAAACATTACAAGCCACCAAAAGAGCGAAATCTAGTGCTGGGTGATGAGAAAAGAAAAGCACGTAATAAAACTTTACAGCATGCAAACTTGTCAGACATTACAGAGATTATTTTCAACTTAATATGATTTTTTTCCAGCAACAAGCCAATCACTGAAAAAGAACAACCTGGATACAATTTATTCTGTTTTAGTGTTGTGAAACTTTTCACTAATAATATGCTGTCACCTGTAAGGCACTCATATGACTCATCTACACTATTGTTCAAAATTTTGAGGTCACCCAGAAATGTTAATTTTATTATAGAAATTGATAACTTTTATGATCAAGATACCATTAAATTATTTTAAAAATATAGCCAAGGAATTATTAGTGTTTACTGTATAATGTGTTTATGATTACTTGAAATGACTGGTCTTTATTATATTATTCACATATGGCTGCAAAGCCCCATTTTCAGCAGCAATTCCTTCAGTGTCCCAGTGGTTGGTTTATCTTTACTTAGTTGTATTTACATGATAATTGGTTATTAGGGAAAACTTTGTAATTGCATTAGCACCTCTAAAACCCATTATTCCGTACACTTCGATTACAAACAAGGTGCTAAAATTACAAAAGCTCAGTTCTGGATACAAAAATGGCCAAAATGAAATTATTTTTATTTCTCCTCCCATCAACATCATGACAGAACAATTTGAATCCACCTCCAGTCCACCTAGCCTTACTCCCCCATTCCATTTAGTCTCTTGCATGGACAATATGTCAACCTTTCTTCTCTCTATCATATCAGCTAATTCTCTCCCTTTACCGGTCGTACTGCCAACATTCAATGTTCCTACCCTCAGTTCCACTCTCTTACCTTCCTCCTCTCCTCCTGCCACCGGACAGGTCTCCCCCCTCTTCTTCTCCTTCTTTGGCAAACAGTAGCCCAATTTCTGCCAGTACACTGTTGGCTAACAGTACTGGTGGTGACTGTTGTTAACTGGAGCCTCGACTGATATGGTATGGAAATCTGCATTGTTGTCCGCATATTGATCTGGCAAAATTTTACACCAGATGCCCTTCCTGACATAATTCTCCCCATTTATCTTTTATTTGCAATGGTGATAGACAGGTTGACAGATGAAATTAGACAGGAGCTCCTGTGGACTATGAGGTTTGCTGATGACGTTGTGATCTGTAGGGAGACCCTGGAGAGGTGAAGACATACTCTAGGGAGGAGGGGAATGAAGGTCAAGACAGAATACATGTGTGTAATGAGAGGTGTAGTCAGTGGAATGGTGAGGGTGTAGGGAGTAGAGATGGCGAAGGTGGATGGAGTTTTAATACTTGGGATCAACAGTACAAAAGAACAGACATGATTATCAGTACAAAGGACTGTGGAAGAGAGGTGAAAAAGAGAATGCAGGCAGGGTAGAACGGGTGGAGAAGAGGGTCAGATGGTAATCAACAAGAGTGAAAGGGAAGGTCTACAGGATGGTAGCGAGACCAGCTATGTTATATGGGTTGGAGATGGTGACACTGACCAGAACACAGGAGACAGAGCTGGAGGTGGCAGAGTTAAAGATGTTAAGATTTGCATTGGGTGTGATGAGGATGGTTAGGATTAGAAATTAGTACATTAGAGGGTCAGCTTAGGTTGGACGGTTGGGTGACAAAGTCAGAGAGGCAAGATTGCATTAGTTTGGATATGTACAGAGGAGAGATGCTTGGTATATTGGGAAAAAGATGTTAAATGTTAAAAACAGAGCTGCCAGGCAACAGGAAAAGAGGAAGGCCTATGAGAAGGTTTAAGGATGTGGTGTGAGAGGACATGCAGGTGATGGGTGTGACAGAGCAAGACACATAAGACAAGAAGATATGGAAAAAGATGATCTACTGTGGCAACCTCTAACAGGAACAGCCAAAAGAAGAAGAATTAAATATATGCAAGGAGCATTGTAAATAAATAAACAAACAAACAACCCAACCAACTAGACTGTGGATGTGCTTCAGTATATGAATACAACTTGAAAGGAAATGTTGATAAATGTCTGCAGTTAAGGGTCAGGAAGCACCACCACAAGAGGATACTTTGAACAAAGCACACACAAAATCTTTCAGTCTCAAAGTGTGTGTACAGTGACACTGTTGGCAAAGATGATACGACATGAGCGCTGCATAAACATTTTATTGTGTGTGTATTTTTGAGAAGGGTCTGGCTGCAGCCTGCAATACCTAGGAATTTAGACAAGGAACGCCTTTCATATCACGGAACGCCCTCTGATGTCAGTTTCGATACGTCATCATTGTTTTTGTCGGAGTTCGAAGGAATGGTGGACTTAGAATAAATCTTTCTGAAAGCTTTTCAAGGAAAGAAGAAGAGTTTGAGTTGGAAATTAAGATGGCAGTGAGTTTGTTTCAAGTTTTACTAATATTAGATAATATTATACTTTACTGCTAGGGTACGAATTATACCACAGTGTAATTAAGCTGTTGAATCAACTTTCAGGTTCCGTGCAGTACTAAGCACTCTAAGGCAGTATTAACAGTTAAACAACAAACAGGATGGTTTGTGTAGCTAATTGTTACAGGGCTAATCGGAATACTCCATTCTGAGTAGTAAATCGACGGATTCAGCAGTCAATAATTTTTTATAACAATTGTTATAATATGTAATTGACCGTTGTTGAGTATAATTAACCATAACGAAGTGTAATGGACTGTAATCAAATATAAGTGACCGTGATTAAGTATTTATAATTGCCAGAATATCATTCACCATTTGTCCTGTATATCACGTATATGCAAGTTAATCAGAAGCAAAACCTATCAGTAACCTAATATTTTAGATATCAAAATATATTTCAGAAAGACAATACAGAGAGATTGAGCCATTATAAGTTAATGTTCCACAGAAAGCTTATTGTTTGCATAAGTTTCAAAGTCAAACACAGTTAATAGTGGATATACTGGTTTTTCAATTATAGTAATGTTGCTAGTCTGAAGTTTGAATATACTTAGGTCACTTTAGATTATCTTTTTTCATAGTTCTGTATATATATTTACAGTACATAACTGAAAATTTTAATAAGTAGCTACAAACAAAGGGCAAGTGTGAATGCAATATTCAATTACCTTCAGTTCAAGAAAGTTCAAATCACATTGTAGACAATAATGAGGAAAAGAACAGCCAGGATAGAATCATGTTGTTGTTATTATTATTATTATTATTTTCTAAAGTTCTTTCAATGATAGTAGAGTTTGTTTGAACTCTTAAAACAATATTAAATGTTTCATGCCCACCTCTCCTGCATTCTTCAAAAATACTGCTTTTAAAGTTTTTTTTCAATTGAAATAAAGTAAAGTGATTGTTCTCGTGCATGTTTGTCAGTTTTAAGAACTTTATATCTATTTTATATTCACCAGAGACACATAAGTATATTGAAGACCTCAGATGAACCTACAGTTGTGTTTGGTGCTCAGGTGTATGCTTGTCTGTTTTGCTATAAAAGAACAGATTATACAGGCATCATCAGCCACTTACAGAGCCACAAAAGGACAGTAGTTGTTCATGGAGGTATGTGAAGTGCTCTAGAATATATCTTGTAACTTTTAAATTTTGATTAATTGACACTTCTAATACACTTTAATGCAGCTAGATATTCACCTTAACAACATGATTTTATTTGACAAAATAGTATACTGTGTACTTTTTAACCTTTTGAAAAGCTAGCTTTGAATAATTTTAGATTAATTAATTCATGACTGTGTATTAACAATTTTCTCTTTTAAAATATTTAGTAGAATATGACAAAGATCATAGTACAAATAGTTTAATTTTTCAGAATGTAAGTGTGGAATTACATTGCCTACAATTGACAGGCAACATATAGTATATTTTCATACATTTTTAAAAGCATCATTGACAGAATCTTTAATTAGTTTGTTCTGTTTAAAAGCATAGTAGGACAGGATTTGCATGTTTTAACTTTATTAAATTTAAGGATTATCTGAATTTCTTTTGAACCGTTTTAAATGTTTAGCAAAATAATTCACCTTTTTTTTCTTTGTACTGTTTCAGGTTTTAAAATATACAAGTGTTCACTGAACTGCCAGGGATCAGGCCACTACCATTGCTGTTATTGTCAGAAAACAGTAGTTCGTAAAGAGCAGTTCCTCAGGCACTTGTCAGATTGTGGCAAAGGTCCTAAAGTGCTCCCTCTGCCCTCTGTGCCCATGGCACCAGTGGCCTCGCAGCCTATGCCCTCCATGCCTACGGCACTGGTGGATGCCCAGCCTCTGCCCTCCATGCCCATGGCACTGGTGGATGCCCAGCCTCTGCTCTCCATGTCCATGGCACTGGTCGCCACCCAGCCTCTTCCCTCCATGCCCACGGCACCGGTCACCACCCAGTCTCTGCCCTCCATGCCCACGGCACCGGTCACCACCCAGTCTTTGTCATCTGTGCCCACGGCACCGGTCGCCACCCAGTCTCTTCCCTCCATGCTCACTGCACCGGTCACTGCCCAGCCTCTGCCATCTGAATTCCATAAGGTGGTCCAAGGCAAGATCAGAAAGGTAAAATGTTCTCTTTGTAACCTCAGACTGAACAAAAAGAACCTTTGAGTGCACATGAAGAGAAAACATTCAAGCTGTAAGCAAGGGATTAGCACAGAACATCATCTTAAATCCATGTGTATTGACAAAGCTAGAGGAATATTTGCTGTCGCAAAAACTTTCCACGGTGAATCAATTCCAGTGCACGTTCAGAAGAAGACCTGGGGTTCTACACATAGAATTCTATGTGAAATGGATGTTTGCCGGCGTAATTCGGATTTTGCATTAAGGAGTGGACTGATGGCCTTTGATTATCAACACATTCAGTCCCTTTCCTATTGTCTCCCAACAGGCAACACAGATGTGGTCCTAACTGAGGAAGTGCTAAATGACATGGTTAGGGAAAAGTGGATGGGAGAACATAAAAAAGAACAATGCTTGAAAAGGCAACGTGAAGCTACAGAACATGGCATTAGCTTAAGCAATGAGGTCACACTAAATGATAAAAGTTCAAAGAGGTTCATATCAGTGTATGAGCCCAAAGTGTCCTATTATAGTAGACTTGCCAGGGTTTTTGCATACTATGACATCAAGTGTAATTCCTGGCACTGTCCATGTTCCAAACCACGAATGTCATGTTTGCATAAATATATAGCAAAATGGCATCTTTTTCAGACTAACAGGGAACTTTTTAAGAGAGTTAAGAGCACAGAAGACTCAGAAGAATTCAAAATAGGAAATACAAAGGACACCAGCTGGTCAGAATCTGACAGTGTACGAAAAGAAACCCTTTATCCACCAAAGGGAGATGGTCTTGTTAAAATGGTAACATATCTATACCACAAAAAACGAATTCCAGCAATCCTGCCTACTGAGGTATGCGCTCCACCTGACTTTCATAACCTTCCCAAGCACCTAATACCAGCCGAGACATTGTGTAGCCTCTGTCCAGGAATTGTCCCACTGACTGATCCTGTCCTAATTTCCTCAAAAGCCAAAATTGTTACCTTCTATGGCACTGTTGAAGGTAAATCTTGCACACCTTTTTGAATAGAGATATATTTGATCAATGAAGTGCCACTTTTATATATAATTTGACATAGTACTTGTTATTTATGTTCCTAGGCACTGATGTAACACCATTTTTAACTATTTGATTTTCTAACTGATGTTTTTTCTCCTTTTAAGCATATACTTAAACAAACACAATGATATTTCAGATTCAGGTGATGGCAGGGTGGCTTTGAGAAACACTGATTAGACTTTTTTTTTTGTCCCTACAGGTGTAACCACATATTGCAAACAGTGTGAGCTGTGTGGCCAGGTCTATAGATTTCAGGAATGGAGTGGAGGTCTTCATAACTTTAATGACCACGTCATTCTCAGCATTCATTTATGTCTGTTCTTAAGGAACTCGCTCCAGGTTAAGAGCTAACATACATATATACAAATATGAGAGTTCTTATGTTGTGTTTCATCTGTTCTTCGCTGAATGTACACCATACGTTGGGAAATACGGTTCCTATATTTTAACACATCTGACCTTTTCCCACTAGTGTTTTGTATTAGTGTCATGTTGTTCATATAGTCTAATGATGAACATTCCAGTCTGTGTTGCAGAATATCAATAAAATCAATCTGAACACAGGGTACAATTGGATATAAGTGTGCATTAGATTAGATTACACTTTATTTGGTGTGTGTGAATGTGTGCAACTATATGTAAATACATATAGCATTTAATACTGTGTGTGAATGAAGCCCAAATCAGTTGCCAAAAGGAAGTAATTTGAAGATCTATGTCTGTGTGTATTATGTTTTGTTGTTTTATTTTTTCTCCTCTACAACATCTAGTATGTCAGGCATTGGTGAAAAAAGTTGATCTTATAAATACAAGCTGTATTTTTGTGTTTTTTTGCATCAGCTTATTTCAGGAGATATATTCCTTATGATTTACTTATAAATTATATTTGGCTTTTCTTAAATGTAATAAACTGTTATACTGCTGAATAATTCTGTGATTTTATAATTAGGTTAAATTTAGTACATTCAGAGAAGGTTAGATAAACTGACTCTTAACAGTAAAATATGTGGACAGTTTCTGTGTACACTTTAATTATGTGGTTGACATTATGGTTTGTTTTTTTTATATTTTCATTTAGAATCACACTTCCATTGGAAATGCTATAGATATCCTTGAACTGACCGCAAACCAAAAGTTTCCCAAGCGAGACTGTCTTTTGCATGGATACCTCCATTTTGAGGCACTCTCAGCACATGAATATAACTATTCTTGCATACGTTGTGGATTTCATCCTCCAGTAGTAGTGATGGACCTTCACAAGAAAGGAGTTTTTAGTATACCTGGTGGGTAGATGACAAGTGTGAAACTGTAGCGTACTTCTTAGTTTCTTAGCATTTATTGTTTTTAATTTTGTCCCGATTTTCTGCAGCCAGTGAAATAGAAGAAACCCCAACGGATTATGATGGCAAAGTAAACGTGGAAGATTTTTGGGAGTCAGTAGACCTTGAAATGATAAGTCGTGGCTTTGTTAAGAGTAATCATTACATTTTGTCTTCTTTAGCTTTTAACCATTACATAAAATATATACACACTGAATTTTCTATTCCATTTCATGAAAGTCTCATTTGCACTCATTAAGGTAACTGTCAGAATCCATTTGTTGTAAAACCAAACTACCATAATTGGGCACCATGGATTGGTACTCATACAAGAAAATCTAGCACTGAGCTCAACACTGAATTTGCTAAAATTCCTCAAGTTCAGGAACTTGAGGAGGCTTCTGATATATTTGTCACTGAAGACAGATTATGTGGTGAGCTCACAAACTTAAAGTTATGTATGTAGTAGGGCATTTGTCTGTAATGTTTCATGTATACCTTTTTGTCATCAAAAATGTTAACTGATTGAAGAGTTTTGAGTGTTTTTGATTAACTGTGAGCCTATCTGAGTGTGTGCCCAGTATAGGACTGGACTTTGCTTACCCTCACTGTTTGAAATATGGAAGTATGTTTAATTCTAACATGAGCCTGTCGCTACATGAGTTGAGTGCTCACTGAAAGCGTATGTGTATATCCATTTTAGGTTGCTGCATTGAGGAAGTTAGTAAAGAACTGTGGTCTGTCTCCAAAAGGATCCAAAATGGACCTAATACTAAGATTAAGAAATCAAATGCAAAATCGAGCCACCTATGATAAAATTTTCCAGAAGGTTTGGGGAGCGTCAGGTCAGTTATGTATTTCGTTCATTATCTGTTAAAACCTTGTTTGAAATCAATTGTTCAATGACTATTCATGATAAACGTTGCATATAATCTTTGCTATAACACATAGAAGTAAAATGTAATGTTTTAAAATGTACACAAGCAGAAAAATTAACCACATCGAAATGTAAAATTGTAAAATTTCTTTGAATTGAACATCAAAGTAGTACCACCCAAATTCAAATTTTTTTTAAAGTTTGATTTTTAATCTAAGAATTAAACAGTCTGTGTTAGATGTTCTGTTAATCAGCATAAGTTCTAATTAGACTTTAATCACCAATAATTATTAGACTAATATAAATATAGGTAATCTAGGTACAAGTTTGTCATTTTCAGTTGTTTTAGTGAAGAAGACAACAGCGTAATTCCTTAAGTTTTTTTGAGAATACACCTGAAGATTTGGACAACATGTGTTTTCCACCTACATATTTAAAAATCATAATGTCCAAACATACACATAATCACATTTAAGAATTCAACGGATTCTACTGATGAAGTTCAGTCTATTCAATTCTTATCAAAAAGATATAACCTTTTCTGAATAAATACACCATGGTTTGTCAGATTGAAGCTTTCAGTACAATCACATGACCTTTCACTCAAAACTGACCTACTAGATAACACACAGCAGAGACCTCATTTAACAGTAGTTTGTCTTTGGATCACTCTAATAACCTTATGTTCTTGAATGACCATTATTATTTATACTGCTCTTAATTTGCATAAACAGGTGGCTGGGCTGTTGTGATGCGTCCCCGTGCTGTTGTATACTCAATCAAATTTAACATTCGTGCAGAGAGTCCAAGGGACTATGCAGACATTTTACTGTCTTGGAAGCACTTTCCAAATATCTGCATTTATGATTTTGCAAGAGGATTAGCCACACATACCAATCTGAGGGTGCCACAGGTTCAGCCTTTCAGTCCAAATGAGGGAAGACTTGCCGAATCAACGCCCGAAAATATTGTGCTTGCCAAAAAGGGAGAATTGAGGATTAACCTGCCATGGCTTTTAAAGAAGAGAGAGGATTCTGATTCTGGTCCTGATGTGCATCCTGTCAGTGGCTCATCTGAGCATTATGCTCTTTATGATACATTTCATTAGCATAATACCAGGGATGCAAAGGATCTATTACGCAGAATTGAGCTTGTGCCTGAGTTGGCTGGATGGCTTAACAGTCAATCTGCAGAACAACTTTTCGCATCTTTTTAAAAAAACAATTACTTCATGAACTTGCTTTCACCTTCTGCTCACATTTTTTTGATGAGGTCAATTATACACTTTAGGAATGAGTACAAAAACAAAAAAAACAATTCAAGAATATCAAAACGTCTTTGGTCGTGACCCCAAAATCGAACTTGATTGTCATGGAAGAGCAAAATTAGGTAAGAACAGTGGTTATTTAATTTCTGTTTTCACTTCCTGCATCATATGGATGTGGTATTAAGTTTGCAAATTGTTTTTCTTAGCCTTGGATATGACAAGTACACAAAAGCTCTTGAAAAGAGGTCATCCTTTTGAAAGCAAGCATGAGGCTACAAGTAGGCAAAGATAAATATGTTCAATTTGCCACATTAACATATTATTTTTATTTTAATCTGAGCTCCATTAATCTGTTTTTCTTCCAAACAACAGAGGTCTTAACCAATTTTGAAGAATCTAGTGAAACGGACAACAGTGAGTCAGAGGATATAATGGCAAAAGCATCGTTTTGGAATCGGGAGCCTAATCTTGAGCAAAAGCAATTGGTATATGCAACGTTTACAAGTTCATTATAGGGCTCATGGCAGAGCCTCCTTTACTCACTAGAATCTTTGTCTGTGTATATCTTCAGCTTTCATACGTTCTTGATTCGAAAGCAATTCCTACTGAAGAAATAGCCATAATTGATAACACTGTCTTAAACAGAGCTGACTTCCTATCTCTTGGCCTGTCTACAGAATTGGAAGCAACTGTGAGTACAGCGTAAACTGCACTAAGTATCTTGTGATGTGAATGTAAAATCAATTGCAGTTAATTCTGCTTGTAGATTATGTTTGTTAAAATCATCAGTGTCTTTAATTATACTGTTGTTTTTTTTGTTAAACATAGATTGGAAACTGTTGTCTGAAGATCATTGGCCAGATTGTACAGCAATGTGTACGTAAATAAATTTTGGTGTCATTCAGTTCCATATTGTACTGATAAGTGTGTTTCTAAGGTGAGCTGCTCTTAATTGTTTGTTGTTTAGGGAAAAGATGCTTATATTGAAAATGCTTATGTGGTGCCCACATGGCTACCTCCTCTTTCACAAGACCCTTTCCTGACTTTTCCAGTAAGTACATTGAATAATATTCTATAAAAAGTAACTCCTGCTTGTTACTGTTAATTTTGTTTATAGATTTGTTACAGTTCTTTTGGAGGTTTCTTGTTGTCTTCTAGAGTGATTCTGAAATTAAACAGAATATTATATATCTTCTTAGAATGATATAGCATCGAAAGATGTTATCTTACTCCCCTCATGGCATCCAGGTCACTGGGCTTTGTGTGTAAGTAGATTTGTTTTTCCAAAGAGTTCATTGTTGTAATCAGAAATTTGTCCACCATTTACTCACCTTGCGTTTGTACAAATGTTAAGATCTATAACTCCTGAAGAATGAAGTAATACAACTTATGCATTTCTAAATAATCTATAATTTATTGAAATGTATGCATTGCCAGTTGGGTCAACATGTGTATATACAATGTAGGATTCTGAATTCTTCAAAAACATCAGGCATGTTGTATTTTTCAGGTTATGTATCCAAAAAACAAAATTATTCACTTTCTTGACTCCAGTGATCATCATGGCTTTGGAGATGGCCGCTATATTGAATTGTTCAGGTTTTAAAACTTAAAAAAAAAAAAAAAAAAAAGGAGATTTCCGTATTTGCTCATGCCGAGGTATCATTGGGATTTAAGTAACATGTAATTAATGATATTGAAAATTAAATATTATCTAGTAACACAATTCAATAAAACACTCACATAAAGCCACTGTGCACGAGTAAATATGGTGTCTTGCAGTTCAAGCGTTCAAAAGAGTTCAAGTTCTTTGTTCTTGATCTTTGTTCAACTGTTCAGTTCCAGCGTTCAAAAGTTTTAATGTTCTTTTTTTATCTTTGTTCATATGTTCAGTTCACTCAGTTTGAACCTCAGCCCATATGTTCCAAAATCAGCATTTCAGCAGGAATGTTCGTTATTTACTCTGTTATTTCTGTCACCTAGTGATGGCTGCTGCCCATTTGAACTATTCTTCTTTAAAAAAAATTAAACCTAATAGTTTTCACTAAGCAATTTTTGAAGAGCTGTGTAAATAATTCATAATGGCACAGCGGTAAAACATCCTCAAGGTTCTAAGATATTTGTAATGGTGTGCTATGGTCTCGTGTGGGAAGCCAAAGTCACTCCCTTCATAAATTATTTGTTCATTTAAAAGTTGCTAGAGATTATATTATCTGATGTTCACTATTTCTCTACCTGTTCTATTACTAATAATTCTACTCTTGTAATCTGAAATGAATATCATTGTCATAAAAAGTGATGAAAGGCTCCAGCTAAATTCTGGTTAAATAATTCTTTCTTCTGTGTGATAAAATTATTAATTGGCACATTTTCAGAATTAAATATTATTAATTCAGTTCTACAATGATATTCCATCTGCAAAGCTCATATGAACTGTGTTTTTAATATATATTTATATAATATAAATCAATTTTGACAAAACAAATTTTATCTGTAGGAAAATTGCCTCTAAAATAATGCCAGGTAGCTGGAAGGAACCACAGAACAAGGTAATGTAAATATAAATATGTTTTTAGTATAAGACAAAAAACACACACATATCTCCTTTACTAATCACCTCTTAAATTGGTAGAATCTACCCAAACAGATTGACAGTCTGGACTGTGGGATCTTTATGCTCATGGTAAGTGGAGGACACTTTGCCAGTAGTAAGATGTAAATGTTGATTTAAAATAATAAATTGCTTTTTTTTTTTTTTTAGTATGCTCTCTACATTGCCACTGGAAGAGCATTTGATTTCAGTCAGGTCAGTGGTTTAAGTGTAATATTTGTTTGAAAATTGTGATTTTTTTTATTCATAGAATTTATTGTAATTTCCCGATTTACATTGTTTAGGAAGACATGCCAAAAATTAGAAGATGGTGGTGTCTTCTCTTACTTCGCAAAGCCATCGTGAAAAGGTGTGTAACTTTTCAAGCTTTTTTTAAGGGAAGAAAAATTATAATAATTTGTCAGCTTACAATATTTCTACTTTATTTTTTCTTCCATCCAAGAAATCGGTCTTCACTTTCCACACGAGAAGGTGGTCATTCAGTGTACCACAGGTAGTGCTTTGTAATTATCAGTTGAAAAGTTTTCTGACACTAATTTTATATATTAGAACTTCACAAAAAGACTTTGACCAACAGGTCACACATCAGGTCTCCAGTGAGGCCTTCACCGACATGTGTCTTTCTTCAGCCCTGTGGTGTGTCAGTGGTGTTATGGGGCAGAGAATGGTGGTCTTAAAAATGAGTGTTTTGTGTGCTCTAACTGATTTATTAAATGGCAATTATTTCTGCTTCCAGCAATTCCAGACAAGATAGGTAAGAGCAAGGACTTTTCTCCCCCACCCTTCTTCTCCGTTACTGAAGAATATGAAAATGTTGACCGAATTATTTCTGCCAGTACAATTAAAAGTATAAAATTTACTTTACTGTTCCTAACATTTAGACAATGAATGGCTTCATAGGCTTCCTTTTGTGGAGTGCAACTTTTTAACTGTCTTCCTTGTTCTTCAAAGATCAGTTTCATCTGTGGCATTAGGTAGCATTAACTGAATGTGCAGGTCAGCATATTTATGGTAGCAAATTGTAATGTATTTAAATTGTTGAAATGCTACATAATTAATTTGCAGAAATGCATAATACTTGATAATCTGTATTGCAGTGCCTAGTAGTATGGAAAGTGTGGTCCTTACAAAGGCACAGTCCTGTCAGGTATGTAGTGAAATGATTCTAATACGGCTCAAACACAGCAAATGCCTTAAAGGTGATGACTTTCTTTTTCCTTTTCAATATCATTTAGAAATCAACCAATCTAGAATGGAGTGATCATTTGCTTCAGGTAAACACTTTCCATTATGTATAACTTTTTACATATAGCATTTCTATTGTAATATGTTTGGGTGAATGTTTCAGCAGTTTTTAAAGCATGCTTACTAAACTGGGAACAATTAAATTACATATTATTTGAAATGATGAATTTGGCCTTCACAAGTGACAATACTGTGATAATTGAACTCTTTGTCTTTCAGGGACTCACTTCAGTACAATTCCTGTAGATGTTCAGATTGAACGTCTTTCAGGGACTCGCTTCAGTACAACTCCTGTAGACTTTCAGATTGAACTGAAATGGGTCTTACAGCAATGTATTAGTAAATAAAAATGAATGCTTTTTTCACTACAGAGCACTTAGTCATTTTGAGTTATTTGTGCACTTTCTGAATGGTTTCTAACTACACATGACATTCCCTTGAAGATGAACTGCTATGGTTGTACACTGGAGTTTATTTTTTTTTATTTTTCACTCTACCTCATGCCTACAGGCAGTAGAGACAAAAAGCCAGAGAAATCAATCGAGCTAAGCATTCCTATGACATGCTGTGGTCATATTGGTGTGTTTATTTCATAAGCCAATTTGATTGTTCTTTGAGTAAAAGTGTAGTTAATAGATTGATATTCCTAGTAAAGTACTTGACAGTATTTTTTTTCTTTTTCATAAAAAAGTCTTCATTGATCCAAAACATCCTGGCTGCTTGTGACTGGCTGGATGCCAACAAAGACCAACTTGTTGGGACAGTCCTCCGGCCAAGAATTCTGGAAATGGACGAGGATGAAGTCACATACACAATTGAAACATTAGAACAAAGGGGAGATGATGAAGAGACTGAAGAAGTCATGTCCACCTTGTTATTTACTTTTGAATGCCTGAAGGACATGAACTTTTTTCTTGATGAAATACGGGGTAAAAAAAATATTCCCATCAGTTGCTGCTGTTTCGACAAATTAGATTTTTGTGGTTTTTTTTTTTTGGTTTTTTTTCAGCCTTCAAAATTTCCAAGTAACTACATCTGGCAGAAAGCCTACAGTGATGTCATTTTGATCAGTGATTCACTGTAAAGAAAAGTGGGGATGGACTGGCTTTCTGTCCTGTTCAATAGTTCCTTGTCAACTAAAATGACCAATGTGATGGATGGAGGACACAGATGGATGTCCTAACTGGGATTGTGTGCTTTATTTCTTTAAAATAAATTCATATTTGAACATGGATCTTGTGTGTGTGTGTGTGTGTGTGTGTGTGTGTGTGTGTGTGTGTGTGAAGGGTTTGGGTGCTAAAATGCCCCCCACAGGTTACACTCCCCTATGTGGTAATTATAACAGTGTGTTTTGATACATCACTTTAATTTTCAAGACCTAGACTGTTGGCTTGCAAGTTCAAGAAGGGAGTCTAATTAAAAGCAAAAATTAGTTGGGAAAACATGTAAAGCCCCTGGGACTGAATATGAGAACTACTGTATGAAACAATGCCATGTTACAAATCAGGATTATTTATATATATATATATATATATATAT
>JANRMT010062818.1:55322561-55382799 GCA_026402145.1 Polypterus bichir lapradei | reverse complement strand
ATATATATATATTTATTTATATTTATATTAACACCACACCAGCTCCATCATTAAAAATGCTGCTGACATCACCATCATAGGCCTGATCACCACCAATGATTAAATGGCTTGTAGACAAGAGGTCTATCTGCTGAATCAGTGGTCCCAGGACAATCTGACCTTTCATGGCCAAAAATTAAGGAGCAGGTCATAGACTTCAGAGAATGGATTAAGCTGTGGTTTGTTTTTGTGGGGTGCTGTGGAAATGGTGAGCTGGTTTAAATTTCGTACAGTAACAATCACTGATGAATTGTGGAGGGAACAGCACGGTTTGCCTATTGCCAAGTTCACCAATGCCTTCCTGTGATGTCTCACATGTGCTGTCTGGAGTCCATCTTCACTGGCGGCATCACATCCTGGTAGGGCACACACGCGAGGGTGGTGAAAGCCACAAACTATTACTGGCACCCAGCTACCTTCTGTCCAGGATATCTAGAAGACATTCTGCTAAGATTATTACACACTCGGCCATCCTGCACAAGTGTTTTTCTTAATCCTCCCTTCTGGTAAATAGTGAAGAACCAATGGCGCTAAGTATGGCTTCAAAGAAAGTGTTTAGTTAAAGAGTTACTGAACAGCCAATCATAATAAGAAACGTAAGAAAAAGACTAGGTATAAATATTTGTAATATACCTGAATATATATCTCTACTGTAAATTGTATTCTATATATTTGTTGTGTTGTATTATATTATCACTGTTCTGGAGAGGCATGTACAGTAAATAACAATATCATTGCACTGTACGCACAAGACAATAAATACTGTATGCTTAATGATGAGATCACCTCGGGATAATTCCCTGCTGAAAGCACACTGTAACTGATCCACTATTTATTATTATTAGTAGTTGTAACAGTTTTTGATATTTATCAAAATTTTACAAAGACGACGACTCAAAGATAGTTTGAGTCTATGTTGGTATAAGTTGGGTCTTTGCAATCAACTTAAATGTTGCACGAAAACGGTTTAAGAACAATCACGATTGTCTCAAACTGAAAAGTTGTTAAAAAATGTAAAATTATGTAAAATCTACTGGCTGTCACATGCCTTTCAATTGATATGGACATGACATCCAGTATTTCACACATGCAGCTTTTAGTAATGAAAACGTTGATGCATCAAATCAATAAATGACTGTTTCCTAAAATGTTTCCTTGTCAGTTTTAAAACTAATTTTATATGTAGTGCTGTTTTTGAAAACCTTCTAAAAATAATAAAACTTATTATTGTTTCACATGTGTATAATTTGCTAGTGGGAATATGAAATACATTTATAGATTGAAAATCTATAGGTATGAGTTTCATGAGGTACATTCCGTTTGAAACACTGGATAGTAATAAGATTTGTTACTTTTACTATAATGTAACACTTCAGGGAAAAATGTAATGAACAACCATTCAAAATAGTAAAAAAAATAAACAACTGTACCATATATCGGCGAAGTGTTAGAATCGTGAAAAAGCTTAGAATGATTTGATAGCATAAGTATGAGACTGGAAGTCATTTATGTTTGACCAGATAGAAAACTGTTGTAATTTGTACAACTACAGCATCTACAGCATACTGTGCAACGAGCGTGTCAACACTGTCTCGCAGAGGGCATGATACGAGTGACGCTGGGAAAGGG
This sequence comes from Polypterus bichir lapradei, assembly GCA_026402145.1. Taxonomy (NCBI): domain Eukaryota; kingdom Metazoa; phylum Chordata; class Cladistia; order Polypteriformes; family Polypteridae; genus Polypterus; species Polypterus bichir. The sequence continues at coordinate 55,381,131 of JANRMT010062818.1, read as the reverse complement.
CGTTATGATAAATTGCTTCATTACATGGGTGTGTACTATGTTGTGCTCTGAAGGGCGTTCCGTGACTGAAGCTATGGGCATTCCGTGATATGGAGGGCGTTCCGTGAGGTATTGCAGTCTGCAGCTTGACTCTGTTGGTATTTTTGAAGGGCATGTCTTAAAACATTAGTGCCACAAGAGGGTGCTAACTGTAATACAGTAACTACTGGTAGAGGGTAATGGAAGTTTCTGATTTTTTGGGTAAAAGTACAGGAAGCTTCTGATTGGTATGTTAAAGAGATTATTAACACATTTTAAAGGTAATTTAAAACTAATGCCAACTGGTACTGATTAGAACAGTAAGTAGACAGGTACAGAATTTTATTTTAAGTGACCTGAAAGAATGCACATATTTGAATAAAAGATAGGTTTGACTCTGTGGTAGCAACAGAGTGCTATGGTACTGTTGCCCTATCAAATAGATAGACAGATAGATTATACTGTACTTGTACTGGGCCTACTAAATGACTTCTGGTCAGAAACATACTTTTGTATTTTTCTTTCTTTATTTTAAATATAATTGTATTCACCCATTATTGAACTTGCTTAATCCAATTCGGGGCTATGTGGGTCAAAGTCTACTACACGCAGTGTCCAGGGTAAGGCATGGACCACCTTTGGACAAAACTAAACTCTCATACAAGACAAATATTATTATTATTATTAATACAGACAATCAAAAAGCCTCACAGATCAAAAGTATCTAGACACTTTTTCAAAATCATATGACAAAACTGTAAGCATGAAAATTGAAGAAAAAAAAAAAAAAAAAAAAAAAAAGTAGGACCTAGCATGTCTGCAATGATAACCTCATCTTGTTTTGCAGAGATGTTTCAAGCAAGATATTTTAAAATTTATTATCAACTCACTTTCTAACCTGCACATCCAGTTCAGGGTTATGGGGGCCAGTTTATTTTTTTGTACGGTTGCACCAGTCTACCACTGAGTACCAGTTTAACACATGCTCTACTAACACAAGGCCAGGTTAAAGTCACCAAAACTAACAAAAATCCAAACCTATGGAATGTGGAAGAAAGACCAGAGGAAAATTAGAGAACCTGTAAACTTAACATAAGCAAAGTCTAGGTTTGGATTCAACTCTAAGACACTGGAACCGTGAGGAATCACTGCAAATCACCGTTATTATTATTACTACCACTACTAAATTACAAATTATTATAGAATGATTCAATAATGCCAACAACTGCTTACTGCTTGTGTGTACTTTTTAAAAATACTTTTAGAAGCTGAAGCCAGAGTAACACAAGCTACTTCACATGTGTTTCAAAGGATAACTTGTAAAGTACCAGTAATTAGCCTTTGAGGAGAAAAGCTGTCATATGGTGAATTAATACAAAAATATATATACAGTTGTGCTTGAAAGTTTGTGAACCCTTTAGAATTTTCTATATTTCTGCAGAAATATGACCTAAAACATCATCAGATTTTCACTCAAGTCCTAAAAGTAGATAAAGAGAAACCAGTTAAACAAATGAGACAAAAATATTATACTTGGTCATTTATTTATTGAGGAAAATGATTGAATATTACATATTTGTGAGTGGCAAAAGTATGTGACCCTCTAGGATTAGCAGTTAGTTTGAAGGTGAAATTAGAGTCAGGTGTTTTCAGTCAATGAGATAACAATCAGGTGTGAGTGGGCACCCTGTGTTATTTAAAGAACAGGGATCTATCAAAGTCTGCTCTTCAAAACACATGTTTGTGGAAGTGTATCATGACACGAACAAAGGAGATTTTGGAGGACCTCAGAAAAAGAGTTGTTGATGCTCATCAGGCTGGAAAAGATTACAAAATCATATCTAAAGAGTTTGGACTCCACCAATCCACAGTCAGACAGTGTACAAATGGAGGAAATTCAAGACCATTGTTACCCTCCCCAAAAGCAGTCGAACAACAAAGATCACTCCAAGAGCAAGGCGTGTAATAATCAGCGAGGTCACAAAGGACCCCAGGGTAACTTCTAAGCAACTGAAGGCCCCTCTCACATTGGCTAATGTTAATGTTCATTAGTCCACCATCAGGAAAACATTGAACAACAATGGGGTGCATGGCAGGGTTGCAAGGAGAAAGCCACTGCTCTCCAAAAAATAAACATTGCTGCTCGTTTGCAGTTTGCTAAAGATCACGTGGACAAAGCAGAAGGCTATTGGAAGAATGTTTTGTGGACGGATGAGACCAAAATAGAACTTTTTGGTTTAAATGAAAAGCGTTATGTTTGGAAAAAGGAAAACACTGCATTCCAGCATAAGAACCTTATCCCATCTGTGAAACATGGTGGTGGTAGTATCATGGTTTGGGCCTGTTTTGCTGCATCTGGGCCAGGACGGCTTGCCTTCATTGATGGAACAATGAATTCCTAATTATATTAGAGAATTTTAAAGGAAAATGTCAGGACATCTGTCCATGAACTGAATCGCAAGAGAAGGTGGTTTCATGCAGCAAGACAACGACCCTAAGCACACAAGTCGTTCTACCAAAGAATGGTTAAAGAAGAATAAAGTTAATGTTTTGGAATGGGCAAGTCAAAGTCCTGACCTTAATCCAATCAAAATATTGTGGAATGACCTGAAGTAAGCAGTTAATGTGAGGAAACCCACCAACATCCCAGAGTTGAAGGTGTTCTGTACAGAGGAATGGGCTAAAATTCCTCCAAGCCGGTGTGCAGGAATGATCAAAAGTTACCAGAAACGTTTAGTTGCAGTTATTGCTGCAAAAGGAGAGGTCACACCAGTTACTGAAAGCAAAGGTTCACATACTTTTGCCACTCACAAATATGTAATATTCTATCATTTTCCTTAATAAATAAATGACCAAGTATAACATTTTTGTCTCATTTGTTTAACTGGTGTCTCTTTATCTACTTTTAGGACTTGAGTGAAAATCTGATGATGTTTAAGTTCATATTTATGCAAAAATATGGAAAATTCTAAAGGGTTCACAAACTTTCAAGCACAACTGTACTGCACAGTGTTTTTTAAAAACTTTCTTTTTTGTAAGATATTGTACTGGAGTTATGGCTTTGCTACATCCGTTCTCTAATACGCTTGTAAGAAACAGAACAATGTGGATCATTATCCTGTCATAGGCATACCATTTGTGTATAAGCAGTGATAAGTAATTAATGTAGATAACGTAATATTTGAAACTTGTAATGAAATCATCAATTTAATTTTCAAAGTTTTTCTTTGATTTTAAGTCTTGCCATGTCTGTTGACCAATGGCTTTGACAATTCATTAGTTAATAAGAGCTTCGTTAATATCAGTGAGTGCAGCACTTACTCTCAGTGATCTTTAAAAAGGTTATATGTTACCATTTGTGTCAGATGATTTCTTCATTAAATTTTTACAGGCTTGCCGACACAAATTATACATTGTTTGGTATGTGAAAACCAGCTTTTGGTTTGCATAAGTTGTTTTAGTCAATTGCATCTAGTGGTGAATTTCACTGGCTCAGGGAAATTAAACAACTTTTAAAAATATACAATATACTGAATATTTTCTGTGTATTTCAATGCAACCCAAATTATTTACCTGTACCAGTGGTGGTCTGTAACCTTTCTCCCAGACAATATACCAAACTAGGTAAAATATGACACAAAATGTATTTATGCACATTGATGCAGAAAAACTGCCTAGAGATTTAGAGTCCATGACATAATGCGATTTCAAATCAACTTATTTCACTTTATATTTTCTAAACCTTCAAAATGATGAAGACTTTCATTATAAGAGAATAAAAACAAACTGCTCAAAATTTGAAAATAATAATAAAAATTAAACAGTAACTCTGGTCAGATTATGTTTTCAGACATTGTGAAGAACCATCTTTCTGGCAAGGATGCTTCTAAGATAGCACAAGGCAAAGGACTAGTTGATGAAATTTCACCTGAAAAGAGAACCAAACTGTCCATAAAAGAATACCTCCACACAACATTATGTGAAAAGAGAGGACTGCATGAATTGCTACCGACTAGTCACACGAGTGTTAGTCAAAAAGCAACATTTCTGGAAACACTTTATAAACTTAGGCCATCGACAGCTAGAAAGAGGCCACTAGAATGTGACAGACAGGTAGCATTGTGGTCCTATCCAAAGAAAAATGAAAAAATGTTGCTCCTTTAAAAGCTAGGCATGAGGCATGTAGCTTCCATCCTGATATTTGGAAAGAGGCTGAAAGGTTGAAGACTGCCTGAAAAGGCTCAGTATGATTAGGCAGAGCTTAGGGGTGCTGAAACACCAAGTATTTCTAGAAGTGGGCTAAGTTTGCTGTTCATGAACTTATAAAAGCACACTCTGATTGTAAATCATCCCACGGTAGGTTTTTACAGACACTTCAAAATAGACGCTGAGATAGGAGTGTGAAGGATAGAGATGGTTTAAGGTTCCCAAAAAAAAAAAAAAAAAGATGAAGTTACCTGAGTGAAGAAAGACTTGATAAGAGCCTGTCATACAGACAAAGAAACTGCCAATCGAAAAGGTCCAATGAGGCAACACCTTTCGTAGTTTTTACTGTGCCCCAAAGCCTTGGAATTCTACTTTGTGCTTTTTGAACAAACAGCGCATCTTTTTATGCTATATCTTGTGACTCTTTCTCATAATTCCAAATGTTGAGACATGTCAAGAGGGAACAATCCTCTTTACAGTTTCAAAACACTTTAGCTTCATACTTAACAATTGTTTAGTCTTTTATTATGTATCTTGTTATTCTGAGACATATACTGCTGTTACCATTAAATATTGTTTACAGTTTTCCAAGAAATGCATGTTAGCTAGTTTTTGCCTCTCTAATATTAATCTCTACTTTTTAAAATCTATTTATTGTATCTGGATGTTGTGGAAGGGCAGGTCCACGGCTTAAGAAGCAGGGACACTTTTTTAAATAAATAATTTTAATACCCGCTATATCGTGGTTCAGCTATCCCGCCCCCCCCCCCCCCCCGATATATCACGGATTTATTATTATTATTATTACTAGGGGGCTCTGCCCCCTGCTCGCTTCGCTCGTTCACCCAAAGGTTTGGTTTAATGGATAAACAATTTAAAGATATTGTTATTTACATGGGAATTGTTGCATATGCATTATTTTCATTTTTACTTTAAAACTTTTGTAAAAACAATATATGTCCTTTATTTCCTGCCCTGGGCGTAGTTAAATCTCTTTTTCGCGGGACTTATAATGCTGCTCGTGTTGTGAAGGGGGTGTCTGAAAGCACACTAAAGAGATGCGATCGGTTCAGCTGCTGTCTTGCTGCTGCTGGTGAGCTGTTGTTGTTGTTTTAAGAGCTGGGAGCACCTGAAGTGTGTCTGCCAAAATAATTCAAACAACTGTTAGGTTAGATGTCCATGAACTTGTTTTAAATTGTTTGTAAGTAGGGCATGATGTGCAAAAGTCACTGTCTCATGGGTTTTGCTTCCTAAGGTTGTAATGTCTAGTCTCGTGTGTCGTCAAAGTGTCTCTCAGAGATGATCTGGTCTTGATCGCTTTGCTCAACCTCCCCTGGAGGTGTGCTACGCTCCTACCACTTTGCGCCTCTCCCGCTTGCGTTGTAAAGGGGGCGAGCTGAACGCACGCTAAGGAGAAGTGGACGGATCAACTATTGGATTTGTGCTGCTTCTGCCAAGGTGCGTGTTCTGCGCGTCGATTATTTAAAAGCCTGTACAGCTGCTGTCCTTCTGTCTCGTGTGACGTTAAAATGTCTTCAGAGAAGATCATGTCTCGTCTCCCTAGTCTTCCTCCCAAGATTTTTTTTTTTAATTTTTTATAATAGAGAGATGTTACTCATATCCTTAGCCCGACATCCACATATCGTATGTGTTTACAAAGTGTTTTAATAAGTTTACATGTGTTTACAGCGTGTGAAAGGGGTATTTTAAGGCTTAAACTATAAAAAGAATGTTTATTTATATGGTCTTTCAATATTGCGGATTTTCAACAATCGCTGATGGGTCTGGAACATAACTTCCGAGACAGGCGGTGATCACTGTAGCTGCATTTGGGTGGGGGCATGCTAATGTGGCGAGAGTGGTTCCTGTGTGCAATGCAGTAGCAGGCAGCCTGACACTTACTACACAGGTGCAGGATCGCCCACAGCCCAAATTGGTGCCGGGAGCTGGTGATTGCCGCAGCTGTGTCGTGTCACTGTTTAAAAAGGGAAGTGTGAGCAATAGAACGGAAAAAAAATGAGGATTGAAAGGAAAAGAGACTGGCCAGTGACATAGAGAGAGAGGTGGACTCGAGACATGAAGGAAGTTAAAAGGAAAAACAGAGATGAAAACGAGACAGTGAACAAAAAGCAGAAGAGCCAGAGAACAGCAGCGGGTGGATAGGCAGGACGAGCCAGTCAGTGTGTGTGGGGAAAGGCAGTGTGGTTGTTTGCCCCGCGTAGAAGCAAAGGTTTGGTGCTCTAGAGATGGATCATGCCCGCTGACAATCCTTGACGAGTGGGTGTGATCGAGGAGGTGTTCTCCCCAGGGATCCAAGGGACGACAGCAGGAGTGTGAAGGAAAACAGGAGGACAACCAACCCTGAGTGGTCTGGCTGATGCCGCTCGAGGCAGCTAAGATGGGGGTCAGGAGGAGTGGACTGCAACTGCTAGTGTCAACACCAGCTAAGTGAGTTATGGATGAGCTGGGGAGACCAAGAAGGAGTAGTGTTGGGCTTGCTTAAGTCTGGAAGGAACGATGACCCACTGACTGTGGAATCAGGTTTAGTTTAATCTAAGTCTGGTTTTTAATCTCACAGATTTCCACTGTTTTAGGGATTATTTATTTATTGATATTTTGAAGCACTGAACTTAAATGGACACTGACTGATTTTTGAACTGTTTCATAAAAGCACTAGAGCACTTTTATACCATCCCCTTGCATTATGCCGAGTCCTCATCTGGCTGGCTCATCCTGTTACGTTATCGATGGTGTCAGGCTCAAGAGGCTCCCAAAATGGAATTTAGAGTGTGGAGACAACCCGCACCATCACAGACATATTACACAACAAAGCACCTTAAAACATCATTACTGAAAGGGGCACTGATTGGAGCTCCACTGGCTTATTATGTGTTACCTGAGCAAATTATTCTGCTGTGTGAACTTATTTAATAAGGGTTGATAGTTTAGGTTGTATCAAGAAATGACCATCATTAATAAAGCAAACAATAGTCATAAGTTCATAAGCAAACCATCAATGAAAGAAGCTCGGACATGCTGGTGTAATCTATTCAGTGTAACAGGTAGCTCAAACTAATAGTTGAGTACAGCAGTGTTGGAAAAAGGTATCAGAACAAACAAATCAACAAAATGCATTAAAGATGCTGCAACGGAAACAAACTAACCAAACTTTACTACTGTCAGCAGAAATAAAGAGAAGGATGTTGCACTGGGCTAATGTGCACAAACACCAGCAAAGTGCTATCATTCCAAAGCAGCTGCAGACAATGCAATACTGTAACATGTATTTTCACAGAAAGTGCTACAACTTGATGGACTTCATTTCCCAGCTGCCCCGAAGGGTACTGCCCTCATTGTACATCTGCATGGACACAGGGGCTACTGGGGACAAGAAGGGCTGCCGGAAACTTTAACAGAGAGCCAGCTAAACAGAGAAGGAGCACCGTTGTTTGTTTCTCATCACTGTCGCCATTTGCCTGTGTGAATATTATGTGGTTTTCCTCCATTACTGTTCTATTAGATTCAAGTCTTGTGCTGGTCTGCATTGTCTTCATCTGAGGGAGCACTTCCACACATCTCAACACGAAACACTTCAGAAACAGTAGGACAAACTTTATATTCACCTCTCCAGTTCAGAGGATCTGCCACACCCCATCCCCCCAAGCTTCACTTGCATCCGTTATATGGGATTGATTCATGGACATTGTTGTGTTTATTGTTTTGTGCTGTATTTGTTATTGCCAAAGGGGAGGGTTATTTGATTTGTTTTTGTTGTTATATTTAATTTCCATTTAATATATTATTCATTCATTTATTGGATTTCATGTCTCTGTCCCTTTGACGGTGTAAATCTGAGTGGCACCGGACAGCTACAACACTCCACTGGATTGCTTGACATGGACTAGTTTGAACACTACAGTAAATGTGATTATTGTTGTTTATCTCCTACTGTAGTTTACTCACATGTGAATGTACATTTCTAGCTGGACAATAGACTGTGTAACAAATCTTGACAGCTTAATACAGCAACTCTCCTCAGTCAGCACAGGCTATTCAGAGTGGAGACCCATCACCAGCATAGGCTAAAATTCCCATACCAAACTTTGAACAACTTACAGACTCCAATTGCTGAGCACTTTGAGTAGTGAGAAAAGCGCTATATACAGTGCATCCGGAAAGTATTCACAGTGCATCAATTTTTCCACGTTTTGTTATGTTACAGCCTTATTCCAAAATGGATTAAATTCATTTTTTCCTCAGAATTCTACACACAACACCCCATAATGACAATGTGAAAAAAGCTTACTTGAGGTTTTTGCAAATTTATTAAAAATAAAAAAACTGAGAAATCACATGTATATAAGTATTCACAGCCTTTGCTCAATACTTTGTCGATGCACCTTTGGCAGCAATTACAGCCTCAAGTCTTTTTGAATATGATACCACAAGCTTGGCACACCTATTCTTGGCCAGTTTCGCCCATTCCTCTTTGCGGCACCTCTCAAGCTCCATCAGGTTGGATGGGAAGTGTCGGTGCACAGCCATTTTAAGATCTCTCCAGAGATGTTCAATCGGATTCAAGTCTGGGCTCTGGCTGGGCCACTCAAGGACATTCACAGAGTTGTCCTGAAGCCACTCCTTTGATATCTTGGCTCTGTGCTTAGGGTCATTGTCCTGCTGAAAGATGAACCATCGCCCCAGTCTGAGGTCAAGAGCGCTCTGGAGCAGGTTTTCATCCAGGATGTCTCTGTACATTGCTGCAGTCATCTTTCCCTTTATCCTGACTAGTCTCTCAGTTCCCGCCGCTGAAAAACATGCCCACAGCATGATGCTGCCACCACCATGCTTCACTGTAGGGATGGTATTGGCCTGGTGATGAGCGGTGCCTGGTTTCCTCCAAACAAGACGCCTGGCATTCACACCAAAGAGTTCAATCTTTGTCTCATCAGACCAGAGAATTTTGTTTCTCATGGTCTGAGAGTCCTTCAGGAGCCCTTAGGCAAACTCCAGGCTGGCTGCCATGTGCCTTTTACTAAGGAGTTGTTTCCGTCTGGCCACTCTACCATACAGGCCTGATTGGTGGACTGCTGCAGAGATGGTTGTCCTTCTGGAAGGTTCTCCTCTTTCCATAGAGGACCTCTGGAGCTCTGACAGAGTGACCATCGGGTTCTTGGTCACCTCCCTGACTAAGGCCCTTCTCTCCCAATCGCTCAGTTTAGATGGCCGGACAGCTCTAGGAAGAGTCCTGGTGGTTTCAAACTTCTTCCACTTACGGATGACGGAGGCCACTCTGCTCATTGGGACCTTCAAAGCAGCAGAAATTTTTCTGTAACATTCCCCAGATTTGTGCCTCGAGACAATCCTGTCTCGGAGGTCTACAGACAATTCCTTTGACTTCATGCTTGGTTTGTGCTCTGACATGAACTGTCAATTGTGGAACCTTATATAGACAGGTGTGTGCCTTTCCAAATCATGTCCAATCAACTGAATTTACCACAGGAGGACTCCAATTAAGCTGCAGAAACATCTCAAGATTGATCAGGGGAAACAGGATGCACCTGAGCTCAATTTTGAGCTTCATGGCAAAGGCTGTAAATACTTATTTACATGTGATTTCTCAGTTTTTTTTATTTTTAATAAATTTGCAAAAACCTCAAGTAAACTTTTTTCACGTTGTCATTATGGGGTGTTGTGTGTAGAATTCTGAGGAAAAAAATGAATTTAATCCATTTTGGAATAAGGCTGTAACATAGCAAAATGTGGAAAGAGTGATGCGCTGTAAACACTTTCCGGATGCATTGTAAATGCAAAGAATTAAAGTTTTTGAGAAAGGTAAAAATAATTATCATTTGTGTTATATTATCTAGAAAGCTGTATAATGTATTAAACTTTATTTTAAAACTTGATCAGCACAGTATGGGAGATATTTTCTGCAAAAATGAAAAGTATAAGATGAAAATGCAATCTCTCTTTTGCAATTTCATTTTGAAAGTCTGCATGCAAGAATGTAGATAAATGTAAATAAATATAAATTATGATATAATAAAGGCTATTTCTGTCATGTTAAATATCGTAATTAAATTGCGCGTTAATTTCTTCAGAACTACAACTACGCATGGTCCTTCAGATTTTGTGAAACAGTTTTGCTGTGAAGCTTGCAGTACGGGGGTGAAAAGATCAAAATCATGTGAATTAAACACAGTCGAAGTGAAAAGTATTCTATCGATTGAAGTGGCTCTACACCTACAAAGGACAAAGAAAATGATTTGTTCTGTCTCTATGTATGTTGGAGGACTGGGACTTTGTGATGTGTGGTCTAGCCTTATGTGGGGAGGCAAAAATTTAAGGTGGAGAGACCAAGCTATTTCTAATCTGTCCTTTTAATCCTTACAATTGTAAGTGCCAACACAGCAATAGGCTTCATGGCAAGAACTCCTGGAAAAACTGGAAATTAAGGTCAAAGCCATCTTATGTAATAATGTACTGTCTTAAATTAAGACTGCAAAATGTCAACAAAAGTTCAGTGAAATGACTCCATCACCAAACAGTTAATGTAAGTGAGCTGGAATGGTAAAGGTCTCAATCAAGAATTAAAGAGAAAGAAAGCATTCACTTACCTAGCACATCTAAATGCTAAAATAGTATTTTTACAAGAGACCCACTTACTAAGCAAGGATCAGTTTCGGTTGCACAGAGATTGGACTGGCCAAATATTCCACTCCAGCTATAAAAAGAAAACTAGAGGTGTGGGAATTCTTATACATATAACAATTTCATTTGTAGTATCTGACTCAAAAGGGCAATATGTGATCGTCATGGGTAATTTATTTAAATGTAAAGTGATGTTGAGAAATATCTACACACCCAATGTGGATGAGAGGGACTATATCCAAAACGTATTTGCATCCATTCCCAATGTGAACACTCACAAAAGTATAATCGCTTGTGACTAATTCTGTTCAAAATCCAGACCTGGATAGGTCTCCTGCCACAGGTGTGATGACATCTATCACTGTAAAAACAATTACACAGTTTGTAATTGATCAGAACTTATCAGACGCCTGGAGATTCCAAAACCCAAACTCAAGAGCATATTCCTTCTTCTCACAAGTACATCACTGTTACTCAAGAATTATTTCATTATAGATAATTTCTTGCCCACAATTAAATCTTGCAAGTATGATGCTACTGTTATTTCCAATCACGCCCCTTTGATAATGACCACAATTGTACAGAGTTTATATCCAAGCAAGTCGATTTTTTTTTAGAGACAAATACACCCTCAGAGGTCTCTGCAGGAATACTCTGGGAAACTCTGAAGGCTTTCTTAAGAGGACAGATTATTTCATACCTTTCCCACAAAAATAAATCGGAAACAAAGAAGGTATCAGATCTAATCAGTAAAATGACCAGAATAGATCAAGGACATGCTAAGTTTCTTAATGAGGCACTTAATAACCTCTTGACAACAAAAGAAACAAAACAACTCATTTTTAAATCACAACATCATTACTATGAACACTGAGAGAAGGTTGTGGAAGAATCATTTTAGGGTAACGTAACATTCATCTTATAGAAATAGCATAAAGGCTTAATATATGTCAGAAATCTGTTCAGGCACACCAGGAAACCAGATAAAGGTCAAGTGAACAACAAAATATATACTGAAATATAAGAATTGGTTTAGGAAAAATACTGAGGAATAAAGTACCAGAAGAAAGGTTGATGTAATATACAAAATGTACTGAAGATGATGATGACTAAGAGATAACTAAGAAATCAGCAGATGTCCTATAAACGAGAATGGACAGTAGTTATATGCACAGACATTTCAAGGGTGGTGGCACAACTCAAAAGGTATAAGAACCACCAGAACATAATACTTTGGTTTCATTTGGGTGTAAACCGATAAACCAACCAGAGTAAAATGTATGCATCGATTGACACTGTATATACATTTAGTAGTTTATAAAATGAACCTCTATTCTTTGTTTTCTCTGACCATTCTGACCGTGCTTTCTTTAATAAGATGTTAAATTTCGACCACAAAGACTATAAGATCTTAGCTCAACAAATCCACAAGCAGGAAGTTCGCAATGCAATACCAGAAATTACCAACACAGACAAAGACAAAATCATTGAGCATAAAAATATAATGCACACATTTAGTGACTACTATAAATCCTTATATTCTACTCAGTTTAAAGAAGACAAGACACAATCTAATGCATTTTTGGATGCATTACAGATACCACAACTAGATACTCTCAGTGCGGAGGAATTGGATAAACCTCTGGCACTCTCAGAATTACTAGATTCTATAAAATCAATTCAGGGTGGTAAAGCAGCAGTCCCTGATAGATACCTTGCCAAATTTTATAAAGAATTTCCAATTAAGTTAGTACCCCTTTTATTAGCAACATTTACAGAAGCTAGAGACAATAAAATTCCACCTCAAATTTTTTGCCAAGCATTAATTACCATCTTTCCTAAACAAAATAAGGACTTATTACAATGTGCATTAAACAGACCAATGTCATTTTTGAATAATGATGTTAAGATACTCTCCAAAGTTCTAGCTAGAAGGATTGCGAAAGTACTTCCTTCGGTAATATCACAAGACCAAACCGGATTTACTAAAGGCAGACACTTAGCTTCCAATCCTCCACACCTGTTTAATGAAATATATTCACCCACAAAGTCTAACACCCTGGAGATGATGAAATTGTAGGATGCAGAAAAAGAATTTGATATGGTTGAATGGGACTACCTTTTCACTACATTGGAGCAGTTTGGGTTTGGTCTGAACATATGTGCATGGATCAAACTACTATATACCAGTCCAGAAGCTTCAGTTTGTACTAACAACATTATTTCAAACTAGAACATGGCACTAGACAAGGACGCCCCCTGTCACTACTGCTATTTGCTATTGCCATTAAGTCACTGGCAGTTCACTTTTGAAATGCTTATGAGATAAAGGGGAATTTCAGAGAAGGACTTGAACAGAAAATATCGCTATATGCAGATTATATGGTACAACATATATCAGCTCCAGAAAATACTGTGCCTGTAGTCCTAACAGCACTAGCAGCATTTCAAAAGATTTCTGGACTCAAAATTAATTTGAATAAAAGTGTGCTCTTTCCAGTGAACTCTCTAGCACACAATATTAGATCGGCCACCTTCCCTTTAATCATTGCAGATCAGTTTTAATACTTAGGGGTAAACATTATAAGTAAACATAAAGCTCTTTATCAACAAAATTTTGCTGTCTGCATGGAAAAACTTAACCAAGACTTGCAGAGATGGTCTAATCTTCATCTCACTTTGCTGAAAGAATTAATACCGTCAAGATGAATATCCTTCCTAAGCTTCTTTTTCTCTTTCAAAGCATTCCAATATACATTAGCAAATCATTTTTTAAGAAGTTAGATTTAATCATAACCTCATTATTTGGAATTCAAAAATCCACGCATCTAAAGGCAGAAGGTGGAATGGCTCTACCTAACTTTCAATTTTATTACTGGGTGGCAAATATACAAGCTATAAAAACCTGGACATTGACACAAATAGATGAGCACACACACAAAGGCTTGGTCTTCAAAAGAAATAAAATCCTGAAGTACTTCTTTATATTCCTTGCTTTGTACTAGGAAATCCATTCCCATATTTCTGGGAATGAAACTGCTGTAATTCCAGGGAAACCGGGAATGGCCATGCTCGCATATATAGCGTGTAAAAATCGATCAAGAAATAACAGAGTTATAGTTGAAAATAATTAAGCGGCACGTTTTTTTTGGCCCACGGTGTAGTGTGTTGCCGATTAATTCAGTCAACAACAGACCAGCAGCAGTCAGTCTCCTGGCTCCGAATAAGACTAAGCACAGTGGACTGGGAGGAGTCTGCCCTCTGCAGCTCAAGAATGCAGGGACAGGGCAGACTTCATTGATGTATAAGACAACAGCTTTGAACAGCAACTTGAAATTGCGATGTGTTAGTCTGTGCCAAGAAACTTTTCATCACAGAATGATGACAAGAAACTGGATGCATCAGTAAAACCTAAAATGGCGGTGTTTCAGAGCAACGGCAAGCGCGGGCGTTGTTTAGAACAAGTGTATCAGTATCTGATGACTGTGCCGTCTACTTCAGTGGAGGCACAGCATGCTTTCTCAGTGGCTGGCATACTCTGCACGTGGATGACCGCACACTCGACACGTTGTGCTTTCTACGCTCTTATTACCGCAACTAACTAGATACATGTACTTATATGACAGCATGAACTGCTTGTAGATAAGGTTAGTCTTTTATTGGTGTCAACATATTGCAGCAGTTTTATTAAAAATAAGTGTTGGTTCTAAAACCGTTGACATATGAGATGCCCGTGCACTGTGTCATCACCGGGAGCCTGGAATTCCCGGGAATGGATTCCCTACTTTGTACCCCCAGAAAATATGAGTTACCTCCAATATACTAACAACCCAATTGTGCTTCATTCACTCAGGATATGGAACCAATGCAGGAAGTACTTTTGAGAAGCTTCTATCTGTGGAACTTCTGCACAATAACCATCTTTTTCTACCCTCTCAAAAATATGCAGTTTTTAATGTTTGGAAAATATTCGGGATTAAATCACTTAGAGATTTGTACATAGATGTCTTTGCATCCTACGAAAAACTACACTCTAAAACACAATTCTTCCATTACCTCCAAATTAGAAACTTTGCTAAACAAAATCTGCCCAGTTTTCATCACCTCCCATCTACTTCTACTCCAGAAGAAATACTGATGAGTCTTGTGGACTCAGACAACATTTCTGTAATATATAAAAAAATATTTGAAGTCCCTCCCTTTCAAAGATCCCAGAGTACAGTGGGAATAGGATCTCTTACTCAACATTTCAGAAAAGGAGTGGAAGGCAGCAAAGCACAGAATTCACCCTAGCTTAAGAAATACTGTATTATATGCCTTTTGAAAACCAAAAAAGAGCAAGCAAAAGAGACAGCAAGTAAATGGCAGGCTTTCTTATTTTTACCTAAGGACTGAAACAGAAAAGACTTTTATATGGTAACAGCAATTAGCTTAAGGTGGTCTTGAAGCTTCACTTTCGCTTCAAAAGAAAACTAATAAATTAAGATCTAACAAAATAGATTGTTAAATAAAATATAAGAAAAAAAAAAAGCACCATAAAATTGTAACAAAATGAAACTCTACACCAGTATAATCACTTCCGATTGGCCTAAAGGAAATATACATGTCTTATCTGTAAATACTACACAGCAACAGGTTATTCACCTGCAGTATCCATCAATAAACACATCAGCAATTAAAAGATTTGGTTCATTCTTAATGGTTAAAAGTAATTTTGCCTTTCTATAATCTATACTACAATAATTGTTTTAAACACTCAATGTGAAATCTACTGCAGCTTACAATAAAAACATTCTCATTGTGAAATAAATACAGATGAACCAGCACCAACATACCTTTCCACCAATTAATGGAAGGATATGCATTTTTCCAGAGTGGCAGTCTTTAACAGATGACACAATGAGACAGGTCCCACACAATATGACTTGTCGTTTAGTCCAGCGGTTTACAGGTAGCTGCATCTTCCCTTTTTTAACATTAAAGGTCCCGCAGAGTTGAATCCGCTCCAAGTTTTCAACACTATGTGGCTTTCCTGGAATCAAAAGAAAAGTGTTCTTGTGAAACAGATAAAACAATGCTGTCAGATTTGGCTTAACTAAATAAATTCAACCCTTCTTGCTTTAAATTATTAAACCAAAAGAAAATAATTCATCAATTGGATTTTTTTTTCCTTACTCTAATAAAATTTGGCTAATCATATTTATAAGAGACTTTTGTTCCTGAAAAAGTATGGGTCTACATTAAGAGCTTTCCATACTGCAGTATGTTAGCTTGAATCCACTTAATCATATCTGACATGGCTTTGTTGTTATTCACTCTTGTTCAACTCATATTACGTTCAAATTTCCCAGTCCCTCAAAAACAACATGTCACTCTGAATTAAGCAATTTACTACTTTGAGAACACAGCATGAACACTATAACAATATCAATTGGAATGATGAATTTAACAATGTTTACACATCAGTGATTCAGTGAACTTACTACTGAGTCAAGTCTCTCTCTATACTCTGCCATCAAGGTTTAATCAGCTATCCTAAGCCAACTGATGTTGCATTGACTCAACTGCTAAGATGATTCACACCACACACTGCCTCGTTAGCCATCAATGACAACCATGTTAATATATTCACTTTCTACACAATTTGTGCATATTTTAAGTAACCTTCAGTCTTAAAGACACACCTATTTTAGTGCAACACTTAAACACATTTAGAAAAATAATTTCACAATAAAACAAGCACAGGATTCTAATAATAATTAAAATAATTTAACTTTGGGGAAATATGAACGTACAGAAAAAAGTCTAGCAATTCTTTTTCATGTACTTTGTAAATCTGTTACTTCTCCAATTGTTTGCAATATGTAGTTTCAATTTCAATATTTTGTTTTTAAATTGTTAACTTGTTGAAACAAGTTATTAAAAAAAAAACACTCAACTTCTATTCAAATTAAAAATGGTATTTTTCAGAAATCTAATGACAGGAGCTGGACTAGGATGGAAATGTTATAAAGCTGTAGGGCAGGACTATCAGCCTAGGCTTTTATCTGTAAGCAAATGATTAGAAATAACATATTAAAAAATAATAAAACATCATCATAAATATTTTATACTCATATTGTGTCTGCAGTTACTTAAGTTTTAAGGAATCAAGATGTGCAAAAATAGCCAACAGAAACACACACTAATAAAATTCATGATGCTAAAAAAAACATTATTTTCTCAAAGAATAAGGAGTATTTTTCCAAAACTGTGGAACTGAATTACATGTGAACAAAATGCACTGACTTGATTTTATTTCTCTTTTCTTGAACAGGCTGACCCAGAGAAAGACAAAATTTTCACATTCACTACATCTGGAGCCGAACTACACAATATTACTGCTATTTAATTATACAAGTACAATGATACAAGACAGTTTAAGTGCAACATTTTATGCCTTACACACTAAAAGGAGGGGTGGCACGGTGGCGCAGTGGTAGTGCTGCTGCCTCACAATGAGACGACCTGGGTTCACTTCCCGGGTCCTCCCTGCGTGGAGTTTGCATGTTCGCCCAGTGTCTGCGTGGGTCTCCGGGTGCTCCGGTTTCCTTCCACAGTCCAAAGACATGCAGGTTAGGTGCATTGGCAATCCTAAATTGTCCCTAGTGTGTGCTTGGTGTATGGGTATGTGTGTGTGCGCATGTGCCCTGTGGCGGGCTGGCGCCCTGCCCGGGGATTTGTTACTGCCTTGCACCCTGTGTTGGCTGGGATTGGCTCCAGCAGACCCCCATGACCCTGTGTTAGGATATAGCGGGTTGGATACTGACTGTCTGATATTTTATTATTTAGCACTCCTTTAAGTAACTTTAGAAGAAGAAGAAAAGGCTGTTGCATACTGTTTTTGCTTGTAATTCTATTTAACCTGATCTCAAATAAATAAATTCAACCATAACCATAACCATGTTAGCAATTACAAATGCTATAGGTCATTAACAATCTGGAAAATATAATTTAAAAATACCACGCAAATCAAGAAAATGAGAGAATTCTGAAGAAATTGTGTCCATTATTGCCACTAATGAAATCAACTAAAAGTGGATGCATCTATGCAGAGAAACAGTAATAATTAAAGAATATTAGAAAATGTACTCAAGAAGATAATTGGGCAAGATGCCTACAGTGTTGTTTTTGCCCAACTAGACTTCTGAAGGATGGTATTTATGAACAATGTTCAAGTTTTGCAATTACGGTAACTAAATAGGTGTGAACAAGGAGTTACATTTTGGAATATGTTTTATACTCATTTTTTTATATGTTTTGCTGCATGTGAGTGCGTGTTTTAATTTTAAAACCCGTATTGGTCCAGAAAACCGTGGCACTCCATGCAGAATTAATTCCTTCCTTACATTTGGGGTTATCCTGTAATTAGTTAAAGTATGTTTAGACAGTGGATTGATAGATGGAATATATGGATATACTTTATTTGTAATAATGAATAGTGTGTGAAACTCAAGTGTAAGTGTAGATTTTAAGAATATGTTAGAAAAAACATTTTAGAATCTAACCTGAAAGTAATACCTGAACCTAAATTCAAGTAAACAGTAAAACTAACATGTATTATAAAGAAGTTACATTTTTCAAAATGTGAAAAATGTTCAAATCAAATTCTGTTTAACTTCTTAAAAACTCTGAAAATAGAAAATTTTATTTAAGACAAGATCAACATACCTGCACAAGACTACAAATAACCCGCATAACCAAACAAAACAAAAGCAAAATCTCATCAACTCTGCCTAACTCATTAATGTATGCTATTAACAACACATATGGAGAAGCTGGTTACGTGGCATGTGCCCACATGAATTGTAATTATGGACATTGATTTGTAAAACAAATTACCAGCACAAAATAATGGCAAACATTTTCAACTGTGGCAAACTATAGATACTGGTATAAAACATCTGATTTCAATATATCTAGGACACGTTTGGAGAAACAGCAAGATACCACAAATTATCATAGAAAGAAAAACCTAAAACTATCAGTGCTAGAAGCAAGCTAAATAAAGGCGAAGTTTGCCTATAAAGCAAAGATTATACTGCAAAATGACAATACACATCAAATTAATTAATAAAATGTGATCATTAGTTTGTGTACAACAGACATGGATAAATTTGTTGATATGTCTCCACTGTAAAGAAGAACCCACAATTGTCACCGAAATAACTTGAAACTGACAAAAGTAATTGGCATTCATCATTGTTTATTCTGTATTTAATAAAAATCAGCTTTTGCTTTAGAGTTTTGATTCAGCACAATATTTCAAATAACACCACAAATGAAAATGGCATGGACAAAAATGATGGGACCCTTAACCTAACATTTAGTTGCAGAACCCTTAGAGGCAATCTCTGCAAACAAGCAATTCCTGTAGCTCTCATTAAGACTTCGGCACGTGTCAAAAGGTAGTTTGGCCCACACATCCTAAGCAAAATGCCCTAGCTGTGTCAAGGATGAAGCATGCATTCTCAAGACTGCATGTTTGAGCTCTTTCCATAGATGTTCGATAGAATTCAAACCAGGGCTCATAGAAGGCCACTTAAGAATACTCCAATGTTTTGTTCTAGCCATTCTCGGGTGCTTACCGACAAAACTGAAAAATGTGTTGAAAATGGAAACCACTAACAGTAAATTGTCATGTCATTGTCCAACCCGCTATATCCTAACACAGGGTCATGGGGGTCTGCTGGAGCCAATCCCAGCCAACACAGGGTGCCAGCCCACCGTAGAGGACACACACACACACACACACGCACCAAGCACACACTAGGGACAATTTAGGATCGCCAGTGCACCTAACCTGTATGTCTTTGGACTGTCGGAGGAAACTGGAGCACCTGGAGGAAACCCACATAGACACGGGGAGAACATGCAAACTCCACACAAGGAGAATCCGGGAAGTGAACCCAGGTCTCCTTACTGCAAGGCAGCAGCGCTACCACTGCGTCACCATGCTGCCCCTGACAGTAAATGTATTCTGTATTAAAGTTATTCTGCATTGTAATTTTCATTTTAACTTCTGTTACATGTTCATATATTGTAATGTGCAGGCAGCTTGTGATGTGCTGTGGAGGAGCAGGACGGACAGAATGGTGTATAAGTAATAAGACTAGGTGAAGGGCTTTTGTTCTATGAGCAGAAAGGGCAGAATGGTGTGTAAGTGATAAGACCAGGTGAAGGGCTTCTGTTCTGTGAGGAGATGTGTGACAGGAGAAGTTAGGAGAAACTGGAAGGTGTGGCGGAAGTAAGTTTTGAGTAGGGAGTCAGGAGACAATAATCAGGAGTGCCTGCGGTATAGAAAAAGACAGAATGTGAGTGGCAGGAGATAATTATCAGTAGGGAAAGCTTTTATTGTTTTAGAGATATACTCCATTATCTGGGTTACAGAGCACAAGACTGGGTACAGTTTGTTACGGAATGAAGACTCCAAGAAAAACTAAGAAAACTTCAGTATATCTGAATTGTATTTGCTTATTATGCTGGTCATTACAATATTATATAAATTAATTAATTTTGTTAATACCATATTGCATTTTGTTAATTTAGGTTTATTTTCGTAAATAAATATGACTATTCACTAAAGTAATTACTGTATATCATTTTTAAAGTAGCTGTTCATTTCTCTTATCCGTCATAGCCTTGGTACCAACACCTGAAGGATAATCGTAGTTTTACTGTAATGCCTTTTTTTGCTTTTCCTGTTTGCTGTCTCAAAGTGTTAGTACCAAAGCATGGGGAAAATGACAGGGTACCAGATCTAAAACATCTTTCTGAAAAATACAAGAAGCATGATAGTAGCCACAGTGATCTAGACCAAAGCATGAGGCTACTTTTTTTTTTTTTTGGCAGGCTTAGTATTGCTGAAAAGGCAGATGAAGACTATAGGGTGGGCATTAGAAGACACAACAAAGATTTGACCAATAATCAATACATCCTGTCCAAAATAATAGACTGTGTGAAATGTCTGTGAGCATTTGAATTGACTTTGTGTGGCCATGATGACAGCGAGAGCTCTGATAAGCCTGAAGTGATTACTTCTCCAAACAATGCAATAAAAAGGTCGAGAATATGGTGGTACCTAAACTTGTAATGTAACAAAAGTTGCCTTTGATAACAAATGGCCTTCTTTTCTAGGTATTCTACAGCTCCTGCAACAATAAGCATTCAAAGTACCCACAACATGTAATCACCAAAGCAATTGAATGCTTGTAATGTTATGTTTATTTTATAAAATAGAAACTAAATATTAATAAATCCAAACAAGCAAAATTAATTTGTATAAAACCTGTTAACGGATTTGGGATGTTGTAAGTCAGTCTTCTTTTTATATATTGTGCGCTTTACTCTCTTAGTGTGCTTTAGTAATAGGCCTACTGCTTGTTAAGGCCATGCAAGTAAAGAAGGAGAAAGAAAAACATTCACTTGACAAAGTTATTCACTATAGGCTATTATTGGTGTCTATAGTTTGGGCTAGTCACATTTTATTTTTGTTTTGTTTTTGCATCATCTTAAGCCCAAAGTTTTAGTTTTCTTCTGATAATAGCCAAGAAGGATAGATATTTATTTTGAATGGCTGGGTCTTTGAATTTGTGTGTGTGCATCGCTGAGCAGGGTTTTAGAGGATCCCCCTGCTGCTGATGGTTAAGCTCTATAAACCATCTTATCTGGCTGAAACTTTATATGCCTACCCACCAATAAATTTCTGGCTAATAATAATAATAAAAATTCTTTATATTTATATAGCGCTTTTCTCATTACCCAAGAACGCTCTATGTGTAGGCAACATTACAGTTTGTGTATGTGTTTCTCCTTTTCTTTTCTACTAGGCTATAAAGTGCTGCTTCAGTTTGTCATCCACAATAGCTGCAACCCTCGCCCCAATTTTTTTTTTTCACTAGCCACCAGTGCACATTCTGTTAGAAACAAACCTGATTGTGGTCACAAGTGCAAGATATCAAAGGCTTTTGAGATGAAAATCATCATCAGAGATATTAACAAGAACTTCCAGATCTCTGAAAAGAACTGTCACTGTACTGGCCTCTCAAAAAAAAAAAAAAACTGTTGTCAGGACTCTTCATCACGGTGGGTTTCGAGGTCATTGTTCAAGGGACACTAAATTGTTCATGCTGCGGTAAATCAAAGCCAGACTGAAGTTTGCCCAGGACCATTTGAAAAAAGGAGATAACTTTGTAAGTCTGTCCTTCAGTTTGAGACAAAAGTGGAACTGTTCGGGCACATGGATGTTGCTTTTGTTTGGTGAATGAAGGAAGATGCCTTCAACCGTAAAAACATAGCTCTTACAGTTAAACAAGGATGTGAAAGCATAATGTGTGGTACTTGTTTGCTGTTTCAGGCATATGAAACATTGTTTGGCTGCGCAAGCTCATGAGGAAGGAAATAATGTTGATATTCAGAAGGCTATAATATGAAGACCCAGCAAAATAATGACCGGAAGGACACACTGAAGTTGGTCAAGTACTTTAAAAAGGACAACAAAAATAAGGTCCAGCAGTCGCCTTCTAAAGGCTGAAATTTTTGGTAGGAGCTCAAGGTTAAGGTCTATGGTTGAAAACCATTTAAACTTGGTGAGCTGGAGCATTTTGCCAAGGAGGAATGGGTTAAGATTCCTGAAAATACATGTGATCTTATTAGCAACTACAGAGGAAGTTGACTTATTTACTATTGACTTAATGGTTATTGGGCTAATAGTTTTGGTCTCGTCATTTTTGTTTACTCTTGTTTCAACTCATTGCATTTTCTTTAAACTTTTTAAGATTTTTGTCTTTATTCTTTTCCAAGTAATTGTAAACACTTTTGGTACTGGTCACATCTTTAGTAATGGTTTTGTTCCACTTCGATTGGCAGGGAGTGGAGGAGGTATTGCTAGTAATTTAAATCTTAACTGCAGTTGGGTAACTTACTTGATGGGTCTACCAGTACTTTACAGCTCTTGTTACTGTTAGTATTTATATATTTTATACTCTTATTACACAGTAAGTTGAATGTACAGTAGCTCATTTATATAATAGCAGTACTTTTAATAAAAAAAAGAAACTAAATTGAAATCCTGCTTTTGCTGAGATACTGAATAGATATCGAGAACTGTAAAAATTTCACTGGTATTGTTGTTGAATACAAAAATCCTGGTATTGTAACATCCCTACCTAAAACAATCAGTGTGGAACTGTTCTGAACTTCTATAGAACAAGGAGAAATTTACTAAAAGATAAATGTGATATTTTTCATGTTAAAAGTTATTTCTTCCATGTTAAAAGTTATTTCTTCATCATTATGGTAGAGTATATATTAAGACTGCCAGATGAAATTGTGTTCTAAAGTCAAGCTTATTTTAAAAAATAATAAAAAGAAATAGTTTGCTGTTTTATAATGAAGCTAATGGGTACTGGGCCCCAGTATGAAGAAAAGCCTTAAAATTTAAGAAAACATGCCTTATAAAAAAAGAAAAGATGAAAAATGCATTATCAGATTCCTGGTACTATTTTCTTGAGATAAATCTATTTTCTTGAGGTATATTTAAATCCTATGACTTTTTTCCTAAATTGTGTCTGCTTTTCACCTTGTTACATTGTATATTGTCATTTTACAAAGCACACTGAGCAAGATGCACACTGAGTGGCAGCATGGTGAAAAGAGTATCACTGCACACATACAGTAACAATAAATCTGATCTGAACAGATTACACTGCATTGCATTTTAAATAAAGACTTGGACTTTAAAAAGTGTGACGCCATCTACACGTCACACTTTCCAAGGCATGTGATCCTATGCACAATAAAAGAAAAAAAAAATACACTAAAAAATGAAAAAGGCTAGCGTGTGACAGAGCAGATTCAAGAACCACACACCAATTATCAATTTTTTAAATGCATGATGAGTACCTTAGGCTGAGGATATGGTAATAAAAGAATAGAGCATAATGTTTCTGAGTGAAAAGTCACCAACACCTTCTGATATTGAAATCAGTCTGTAAGTATTCAGGAGGAACATGCAAACTTCAGGTACTACCTTTCGCTGGGTGGGAGGAATGACAGCTCTGTGCTGCCACTCTGCCTATGCTAAAACATCTGTACTGAACTTATTAAACTACAACCTGATTAAACACAGGTGAACTTGCACTGTTAAAGTGTCCACAGTGTGTGTCTGTGTGTTCACCCTGCAAAGGACTGGCACCCTGTTTGGTAAATGTTCCTGCCTTGCATCCAAAGTTTGCTAAAATAGGCTACAGCTGCTCTACAACAACAAGATTGGTTTGGGTACTGAATGGAGTGGTTTGTTTTTTGCATTTTTGTCTCATGAGCAATATCTAAAAATGCAAATTCAGGTCAATAAAGTAAGTAATATCTAACTCTTAGTGAATATGCAATTTAAATTAAATAGATGTGTAGGAATGCTACTTTATTTAAGGCAGATTTTATCCTTACACAGCATCAGTGTGCATTGACAAAGGGATTAAATGCTGAAACATTGCATTTCTCTTCAATTTTTTAGTATAAAATTATCCTTACCTTTTTTCTTTTTCTTTTTTTAGCTGATTAGCTATGTTAGCGGTTTTCAAAATTCTGATTTAAAATGATGCAACTTTTCAACTTGCACTCACATTTTGGCTGAGAATAGAATCTGTAACAGTGGAGCTGTGAAGCTGCTGTGCCAACTGCTGTAATCCTCAACCTAACTGCTCTTTAAAATATTTTAAAATATTTAAAAATTGATATATATTAATTACATTTTCAATTTTAGATATTGTTATAACCCTAGTTGCTAATTAGCTAATTATTTAAACTAGATAAAATTGTGAATACTTACTCTTCAAATATAACATTTCACCAAGTAAATATTTTAGAATAGTGATGTAGAGAATAACAAACAGCAGCAAAAAAAGAGTGCAATAATCTCCATCTTAACTCAGCAAGCCACATTTATTTGGTTCCAAAAACTACTTCACTGAAAATTCTTATTGGAGAAATTTGGTGTTTTTTTAAGATCACCCTCAAAAAAACTACACAACAAATTAAAGGATTATAGACAAACAGGCATGCCTTTATAATACACAATAAATTCACATTAAACCATTTTACATAAGGTTTATAAGTATTGGAAGACAAAACATGTATAAAAAGGTAAATAAATGGTTAACTTTAGTAAAAGGACATGTTGATGTTAATGGTAAATGCATTTAGAAAAAACAGCCTTAGTAAAAAAACACAGTGTTTTAAAGTTCAAGAACTACATAAAATGAAGAAATTAGCTTTGAGCATTCATAGTGACAAACTGCATGACACGTGTGTCTAGGAAGCAGAAGACAACAGGGGTGATGCAACTTTACAGTATATTTAGCATACAGGAAAAGGACACTTCCTACTGCTATTTCTAGCAATGTACTTAAAGCATTCAAGAGTTTCCCTTTCATACACAGTACAGTATCTTTGACCAACACCACAATGTATTTAAATAGAACACTTTAAACAAAGTAAAAATACACTCTAACCATGAACATGTTAACATTTCAAAAATCATAATTTTTTTTCTCATTATAAACATCTTCTTAAGTTGCTATTAAAGAATTGGTTATTTTTAAAGATTATTATTTACCCGTTCAAGAAGAAATAATGATGAGTTTAAAGACCAAGAGAAATAAACAAAAGTATAGCTTGACTTTTTATTAATATTATGCTTGTAGCTGTGTTTGCTGAGGGTTTCCAAAAAGTTCAAAATAGTTCAAATGAGACTACCAGATAGGTATTCCTGCACTAGTATGACTTGCTGTACAAAAACACTCCACAGTCCTACTGTCTTCATTTTTAAAGATTTTTAGTGAAATTCAAAGCAAATTGTTCACACAAAAATAAAGAAAAAAGACATAAAAGGAAAACTTATGATATTTTGCTTAACATATCTTAAGGTTTGTATGTAGCATTCTATGCAACTTTCTAGGTCAGAAAACTATATGCCCTTAATGACTGTCTAACCATTCATGTTTCTTTCTAGCTGTCACACTTTAATCTATGGGCTAATCTTCTGTCACACAGAGGGAAGATTATGAACATTTCATTTTCTATAACTTATAGGGGGTTAAACCGAATCGTCCATTATCTGTGTTAAACTATATTATACTCCAGTTCAAGCTATGCAGACTAAGGAAAATTTACCATTAACACAAAGGATTTGGCTCTTACAATGCTGTTATCTATTTCATTATTTAATTTTATACAGCTATTAACAAACTGTTCCAGTATACAAAAGAAAAAAAGAGCTAATTCTGCTCAAAATTCACTTCAATGTTCACTAGTTTATTAAAATAACAGCAAAAAGAGAAGCTTATCAAGCTTATTTAGTAATGTTACAGTTTAAACTGTCTGCTCATTAGACATGATATGGGTGGATGTCTCAAAGCTTATTTTTAGCTTTATTACATGAATGGAAAAAACACTGATCTTCCAGTTAGTTGACTATGGAGCGGAATAAAAGGGAGTGAGGGGCAGATTACATTAACTTCATTTCTGGCTTTAGAGGAGTAATGAACTTTGCTTTATCAGAGACAGGCATACATTTCAATAAGAGGAAGAAAATAAATGTTACATTTAATTTTTAAGATAAACTATTTATGTGTGTTTGTCTGTACTTCTAATGTATATACCTAAACTTGACAACTGAATTCTGGTGCCTTTATCAAACAGCTAAATACTACAGACCTAAATCAGCCACAGACACAATAAGGTGCAGTTATCAATTATGAGAACAAGGCCAGTGTACAATGTAACTGTCAGTCATTCAATAGCAATGACTTTAAAATGTGTGAGAAGTTTGAATGCACACAAATCAGTACACTTGGTAATCCTTCTATATAAAAGTGGTCGGGATTGTCCTTCCGTCCCGTGAGTGCTACGCAGGCGCAGAGTTTCACACACGCCCCGTCCATTTTGCAATGCACGAAGGGATTTGTAGTTTCGTTTTTCCAGGTAAAAGATGATTTTCTACTCCAGACTGTGCGATATCTTCTTCTTCTTTCTTACTATATAAAAGCGGTCGGGATTGTCCTTCCGTCCCGTGAGTGGAAAGCGCAGCAGTATTCCGCTTATCACAGACTTACTACTTGCAGCTTGCGGTATGAAGCGACATGATGTGAGCAGAGTTCTGGTGCTCCCATTGTTCCCTTGCTTTTGTGCGCGATGCGCTGGAAAAATAGACAAAATTATGTCTCTGGAAATAATTAATGTTGATGGAGTACAAATGCCTCACCGCGTAGTAAATATCAGGGGGGTTCAAAAGGGCGACCTCAATATAGAAAAAAAGTTTAAATTTCATCACAAAAATAACAGAAACTACGAGTATTAAAATAATACCGCTCAAATGCAATATAACCAAATTAATGAGTTTGTATAAAATATCAAATTGATCTACATATTGAATTGCCTTAAGAAGTGGTCAACTTAAAAGTCGGTCGCCTTAAAAGGCGGGTCAGCCTAGTAAATAAATAAATTCATAAATAAATAAATAAATAAATAAATAAATAAATAAAGAAAGAAAGAATGCATGATGGTTAGTGCTTCTACTGAACAGCTCTCGAAATGCAGTTCAAATTGGGGCCAAGCCAGTTTACATATTCCAATGTAATTTTCTCACATCTGAAAATCCACCCAAAATTAGTCAGTATTGCTGGTTTAAAGGACATCAGACAGGAACATGGGGCATCTTAGAACATTGCTGGTTAAATTGCCTTTATCTCCTTCTCTCTCAAGCATTAGTATTAGATTATTGTTACAGAATTTTAATGAAACAAACCAGGGTGATACCAGAGTCTTGATATCTCAGTTATGAGTCTTTAGCTTAAGCAGACTTTCCTTCACAGGCGTGTTCTATTATCAACATTTTTTTAATAATGCGGCTTTTAGTAGGCTAAAAAATAGTTGTGAATCTACAAATAAATGAATTCAGCTTTAACAGAAGGGTGTGGTAGGGATGACAGCAGGTGAAGATGACAGAAAAAAATGGACCACTGATGAAGAAGATTAGATAAGTAGGTTTAAACACAGTCACGCATACCATGCATGTCCTAATGGTTACCACCTTCCTTGCTCTGATGAGGAAACACTTCGCTGCTGGAAGGTGGATTCAAATGTCAAACTGACACCTGAGAATGACAGAGCTCCTGATACTTTGTTGCCGATTAAAAGAACACTGGTTTCTTTTGAGCTGTTTGGTGGTTGTCTTTTTGCTCATGTGATTAAAAGGGGTTGCCAGAGTGATCACATTTAAGTTGATCACACATCTTTTTATTGTATAAACGTTTGACATCCTATTAAAATTTCTGATAATCAAAAGTTGGTACATTTTCTGTTATATCTGAGGATTTGTACATGATGTACCTAAAATGCAAGAGTGCCAATAATGTTGAGCACAACTGTAAATGTCACATTTTTCTTTTCTAATTCTGGTTTATTACAAAATGCAACAGGACTCCTAGCAATACCCAATTTCAAAATGGCTACCAAAACAGCAAAACTAGTATATAGGTTAAATATTGTCACATGTACAGTAAAATTCTTATCTGCACATGTTAATCAGCGTACAACACATGACCACTTTCCAACACCATGATCAAGTAGTATGTAAATTTGTTTATAAGTTGACAAATAAAGTGAAAATTCTTACTTGCACATGCTAATCAACTTGTTTATAAATTGAGGACTAACCCAACCCAATCGTTATTCACAAAGTTCTTCTTTATTTGGATCACGTTTGCAGTTCTGGTCACTAATGCCACAGCCTGCTCATCACAGAAACAGAAAATTTACTAATGTGCCACTTAGGACAGTGCTACAGTAAATGTCACTCTCAAACCGTTGAAACATGCCCTTGCTGCAGATTATATGGCCTGTGCCCTTTTCCCTGCTGAGCAATTGCCTCCCAAACCACGACTGCTTCTTACCCCACCAACAGCAGGTCATATGCATTGCAAAGCATGACAATTAGTTTAAGAATACAACTGCTACCAATATACATATACATATGGTGTGGTACCCAAAAATAACCGGAATTGGAAAAAAAAAAAAAAAAAAAAAAAAGTCTCCTTCAAAGTACTCTCCATGTGAATGAATGCACTTGTCCCAACAGTTTTCCCACTGGTGGAAACATTTTTGAATTTGCTGAAGAGGAACGTTGTCCAATGCCTGCAGCGATTTTTCTTTCACTTCATCCAAAGTACAAAAACGCTTTCCCTTAAGTTCATATGCAGGAAAAAGAAATAGTTGCACGGAGCAAGATCAAGTGACATTTTACTTCGTTTTAAACACGAAAACGACTCGTAGACCTGTGTTTTACTTATAACTTCCTCTTTCAAAGCAGTTTCAAGCTTCACTACAGTTTCAGCAGCTGTTTTCCTTAAGAGAAAACAAAATCTAATGCAGACTCTCTGTTCTTTATGATCACCCCTCACAAAAATCGCACAACAATTTTAATTAGCACCGAGAAAAACCAACACAGAATGACTTAAGAACAAGACAGAGCAACGGCACTTGGCAGACTGCCACAGAATACTGTAAGTATGCTACACCTAGTGGCAAAATTTGCAACTAAGTCTAGACTGCGCGCTAGGTGCAGATTCCAGTTATTTTTGGATATCCTCTTGTATATACATATACATAAACATACATATGCAAACACATACTGTACATACACACACACACACATATATACACATATATATATTGCATATTACATATACATTATATATCTATCTCAATATCTATATCTCTATATATCTATCTATATATAGATATATATAATATATAGTGTGTGTATATATTTTATATATATATTTATATTACATAAATATATATTTTTTCAATTATTATATTAAAAATTAAAAAAAAAAAAAATTCTAAAGCTATGTGATGAGGTTTATAAGGTCAATACTGTGTTTATATATGCTAGCCTGCACCTTGTAATCTTGTACAAAATGCAGAGCTAGAACTAAACAATAATCCCTCCATTACACAGGAACAATGTAACTGAATCACCATTATTAGTCCGACAGATGGATGTGAAAGACAACATAAATCAGGCAGGCTGATCATCTCAGGCATGAATTTGCAATTTCATTTGCCTGTGTGCCCGCGCTCTCTTCTCTGGCTTGACGGATCGTCTCCAGCATATGACAGTATTGCTACTTCTGTTAAATACCTTCTCAAAAAGTACTTTTTTAGACCCTGATGATCTGAGAAGTAGTTTTAAGTAATATTCACCATGTTAGGCGATTTGCATCACTGTCTATATTAGGTACATGTCACAACCATTATAGAATGCCATCTGGTTATCATGAGTGGCAGGGATTAGTAAAAGGCTAGGCATAGCCAAAGGACATTTAAAGGATCTCTCTACTAGATCTAAATACTGTTTTTCTTAACAGAAAGGTAAACTAACTGGAAAGATAAAGTGTGGTCCAAAGAAGTTCCTTTGACTTTTCTTAATATATTGTTCAAGAATTGTATTATTTTTATATATGTCTGACATTTTTTAACAAAGTTCACACATGCTTCATAAGTTCTCCGGTTCAATAAATGACAGTAATGAAGTCGCTTGCCAGAGCTTCATTGAGGCACCCAGAAGAAGCTGCCAGAATAAGCAATGCATATGGAAAACGATAAACTAAAATATTTAGTTAATAAATGGATGACCTTTGCAACAGTGGCACAAAATGCAAATTTAAAATGCTGCTGCTTTAGAGTGAATAAACTTGGAAAGACACAGTGTGTTACAAAATGCGAAATCATTAACATCCACCCCTAGCTCAACATTTGTCTTCAGAAATAGGTGCTGCACACATGCAGTAGACTGACAAATCACATGCTACTTGAAAAATATATGAGGTGAATAAGCTCCATTAACATTATGAACCAAAAAAAAAAAAAAAAGACAAATAGTAGGCATCAAACAGTTGGAATCTGACGAGAAAGGTCAGCTTATGTCCAGTTTTCAAAATTTTGCAGCAAAAGAACATTGCGTGGGTGTTAGCAAGTTCAAAACACGTTGTAACTGCTATATATTAGTCAATAGTCCAAACCTGTCCCAATCATGTGTCTTTTCTTATGTAATGAGTTCTGAGCTCTTCCACTACAATTTGTCAATGCTACTCCTTATGGCAGATGATGAGGCAGAGTAAAAACAGACACTCCTACTTCATATTAAAAAGACAAGTAAAGTTTACTTATTGGGTCTATTACTTGGACATGAAAATAATGTAAACACTGAAAAGACTTGTGCTACAGGTTGATGCACAACTTACATTTAATATACAGTAAAATGTAAACTAAAGGTAAAGGCAGATCACTGACAGCATTTGTCTGCTATGTCTAGTGAAACATAAAAAGCAGGAAAATACCCTTCAACCACTAGAGGTAACTTATGCCTGCAGTTGGCTGGTGCCCTGCCCGGGGTTTGTTTCCTGCCTTGCACCCTGTGTTGGCTGGGATTAGCTCCAGCAGACCCCCGTGACCCTATAGTTTGGATATAGCGGGCTGAATAATGGGCGGTTGGATGGATAGGTGGTAATTTATGCAGCAAAGTCCCAATAAATAATACTGTATAGCAAAATTCACTAAATGTCCAGTTTTTCTTTTGTGCTCAGAAATGTTCTAGTCAGTCTTGTGTACTGTGTGAATCCATCCTCTATTACCAAGACCTTTTCTTTTTTATGTTGCTACAAAATGTGGATAGTCATTGAGAGAAACTTCTGTCCGGTGCACTCATTAGCCTTACACAAAAATAATTTAACTTTTTTAATCTCAAGTAGTATCACTCAAAAATTCAGAATGACAAAGTGATAACAGGATTTTAGAAATCTTCACCAAAAAATGGTAATATCACATTGACACAAGCATTCAGACTCTTTCCTTAGTACTTAGCTGAAGCACCTCTTGAGTATGATGCTACAAGCTTCGTACAGCTAGATTTAAGGGTTTTGCTGCCATCCTTTTGTGCAGATTCTCTCGAGCTTTGCTAAGCTGGAAGAAGACCATCAGTGGATAGGTATATATTTAGGTCTCTCCGGAGACAGTAGTCTTCTGTAGTTTTTGTTTTGGCAAAATTCTACAATGTCATTAAACTCCAGTGAAAAAAAAAAACATAAAAAAAACAAGCATGAAGGCTGTGATATTTTTTTTTGGTTTTATAAATAGATTTGGTCTTTCATGTGCTCTGAAGTAAACAGCCATCTAATCTCCTTTTACATCCTCTACCTAAGCTTCCAAAGATTTGGCATATTGACACTGGTTCCCGAGTCACCTAATCACACTATTGCAACTTATCTACAGAAAATAGGAGGATTAAAACTAAACTGACATTTTAGTGATAGATTCCCATTACTGGATTGCACATACTGCTGGAATTAGCCAAACTGAAAATGCGACTGTCTAAACATCTTGATGTCATGATAACACTCATTATCATTATATCTGTATTCATTCAGGAAATATAAAGTGATCCTCTGTTTTAACTTGTGTTCAGACAGTGTCAGTCAAGCAGCAGCTGTAGCTTCATCCGTGGATACCAGTATTCAGTCTCTCCGGTCCACCCTGTTCTCCATCCCTTGGAAGAGGGGAAAAAAGACTTAGGAAAAAACAGTAGAATGTCACAGGGCTGTTGCAATGTTTATTGTTAAAGATATACAGCCCTTCACCACAGTGGAGTCAAAATGGTTTAGGTATGCACAGCACAGCATTAATTGGCAACTGCAAGGTAGTTACCTTAAGTTTGAACTGAGCTGTCCTGACAACCAGAGATACATTACTCTACAACCATAGTAAGTGTAGTGCTTTGAATCTTGAGTTACAAGTTGGAAATACAATGTTCATGATATAATCAGAATTGGTTTAAAACAGTTTATTTTATTATACATGTTGTCAAATTGTCATTTAATTATATTAAATGTTTTAAACTTAAAAGTAAATGCTGGTATTTATGTTAGCTTATTTTATTGATTTGGAAGGTAGCCAATGAAGGCGCAGGTCATATGCAAAGAAAAGAAAAAATAGAGAAAAAAGAAAGCAGGGATTAACGGTGTAGTTATCAGTATTAAGTTGTCGACAAGATAACTATATTTGAGCTGTTACCGTGAGACATTTAGTTATTTCAAAGGTAAACTTCAACTGAAAGTTTATTTAACAAACAGCCAATTTCAGCACAGAGTGAACTATCAGGAGTTGAAAACGTGGATGTGCTGGTGGTTGCACAGACTGTATCGAGAACGCCAAACCGGTGAACTGTGGGATGCGATCCATTAAAGGCTGAAAAAAGGAGACATTTGGTGGCCATTGGAGTTCGCCATCGCTGTTGGATGTTGTTGTAGTTGAACAACTATAGCAGCCGACTTGACATTTCCCACAACGGACAAGAATGTCGGCTTGCTTCTGCCTGGAACGAGCAACTTCCATATGCTCTGTTAGAACATCATTGAGTAAAGCTGCAATCATAAGCACTAGGCTTGCAATATTTATGTGTGGTGCCATTTACATTACTTTTTTTTTTTTCTATTAGGTTTTTTGCTAGCTTAGGTTTAACATGGGGATTTTACTTGTGTTTATCTCTTTTAATTTCATAGAAGGAACTATTGGGTAAAAGCTAAAATTTGTTTCATGGACTTAATTCTACTAAATTTATGATTTTGTATGGGATGGAGTATGCATATATGTAAATAATAGCTCATGCATTTAAATTAAACAAGAGAGTTCTTGTGTGTTTTTGATAATAACTGGCACCCATAAAGGGAAGGAGAAGACGGGTGCAATTCATAGTAAAATTGGGTACATTTTTGAGTTAACTGATTAAAATATTAGTTTATCTATTTGTCATACAGTATGGTTAGAATATTAATCTTTAGAAAAATGAATTCATTAAATTAACAACACAGGTTTGTTCATGAAAAGATAGTGCAGAGAACGATAGTATATAGGGCAAAAAAAAAAAAAAAAAAAATGAAAATCAAGTAAGCAGCTCTTAACTCCAGTTACAAAATGAGACACACTATCTCCCCACATTATGGAGAGTAGTATTGATAAGTATCAGCATCGATAAGCAGTATCAATAAAATCCCCATCCTTAATGTTAGGTTGTTACTTTAAAAAGTTAGACAACTTAATGCATGTTCATTTTTATGTGTTACCCTACTGCTCCAGGGATTGTGCTGTTGAGCTTAGCACTGTATGTACAGCTCATCAACAGATTTAGCAATGTGTGAAATATTGTGGCAGATTATTTAAAGCAGGAGAAGAAATAATGAATCACCAGAGCATTCACCTAAATAAATTTATATTGTAGACACTTTTATCCTGTGGCTGTTCAAAGGATGTGTGAGGCGAATATATGCGCAGGCAAAGAGTGCGACAGACTTGCAGACTACAAAATCCTTAACTGGTTTGCATGAAAAAATAATTGGATTACTTGGTGAAATATCTACTTCTCTTAGCCAGGTTTCTCAAGAACCAATAAAACAGTTTCTCTCATTGGAACAAGGGTTTACATGGCATTTTAGAAAATTATGTGAATAACCTGGCTATTAAAGCGCATGCAACCATATCGACTAATTATACCAGAGGTTCTTAAAGTTTATGTTATAGCTTGCAACCTAGTGAAGGCAACATCAGAAGGCGTGAAGATGTCCTGGGTGGCACCCATTGAGAATCAACCTGAACATGTACAAATGTTAGAATCAGAATAATTTACACTAAATTTTTTAATATTTTAGAAACCCGAAAAAATTATTATTATGTAGTAGGTCGAGCAAGTTACACCATAACCCTCTTCAGAATTTACTTCAGGATAAATACCTACAAAAGACTGTACTCAAAAACTACT
The DNA here is from genome assembly GCA_026402145.1 of Polypterus bichir lapradei. NCBI lineage: Eukaryota > Metazoa > Chordata > Cladistia > Polypteriformes > Polypteridae > Polypterus > Polypterus bichir. The sequence goes on along the minus strand of JANRMT010062818.1, from coordinate 55,346,345 downwards.
GTACAATGTGGCTTCAGTTTTTCCTTCTGTCTTATTCTAATGTATCTACTCATCTTTCAGCAGAGTTACTATTAAATACAGAGATGATTTTGTGAACACAGTATATAAAACTTTTATGTTGTACGTTGTATGGTTTGTTTATATAGCGTTTGTCAAATATCATTCCTGATTCAAATGTAATTTTGCCATCTCTTTTATTGCAACAGTGCATTTCTAATTTTTCTTTTCAGCTGTAATAATGCAACCATATGTTTGTAAAACAAATGAAAAATAAAAAGAACAGGTAACCAACATAACTTCTATTGATGTTACAGTCGAATGGCTGCCGATCTAAACAAGCTGATGTTCATTATCAAAGACTCGATCATTGATTGGTAAATTGGCCGATCACAAAAACAATTATTTCAGCATATACTTTTCTAAGGTTTAGGATCATTTAGTTGCACTGCTCCTTTTTGCAAGGTATTCTGGTAGTTGATTGAGCACACATCTTTTCTGTAAAATTCCCGTAAACAGAGAGAAGCCAGGCAGACTTTACCAGAGAGACAGGAAAGACAAGAATATTACCCTTTTTATCAAAGAGAGTTTAGTAATAAACGGAGAAAAGAGAATCAGAGGAGTTGTTCTGTGCAACAATACAAATGGCAAGAAAAGATACTTTAATGAATTCAAGCCATTTTATTTTGTCCTTTAATTAAAACGAACGCTGCTTGTCCAGTGGACAAGTGAGCAAACTTGTTTCATATATAATAGTGCTGGGCGGTATGACCAAAATTCTATATCACGGTATTTTTCAAAATTGTACCGGTTTCACGGTATTCAACGGTATTTTTTTCCCATGCATGAGTTAACTATATTTTCCACTGCAATTACTGCAGTAGAGACTGGCTAAGAATAACCTATTCCTTGTCATGAGAATTGTACATTGTACAAAAAAACATTTTAATGCGCACACAAGTATTAATACAGGTTTGCATGGCCCCTTAAAGTGATAGTTTTCAAAGGGGTGGCACTAATGAAGAGAAGGAATCACATCGTATGACAGTTGCAGTCTAAATATAGAACCTTTTTATTGAACAAATTTTGCAAACAAGTTAAACTAAAATTTTGACAACAAATTGTCAACCATCCAAAGAGGCATTTAGACTTAGTAAAATATCCAGAGGTGCTTGTTAAAAGTTGTATTGCGCTGAACATGTCTTAGAAAAGGAACAATTGGTAAATATTTTTTGTAAACCAACTACACCTTCTGTTAATGTTAACAATCTCTGTCCACTGACATGTTAAATTCACTTTTTAAACAACTTCACCATCATTAAACTGCATAATATTTAAACTAATAAATAATAACAAAATAATAGTGCAACTTCCAGTAATAATATTATTACTTCAAAACTTCAAGCCCAGGTACATTACACACTTGGTGATGACATCTTTACCAACTGAACCGTTATTAAGGCAAACTGCATTAATATGGACCTTGCTTCAAGCTAAGCTATATACATAAATAATAAAACTGCAACTTGCATTTATAACGCTATTTGCGGTATTTTGGGTCCGCGGATTAAAGGAAAAAAAAAAAAAAAAAAAACGGTCCATTTTTAAATCCAGTTCGCCGTCACTGTCTCCGTGGGCACGACTGCACGACCGCGGGGAGCTGATGAGGTGATTGGGGCGAGTCGCACCCGATTGTTCTCAATTGCTTCGTCGGATTACTGCGGCGTGTAAATAAGGCGCTGCGCCCACGGAGACGTATATTTATGGGCCGGCAGGATAGGGGGAAGGACAAAAGAAAAGATAGAACACAAGGAGGTTAAAGAAGGGAAAAGGCAGTCATGGGAGACGATAAAGACACCAGGAAGGTGAAGAAAGCAGGAGCTGGGACTCTGTGAGGGAGCACAGGCTTAGGCGATCTAGGGGCTGGTTCGCCCTAATGACTAAGCGTGTAGAGTGGGGCGAGCGAAATGTAAGACCTCCCAATGTAACTGAGAAGCAACTGAGTGAGCACGAAGGAAGGCAGGAGGTGTGCCGACCTTGGATGGTCTGGCTGCGCAGTGTGGTGGCAGCCAAAACAGGGTTTGGCAGAAAGCAGTTCGCGCAGCAAAGACTCTGCCAGCAACGCCAGTGAAGGGTGGGCCATGGAGACAGCAGGTGGTGTGCTGCGATCGGGTGAGGAGAGAGAGACGGTATTTTAACGGATTTATTTATTATAGATTTTATCCCCACGTTTCACTGGCTTTATGGATTTGCTATTTATTTCGGTACTGTATTTTTCTGAACACTGTACAACAGACACTTTTCGTTTTAATTTGACTGTTTTTAACAGAAGCACTTGAGCACTTTCCACCATCCCCTGGCTTCAATGAGATTTCTCAGCTCATCTCGGTCATAACTATTGACAGTGTTGGTTCAACAGACTCCCATATGGGAAGAGGGAGTCTGTAGGGGACCGGCATCGTCACACTATTACACAGTAACCAGGTACATTACACAGTATCGAAATAAAATAAAACAAGCACAACTTGGCTTGCAATATTATCCAGTAGTATAGAAACAGCAGTCACACATTTGAACATAATGGTCCACATGTGGTTTCCTGGTGTACCTGAACAGGTTTCTGTCATTTATTAAGCCTTTAAGATATTTCTTTAAGATGAATGCCATGTTACTCTAAAATTATTCTTCCACACATGAAAATTTGAGGCCTTTTTTTGTATTGTGTTTATTATGTGTTTGTCATACAGCAAAAGTTTTGGTAAGGAACAATTACTATAATTAAACATAATGACATATACACACACACATTATACAGTGTTCTCCCTTAGTTGAGCGCCCGGCTGTCATCTCGCATGACATTGTGAGATGACAGCCGCAGATCTGCAGGCACAGGCAGATCTAATGATCTGCAGAGATGACAAGGGACGAGCGGGCGGGTGGGCAAATACTGCTAAAGCTAATAGCGGGTGTCGAGGTGGAGCAGAGTTCACAAGCAAAGAGTATGAGGAGGTGGGGTTTCGAGAGCGGGCTGTACATGGTAATAGCGGGGGTGTAGCAGCTTAATATAGTTGCAAGGAGTATGGAGAGGTGGGTGGGCGAGAGGGGGCTGTACATGCTAATAGTGGGAGCGGAGCGGCAGTTCACAAGCAAAGAGGATGTGGAGGTGGGTGGGCAAGAGGAGGTCTGATAAAAAAAAAAAAAAAGTCTAGTGAAACCAGCCTGTCAGATATCAGAAAAAAGGCGTCAGGAAGTGATATCTCTGTTCTCCGCGTCAGCGCAGTCTGTATAGTGCGGCTGAGCGTACATCAGCTCTCTTCTTGTAAAGTACATAGCAAACCAATATATACACACACAGTTTGTTTAAGCATTAGGTGTGTTCTGTGTGCAAAAATCCTTGTAGCACTCACTGTGGTTCCTGTTTTAAGTGACCCCATCTGCCGTTCTTATATTTGCTCATATTTGGACCTGCATCCATATTGCAAAAAGTGTGCAGCACACACTGTGTCCTGATCAAACGTTTTGTCACTGAATTGCTGAGGGTTTTGTACGGAAACGTATTAGGGCCACGGTGAAGAAAAAAAAAAATACGGACAAAGTGAAGAAAAAAAAAACTTTATGTCGAGAATAAAGTCAACATGTTGACTTTATTCTCGACATTTCCACTTTAATCTTGACGCTTATGATGAGAATAAAGTCGACATGTTGCTACATAGCTTGACGGGGGTTAGAGAAAATCTAGTAAATTAAACATTCATTTTAAGATGAAGTTTAGTTTAAGATGTTCTACTTAAATGACAAACTACAAGAATAAAGTCAACATGTTGAATTTAATCTTGAGATAAACAGCGAGAAAAGTAGAAATGTCGAGAATAAAGTGGAAATGTCGACTTTATTCTCGACATAAGCGTCGAGATTAAAGTGGAAATGTCGAGAATGCGTACCTGCCGTAGTGCAAGTGTGAATTGAATATCCAACAGGCTCTCCCTTTCCCACTCAAAAGTCTTATTCATAGGTACTTTAAATTTTTTTCAAACGTTTTAACAACATGAGCAAAAGAAGTGTTCAGAAAACAACACTGCTCAGTTATTTCAGAAAAGAGACGTCACAAACTAATGAAGGTGCAGTGTCAACTCCTCATGTGGCAATTTCAGACAAAGACATTGCAGAGGCTGGTCCATCAGGGGTCTCTTCAGCACACACTCTGCCAATTGATAAATCTATGCACCGCTTATCCGGCATAAACAAACAATGGTTTAAAGATTCTGATTGGCTAATGGTCAAAGAAAATGTCATGTGGTGCTCATTGTGCATGAAATACTCAAACACCCACCCCCCAAGGAGGTGTTACTTTGGGTAAACGTGCCATACACAATAATTCGAAAAGAAAGCTTGGTAGACCATGAAAAAAGTAAAACACACATTGAGTGTTCTGCTGACCTTTTAGGAAAGTGTATACTAGAGCAAACTGGAATCGGTCAAATTGAAAGATCTGTATCTGTGTTAAATAACTTACAGAGAGATCCCTTTGTGGGAGCTTTAACATCCATGCATTGTTTAGCAAAAATGAGTTGCCACATAGAACATTGTTTGAAAAGCTGTTGGAACACTGTAAAGAAATAGGTTGTTCCTTTTTACAACATCTCAGTGTTGGTAAAAATGCACATTACACCTCTGAAAGAATAATGCAAGAGCTGCTGGATGTCTTAGCATCAGAAATAAAATCTAACATACTGAAAAATATACACACAAAAAAGTTTTTCAGTAGTCTGTGTGATGAAACCACAGATATCTCAGATGTAAAACAATTAATTATTTACATTAAATATGTTTGCCAGGTCACTAAAGAGGTCAGAGTTAGTTTTGTATCAACCCGCAATATGATTGACGGCAAAGTGGAGACTATAATCAACACACTGAGTGAGACTATGGACACTCTAGGCTTGAAAACTGCTAATCTGGTTGGACTAGGGTCAGATTGAGCGGCTGTTATGATTGGGAAACAGAAAGGTGTGGCAAAACTGATTAGAGATAAAACATCTAGACTCTTGGTCAACTGCCACTGTGTAAAACCACTGATTGGCCCTTGCAAATGCCCAAGCAGCAGCTGCTGTACCTTATTTAATAAAACTGAACATCTTAAGGCAGCTATTCTATTTCTTCCAAAATTCTTCAGTTAGGATGGTTGGTTTAACGGAAATTCAAAATATTCTGAACACTCTCCAGATTAAGCTGAAAATGGCCAGTGACACTAGATGGCTGTCTGATGACTTTGCAGTACAGTCACTACGACAGTGTACGAGTGATCTCTTTGGAGTACCCAGATCCTGGGAACTTTGATTATGGGAAAGCTTCAGACAACTGGCCCTCCAGGAAGAAAAGAAGAATAAATATTTAACTGAAGACACCTTCTGCATATGCAAGTTGGCTTTGAAGAATATTTTTAAATTTTTCTTCATTAGGTTCCCTATACTTTTTTTCAATGTTTTTATTTTTCTTCCCGTCAGCGACAATACTTGTGCCTCTTGGTTTATGTCATAAAAATTATTTAAAATTTTTGTTAAAAAATATTCTTTCACAAGTGTCAAACCTTAAAAAAGGAAGTCATATTGAGCTTTGGATAATAGTTAATAATAATTAACTAATAAAAATAGTGCACATTTAATTTTCCACAACACCAAATTTCCCCGTCTCGCACCACCCAGGGCCGAATTTTCTATATTTCTGCATAAATATGACCTAAAACATTATCAGATATTCACTCAAGTCCCAAAAGTAGATAAAGAGAAACCAGTTAAACAAATGAGACAAAAATATTACACTTGATCATTTATTTATTAAGGAAAATGATCGAATATTACATATTTTTGAGTGGCAAAAGTATGAGAACCTTTGCTTTCAGTATCTGGTGTGACCCCCCTTTGCAGCAATAACTGCAACTAAACGTTTCCGGTAACTTTTGATCATTCCTGCACATTGGCTTGGAGGAAATTTAGCCCAATCCTCCATACAGAACAGCTTCAACTCTGGGATGTTGGTGGGTTTCCTCACATTAACTGCTCGCTTCAGGTCCTTCCACAACATTTCGATTGGATTAAGGTCAGGACTTTGACTTGGCCATTCCAAAACATTAACTTTATTCTTCTCTAACCATTCTTTGGTAGAACGACTTGTGTGCTTAGAGTTGTTGTCTTGCTGCATGACCCACCTTCTCTTGAGATTCAGTTCATGGAAAGATATCTGAGAATACTAAAGGAAAATGTCAGGACATAATTCAGAATTCATTGTTCCATCAATGAAGGCAAGCCATCCTGGCCCAGATGCAGCAAAACAGGCCCAAACCATGATACTACCACCACCATGTTTCACAGATGGGATAAGGTTTTTATGCTGGAATGCAGTGTTTTCCTTTCTCCAAACATAACGCTTTTCATTTAAACCAAAAAGTTCTATTTTGGTCTCATCCCTCCACAAAACATTCTTCCAATAGCCTTCCGGTTTGTCCACGTGATCTTCAGCAAACTGCAGATGAGCAGCAATTTTTTTTTTGTAGAGCAGTGGCTTTCTCCTTGCAACCCTGCCATGCACACCATTGTTGTTCAGTGTTCTCCTGATGGTGGACTCATGAATATGAACATTAGCCAATGTGAGAGAGGCCTTCAGTTGCTTAGAAGTTACCCTGGGGTCCTTTGTGATCTCGCCGACTATTACACACCTTGCTCTTGGAGTGATCTTTGTTGGTTGACCACTCCTGGGGAGGGTGACAATGGTCTTGAATTTCCTCCATTTGTACACAATCTGTCTGACTGTGGATTGGTGGAGTCCAAACTCTTTAGAGATGGTTTTGTAACCTTTTCCAGCCTGATGAGCATCAACAACTCTTTTTCTGAGGTGCTCAGAAATCTCCTTTGTTCATGCCATGATACACTTCCACAAACATGTGTTGTGAAAAGCAGACTTTGATAGATCCCTGTTCTTTAAATAACACAGGGTGCCCACTCACACCTGATTGTCATCCCATTGACTGAAAACACCTGACTCTAATTTCACCTTCAAACTAACTGCTAATTCTAGAGGTTCACATACTTTTGCCACTCACAAATATGTAATATTCGATCATTTTCCTCAATGAATAAATGACCAAGTATAATATTTTTGTCTCATTTGTTTAACTGGTTTCTCTTTATCTACTTTTAGGACTTGAGTGAAAATCTGATGATGTTTTATGCAGAGATATAGAAAATTCTAAAGGGTTCACAAACTTTCAAGCACAACTGTATATATCCAGTAAAGTCAACTTAGCACCTATTTCACCTCACTTCAGCCCACATTCATTTAAGCACATTTAAACCGAGAAGTGTTTTTCCCACATTATTTCTATTTTTCTAACTACACACGTTGTACAGTATATAAACACTATACATGAGTAGCAATCTCCTACAGCAATTAAGCTATTTTCACTTCACATTGGCATTATATGTTTTACTCAGTTATTAAACTGTGATACTCATTCTTTAAATCACAGCACAAAGACATTCTCTTTCCATAGTTTGTTAAGTTTCACTGGGGCACAGTGCCATGCTTGTGCTGCAGGTGGAAATATTTAACACTACTTAGGCTGCAGTCAATAATAGATGACTGGTTGTTTATGGGTCAGCTACCAATTTTTAAAATTCACAGTGGACAGGTTTGGCGCAATGCAAAGAGGGCCTAGAGGAAAAAAATGTGCATTACATAAATGTAAGCTGTAAATTTTTTCTTTGTTACTAAAAAGCAGGATATTCTTTCTTTTTACTTGTTTCATTTTTTTATGTTATGCCAATCATATTTTCATCATCACATCTACACTGTGATTAACCAATTGTTTCCAGACTTATCAAGAAATTACTGGTACTACTGAACTTTGAATCTATTCCTACTTGAAACTAATCAGTATTGTATTTAATAATGACAGTCATACAGAATTATAAGGTGCTATGTCTCAAAGCGTATTATGTATTGTAATAAATACAAACACTTAAACCTTTGCTTACAAAATAGAATAGTGTTAATCACGAACAAACAAAAATCCATAACTTAATTGATTAGTCAGCCTGCCCTATTTAGCAGTGCACCTCTTGACACCTGAAATTTATTGGATCTTTCACACAGACCTGTCAGAGTTCTGTCATATAAGGAACAAAGGGCACTCTTGGGTGAAAAGTATGCTTGTGGCTTGCATTCATCATAAGATAACAGGTGTGCTTAATATCCACACTTACGGATTTTTAGTCTTTCATCTACCATGAGACATTTTTTATTACATAATGTGTATATGACTACTCTAATACTATACTTGTAACTAAATTTATACTGAAATCCCACTTGATCACTAAGTCGAAAAAAATGTGTGGCAGGTGTAGACGGACTATACATTTTCAAATAAAAGAACTCTTTGTAGGTAAAAAATGCTGTATAGTTTTTTTTCTATAAATATACAACTAGGCTAAAACTGCAAAAACCAGGCCATAAAAACAGGCAACAGAACATTGACTGAATTCCTTTCTGCACTCCTGAAAACTAACAAGTATTAAAATTTTTAGTACAAAAATTCTGTGTGTCCATAATTAATGGATGCTGACACAAACCTTGGCTAAGCAGGGTCGTATTTTTAAACGCATATACAGGTATTTATCATTGCACAATATATGTAAATAATAAAGAATGACATAGTTAAAATCCAACAAAGATTAGTCAGTCAACTGTCGATCCCTCAGAGTAGCAGTATTCTCAAGCACCCAGCATTCAGTCCATAAACTGTGCCAAGTCACAACAATGCCAACTACAAAAGAACTGTCTGGGGACAAAAAAATGCGCCATTAACTCTATCCTCACACTACTTCATGATTGGAAAGTCACGAGCCCAGTGTTCCCCTCAGTTTCCACTCTGCTCTTCTTCAGCAGAATCAACCATAATCACTGAACTCAACTTCACCAGCACTGTCACCTACTTTGGCATCCGCAGAGAGCTGTACAGAGATGTCCCTTGCTTTTTACGGCAATGCAATTAATACTGCTCCTCTGAATGTCACACCACATTACATGGAGATTTTGAAGCAACCCAATCAACCCACACTTCCTCTCTCTTTCACTCTCCTCTCTCATTCTCTCTCTCCTTCTGGTTAAGCTATTTTGCTTCCTGCGCTCTCTAAGTTCCAGACTGATTGCCCCAGAGCTTGCCTCACTCGCCATATATAACTAAGAGATTAACCACCAACCACATCCTCAGCTGGAGTACATCAATTAACGCAATGCTAACATATCAATTGTTCCCATTGTGGATCTGGCAGGTGGGATACCAGGCGGGGAGTGTGCTGTTCTAGCTAAAGGTTGAGGTTAGAGAGACTTAAGATTCGCACCATCTAGTGGTGGAATTCAGCATTCCTTTGCTTGAGAAGCAGTCTGTCTCACCGTGATGATCTCATAAAGCTGTGCCCAGAGAGTAAAGACAAAATAGAGAGCACATGTTTGTCTCACTTCCTACTTTGAGCGTTCAGTTTGGCTTCAGAAGGCATTGTCGGTATGTAGAGATGTTTAATTCTGTATTGATACATGTTTGTGAAAACGTTGAGTAATTTAAAGTTATTTAAGGAGGTATTTCAAGGTTAAAAGGTTCCAGCAACTTGCCGCTGTTATTCGAGTGTTCGCTGCATTGTAGAAGTACACATTTTGGCTTCAGTAAGGATGACATCGAACAAAATGAAGTCAGATGTAGACACTGTAGAAAAACAGTTTCGACGCCCAAAGGTAACATCACCAATTTGTTTCAACACTTGAAGCACAATCACGTTACTGAATATGAACAGTGCATGGCTCAAAAAAAAAAACAAAAAGAGACTGACAATCGCCCAGCAACAAGTGCCTCCGCAAAGCAGATGTCGATAACACAAGTGTTCACAAATGCCACACGGTATGAGAAGAGTTCAAGAAGATGGAAAGAAATAACTGACGCTATTTGTTATTACATCGCAAAGGATATGACTCCCTTGGCTACAGTGGAGCGAAGCGGGTTTAAACACCTTGTTAAAACTTTCGACAGAAGATACACTGTGCCATCGCGATCACATTTTTCTAAAACTGCGCTGCCAGACACGTACAAGACATGTTGTAAAAATGTAGCTGTTGAACTGAAAAATGTTCAACACTTTGCAGCCACATCTGATCTCTGGTCAAATAGGACGATGGACCGATTCTTGAGCCTTACTTTGCACTACATTGACGACGATTGGAAGCTGCGCCAGAGATGCCTTGAGACGGCATATTTTCCAGCCGATCACACGGCAGATATGATTGCGCAAGGTCTGAAAGATATGCTTTCTGAATGGGACCTCGCGGAAGAAAAACTTTCAGCCATTACGACAGACAACGGTGCTAATGTTGTCAAAGCTGCTGCGCTTAATGGATGGTTATGGAAGCAGTGTTTTGGACACCGACTATACCTTGCAATTGGTAAGTACACGTCGGCTTAATTAAATATAATAGCACTGTGGATGTTATCAAATTGGGCATATCTGGCGTTTACTATATTCTGGCTATGCTAAATTTGTTCATAAAGCACCTTTATAAATGTTACAATATGCTTGATATTACAGTGCTACAATGTTAAATTCACATTACAATGTAACAGAACACTACATCATTAAAGTAAAAATCATTGTGTTGTAAAAATGTATTGTTAATCTGATATTATTTAAGAAATATAAGAGGTTCATTAATTTTGGTACTGTTAAAGCTTCAGGTATAAATAAAATATTGTCAATAATAATAAAAAAATTATTAATTTTGTGTGTTTCAGAAAATGGATTGAAAGATCAACGTGTGACACGTGCAGTGAGGGTGTGCAAAAACATAGTCAGTGCTTTTTCCTATAGCTGGAAAAAAAGAAGGCATTAATGAAGGTGCAACAAGAACTGAACCTGCCACAACACAAGCTAAAAACAGCATGCGTTACCAGATGGGGATCGATGCAAATGATGATTGCAAGAGTCCTCGAACAAAGGAAAGCTATTACACAGGTCCTTTCTGAAGACAAAAAATCCAGGCACCTTGTTCCATCGTGGGCTGACCTGGATGTCTTAGATGCTGTCAGCAAGACTCTTTCCCCCTTGATGGAGTTCACAGATGCCCTATCAGGGGAAGAGTATGTGACCATTTCATTTGTAAAGCCTGTACTGCACATCCTCAATTCACGAGTGCTTGCTGAGGAGGAAGATGATGTGGAGCTGACTAAAACTATCAAAACCAGCATCCTCAGATACCTTAAGGAGAAGTACTCCGATCTTATCATAGAAGAGCTACTGGACACAGCCAGTTTTGTTGATCCCAGATTTAAAGCTACCTACATTTCTGCTCACAATGTCCCCACCATTCAGGAGAAAGTGAAAACAGAGATGGAGAAGATGTCAGAAGCTGAAGTCTGCAGAGAAAGTCAGATTACAGAGACTGCAGAACCAACAACTTCATCAGCAGTAGCAAAAAAGCAAAAGAGGTCATTAGGAAGCTTTTTTTAAAGGGAGTGAGGCAACACCTTCAGCAAGTTCAGCTACACCCACTCTGTCACTTCAGCAATCACTAGAAGCAGAGATGAGCAGCTATTTGGTTCCCCCATGATGGATAGTGAGGCAAATCCACTGGACTGGTGGAGGAAGCATCATATACACTTTCCCACTCTAAGTAAGGTGGCAAAAAAGTATCTCTGCATACCAGCTACTAGCTCCCCATCAGAGCAGGTTTTCAGTTGTTACATGCCTCAGGTCCTGCCTGAAACCTGAAAAGGTTAACATGCTCGTGTTTCTTACTAAGAACTTAGAGTAAATTCATGTTCATATAGTGACATGACAAGATCGCTAAGATCACCTCATGCAACAGTGTTTAGAGAGTTCTATTTTCATTACAACAGTCTGTTGTTTACATTGAAACATTGCACATTAAAATATTTGTTTACAGAAGATGCAAAAAATGCACTGTTTAAAATATTATTTACAGGATATACAAGAGTTATTTTATTTAGAATAGATACTGCTTATTTTCTACTTTTAATAAGAAAAACATTGAAAATAATTTATTTTGTTTCCAAAAGTGCAAGTTATTTATTTTTACTTTTTATAAGAACATAGTGACTGTTCGTTTTAGGCAATGTGTGCTTTAATTTCAGTTGTTCAAAATTGATGTTCAATAAATAATCACAGATAGTAGATAATGTGTTTCCTTCAATTATTTCAAAATCAAGTAATGCACCCTTCATTCAAAAATCTCTCACTTGTAATATGTGAGCATATTTACTGTACAAAACTTGTCAGTGAACTATGAGGACAAAAAGATAAAAAAAATAATCGTTCATTAATCGTAATCGAGTTAAAATGTTCAATTAATCGAGATTTTGATTTTAGGCGAAATCGCCCAGCCCTAATTTGGATGCAGCAACAGGGTGGGCGTCATCTTGCCAGTCAATATGCCACATGCGTGTCCTTCAAAGAAAAACCAGGGCTTACAGAGCTCGCCAAGATATTGTGCAAAGTCCTTTAAGTGATTATGTTTTGTGATGGTCTTTATATAAAAACATTTATATGTTACTTATATAAAATCCAGATTGAATGTTATTTACCTATGTATCTTGATTTATTTACTTATCTTCCTACAGTGTAAAGTCACAAGCAGACTGCATAGCTTCCTGTGTTTGATCGACACGGGCATGTTGACAAAGTACATGTGTACTGAAGTGACTTTAGCTGCAGGTGGAAGCTCCTTTCGCACTTTACGCAACTGTTGTTATGGTTCTGCCATTGCCCAGAAATGGCTCCATAAACTTTATGACTACAGTCTCGGAAAGTCTTTCTCCCGTGGGATGGCTGGAATCTTTTCCTAAATAAGAAGTGGTATTGCACAATAAAGTATCTATCTATCTAAACTGAGTGACTGAACTCCAGCTTGTACCTGGATCTCCCTGGACTTCACCTGTTAAAGGTGTAAATCGGAGTTTCACTGACATCTCCTCCGAGGCCCATCTGCAGACCTCTTGTCTCAGAAGGTACAAAATGGACTCAAGCAAGGACAAAGACCTATAATTCAAGGGATGACAACTAAGATGGACAGAATAACTATTAGAAGACACCAATTGTATAAGTAAAATATAATTCAATCAGGAGAAGGTTCAACATTCCTTTAAAAAGCTCTGCACCATCCTAAAGAAGCTCTCTCTCTGTGATATTTGCTGGACACTCACTAAACTATCTGGGGATTCTCTTGGGGCACTCTCTCTGGGATTCTTTCAGGGAGGGGAAAATATGCAATATGACCTTCTAAAACCTGGTCTCTGAAACTGAAGAAATTATGAGCTGCCCTTTCCCCAAGGAGCTAAAAAGGTGAAATTCTCTTCTCTTTGTAAACCTGAAGCTATCAAGCCAAAGCTGTGCACCAGTAGCCTTACCAGGCTGAGCAGCCATTACTTCAAGAAGGGAACTTCAGCATCTAAACTCTTGAGCTAAAATGAGAAATGCCGAGGAAGCAACAGCACAGCACTGACATGGATCACACAGGAAAAAGAAAGCATGCACTCCCATGAATGAAGAATCTTCCACTTGAACCTGAAGCAACAACAAGACAACATCGGACATCATCCATAAATACTTTGTTCCTTTATCTAAACTATCTGTGCCAAGATAAAGTAGAACTCAAATACCAGTAAACAGCCAGCGTATATATGTTTGTCTGTCTTCATCCAGTCTTGAATGTCAATATATATATGTAAATTTATCATACTTCTGTAATCCTTGTGCTTATCAATAAATTGTATTATTCTGTTTCTTAAAACAAGTGTGCTTGAATTATCTTGACAGAGACCCGCCTAGTACAAAAAAACAAGGTAAGGTAAATAAAGTAGGAACCTTGCCAAATTACTGGATTAATTACTGATATTGCCAAAGGCAAAACAGATTATTATTAATTAACCAAGTTAACATTTATTTTTCAAATACCACACACACCTTTGTGGGCGTCTGATTGGCTACTAATCATCAAAATCCTATACTCTGGTGTGCTTCATGTTGATCATCTGCCAAAATGAGGAGACACTACAGCACAGCACAAGGTTTGGAACCATTAAGAAAAGTTGGGAGGGAACCATGTAATTAGTCACTCCCTTCAACTAATAGTTGTGTACAAAAACTTTACCAATAAAAAAAAGCTACAAAAAGTAGCAGGCAACCCCAACTCAGTTTATAAAGCTGGTGATGATATAAATTCACGATAGCAGAACTAAAATCTGCATAGAAAAATTAAATTACTAATACTGTATGACTCATGGGAAAAAGGCAGGCTGAGTGCCTCCAGTGCATGGCTCCTAAAAAGTAACTTCCTTTTTAAGACAGTGCTAATTAAACTTGTTAAATCAACTTCTATAACAATGTCATAAGCGGCCCTCTTCCGGAAAGATGACTATGCAAACTTGCATTTCTAATATAGTCTATACTAATAAAAGGCAAAGCACTGACTGACTGATTCACTAATTCTCCAACTTCCCGTGTAGGTAGAAGGCTGAAATTTGACAGGCTCATTCCTTACAGCTTACTTACAAAAGTTAAGCAGGTTTCATTTTGAAATTCTACGCGTAATGGTCATAACTGAATCCTACTTACGTACATATAAACGGCCATAGCCTGCAGCTCGGTCGCCGTGTGAGGCGGAGTTGCGTTCCCCATCATCACGCCTCCCACGTAATTGAGTGCCTGCCCATATAAGGCCGTCCGTCAGCAGCAATCCAATAGACACGCTGTCGCTAAATATTCGCAGGGAAATCAAAAAGTTAATACCGGGAATGCCTGTTAAACATCTTAGATTCACGAGTAGCGATTTGGGTGGTGAGATGTCTATCGAGGTGATCACTGTAATATTTATATGTCATTGAAATGTATTATTATCAGGCATGGTTTAGGCACCTATGTCATCAGGAAGGCACCAGAAAAAGGGACCTCAAGAGAGTGAGAAATGCAGCTACCTGCTCCTGTGGACTGGGGAAAAAGGAAGAGACATTTTTAACACATGGACTCTCACCCAGGAGGAAGCCAAGATACTGAAAACTTATTATGATCGTTTTGAGGTGTTTGTCATGCCTAAGACGAATACGATATTCGCGAGATACAAGTTTAATGAGAAGACGCAGGGTATAAACGAGACTTTTGATCACTTTGTAATGGAGTTAAAATTGCTGGTGAAGGACTGTGCTTATGCAAAACGAAGATGAGATGGTCAGGGATAGACTAGTGTTTGGCACAAACTCAGCGAAAGTGAGAGAAACTTTTAAGTGCCGGGTCATAGCTAACATTAAATAAAGCCGTGGACATCGCAAGATCGCACGAGATAGCACAAGCACAGCTGAAAACCTTCCATGCATGTACAGTACTCTGAGTAGCTCACGTGAACTGACTGTGAACGCAGTACGCAGACAACAAGCAAGAGCTCCAAAGAGTGCTGAACAAAAAACGTATTACACAATTGACAAGGCAGCAAAAGAATATGAAGCGAGTGACGCATACAAGCATATTCATAAGTGCAGCTACTGCGGAAACAAAGCACATGGTGGAAAAAGTCAATGTCCAGCTAAAGGAAGACAGTGTAAAAAATTTGGTAAATTGAACCACTTCGTTAAAGTTTGCAGGACTGGGAAAGGTAAACCCGTGCATGCAGTGTGTGATGTCTCAGATAAAGAGGAAGACGAGCTGTTTATTGATGCAGTAAGAAAGGAACAACCCTCTGAAGCTGAACAAGCCATTGTAGACATATCAATAGGAAAGCAAGCTTAAGTTTAAATTAAGTTTATAGACACGCTGCCACTAAATATTCGCAGGGAAATCCACAACTTAATACTGGGAATGCCTGTTAAACATCTTAGATTCACGAGTACCGATTTGGGTAGTGAACACTTTGATGAATGAAACCCGTTATCTTTACAACAGTTGACAAACACAGAATGTAACTTGAACACAACACATCCTCCAAATACGAACCTGATTGAAAGAAATAATGATAAACAAATCCTTTATGACAGCAACATAACAGTCACAAAAAATTACATTGACAATCATGTTAACGTTATTTTTAGAATGTTTCCTTTTCTTTTTCATAACTTCTTTAACACACTACTTCTCCGCTGCGAAGCGCGGGTATTTTGCTAGTATATAATAAACGGCAACATCATATGATGTTTTATTGATGCAAGTAACAAATACATGGAACAGAAGCTAAAAAAAATGCACAACAGAAGGTGAAGAGAATGATGGAGAACATTAAATCAAACTTAATGTCTTTCAGTGTCAACTTCATTAAAAAAAAAAAAAAAAAAAAAAAGACCATTGCAACAATGCCAATCCTAGGCTCATTGTAAGAGGCATAAATGATAAATGCCCCCAAAATGTCTCAGTCTAGACAAACCAACAGATTTTTATTAATTATGTGGAGAAAATTACATGGCTCATTTAACTTATGACTACAGAAAAAAGCATGAAGAGCTTAAAAAGACTTTAATGCAGAAACATCCCCTTTGTCTATACAAGAGGGTACAGTAATTATAGAAAATGGAATAATAGTCTTACACAGACAAGAAGCTGGTGTTAATTTGGTATAAATTCAACAGCATGATAAATTCATTACATTTCTGAGTTTTTAAGGGGAAAAAGTGTAAACCAAAACAACAAATATAAATGGTTTGGCTTTAGCAATGGTATATAACGAGCCCATAAGTCAAAGGTGAGGTTTCTGTTTAAAATGAAACCTATAAAACTTATTGAACCTTTGGTTTTAAAATCACTAAACATTAACCAAATTACCACTTATTTAAAAGGTATTTAAAATGTAATTGAACTATACTAAAATAGAGAAAGATTTACATTGCTCAGAAGATGGCAGGAAAAGCAAAAATAAAACAAATATATACAATATATGCACACACACTTATCAAGCACAATCCCAAGTTAAGCTTGGTTTGAAGTCTCTAGTTCATGCTTACCTTTTAATAAATTAAAATAATCAGCCTATGCAGGATTTTGTGAGCAAATTTAAAACTGGTGGAACAGGAAGTGGATAATCAGCATGTGTAAAATTGTGCTAAAGCAAACCAGGCTTCAGCCTAATATCCAGCATTATTTAATCACGCTTTCTGGACCAGACCCCTGGATTGCAGTGAACCTCTATTAAAACATAAAAACTTAATTTTGGTACCTAAATATACACAAATCATTTTATAGATTACAGGTTTTTAGAAGATTTGCTTTGCTTTTGCTTCAGCATTATAGTTTTGAATCTCATGATTTGAAAGGTGTTTCCCCTTTAGGTGTACTTGCCTGTAAATTGCTGCTATGTATAAACTCTTCAAAAAATGTTTTTCTGAGCTTTTCTTGCTTGTTTAAATGTCTTAAAATCATGTCAAATAATCCTCACTTGATAAGTATCTTCAAAGTGGTAAGCAAAGTGCTTATTGACTTTCACATCTAAATGTAGCAGTAGATCAGGACAGAGATTATTTATGGTCAGGTCCATAAGTATTTGGACAGTGGCACAATTTTCATAATTTTGGTTCTGTATGCCACCACAATGGATTTGAAATGAAGCAATTATTATGTGATTTAAGTGTAGACTTTCAGCTTTAATTTAAGGTGTTTTCCAAAAATATTCTATGAGCCGTTTAGGAATGGCAGACATTTTTCTGCATAGCCACCCCATTTTTAGGGATCCAAATGTGTATGCATATTTGACTAACAAGCTGTTCCGCAGCTAGGTAGGAGCAGCTCCCTCCCTATTAAACAGGTAAAAGGTCTGGAATTGATTCCAAGTGTGGAATTTGCATTTGGAAGATATCACTGTGAACTCCAAAGAGTTGTCCATGCAAGTAAAAACAGACCACCCTTAGGCTGAGAAAACAAAAACCCTTTAGAGAGATAGCAGAAACACAAGGAGTAGTCAAATTAACCAATAGGTACATTCTTAAAAAGAAGGAACACATTGATGAACTTAGCAATACTACAATAGAAGCTCTACAAAACCACAGAACTGTGTGGGATGATTGCAGAATTCTGTTCTTGGTGAAGAAGAACCGCTTCACAACATTTAGCCAAACCAGGGACACTCTCCAGGAGGCAGATCTACCACTGCCAAAGTCTACAGACAAGAGAACACTTAATGAAAGTAAAAACAAAGGTTTTACCATAAGGTACAAACCACAGATAAGCCTCAAGGAGAGGAAGGACAGATTAGATTTAAAAGCATGACCAAATCTGGAAAAATTTTCTTGGACAAAAGAAACAAAGATCAATATATATAAAAATGTTGGAAAGAGAAGAGTATGGAAAAGACAAGAAATGGCTCATGATCCAATAAATACCACATCATCTGTTAAACATGGTGGAGGCAGTTTTATGGCTTGATCATGCATGGCTATGAAAGAAACCAGTCATTAGTGTTTATTGATGATATGACCACTAGTAAAAGTAGCAGGATGAATTCTAAATTTTATAGGGCTATAATATCTGTTCAGATTCAGCCAAATGTTGCAAAACTGATAGGACGATGCTTCACATTATAGATGGACAATTAGCCAAAACATACTGCAAAAGAAAACCAAGTGCTTTTCAAAGTAAAACTAGTAGAATATTCTTCAATGGCTGATTGAATTAACTGACCCCAACCCAACTGGACATGCATTTCACTTGCTGAAGACAAAACTGATGGCAGAAAGTCTAACGATCAAGCAGCAAATAAAGAAAGGTGCAGCAAAGGCATTGTCAAAGCAGCACTACAGAAAAACTATGGATTCTCTAATCGATTAGCCACCGATTGAAATCGGGCAATTTTCACTAAACAAAAATTCATTGGGATTGGTAAAATGGCACATCACAAAACCTGTATTTTCTGCCCCTGCTTTTCTAAGGTTTACGGTAATTTAGTTGCAGTGCTTCTTTATGCAAGGTATTATATACTCAGCAAAAAAAGAAACGTCCCTTTTTCAGGACTGTGTATTTCAACAATAATGTTTTAAAAATCCAAATAACTTTACAGATCTTCATTGTAAATTGTTTAAACAATGTTTTCCATGCATGTTCAATTAACCATAATTAATTAATTAACATGCACCTGTGGAATGGTCGTTAAGACCTTAACAGCTTACAGAAAGTAGGCATTTAAGGTCACAGTTCTAAAAACGCAGGTCACTAAAGAGACTTGTCTACCGACTGTGAAAAACACCCAAAGAAAGATGCCCAGGGTCCCTGCTCATCTGCGTGAACGTGCATTAGGCATGCTGCAGGGAGGCATGAGGACTGCTGATGTGGCTAGGGCAATAAATTGCCATGTCCACACTGTGAGACGCCTAAGACAGTGCTACAGGGAGACAGGAAGGACAGCTGATCATCCTTGCAGTGGAAGACCACGTGTAACAACACCTGCACAGGATCGGTACATCCGAATATCACACCTGCGTGACAGGTACAGGATGGCCACAACAACTGCCCGAGTCACACCAGGAACACACAATCCCTCCATCAGTGCTCAGACTGTCCGCAATAGGCTGAGAGAGGCTGGACTGAGGGCTTGCAGGCCTGTTGTAAGGCAGGTCCTTACCAGACATCACCAGCAACAACGCCGCCTATGGGCACAGACCCACCTTCGCTGGACCAGACAGGAGTGGCAAAAAGTGCGCGAGTTTCTGCATGACAGCAATGTCAGTGTTCTGCCATGGCCAGCGAAGAGCCCAGATCTCAATCCCATTGAGCACGTCTGGGACCTGTTGGATCGCAGGGTGAGGGCTAGGGCCATTCCCCCCAGAAATGTCCAGGAACTTGCAGGTGCCTTGGTGGAAGAGTGGGGTAACATCTCACAGCAAGAACTGACAAATCTGTTCCAGTCCATGAGGAGGGGATGCACTGCAGTACTTCAAGCAGCTGGTGGCCACACCAGATACTGACTGGTACTTTTGATTTTGAGCCTCCCTTCATTCAGGGACACATTGTGAAACATTTTTAGTTTATGTCTTATGGTGTTGACTCTTTTAGTGTTCATACAAATATTTACACATTAAGTCTACTGAAAGTAAAAACAGTTGAAAGTCAGAGGACGTTTCTTTTTTTGCTGAGTATACTTCTGTAATTATGGTAGTTGCATGCGTCTTGTTTTTGTAAACAAAGAGCAGTGGATGCAGACTTCCTGTACTGTAAACAAAGAGCAATGAGTGGAGTAATAAACTGGAAAAAAGTAATCTGAGAAGTTTTCCTGTGCAACTAGACAAACAGCAAGAAAACCTACTTTAGGGAATTCAGAACTTTATTTTGTTATTTAAATTAATACAGGCACCACTTGAGTTTGGACAGCGAGCTTGTTTAAAATGCAACAGCTTACACCTTTAATTGGAAAAAGACAAAGACAAATTTGAAATTTCTGCTTAAGCACTGTTGTGATGTAAGATTTTGCATATAACTTAATAAATGTTTTGTATGTCTTTATTTATAATTTAGGCAAAGCAATGTAATTTAGTGTTACTTTGGCGAGAGGCATTCGTGTTTGCCCCCCCCCCATTTACGACTAAGTCTCTTTGTAATTTTACGACAGAGTTGGAAGAGGATGTGTCTTAAACCAGTTTGGCAAGTGTTTCTTTGCTAAAGTCTAAAGTCGGGACAGGTGTTAAGATGTTCTATTTCCCCCATTGGTCTGAAGTATGGCTGTTTGGAATTGGCTTGGATCAGAAGCTTTTAGGTACCATGTTGTCCTATTGGCTATAGGGGTTGGACAGAAAACCCATAAATTTGCTTGCTTTATCTCACTCTCTCTCTCTCTTACTAACATCTGAAAGAAGCATCTCTGTTACTAACCTGTGATGATGAAGACAACACAATGAAGAGCACAGCTCAGCAGCCATATTGAACAGACATGTGGCTGAAAGCTGAGCACCAATAATGCCTTAACTAGAAACATTTTAAGTAACTACAAGTCTGTGTGCCACCTGAAACTACACATCACCATTTAATCGGGTTGTATGGTTGCCAGTATTCAAATGTACTTTGCATATTGTTATTATTTATGAATATTATCAATAATACATTATTTTATGTTTCACTTAACTCCTGCTTGTCTTTTTACTACATCTAATTGCCTGAGGTTATAGATATATAAAGGGAAGGTGGGGATAAGTTATATACAATAATACCTTATAACAGTGGTAAGTCTGTGAGATTAGGCATTCTAAGGCTACATATTAATAATACAACTGGGAAAGTAGATTAATATATATTACTCTACCAAGATAAAACAAGCACAATGACACTTTTTTGCTTGACTTCTCACTACGTTCATAATGGCTAACATGGTACAACATCCTAAGTACTACAAATTGCTGCTTAGTATAAACAATAGGATTTTTTTTTTTTTTTTTTTTTTTTTAAAGATTTGAACTGTGTTTATTATTTGTTGCTATGTGTCATACAGAATAAGATTTGGTAAGAAACAAGTACTACATAATTAAAATTGTAATTTGTATTTACACCTGAAGAATTACAAATGTCTAGTTGATACACTGAAGAAAAAAAACACACCTGTATATAGTAACTGTAGATTAATGTACAATAAAATTTATAAGTGCATGAATATTTAAATTTAAGCAGCATTTAATTGCCAATATCAATTAACTGAATGTGTGATATGTATTTTTGTTAGAGAAATGGTGAAAACATTTTTTTTGTTTCAGATAGGTACGTTACAGAAAATATGAGAGGCATTTTCTTTTCTTTTATACCATAAGTATTATGAATAAATCATTTTCTACATATTTTATTAGTTAAAGTATGCATTTTAAGGAAATCATATTTAATTTAGTATTTTATGGTCACTAAACAATAAGCCTACAGAATTTCATTTTGTTAATAAAAAAACAGTTAACGCTTGTGGTCTATATTTTAATAAATCAAATATACTTTTAATAAAGGACATAAAACTTCTGTATTGTCTAATTATGCAAGAGATTCATGTAAGAAGTTTTTTAAAGGAAAATGTCTGTCTTTTCTAAACAGCTCATACAATATTTCTGTAGTGTACAGAGGTGGTGTACAGAGTCAAAATTATGAAAAATGTATCACTGTCCAAATACTTATGAACCGGACTGTATGCTGATGTGGGAAACAATTAATTCTGAAAATTCACCATAAAATGCATTATATTGCTAAGTTATAAGGAGGTAAACAAAAATACTTTTTGTCAAACTAACAAACTATACAATTTGATTTGATGCATCTTTTACACATTACCAATATTAACAAAAGGGCCACAGTAACCATTGTTCCCCAGTAGCCCAAAAGCACAAAATTTAACAAAACTATGCTTACTTCTATAAATATCTATGAAGGAAATTTTTTAATATAAATAACTATGAAGGAAAATTTTTAATATATTTTTATATTTACAGAACAAAGCATTTTTTTTTACCTCACCTTAAAGAAGGCATAGCGTGAATTATGTAATAAGTGGTATATTAATGTTTCTGACTTGCATAATAACTTCCAACAGCCTATAGGATCTAATTATAGCTGTCTTTCTTATCTATGTCGATATAAACTTAGAAATGTCTTTGTCAAGATAGAGTGGCTCAAGTAGAATGAAGTGTTCATTTATTATTCTCCAATTGATCTACGGAATTAAAATTTTTATACTCGCACATAAACATGACAAAATCTTTGCAGAGTCATTCTAGATCTCTCTATTATATAAAAAAATTATGAAACAAGATGAGACATTTTCAGAGAGATAATTTCAAGTCTCGCGAGACGAGACTTTATGGCAAGAGATTAACTGAAAACCTTACAGGTCCAAGCGGGGATGAAAATAAAAGACAAACTGTAGAAGAAGAATAGATAAAGAGCAGAAAAGACAAAGTAGAACATCATAAAGAGGTTCAAAAACGTTGGCGCGATACACATGCAAAGCTGGTTAGAGATTACGAAAGTACTAAAATTGAAAGTCTCAAAAAGACTGATAGTAAAGATTGCATTAGCGCTAACAAACAGAAGTTATTACTCAGCGAAAAGTGATCAAATATATGGACATAAGGGATACGACAGAAGTATGTAGATATTGTTCGGCTTTAAAGTTTAAGTCGGAGACTTGTGGATTGTCTAATTCATGTTGCCATCAGGTAAAAGTAGTGTTTCTTCCCAATGAAGAGGCACATCCGCGAGAATTAAAACATTTGTTATTTGGTGAAAGTGAAATCCACAAACATTACAGGCAAAAAAATCAGAATCTACAATAATCTGTTCGCGTTCGTATCATTCAATGCTCAAAATGTAGATTTACAGGATTTAGGACCATACACTATCAGAATTTGTGATCCCACAACAATTAAAGCTACTACAAGTTTAATTTCAAAGAAACCACAGTTTCGTCAGGTTTATATTTATGATCACGGAGAAGCAATGCAACATCGAATCGAAAGAGTTAAACGATCAAACATATTAGAAATTCTACAGCCAATAATGGATACAAATCCATACGTCCAAAAGTATCACACTTTACACAAAATTTATCTGAAAAACACAGACAAATAAGTTTTCTTGCATTTCTATATGAATCCGAAAGATCACACTGACATATATAAATAGCAGAATACCCGCGCTTCGCAGCGGAGAAGTAGTGTGTTAAAGAAGATATTAAAAAGAAAAGGAAATATTTTAAAAATAACGTAACATGATTGTTAATGTAATTGTTTTGTCATTGATATGAGTG
>JANRMT010062818.1:55243345-55272561 GCA_026402145.1 Polypterus bichir lapradei | reverse complement strand
ACCACCATGTACCCATCCTCTGATGGCTACTTCCAGCAGGATAATGCACCATGTCACAAAGCTCGAATCATTTCAAATTGGTTTCTTGAACATGACAATGAGTTCACTGTACTAAAATGGCCCCCACAGTCACCAGATCTCAACCCAATAGAGCATCTTTGGGATGTGGTGGAACGGGAGCTTCGTGCCCTGGATGTGCATCCCACAAATCTCCATCAACTGCAAGATGCTATCCTATCAATATGTGCCAACATTTCTAAAGAATGCTTTCAGCACCTTGTTGAATTAATGCCACGTAGAATTAAGGCAGTTCTGAAGGCGAAAGGGGGTCAAACACCGTATTAGTATGGTGTTCCTAATAATCCTTAAGGTAAATATATATATATATATATATAGATTAGAAAACAAAGTTTTGCTACCTTGAAGACTTACTTATCAATTCAGGAAACAAGTAAAACAATACTTAATAGTTTTAGAAAAGCAATAGGCCCAAAGAGGAATATTAAACTTTGGATACACACAACTAAAACTAATATCTTTGATAACTTTAAAACTTAACTCAGCAAGTAAATGAGGGAAATGAAGATTACCATTTTAACCAACTAAAACTGATTGTGATCAATCATTTACAAAATGTCATTGGTTAAATTTGTCATTCTAATCATAAGCTCTATTCATTCTTGCCTTGTTCCATCCACTATCACAGGTTTTGTTGTAAACTAATATTAAATAAAGGCTGCTGTAATATATAAAAATGTTAATAATTTGCATTAATATCAGGTAATGCTCTGATAATTCTTTAGATTTGCCACTTGAGTGGCCAAAATAAATACTACATATTACTGTATATGACTAAGTATTTTTTGTTTTAAAATGGATTCATTTTCTAATTAATTGAATATTACTTAATATAGTATATTAAAGCCTTAATTTAAAACTTTCTGCCAAAAGTTACTAGCCTGCAAGGCTATAAAAATATACTTTACAAAAGTAAGAGAATGTCTTAATTAAAAGTCCATAATTGTGAAAAATATTAAAACAAAATATTCAGAAAATGAAATAGGTGCTGTAATCATAAATGGTGCTTTTGGAATAAAGTCATTATAAACAGTAAATATTATGTATGTTTAAGTTCTCTCAATTAAGAAATTATTTGGTCCATCAAACTCATCTGAGTAGCTAATATTCAAGATTTCCCAATATCCTTTTTAAAGACTTTTTAGTTAAAGTTCTCCATCAAGTATGTGACTTAAGAATTACAATCCCTTGTACAAAGATGTACTTATTTTGGTGTCCCTGAGAATACAATTCAACCTAAGGATGTCTGCTGGACCAACTTTACCTTTCTGATTCCAAAGACTTGAATTACGTTTTTATGCAGCCTACTCTGCTGAGGAAACAAGTGTCACCAATATCTTGGCCTATCAAAGCAGGGCATGTCCTCTAGTCCAGGGGAGCATTTGGCTCCCTTATTTGTGGTACTGTGGTAAACAGACCAGCACAAATTTAACCCAGATTGCTCTAATTTAAATGCAATACATTTAAATAGAATTATATTTAACAGATTTTACAATATAATTATTTTATCTGCCCTTTCATTTTCTTCGGCAATTGGATTTGACCTCTAAGCTCAGCAGCAAGTGAATGTGAAAGTAGTGTATACTTGTACACTCACAAAAGAGAGGGGAAAAAAAAAAAAAACCACACACATTAAGGCAGTCTCCTCACTCCAATGAAATAAGCCAATAGACTTTTGTTGCCTATTGCTCTTTTCAGAAAACAAAAAACAAAATATTTAGTTACTTATATCTTTAAAACAATGATACCTGACATGGGTCATACATTCCCAGTGTGCATACATTTGTCTGTTCAATGAAAATAAGTAAATAAGTAATGCCTTTTTACAGCCTACGTAGAGAACAGTGAGTCTGCCCAGGAAAGACTTCATGTGTCAATGGTCCTGGGTAATAGGAAAGCACAACACCACATACATAACTTAAACCTTCACATGTGGCATTTAAATTAGGTCACTTCGAGCAATAGAACACTAGACATTTGGAACAAAAATTACTCCATGATCTTCTCCTGCTCCAAAATCACGATCAGGAGAAAACAAGGGAGAACAAAAAGCATTTCATGGTACATGGCAAATTAAACATGCAAACCAGGGGGTAAATCTGAATGTATGTAATGAGGCATGCTGACATATATAAATGTCAGCAGATTGCACCCTATGACCTTCTCAGAATTAAAAAAGTTCCAGATTTGGTTGCATTTACTTAAAGATTAAGTTACACACACACACACACACACACACACAAGGGGTACTGGGCTTTGATGACCAAAACAATTAGTCATTCAAGATTAAATGTCTGAACTACTTTTGAAACTGGTACCCATGGAAGTGGGATCATTTGTTTATCACCTCACCAACACTCCTACTACCCAACCATCCCACACCCCCAACCATCACGTTAGGCCAACACACTTGTTTTCCCAATGAATGAGAAAACTTCCTGCACTCCACTCTACATGAATAGAAGCTGGCAAGCAGTCAGAGGCAGTGCTGGGCTCTGAATGCCATCAATTCAGTCCCTAAGCAGTTTCCCAATTAATGGAATTCACCAACTCCACAAAGCTTTTAGTATCCTAATGGATTCATGCTTTTGTTTGAAATTATAATAAGCAACAGTCAGAAAGGGAGTCGCTCCAAGAAACATAACTTGTGTCTGCATTGCAAGTGACATCATAAGCCAATCCATGGGAGCCTTTTGCTCCACAGTTTACATCCAACTAATCATCACTCCTCACATCAGACTGAAAAAAGGATTCTTCTGTTTCAGCTAGGTTTTGGAGAGGGGTGTCTATATAATGTACTACTTAACGCTATACTAAACAAAAGACTTCAAAAGGTATGACCCAAGTAAAAAGAAAGGAACATAAAAATCAGATGCTTAAAAATTAATAAAAAACACACAGAATTAACCAGCAACAATGCCTCCTGAAATGCTATGCCATTTTACCACATTTTCCAAAAAAGTTTTTGAAACAGCCGGGCCAGCTTACTGAAATTATTTATTATAATTAATTTATATTATTAGTATCATTTACAACACCACTTTTAAAACACCTTTAAAATAAAGTTGTGTTCACATCCTACACATCATTTGATGTTGAACAAATATGCATAGGGCTTTTGAAACAAAAATTGGTTCCATCTCTTGATCTGTACACGTGACATACATAAGAAACAAGCCGTAGCAAAGTAGAACACTACCATAGTTGATTAACCAAAATGCCAGGTTATTTTTCAGTGAAGTCTGTACACAAGAAATCTCACAGGCAGGTAAAATGCTACACTTTGTACCACCTCCATTTGTCAACACTAGGGAGCTGATTATCCTTGACAAGGCAGCAATTTAAAGAAATTAAGGATAATCTTACACGTGTATTTGACCATTACACAAAGCAGTAAAACAATTTTGCCAAAATTAGTATCTATGTCTTACACATACATCACACAGAACAAACTGAGTAATTTGTTTAGTTAGCCGGCCTTCCTTCTTCTCTTTTTTGCATGCAAAAAAGGGCTATTTACATTTTGATTTGCGGGAATGCGGGAATGAAAAGTGTCCGGGAATGGGAGCCCGGGATTGGATTCCCTAGTACAAACCTTATTGTTTCTCACTGCAACTGGCACCCCTGCGTAGCTGTCTCACAAAGACGGCCAGCCCGCCATGTAAACACATGTTTTATTATGAATTATGTGTGAAACCATTGCTTTGTGCAGTTTTCAGAAAACTGAGTTTTTTGGAAAAAACATTAGCCCTCAAAGAGTTGCTACTGAACATAGAATGTTTATACTGCACCCTGATAAAAGAAAATGTTTCTGCTGGTATCTGTTCAGACAAAAAAGAAAACAGAAAGAAATGTTAAGGTGCTGTTTCTCGGAAGGTGCCTGTTATAATGTTGTGATCGTGGCTCTGGCTATATATATATGACAGATATCCGGGGACATTGCCAGGAGAAGGGAAAAACCGGGACACTGGCAGTATTTTCCCCGGAAAATGAGAGGGCAGCCTTCCTGGGTTGCATGGGGGAGGATGTGACCACTGCCAGAGGGCGCCAAGACAGCTCTGGAACGATGGTTGCCAGAACTTACACCACAACAGGAAGTGCTGCCAGTAGAGGAGCTGAACCCGTATACAGCACTTCCGCCACACCTGGAAGTGCTGCTGGAGGTTAAACAAGAAGCACCTGGAGCACTTCTGGGTGCTGTATAAAGGAGGCCGCCACACTACACTCGAGGCTAGAGTCGGAAGGGAGAAGACAGGAGCCTGATTCAGGAGGAGGAGGTAGCCGAAGACGGAAAAGAAAGAAAGAGTTGAAAGAGAGAGAAAGAAAGAGACTGAGTTGACTGTTTTAGGCATTGTGGTGCTGTTTAATCAGAGCGAGATAAATAAACGTCTGCATATTCAGGACATTCTGTGTCTGTGGCCAGGCTGGATCCTCACTCTATATATTGATTTTCTAACCTGGATTAGAAGTGTTTGACAATTTTGTCAAATGTAAATTTTTATTTTGTCAAGTCTTCAATTCAAAAACTGGATGGATGCATTGGTAGTCTACTTTCTCATGCCTATGTTGGTTTTTCCATCATCCCAGACTGATACAACATAACATACACAGATCCATTCTTAAGGAACCACTCCATTATAAAGCCCACTCACCCCAAATTATGCCTATGTGTTTAAGGATTTGCAGGGGGGAGAGGAATCTGGCCATCCAGAGGAAAACCCAGGCAGAAAGGGGGAGAAAATTAAAACTCCACAAGCATGGCACAAAATGAAGGATTCAAACCCAAGATGTTGGATCCAGGAATCTCCTCATATCTGGTGAGGAACTGCGCTGGGCAACGTTACCAACTCTCCCTCTAGTCATCCCTCTGTCTGTCTGGCTATGTGTGATTCACATTGATGTGTGCGCCGCTAGTTACATTTGAAGTCTGAAGTGTACTTTTTTGATTTTCAAATTAATTTTCTGTCATTTATTGTCACAACGCTTAATAACATAAATTATTCTATTTCAGTGTTTCACCATTCTTCCTTTCTTATTCATAGCGAACAAACATTGCTCATACTTTAAAGACATCAATAAAGATATATTCCAATATAACCAATGTAACATTTTAATTGATGCTTCTGTACAATGCCCTCCATAATTTTGCATTACTTTGGAGGCTGCTATATATCAGAAGTTGGATTTCTCAGTTCAGTCTATTCCCACATTTATTCCTGGAAAACTCTAACCATAAATTTTACTTTAATAGCTAGTAATGCCCAGATCATGGATGGACAGCTTGTAACCAAACAAAGAAAAAGGTTATTGGAGTGACAAAGACCAAACTTTTAATTTACAATGGCAAATGCCCTTTATTTAAAGATGCTGAAACGAAGATCAAATTTTGTTATGCCTACATATGTTAGAAAAGAAAAAAACATTTCAAGGGGTGTATGTAATTTTCAGACGCAAATACAACATGCCAGAATTAGCAGCACATATCTCTGCCACAAACTACAACTCATTACACACAACAATTTAAAATGTTTACTAGTTTAATTTGCAAAACATACAAAGACTCGCACTGAACCAGTTTATAGAAATAATTATATTAGTAGTGACAGTTTATGTTTTGGCCTTCAACAACACAGAGAATCATAGCTGCAAGCAGTGTATAATGTTGACTGAACATGAACAATTTTTTATTTATTTATTTATTTTTTTAGTTTGACGTGTCCGTTAATTTTAGACCATTACACAATGAGGTTGCTGGGTTTTCTACTGCAATAAGTTCATACAACTTGTATATACCTAACAGCTAAATGACACTCCCAAGGCCTTTAATCTTACATAGAAGACAAAAAGGGGCAAAAGGTTGGAGAGCATCAAAGGATGTTTGCTGTTTGTGCTGTTTGCTGATGATTAATTAAAATAGATCTTTTATTAAGCATTGTAATACAAACTATGTTCAATAGTTCATAATTACAAACAACAGTACAACATTGTACACAAGTTAAATAAGATGGATGGATGGATACTTTATTAATCCCAAGGGGAAATTCACATAATCCAGCAGCAGCATACTGATACAGAAAACAATATTAAAGAGTAACAAAAATGCAGGTAAAAACAGACAATAACTTTGAATAATGTTAACGTTTACCCCCCCGGATGGAATTGAAGAGTCGCATAATGTGGGGGAGGAACAATCTCCTCAGTCTGTCAGTGGAGCAGGACAGCGTCAGCAGTCTGTCGCTGAAGCTGCAGCACTGCCTGGAGATGACATTGTTCAGTGGATGCAGTGGATTCTCCATGATTGACAGGAGCCTGCTCAGCGCCCGTCGCTCTGCCACGGATGTCAACCTGTCCAGCTCCGTGCCTACAATAGAGACTGCCTTCCTCACCAGTTTGTTCATGCGTGAGACGTCCTTCTTTATGCTGCCTTCCCAGCACACCACTGTGTAGAAGAGGGCACTCGCCACAACCGTCTGGTAGAACATCTGCAGCATCTTATTGCAGATGTTGAAGGACACCAACCTTCTAAGGAAGTATAGTCGGCTCTGACCTTTCTAACACACAGCATCCGTATTGGTAGTCCAGTCCAATTTATCATCCAGCTGCACTCCCAGGTATTTATAGGTCTGTACCCTCAGCACACAGTCTCCTCTGATGATCACGGGGTCCATGAGGGGCCTGGGCCTCCTAAAATCCACCACCAGTTCCTTGGTCTTGCTGGTGTTCAGGTGTAAGTGGTTTGAATCGCACCATTTAACAAAGTCCTTGATTAGCTTCCTATACTCCTCCCCCTTCCACTCCTGATGCAGCCCACAACAGCAGTGTCGTCAGCGAACTTTTGCACGTGGCAGGACTCTGAGTTGTATTGGAAGTCTGATGTATATAGGCTGAACAGGACCGGAGAAAGTACAGTCCCCTGCGGTGCTCCTGTGTTGTTGACCATAATGTCAGACCTGCAGTTCCCGAGACGCACATACTGAGGTCTGTCTGTAAGATAGTCCACGATTCATGCCACCAGGTGTGAATCTGCTCCCATCTCTGTCAGCTTGATACCCAAGGAGCAGAGGTTGAATGGTGTTGAAGGTGCTAGAGAAGTCCAAAAACATAATTCTTACAGTACCACTGCCTCTGTCCAAGTGGGAGAGGGATCGGTGTAGCATATAGATGATGGCATCCTCCACTCTCACCTTCTCCTGGTATGGAACTGCAGAGGGTCGAGGGTGCGGCGGACCTGTGGCCTCAGGTGGTGAAGCAGCAGCTGCTCCATGGTGTTCATCACATGTGACGTCAGAGTGACAGGCCAGAAGTCATTCAGCTCACTAGGACGTGATACCTTTGGAACTGGGGTGATGCAAGATGTTTTCCAAAGTCTCTGAACTCTCCCCCTGTTCAAGGCTCAGGTTGAAGATGCGCTGTAGAGGACTCCCCAGTTCCAGTGCACAGTGCAGTCGTGGCAATACTCCATCTGGACCCGCTGCTTTGCTGGCACGAAGTCTCCTCTGCTCTCTGCTCACCTGCGCTGCTGTAATTGTGGGTGGGGATGTCTCTCCAATGCTGGTATCAGCAGAAGGATGGTTGAAAGATGCAGTACTCCGAGGTGAGAGTGGGTTAGGGTGGTCAAACATGTCAAGGAAGTTGTTCATTTGGTTTTCTCTCTCCACATCTCTCTCGATGGTGGCACCCCGCTTCGAGCTGCAGCCAGTGATGATCTTCATCCCATCCCACACTTCCTTCATGCTGGTAATTCTACAACTTCTGCTCCAGCTTTCTCCTGTACTGCTCCTTCGCCACCCTGAGCTGGACTCGGAGTTCCTTCTGCACGCGCTTGAGCTCATGCTGATCACCGCCTTTAAAAGCCATTTTCTTCTGGTTCAAAAGGCCCTTGATTTCATTTGTAATCCATGGGTTGTTGTTAGCATAGCAACGTACTGTTCTTACTGGAACTACAATGTCCATTCAGAAGTTGATGTAATCAGAAGTGCAGTCAACAACCTCCTCAATGTTCTCACTATGTGATCCCTGCAGTATATCCCAGTCCGTAGTTCTAAAGCAGTCTCTCAGAGCCTGCTCTGCCTCAGGGGACCACTTCCAGAATGAGCGTGTGGTTGTAGGCAGCCACCTCACTCTTGGTTTGTAGTGAGGCTGAAGCAGAACCAGGTTATGATCTGCTTTCCCAAGCGCAGGCAGCGAGGTGGCGCTGTATGTGTCTTTAACGTTTGCATACAGCAGGTCGATAGTCCTATTTCCCCGGGTGTTACCATCCACATACTGGGAGAAGGCAGGTAATGTTTTGTCCAGCGTTACATGGTTAAAGTCTCCAAGATTAGCACAAGCGCCTCAGGGTGCTGTGTTTGTAACATAGCAACCGCGGAATGGATGATGTCACAAGCTATCTCCTGTGTTCACTCGACAGGGGAATGTAAACAATAACAACAATCACGTGTCCAAACTCTCTCGGCAAGTAATAGGGACGCAAACTTACGGCCAACAGTTCGATGTCCCTGCAGCAAGTGGAGATTTTAACGTTTACATGTCCAGAGTTGCACCATCTTGTATTGACATAAAGAGCGACACCCCCTCTTTTCTGCTTCCCGCAGGTACTTGCGTCTCTGTCCGCTCTAACTGTGCTAAACCTGGGTAGCTCCACGTTAGCATCTGGGATTTTAGTTGTTAGCCACGTTTCACTAAAACACAGCAAACTGCATTCTCTGTAGTTCTTGACATTTTTCACCAGTGCAGCCAGTTCGTCTATCTTACTTGGTAGTGAGTTCACATTTCCCAGGATCACAGAAGGCACCGAAGGTTTGAAGTGCCACTTTCTTGCTAGACGCTTGGCTTTTATCTTAGCACCGGCTCTGCTGCCCCGATACTGCCTTCTTACCTCGTCAGGTAAATAGGGAACCACACCGGCGTGCGCATTTGTTCTCAGCGCTTGAAGTTGACTACTTGAATAGACAAGTCTCAGTGTGTAAAAATCCATCTCCAAGTAGTAAACAGGGAACGAGCCCACATAAAAGAAAGTGTTAGGAGTTAACAGTGAAATAAAGAAAAATAGAGAAAAAGGTAGAAAGATAAAGTCAAACACAGAGCTGCTGGAAAGGCTGCCACTCGCAAAATTATTAACTGTTAGTCTCGGTCTTCAGTACATGAAAAAGCATCACTGCCTAAAATATTAGAAAAATATAAATTCTGTATCAGTGGAATACAAATCAGAAAGAGTTCCCTTTGCAACATTTCAATTACAAAAATTATTTAATGATGTAACTCTGGTTAATATTTGAGGTTGAGAGATTTGTTTCCATCAGTACATGCAGGAATCATTAGCTGAATAATATGTTTTGAAAAGTAGCATCAAAACGGACATGTCAAATTAATTACAATTTCAAATATCACAAACTAGTAACATTTTTTTTCCTTTTCTCTCTCCTTTTTTCAAATTTATCACCTCTTCAAAGCTGCCTTGCTGAAATCAAATTTCACAATTGCAGATCACTCCATTATTTTAGAATTCTATTACAAATAGTCTTTGGGTTGTTATTTTTAACTTATCCCATGCTGTTTGCTACTGCTTATTCAAAGCAGTACTAGTTCAGTGCTTTCATGACACATATATTTTTTCCTTTGGTGTGCTTTCCGATTCAGCTATTCAACTTTAGCATTGAACTATGTTCTTTTAGTAGTCCCACAACTATGTACCGTATTGATTCTGTGTTCCCTTTAATGCAATAGATATTGTATTAACAGAGAAGCTAACCCACATGAATGTCTCGTTAGCATGGACTTTTTGAAATACTGCTTCAAATTTTAATACATAGAGACACTGAATTCATCACCATTGTAGACTTGCCAAAGGTAAACAGTTGGCTATTTAGCTTGAACCTTGCCTTAATGTCCAACAGCTACAACCAAATGTGGTAGTTCCCCTGTGTGGAGTTTCCTCATTCTCCTCATATCTATGTGCAGTTTTCTTTGGGCATTCTGGATTTCTTCCACATCTCAAAGACATGCAGGTTAGGTTATCCTTATGAAAGGGTAGGAGTTCATATTGAGTGTGCTCTGCAAAGGAATGGTACTCCAGGCAAAGTTCGTTCTAGTCCTGAACATGATGGACCCATGACTTGCAAACTTAAGCTGAAGAAGCAGGTTGAAAATGAATTGAAGGATGGCTTTAAATCAAGAAATCAAACTACAGTGGAACCTCGGGTCACAAACGTCTCAGACCACGTACAAATCAGGTTACGACCAAACAGTTTGCCAAACTTTTGCATCTGTTCACGACCACGCACTAGGGTGACAAACAAGCCAGTTTCCTTTCCGGTTTGTACGCGCCGATGATTTTCACACATGTTCAGTCTTTCCCTGTGCATTCACTGTGGATTCTTTGTGCTCTATTTCGTTTCCCTTCTGGTTCTCACACGCCGGTGATTTACGCACGTGTTCAATCACTCCCTGTACAGTACATTGTTCTCGGTCAGACTTGCATCGCACAGAGGGACTTTGTGGTATAGCGGGTCCACAGCTCACATCAAGAGGCCAGTTTTAAATAAATAATTACCGCACTTGCAGCTTAGCGAGGGGGCGTGGTGGTTGATTGCTACAGCGCAAGGCGGCTAAAGGGAGGAAAAATAAAAGTAAGATGGAGGTTGCAGAGTGAGGAAGTAAGCAGGAAACAGTGTGGAAAGAACCGGTGTGAGCGAGCGAGCGCTCACAGGTAGGCAGCTGGGCACTGAGCCCAAGCACTTCACTTCTGTTTTTATGGGATTACCGTAGTTATTTACTGAAGGATTCTGAAAGCACTGCACTTTATTTAACCAGAGGAAGGACGGCTGGCCGCGTAAGGCATTTAAAGAATGCACCGGGCTTGTTTTTAAAGAAACTGCTTCGAGCATTGTTTTGACCTTGTTGTATTAAATGAAGACTTTTTGCTATTGGACTTTAACCTCCACTTCACTTCTGTTTTTATGGGATTAGTTATTTATTGAAGGATTCTGAAAGCACTGCACTTTATTTAATTTGGACATTGTTTTTGACTGTTGTTTTGTTGATTTTAATAAAAGCACTTGGCATCTGATTGCGCCATTGTAGTGCCTCACTGTCGTGCTCATCAGTAACATTACCAATGGTGACAGGTTTAAGGGCTCCCAGAAGCGAGATGGGGGCAAGCAGCGAACCCGCATTGTCACAGATTTTACCTCAAAACTGTAATCTCCTCTCCACCCAGTTCCTCCTCACTTCCTTCATGCCAGAACTCGACTCATGTAAGGTTAGTTTATGGTTAGTTTTTGTATTTAAGATTTTTCAAATGTTATTTTTCGGTTCGTAGTGTGAATTGTTGCGATGTTACTTTTCTTGGTTGTTTATTAAATTACGGATTTTTCAAATGTTAATTTTTTTCCCTGTGCTTAAAACTCATTAAAAAAGTGTTTACAGCGAGTGGTTCGTAAGGCTATAGCGTGAATTCTTGCAATGTTACTTTTCTCTGTTCAAGGTTTTCTCAGTGTTATTCAAAGTTTTTACATTTAGTTTACTATTACGATGTGCGTTCTATGGTTTAATTAACTATTTTTGTGCTAAAACATCTTTAAAAAAATATATTTACATACAGTTCATACAGTCTGGAAAGGATTATTTGTATTTACATACAATCCTATGGGGGGGAAATTACTTCAGGTCACGACCAAATCGGGTTATGACCAGAGTTTTGGAACGAATTACGGTTGTGACCCGAGGTTCCACTGTATATTTTATGTTGAGTAAACGCAAAGATTATTTTCTCAATAAGCTATATATGGAGTGTTTATTAGCCATGGATCAATCTAACAGAAGCTTAAATGGGTTACAACATAGAACTAATTGTGGATTAGTTAAGAGTACATGTAGGCATTAAGGATGGGAATTGCAAAAGCCCACACAATATGATCTTGCATAAACACTTGGTTACAATTTGATAACACTGTAAGATTCATTTAAAATATGAAGTTGTGTGATTCAGTTTTGCAATGTGTTGCAAATAATTACCTTTAAATTTTACTTAAGTTAAAATGAAAGCCATATCTTTATAACAAAAAATGAGGCAATCAATTACATTTAATAAGAAAAAACCCTAAGCTTCAACTTAAACATTTTCATTTTAATTGTGGAAATGTATTTTGAAGTATATCAGTAGTTTGCACAGTGACACAGAGCACTCAGCTGTGGTATACAGAGGTGATTTAACAACTAAAAATAAAATTGCTTAAATGTTGTTCAAGCTAGTCATAGTACAATGTATATGCAAAACTTCTTAAATTCTAGCCATCAGTAACATAATATATTCACAATAAATAAAACTTTTATAAAAAGCAAAATATTTAGCTCTCAAATACTGATTAAAGTTCAATTTTAACTAACCCTAATTTGTACAACATTAGCCTCTTTTGCTCAGAGCTTTAAGCAGTTGAATGTGAAGAGCGGTTTCATGTGAGGTTTCTTGCTTCACTACTTTCTCTTTAATTATTTCAATCAGTGTGCATTAAAATTCGAAGCTAAGAAAAAAATCAGTCGTTAATAGCTCCTAGGTTACAGTGTTGTGGGAGTACCCGATTTTAGCATAAAAAAAGTCTCCAAACTACATTTTTCTAATTGAGCACTTTAGTACAACTCTGAAAGCCAAAATGACCTGAAATGTTGAACTTACATGGACAGCTCAATTGCATAGGAATCTCTGTAGCGGTCTGTTGATATTTATAGCAGGGGTCACAAACCTTTTTGAAACTGAGAGCTACTTCAAGGGTACGGAGTAATACGAAGGGCCACTTGTTTGATACAAACTTCCTGAATAACAATGTTGCACAGTTCACCTTAAATGATAATAATAATAATTTATATTCATATATCATGTCCTGCTTGTACTAACCACTAACTTTGTAACATTTTTGAACAAATCATGAAATGCACTCTGTCCCATGTTTGTAGAAATTCTGTTAAGGTTTATATTTAAGAAAAAAAAAAAAAAGTTCACATTTTTAAATGAATCCTATCACATTTGAACTAATCACCAAATCTGTAGCATTTCAAACAAATCGCTTGCTTTCTGTGACCTTCAGCAACACTGATGGTTTCCTCATTGTGATTATGCACTCGTACTTCTATTTATTATTTATTTTATTTATGTTCATTTATTTTATTTCTATTTAATGTTATAGAAATTAAATATTAATGTTTTTTCTTCTTTTATTGTAAAGCACTATGGCCACAGCATTCCTATGTTGTTTTAAATGTGCTATAGAAATAAATTGACATTGACATCACATCTGTTACACTTTTTGAACACATTAATTTTCACATTTTTGCACAATATTTGAGTTTAACGTTGCCACTGTGTTTCAGTGAAAACATCTGTTATCTCTTTCTTTGTCTGTTAGTGGGAAGCCTGGCATTACATGCTGTTCACCAGTGTACTGTAATCTGGGGTATAATTTGACACTGCAACTCTGAGTGAGTCTTGTAAATGTGCATCAGTAAGGCATGTTCTATGTTTGGTTTTGATGAAGTTCATGTCAGAAAAGGCTGATTCACAGAGATAGGTTGAACCAAAAAGGCAGGCAGCTTTCATAGCTGCTGTGCATATACCTTTGTACTTTTCTCTGTCCACAAGACACCACAACTTTGGTGCACCCCGATAGGTTTTCAGGTGGAGGTCATTTTGCAACATTAGGATTTCAATCTCCACATGTCTGTGATGATGTGGGTTCTGGCTCCACACTCCCATCTGCTGTTTGGGAACCCTTGAACCCAACACCGTCGATAATGCTACCGAGTGAGCCAGTCAGTGAAGGCAATAACATCTAAGCAAGGGGATGGTTGAAATGTGCAAAAGTGCTTTTATTAAAAAAAAAAACAATCCATCAAAACAAAAGTGTCCATAAACAAATAAAGTGCAGTGTTCCAAGTTCTTCAATAAATAATCCATTAAAAGAAAACGTGGAGGTTAAAAATCAACAAATAGAAAAAAACAATCCTTAAAACCAGAGGTTAAAATGATCTTTCAGGAAGCAGTCTTTAAAACAACAACGACAAACCCGGTGCATCATTTCTGTTAGCGTCTCACCTGCTTCTCCCAACTGGGCTTTGCAGCAGGCGAGACGCTCTTTGCAGCTGCCCTCTTCTCTCACACACTCGAGACTGGAGACCTCCCGATCCCTGGCTCCGGTCTGGCACTCATCCCAGTCCCCGAGACTTGATGTCCACCAACAGCCAGGACGCACACATTGGGGACTCCACCACCAAGCCTCCCGACTTCCGCTGCCTTTCCACGGCCCTCTGCAGCTCGTCGCTTTCCTCTGGTCACTCCCGCTACGTGGTCGCTCAGCGGGAGCAACATCCACTCAAACACCCGGGTGACGGCCTTACACCCAGCTTCCTTGCAGCTGCCCGTGAGCACTTTTTCGCTCGCTCACCACATGCTCCACATGTCTGTCTGTCTCTCTCCTGCACCGCCTGCTTCCTCGCTTCCTGTAACCTCCGTTCTCTCTTCTTTCGATCCACCCTTTCCTGACCGACTCGCGCTTCTTTTAAATGACGAGGGGCCATGACAATAGCAGCATTAGCCACGGGAGCAATCACGGATGTGGGCAGTTCCTCACCTGTGCACTCGGTGAGAAACGCCCACAACCCCGAGCATCCCGCGGCTCGCTACAACAACGCCCCCCTCACGAAGCCGCCTCGGGTGCGGTGATTTATTTCAAATGGCCTTTGCCAAGTGAGCTGTGGACCCACTATACCACAATGTCCAGCATCCAAGCCGAACGTTGCACTTAGCTGCTCAGCAGTGCATGTCATGTCCACTTGCATGAAAGACTTTGAAATGAAGGACACACACACCAAAGTCACAAATCCTGTTTTCAAACTCTTGACCAAGTCTGTTTATGACTTGAGAGAACTTTTCTGCAGCTTTGTTAAAGGCTCCTGATGCAAAAGCATTGTCATGCAGCACTGACTGCACGGAGGGAAAGTGCAGCACTTTTTTTCTCTGTAAATGCACAGGGAAAATGTTCATCTTAGCTTTAAATGCGTTTACAGTGCTTATTATTTCTGTTACAATCTTACCTTTGCCTTGCAACTCACAGTTCAAATGGTTCAGCTTCCCAGTGATGTCCGTTAAAAATGCAAGGTCAAGTATCCACTCAGTGTCCTCGAGCAGCTAGCTGTCTTCCCCTTTGGATTGCATGAACTCTTTGATTTCACCCAAAACCGACGAAAAAAAAAAACCCCGCAAAATTCATCCCATGCTGAGCCATCGGATTTCTGTGTGCAGTAACAGGTCACCATATTCAGCTGACAACTGCTCCAATAGTACCTTGAATATCCTGTGTTTGGCTTTGGAGCAGATGCCATTTATGATCTTCACAACGGAAGTCATCACATGATCAAAGCCAGTCACTTTTGCACATATCGCCTGCTGGTGTATGATACAGTGGTAATGTAGAAATTTTGGGAAGTCTGTGTCACCTTTGTATTGTGCAATAAAGCCTGCATGTCGGCCCTTCATGGCGGAAGCCCCGTCCGTAGTCACCGATACCAGCTTTTCCAATGGTATTTTTTTCTCCACAAAGAACCTGTTCACCACATTGTAGACATCAACTCTCCTCGTTGTTGTCTTCAGGGGCAGTAGTGTTAGGAGTTCTTCTTTTGTTGGGAAATCGAACACTATTTGGATAAATATCATCAGCTGCCGTGTACTGCTGCTGTCCATGGACTCGTCGCATTGGATGTTAAACCACCTGCACTTAACCAGATCCTGGTCCAGCTGCTCTGTCAAGTTCTCGGACATAGCCGACACTCTTCTAACCATTGTATTTGCCCCTATTTGGACACTGGAGAGAGTGGAGATAACATCGGCACCATTCCTCTCGTCTTTGAACATAGCGTTTGCAATTATCATCATTTCTTCTTTCAAGATCTCCCCGTCCGAAAAGGCTTTCTTGTTCTTTTATCAAAAAATTTGCAGCTCTAAACGAAGCTTCAGTTGCTTTTTCTGACTTTCTCACTGGACTCGTGAAAAAAAGACTGCTGTTTGCCCAAAGTCGCCTTTAACTCAACGGCTTTTTCTGCCCGTAGTGCACTGCCAGCTGGGTACTGAAGTGTCTCTCTACATTGTGCTGTTTTGCAGTCACCACGGTTATCCCGGAAATGAAACATACACACTTTTCTTTCACTGTCATAAAAAAAGAACTCTTCCTTCCAATCATTGTGAAAATGGTAAGTTTTCTTTTGCTTTTCTGCCATGATTTTCTTGAATTTTAGGGGGTATAAACCACATCTAGCTCCCCATTGTAGCTGCGCCCATTTGCTTGTGTCAGCAAAGAGTGAGATGGAGATTTGTCTTGCACACAATATTAAACTTTGACCACAGACTACCCCCCAATCTGCATTAATGCAAGTGTTATTGATTCAAATGGAGCTGCATGGTGTCTAGTGTTATTTTTAGAACATGCCCTGCGGGCAACTCATGTGATCCCTGCAAGCGACCAGTTGCCTGCTGGCACTGTGTTTTGGCTACCTCTAATTTGTAGTATACCACCTTTGGAAGTGTAGAAGGAATATTTTTCCTTTTCCATAATACCAAAAAAAAAAAAGGTAAAAATGCAAAAACTTGAAAATTCATATTTAATGAGAACAAATCAAATCTCTAATACAGTTTCTAAAAATTAGTATGCAGGGTGTGTGCCCTGCAAAGGAGTGGCATTTGATCCAGAGTTGGCTCCTTACTTGAGCCTAATGATTCTACATTAAGGTCTGAGTTTCTACAATCCTGCAAATATGATGAAGCAAGTTTTACAAATAGATACATAAATTGAATAGTCTCATTGCAATTTTCAATAAGATGGCAATAACATCTTTGTGTTAATTTCATTACCTAAAGGCCCTATCTCACAGCAAGATTTTTTGACCACTGTGTAATGTTGAATAATCTTAGTGAGTTTGGGGGCAATTGTGCCATGCTCCCTTGGCTTCTAGTCGAATAGTTTGGCATCCCAACTGACTCATACTGGCTGTAAATATTTGATGATCTCGTGACACTTCAAAAAATTTGAAACTATGCTGGAAATTCACCATGGGATCATATAGTGAGTCCTACAGTAGTTTTTTTTTTAATCTGACATTCTAATGGTGACAAGATTCAGCACCTTTAGTCATCAAGTTTGACAAACCCTCCAAGTAGAAGTTGTACAATGTGCTGTCAGCTGAACCCAATGTACTCCATGACCTTGTTTGCCCTTTGGTTTTTATAAACATGTGAGTAGTAAACAAACTTACCACTCTGAGATAAACCCAATCAGGCTAGTATCTAGGTTGCTTAAACGTTACATAGTATGAAAAGATGGATGGACTCAAGAAACCAGGAGGGCTGGGTGAGAAAGCCAGAGGTACTGGAATACAATAGGTACAACTGGGATGACAGAATTAGTGACTGTAGTGTGGAGAGGCAAACTTTTTTTTTGACCTCTAAATATACTATGACTGATTTTCTGTCGTATCCAACTTAAAACATTGCTGTGCTGGTATAGAACACTTATTCACATGTAAAACTTCAAAGTAATTTATTTCATATTGCAATAGGTCTAGTGTTATCACAGTTATTTAAACTTATTATTCTGTTTGTAATTTACACTGGGGTATAATAGACCGGACGTTTTAATACCCAAAAGAAAAAGGAATCTATCACCTGTTCATTTCTGAAATTATCTTAACTTTTTAATGTGAAGCTATGCGCCACAATGTGTCTGTTCAGGCAGTGTCTGACCACATATACACATTTCATTTAGGTTACAACAGAGTGTGTGGTGCTCCCGATATCTATGCAAAAGGACGAAGGTCCAAGTCTTTAGAGTCCTGCTGCTTCCTGTCTTGCTATATGGTTGCAAGACATGGATGCTATCCAGTGACCCGAGACGAAAACTGAACTCCTTTGGTACTGTATCTCTCCGGAAAATCCTTGGGTACTGTTGGCTTGACTTTGTGTTGAATGAGTGGTTGCTCATGGAGTCCCGAATGAGGCACATTACCTGCATTGTGAGGGAGCGTCAGTTACGGCACTACGGCCATGTGGTGCGTTTCCCCAAGGGTGATCCAGCTCGTAAGATCCTCATTGTTGGGGACCCGAGTGGCTGGACTGGGACAAGGGGCTGCCCATGTAACACCTGGCTGTGGCAGATAGAGGGTCATTTCTGGAGAGTGGGACTGGACCGCGTGTCTGCCTGGGGGGCTGCAAACCGGGATCCCGAGTTGTTTCGTCGTATAGTGGGTACGACAACGCACTGTACCAGTGCATGCTTCCCAACTTGACTTGACTTGATACTCAGGTGTATGATTAACCAATTATACCAAACAGTTGCCAATGATCATTTTCATTTGTAGGTTGAAACACAGTCATTAAACTTAAACGCAAACAGCTGTGTAGGAGGTTTAAAACTGGGTGTGGAACAGCTAAACTCTGCTACCAAGGTGAGGTTGTGAAAGGCAGTTTCATGTCATAGGTCATACACCACACCAAAACTGAGTACAGCAACATCATACAAGGTAGTTATGCTACATCAGCAAGGTATCACCCAGGCAAAGATTTCAAAGCAGGCTGGTGTTTCAAGATTGTGATTGGCCAAGGAAACTTAGTGCGACAGATGAAAGACACATCATGCTTACTTCCCTTCTAAGTCTGAAGATGTCCAGCAGAGCCATCAGCTCAGAACTGGCAAAAACCTGTGGGACCCAAATACACCCACCCATTTACTTTCCTGAGAAGTCTGGCCAGAAAGAGGTCTTCATGGAACAATATTGCGGCCAAAAGCCATACCTCTTATGTGACTATGCATAAAAACATAAGAAATGGGGTGCAGAAAAATGGCAGCAGGTGCTCTGGACTGAGGAGTCAAAATTTGAAACATATGACTGTAGCAGAAGGCAGTTTGTTCGCCAAAGGGCTGGACAGCGGTACAATAATGAGTGTCTGCAGGTAACAGTAAAGCATGGTGGAGGCTCCTTGCAAGCCTAGGGCTACATTTACTCAAATGGAGTTGCAGATTTAAGTCAGGATTATTGGTGTCCTCGATGCTGAGAAATACATCATGTAATACCAACAGGGAGGCTTTCAGTTGGCCCCAAATTTTTTCTGTAGGACTACAACAGTCCCAAACATACAGCCAACGTCATTAAGAACTATCTTCAGCATAAAGAAGAACAAGGAGTCCTGGAAGTGATGGTATGGCCCACAAAGAACCCTGATCTCAACATCATTGAGTGTGTCTGGGATTACATGAAGAGACAGAAGGATGTGAGGCAGCATACAGCCACAGGTTTGTGCTTAGTTCTCCAAAATGTTTGGAACAACCTACTTGCCAAGTTCCTTCAAAAACTGTGTGCAAGTGTACCTAAAATAATTGATGCTGTTTTGCTGACAAAGTTTGGCCACACCAAATATGGATTTGATTTAGATTCCTCTTCTGTCCATTCATTTTGCATTGTTAACTGATAAAAATAAACTAATAACACTTCTATCTGTGTAAGCATTCTTAGTTAACAGCATTGTTTTACATGTGCCTAAAACTTTTGCACAGTACTGTATGTAACAGCTCTGAGCTAACAATTGTCAATGTAAAAACTACTGTCTTTTTAAAATAAATAGGATGAGCTACTTTGGTGACAGTGCTGTACAACAAAAGACTCTAAAGTAAAAACTAACTAGTCACCAAGACACATGACAGAAAGGTGTAACTTGTTTAATCTCTTCCACCTTGTCTGCTTCACTGTTGTCAAACGTTTTGATCAGCGTCTAGAGGTACACATATACACAAACATCACATGAAAGGAAACACTGTGAGGCAACTACAATGGTCATCTTGCTTCTTGAGATGTACCTCTTCGCTTACAGGCTGCTTTTTTTCACCCCAAACAAACCCCAAGGAGAGCAGAGATCAATAATTTAACGACTTGTACTAATTTGTTCCCCTCATTTACTTGTCATTTAGAGTGAGTTAAAAATA
Organism: Polypterus bichir lapradei; assembly: GCA_026402145.1. Lineage (NCBI taxonomy): Eukaryota > Metazoa > Chordata > Cladistia > Polypteriformes > Polypteridae > Polypterus > Polypterus bichir. The sequence continues at coordinate 55,252,468 of JANRMT010062818.1, read as the reverse complement.
ACTATTTGCTGAAGCTAACTCATTAGAAAATTGTAAAAATAACTACTATTGTACGAAAACACTACAAAAAATTCTTACTTTTTTTCACTTTCTGTTTCAGCATAAAGCCACCGCCCCGTTTTACCTTCATCTGTAGGACATACCCGCTGATAAGCCCTTCTTACTAAGAAACCGCGAACGGTGTACTCTATATACCCTTCAGAAGGTTCTACGGCATTTTCCTGTCAAGTCACCCATCTAATCGTGCTAGCCAAGCAATTTTCAATCATTGAAATGGCGGAATACACCAAGAAAAGTAAAGTACACGTTTAGAAAACACATACTGGTTATTCTAGAGCTCGTAAAACATCAAGAAAAACGTCAACTTTTAAGGCGATCGTGCTTACTTTTATACATTTTTGAGTAGTCAAAGTTAACAATGGGCGTGTCCAATAGTAACAAGACTGAAAAGGGACTTAAAGACCACTTTCGGTGGTACTGCCCAAAACTTACAAAACACTGTGTTCTCTACGAACCGGTCGCCTCAACAAAACGGCTACACTACTACAATTTACGGATCTGCAGCCACATACAATTCCTACTGAAGCCGTGGAACATTCAGAGGTCAATACAGTTCCTAAAGTCAGCCTCGAAGTACAAACAAGATCAAAGCAACTCCTCAGCCGTCGTCTACGCGCCAGCCAATAAACTGCACGGCGATTCGGAAGTGGGACACTTACCTGCATAGAAGCGAATGAGGCATCCTATTTCAGCCTCCATGCCCTCTTCTTGTACCCTCCATGGATCTTTAAATCCTAATTTGAAGAGATAGTCGTTCTGGATACAGAGTGGCTTTTCCTCTGGTCGCAATCGCCGGACAGCTTCGCCGTGCAACTGCACAAATAAAGTAGGTGCGGAGTCGCGCCTCTGCTTGTCCCGCTCCCCTCTCCTAACAGTGCCAGGGACACGAGAATTCGATTGCGCGGAGGAGGCGTCCCTTTGCACTCCCGTAGCTTCTTCGTTGTCCAATTCATCTGAGGAACTACATTCCCCATCCAGTCGGTCCTCCCCGATGCTCAAGCTCTGCTGGTCGGTGTCCAGCACATTGTCTCCAGGACTCAGTTCTTCAAAATCTGAAGCCGACGTGTCCCCTGGGCCGTCCAGAGCTGGCTCCAGAATCATCTCAGGCGGTAAGGCCAAGTAAAGCCGCTCCTGCGATAGGCTCCTGGTGGGGACGACTCTGAGCACTTTGCCCCCTCTGCAGCCGAGCTGCCTGAGCCGCAGCGCAACTTCCCCGGCAGTGCTGTCCAGCGTACAGAGCACCGGCCGCTGATACAACGGCTGTTGCGGATCATAGACGTACAGGCAGCCCCTGTGCAGGTCAGCACGTACCCACTCCCGTTCGGCCAGCTGGAGCTGCTGTGGTTGTCGAGGACGCAGCAGGGTCTTGCGGTCCAAGCTTCGGGTGTGCGGGACAACAGCCAGTGCTGGAGTAACTGCCGTTGCCTCAGATAGATTCCTCTTGAGCCGTCTCCTTCTCCTCATCAGGGAGCCGGACACCGCAGAAATCGCGTCTAGGTGCGCAGGATGACCATTGCCGTCCGCAGAGCTTACGGGAGCGGCCTCGCTCGCTACCTTCGAAGCCCCGCCACAGCCACTCTTGAACTTGTCGCATGTTTTAGCAGATTCCAAAACCGAGGCTGAAGCAGCAGGAGCCCGCGTACTTTCCATTTTCTGCAAGCAAATACAAATTCTTTTTCAATATAAAATACATTAAAGGGTCGCCATCCAGAGACAGGACCTGGCATTCAAAGCCGTGCTGCCTTCGGAGATCCCCCCGACAGCGTAGTTGTAAATCCACTTGTTTTCTTCCTTAGCGCCCCGCACTTTCTGTTTGTATCGCCATTATGGAGGCGTACTGGAGGAAGATACTCGAACGTAAGGAAAAAGCGTGACAGGGGAGGGGCTAGGGGTGCGACCAGGCCTCATTATCTTTAAAGTGATATGCTGGAATATTGCCGATTAAAACAGATCTACGATGAAGGGCGGGCTTTTAAGATACGGTTTCTTTTAACGCATGCGCATTTTAACCACAGCGTTCACGCGCATTTGGAAACAGAAACTTCAATACCCGTCAAGCATCTTTCCGTGAAGGTACGACGTGCTTTTCATGCGCCATCTGCTGTCCGCGTGCGAATGATAGGTAAGATTTTTGAAAGCGTTAAAAATAATGAAATATATATATTTTTTTGTTATTAAATTAAAATAAACATTACAGCAGCGATCTTTTCGTTTTTTCCCAGTTTCTAAAACCATTTATTTTTTGTTCAGCTGTTTCTCCCTCTTCTAGTTATATTTTTAACTGTTTTCATGAGGTTAATTTTCGTAACAATTCTAATATTTATCTATTCGTGAAAGCTATTATTTGAGCATTGCTCTTTGTAAAGTTTTTCACGGCCTTTAACAACCGTCAATTTTTAGTCTCATTTACTCCACACTAATAATTTGAGGTATGTCGTTATTTTATGGTCCTGTGTTTTCTACTAAGGTGACAGGAGGCTGAAGTGTATCGCCTGTGTGGACGTCACCTATGCCATGTGTGCATGGACCTCCACTTTAATCCTTTGATAGTGTCTAAATAAATTACAATGGAATGTATTCTACAAAAAGAAAAACCTATTCACATTTAACTATTTTTTAGCCCTCTTTCCAAATAATCAGGGGGGTCACCAAATGAAATGGTCTGGACCTCATCTGTGCTCCCAGAGAGCTTGAGAGAGTCCACATTGTGGTTCCACACATTTTTAAAAACTTTATTTTATATTATCTCCATGTGTGGTCACAAACTATGGATTAACATTTTAATCAGAAAACCTTTCTTGTCTGTCCATTTTATTTTATTTACAGTTTTACCAGGCAATGAATTTCTTTGTTACAATTTGTAATATGTTAGTTTTTTTGAAACGCCTCATGTTACATTCGTGGAGACACTTGTCATGGAGAATATTGTATTTATTAACTATCTGTGGTGGGGCCCTTTAAATTATATGTCAACAATATTCATTCCTAACCATTCATGGTGAAGTTCTGAAAAACAATGAACCTAAGGGCTTAACGACCAACTTTACAATGCACATATGTAATGTTTAGATTGTTTTTTTGTAAGATAATGAAAACTTCTCTTAATGTTCAATTTTTCTAGTGAGCATAAGGCACTACTTTGTTAATCCTGCCCTGAAGACATCTATAAAAATCATCATAAGTTGATTGAAAAACAATTGATTGACAGTAGCTTCATTATATGGCATCATTTTTGTTTTTCCAGTGGCATAATTTTAAAGTTGTGAAAATATGAAGTAAACATAACATCATAATTTAATAGCCCAATAAGCAAAGCCATAGCAATAACTAAATTAGATACCTATTGTTTGTAAGATGAACACAAATTAAATGATGATTACATGGTATAAAATTAACCCATGCTTTTCCACGCATGTTTCTCCACGTGTTCACAAGCTCTGGATAGTGTGAAAAAGAATATGAGCTTTCATGTACAAACTGTCTAAATGAGATGTCTGCACATTGTTTCTGGACTTGGCTTCTGTGATATGGTTAGCAGTAGCAGAGGATCTTTGAGTAGAAACAGTGGTACATCAGATAGAGAGGCACCAGATAGGGTGGTTTAGGCTTGTAATTAGGATGCCCTAGATCAGGGGTCCTCAATTACGGTCCTGGAGGACCGCAAGTGGCTACAGGTTTTTGCTCCAACACAATTGCTTAATAAGAAGCACTTACTACTCAAGTAACACTTTTGCTTTACTTTAGTTGTCTCACTTGTTAAGATTTTGAACCCTTATTGTTTATTTTAGTCTTATACAGCTGTATACTTGGTTTTTAATTGCACCTAATTAGCAATAACATGCAAATGACAAAAGAGACCAGCCTTTTTTTCATTTAGCTTGTTACCATTTACACCTGTGTGCATTTATCATGCACAATTGGGTTTAATTAAATACTTGGAAGGAAAGTGAAAAGAAAAAAGTAAAGGACTGAAAATTACTCATCCATTTTAGCCTTCAAATAATTTGAATGATATCCTTAGAAAGGGGAAGAAAATCTAGTATATGAGAATTACCTGACATAGAGTTAAAGCACTAACATGCTATGAAATTAAATTATTGCCAAGAATTGCTTTCTAATTAGAATATATAAAGGTGGTTTATTTATTTATATCAAGAGAAACTGACAATTGTAAAAGTTTAACACAGGGCAATCAAATTATTTTAACTCCATACAAAGCTGGCTCATTTATTTGTATCAATAGAAATTGACAATTGTAAAACTTTACCACAGGACAATTCACATTATTCTTATTCCTTTGTCCATTTAATCCAGAATCCTGCATAGGTCACAGGTAGAAAATAAAAGTATGACAGAACAACTGCAATTGATAAATTTCTTTCTTGAGTTTCCAAAAGCTTCTAATAATATTTACAGTTAAATGTGTATTTAAAAAGTTTAAACAGAGGACCTTAAAAGTAAATGTTTATAGGATACTATAATTTAGCCCCACCTTTAACTACTATTCTTAAAACACATGCAACCCTTAGTTACCCTCATATGCTCAATTATAACAACCCTATCGCAAGGAGGATCATGTCTGACCCAGTTAAAATTATTCATGTGATTGCACAAAGGCAGAATACTGTCTAAATATATCAAAGGCAGTGACCATACCTCTATGAACATCATCATGTGTTCCTTACAAAATGTCCTTGTTGAAAGCAGAAGTATATGGATAGCTGCAAGTTGAAAAACAACAGAGTTGCATCTTTTGCATTTCTGAAAAGGAAACCTATCCCATTCATTACCAGTGCTGGTGCTTATTACTTTCTTCCTTTTCAATGTAAAACATCTTGGCTATGCGGTATTTTCTTGTACTTTTATCAACCTGTCTCTTCTCTTCCATACAGAAAATTTAAGAGCACCCCTCTTTAGAACCATGAAACTCAAATTTATATTCTTCAGGTAGAAGTGGCAACTAATTTTACTTATCGTTTTGAGCAATTTTTACTGCTACAGAAAAAGTCATACTGAACAATGATAGTTGCCGACACTTAAATGTATTGATTACGAAATAATTTCATGTTTGACAAGTGGGAACACTCCTACTGTGTGTTGTTCTGTGAAAATGTGCCTTGTGGTCCTAGTAGTGAAGGAGTTTTCAGTTCAATATACTCTGAATGGATTTATCGTATACACTTCGTCTTCTTCGAAAAGCATAGTTGTTAGTGAACCACAGCGCTCAGTCTGAAGGTAGACCTGAAAAAACAGGAGTTATCCTATAGAAATTTATATTAAGACGCACCATACCACCATGATAACAGTCTGTAATACCTAGCTGAGCACTTGCATATTTCTTACAGGATAACATAAAAAGCAGGTCAAAAGCTATGTATGTATAACATTAACCAGCACAATATGTGTTATGTGTATTAGTTATGGAGACATGGAGGTTACAAGGTTGTCAAGCTATGGCATCAGCTGAATGTGCACAGGGTTCCCAGTTGCTGTATGTATCCACTGGATCCTGGAGTAATTATTTGCTGAGAACATTTCACATTCCCTTTTCCACCCTTTTAGAAAAAGGTTTTTAGTTCTGCATTACTGCATGGCTTTCTGCATTATAAACTTTTTTATAACAGTCATTGCACTCCTTGAACTGGCACTTCTTGTAAGGAATACTGAGGTGGCTTTATTTATGTTTTCCAAAATATTAACAAACATTTTGTAGCCTTAGTTAAGACTACAATTTTCTATTTACCCCAGCAATCTTACCAATATTCCAATATCTAATTCTCAAAAACAATTAGCTTACATTATGGCTGTCATTGTGAAATTCATAGTATTACTGTATAAAGTGTTTTGTATTTATTTCCTAAGAATTTTACAAATATGAAGGAATTTATGCCCCGAATATGGAAATGTCAATATTTTAGTATTGATCTGCTAAGATTATCTACAAATCTAAAAAGGCAGAGTAATGGCTTTGTGGCCAAGGATCTGCACTGGTATCTGGAAGGTTACCAGTTCAAATCCCATTACTGCAATAAGAGACCCTACTCTGTTGGACCCTTGAGCAAGGGCCTTAACCTGAAAATTGCTCTGGGGCACTGTCCAATGGCTGACCTTGTGCTCTGATCCACAAAGGTCATGCAGAAAGACAATTTTATCTTTGGAGATTAATATAGTATATCAAATCAAAATTCAAAATGTAGAAAACAGGTGATTTATCAGTGTACTTGCAGTCTAATTACATGAGTTATATCTTTCATGTCCATATTCTCTTTATTTTGTTCTCCTCTGAATGTTGCTGTAGGCTTCACTTCCCAAAAACATACATTTGATATTTGACGTGTTCACAGAAGAGCTCTGTAATGCTCAGTTTAAAATAAAAAGCACACACACACACAAAAAAACAACAAATCGGTCAATACTCCAGTGTTCCTTTTTAAATGCCCTAATTAAAATGTAATTAAGATGAGTTAACATAACTTTTGTAATATGCTACATATAAATCTCTTTTAACCTTGTGTGATGAGTTACTTTAAAATACATGCCAGCAATATTACTCCTTGACTTTTCAGGGTGAGTTTTCTGAAAAACAATGAACCTAAGGGCTGATGAACTTTACAATGCATGTAATTTATAATATAATTTTTCATGGATTTCCTAAAACCTGCCTTAATCTTCAGTTTTGTTAGTGAGCATAAAGTACTACTTTGTTAATTCCACCCCTGAAGTCGGCTGCAACCAAGCATCAGAAGTGATTTGAAAAACAATTGATGTCAACAGCTTCATTATATTGATATCATTTTTGGTCTCCTGGTGGCATAATATAAAGTTGTGAAAAGGAAATATGAAGTAAACAAAACATAATAATTTAATAGTCTATGAAACAAGGCATAGAAATAAGCACATAATAGAGCACCTATTGCTTGTAATATGAATGCTAAAGAAATGATGGATACATTCCATAAAACAAAAACACACTTTTCCAAAGAAGAGTTTATTCTTTTTTTTAGGTCAGTGGAGTTTTTAGCATGAATGTACCAGTGAGACCGTACCAGAATTTTTCTGTATGTGTGTACTAATTTCTCTTATGGTAAACTTATTTAACTAACAGTATCTATACCTCTTTCACTAATGACTAGTGAAACATGCAAGTTCATACACCATCTGCCTCACAAAAAATCAAACAACAGGATGTTGATGTCTGTATACACTGGTATCAAATAATTGTGACACTCTTCAACATCACCATCTTGTGACAAAATACGGCAGTATAGATTTCAACATTAAGAAGGCTGAGTGTCCCATACTGCCTACTGCTGAGGAAAATATACTGGCTGTGAACTGCCTGAACTGAAACAGCAACACCTCTCCTTTAGAATCAGATGGCTTTGAAGTGAAAAAGACAAGGCACAATAACACAGGAAAAACATGCAGACTATGTACAATGCATAATTTGAACACAAGACTCTAGGGTATCTTAGTACCAGCACTAACCACCATTCAGTAAAGAAAGAGGCCATCATACAAATGAAAAAATATTTTCTACATACTTCCCTGTTCTTTCTGTAGCATGGGCCCATCTATAGCACTTTGTGTAAATTTGAGTGTGAAAATATGTGCATGATAGAAAAATAGGAATAAGCACATGCCAAAAAATCAGATAAAAAAATTGCATATGCTAATTTCTGCACAGTTTATATATCACAATCATGCATGAAAATGTGTGTATGTGAACACACATTGAAAACCTTTCTTGAAACATCCGTATGTAGTGTGTGCTGGAACATGCTAATCAACCTCATACATATGCAGTCATGTAGAACTTCATTGATTGGTAGAGCAAGCCTACCATGTGACCACCATCTACATTAAAGAGTACCTGGCTGCACTTAACAACTGAGAGTGCAAGATCAGGTGCAGCATTATAGTGCCTTTTATCTGTGTTTTAGGGTCAGAGAACGGTGTAAGGTGCCAGCATATGAGCGGGTATCTGCTATTACCTGCTACATGTAATGACATGATTACTATTACATTGAATAGTACAGGCCACATGAAAAATAGAAGGTTCAGTAAACTACCATACCAATAAGCCAGCCACAAAGTACAGTAGTGTCATGACTAGAAAAGCTACTCAAAATAAATGAATCTCTACTTGACCTAAGCCACTAAGCCACAACGTTTGTCAGTTTCATCTTGGCATGACAGATGACTTGTGCATTAATGGAATGTAATTGTTTATGGTTAACAAAAGAAGCCTAATTCTTGCTTATTCTCACTTACAATGTGAGTGCAGTAAATTGTTCCATTTATCATAAGAGAACTGGACACTGCTGCAAATTGCCTTTTTATGTTGGCAAAAAAAGGTTTTATGCATGTGCAGCACACAAAAACTGAGGGCAGCGCCTTGCCATTCAGTTAATCACTTCTAACATAGTCGGCATGATGAACTGAAGGTTGACTGAGACATTCCTGATCTGTCAGATAGTTCTCCAAGTAGTGACACCTAAAAATGGCAGATTAACAAAAGAGTTCTTCAGTGCAAATACACATGATTTTTCTTCTTAAAAAGGAACTAAAATACTGTATGTACATCATATTCATCACTTTTGAGGTATGTTTGTCACGTCAGTGTACATTATAATAATGGCTTGGTGATATGTATTATGTATGCAGGGCATCATTTAGCTAGTTTGGCTGCATTTCCCTACTTGTTCCAAGGGTGTTGTAATTTCTCAGTTTGTCCAAAATGTTGCATATGTATGGGTCAGAGTTGTCTTAAATATACGCATGTTCGCCTGTCAATTTTTTTTTCTCAATATACAGATGTTTGAGTGACATTTTGAGCCTCTTGTGCGGATGCAAGCTTTATGAATGAGGCCTCAGGACTCTTTGCTCCTTTGAAGTGGACATCATACTGCTGGTTTTTTGGCACAAAGTAGAAGGAATCTATACTAATAAACGGCAAAGCCCTCACTCACTCACTGACTCACTCACTCACTCACTGACTGACTGACTCATCACTAATTCTCCAACTTCCCGTGTAGGTAGAAGGCTGAAATTTGGCAGGCT
>JANRMT010062818.1:55224038-55238345 GCA_026402145.1 Polypterus bichir lapradei | reverse complement strand
TATATATATATGACAGCAACACTCATCACTCACAACAGTGACAAAACAATTACATTGACAATCATGTTACGTTATTTTCAAAATGTTTCCTTTTCTTTTTCATTGCTTCTTTAACACACTACTTCTCCGCTGCGAAGCGCGGGTATTCTGCTAGTATTTTATAAGGGTTCAATGGTGTTTTTATTCAAACTCAGCATCATGAGATGCTGAGTGAGGATTGAAATGGACCATTTTGATCATTGTAATGTCTTGTGCTCAATGCATTCCTGATGTTTAACCCTTTTTTATAATACAGTGGAAGAAATGGTACTGGAACATTTGTGCCTCTTCCTTGACTTGTGCTGCATGACTGTGGCTGAGAAAAACATGAAATGATTAAAAAAAATAAAAAAATTAAAAAGTGGTCCTCATTTACTGTTGAGAATAAGGGGCTGAATACTTCAAACACCATCAAAAACTGGAATGTTTAGTTTGTACATGAACAAACACATCTAAACATAAATCTAGAGCATTGCATGACCAATAGTGCAAGCCATTCTGCTTGAAACAGGCTTTCAACACCTGAAACAATTACAATTTCATATACTACAAAAAGCAATATTATTCCAGATATTTAATTACAGTGAGGAAAAAAAAGTGTAAGTAACACAGGCATACAATTCAATTGATTTTTTTTTCTAGGTAGGTTTAATGTACTGCAGCTGTACAGTCTGTACCCAAATGAACCACTCTCAATTCCTGTTGTTTCATTTTCTTTCTTATGCTTCTCTCCATAACCAGTTGCAACCACAGGGGTGAGGTCATCAAAACTGTGCCTCTGTCTTGTGTAACTAGCCTTGGACCTCCCACAGGTTTGCTTTTTTTGGTTTTGCTGTTGACTGGAGTTTTTGTTTTCCTATCTCTCCATTTCTATCTCAGTGAAACTGAAACTGCTCCATTTAACACAAGTTTTTGCTTTCATGTGTGTAAGTATAGTATGACATAGCATAGATTGTGATTAATACATTGTAGCTATGCATTTGTGTACATTCTGTGCTATTTAGCCTGTTCAGGGAAGTGATTTCATACAGATACAGACATATACAGTTATACTTAAGTGTGGTGAAAGTTAAAAGCTGAGGGTCTCACCTAAAAATGATTGCACAACATTTCAGGTATGTTTGTGGCCTGGATGCTTACGAGTACTCAGAATTTCTACTACATGAATATCCTTGAAATATTAAAGTACATAATAATCCTTGGTATAAAGCAGGTGTACGCAGCTGCACTGCTGTTGTCCAGATCACTTCTCAAATTATGCAAGTGGTCACATTAATTAGAATAAAGCAAAACAGAAAATGTCACATATACTGTATTTTTGTACTGAAGTCATCCAAAGGGATACCTATACTATAGAACGGGAATAAACAGTATTTATGTGCACAGCACTTACTAAAAACCTTGCTGTCTAATCCCTTTTGACCTTTTATTTATTATTTTTTTTTTATCCAGACCTTCAAAGGGGACCCTGACCCCTCAATTTTTAAAATTCAGACAAATGCAGCATAGGTTTCTTTTTCACTAGCCGTCTTGACTTTAGAAATAAGTTATACCCCAATGTTTTGAGAAGTGTGCACAGAAATAAGTTTGACTCGCACATAAAAACACACAACTGTACTTATACAAATGCTTTGTGTGTCTCCAGCCTGCAGTGTTCTATTTAAAGGTCGTTCCTTGAATATGTTGTTTCAGGCAGGACACACAACTGGAAGTACTCATCCTTGTTCAACTAGTTCACATTACTGAAGAGCAACTAATTCAAGGGCCACTGCACTCACACATTTGTACTGAATACTGAACCCGAGAGCCCATAATATTGTGTTAGAAATGCAGACTGAGCCAGTTACCCAAAGGCATCTGGAGCTCCTGAAGTGAAACAATTAATTCCAGCATAAACGGGCAGAAAGTAGGAAGATGAAATAAGACTTGAAGAAATCAGTGGAAATAGAGGTTGGGAGAGTGTACTGATAGAGCACGTTGCCTCAGCCACCACACAACAAACTACCTCAGGATCCCAAATTAGGACGAGCTCAGCTGTGCAATGGGTGACACCTCAGCACCACGCTAGTTTGAATTGAATAGAATAGTGTGAGATTTTATTTTATTTTTTTTTTTTAACTATTACAAATTATCTACAGTTACCAAATGTCACCTAAAATTGTCAAACCCAACAATTAAAGTCTTGTTATTTCATCAAAGGTATTAAAGCAAATTGAAGAGGAAGTTTTTTCAGAAATGTATAAAAAATGGTGTGCCCAGAGCATCATCAAAATATCTGAAAGTTCTATGCAGCAAAGTTAGTGGTCCATTTTAGTGTTAAGGAAATAATAAAATTTTCTTAAAAACAAAATTAATCAAGACAGGTTGAATGCACTTGCAATGCTTAGAGGTAATGGTAATTTCATCTGCACATAAAACATACAATTACCCGGTAAGCACCAATTTAATTTATTTAGGCTACCTGTCTTAATAATTTAGGTTATATTGACCTGCCTGCTCCCACTGGACATCACTAAACCAGACAGGGAGACAGATGAAGCATCAAAAATGCCTGAGGATCAAATGTGAACAAGCTTGGCTTCATTTGAATAACATCTGCTGAGCGGCCTGGATAAGGATGTGGGACATTTTAGAATAGAAAAGATCCTCAGGTTACGTCACAAGATAAGTGTGATAGGGTGAAGACTAAAGTAAGCTGCAGGCCAGCAACATAGGAACTACCTATCTAAAATTGTACACTTGGATAATGTATTTTTATAATAAGGATAACCTCCAAGGAATTGCAGGAGTGCTACATGTTAGCCATAGATAAAACACAGAAACATTGAATTAAGAATGCCACTCTTTTAAAAAACACATGCAAAATTAAAAGTACTGGGTACAGAAGATGAAACGTGACAAATAACAAAACCAAGGAAGAGTCTAAGAGCCTGGCTCCGTAAGAGTTATGTTAGAGATCGCTAAAAACGTACTATTCCCCAAGGAAACTATAGAGATGCAGCAGCAATCATATGGCACAAAATGTTGTAAAATAAATGTCAATATGAAGTGCAAGAGACAATTTAATTTTATAGTGTAATGGCTACTAGCAGATGTGACTTCACATAGCTCACAGTACTGCAGCTTTCTTGGATCAGTCTTTTCCTGAAGGAGTTACTCTGTTTAGCTAGAATGACATGCAGAGGGCAAGTGACATTTTCTGTAATGACCACCAGTTTACTAATGCATATCAGAATTGGTAAAGAAATCTGATATGAAAATTTGTGCTTGTTTACATTATATAGTATAGATGTGGCCTGAGCGTTTAACTACACACTAAGCTTACCTGTAATGTTTGCTCTGCACATGTGTTGTATTTTAATGATGCAGGTCAGACATAAACATGGATCCCCACTTTTTTTTTCTACTTCTCCTCAGGTTTCTGTTTTAGAAGCAGAGCTTGTTTTGCAAGCCAGTACAGAGAGTTATGCCATTTTATGCCTTACTATTTTCTATTGTGATTTCCTTCACTTCCATTCAGAGACAAATATGAATAGACAACAGGTGTCACAAGTGGCAGGACTATATTTTAGCTTCTTTGATGAAGCCCAACAACTGGAGGACTTTCATATGAGACAGGTAACATTTTGATATCTTTGTCATTGTCTCTCCACATGCCTTCTCCTTTTAACAAGTTGCATGTTGCACAAAAATGATGTAATCAAGTCCCCTGGAGAAGTAGTATAAAAGCAGCTGAAATGGGATTTTCTCAACCACTGCCTCTGGAGAGCCCAAACTGACTCCCAGGACAAAGCTCTATGAGTCTATTGACTTTTCCAACCTAACCTCTAGCAATGTTGTTGCCTCAGGAAACTACCACACTGACCCTTGTTTTGCAGAGCATCAGTGTTGATAGTCCACTTAAGCCTATTGCCCAGAGTCACCTTAGGTACTTGTAACTCCATTGCCTCCCAATCACTACTGCCATGTCAATGCCACAATAATTACATAGATTTGAACATAGATTAACAGAGGTCATTATTGTCTCATTTCTCATCACAATGCATCTCAACATATTTTTTGCACTTTTGTCACATTCTATAAGCTAGCAAATGTTGTGGTAGTTGAACACTTCATTAATTTGCAACAGTGTATTTCAACATAATGTTAAGAAATAATCATTATATATTCCATATTTTATACAATATGCAGTATCCCCATAGTGGATTAGTTGGGACAGATGTCATCTTTTTAAAGGAACTAGTGGGCTCAGACAATGGACAGAACAACAGTTCAAGATAACTACTCTGTATTCAGGTTATGGGAAAAATACCCCACGTAATAACTCCCCACCCCATCATCCTATTCTGTTTATTTTGCATTTTCATATCTTAAACTCGTGTATATCATCACATTTTGCAAAACAATTCACTCATAATTTATACATTAAATTTCACAGCATCTGAAACACAAAGTGTGGCATGTTATAATAAAGTTGCAAAGATCCAACAAGTAACATTCTGGACAGCATGGGTGCAGGGAGGGGGTTTAAGCCAGCTAAATGAACCCCTGGAGCCCAGCCTGGTTCAGAATGCCAGACACATGCCTCACCTGGAAAAAAGAACTCAAGTGTGACTGTCTCCTTAGTACAACTCAAAATGTTGCTTCTACAAATACATATTTGATGGTCAATCTGAAAAGTAGTACCTTGGATGACAAAAGACTGTAAAGCTTCCATTCAGGGAATATGATAGATAGCAATTTCTGACAACTTAGTTTCAATTATTCAAGATTTGAAACGTTAATATTATCAGTTGTCTTATGCTCCAAAATTTTGGCAGTCCATACTAGCTTGGGAATTGGACAAGCACCTCTTGATAGTACACAGACATCATTACAGGCAGTTTGTCACAGATGTGAAATGTTCTCTGTCTGACCATAGACGCTCAGGTACCCCAAAAAAAACAAAAAAAACACCTCTTTTAGAATCAAGCAGCATTTGTGTCAGGCGTTGGTTAGCCAAAGGTGGGTGGACTGATGAACTAAGTAGGAGCTAAAAATATGGCACCAGTCCAACTTGCAAAAAGCACCTGCCCCAAATGGGAAAGAAGTCTTAAACCCTCAAAGTATGCAGCATGTAACCTCACACTTGGCAAATTAAGGACTGTTTAAGCTGTATATTTGTACTTTGCAATTGTGTATAGTCTTTAAAACCGTAAATAAAATACCCAGATGCAAATGAGAGTAGGCAGAACTGCACCAAAATGAATTCTCATACACATTAATGGAAGCAAATTTTGAGCGCTGTTGATTATTTTAGAAAATCTCTTAAGTATATAACTTCTTCTTCCCAGGAAATACATTAGCAACTCTGATTATTAGTAGAATACATTTAATAATATATTTTTTTGTGCTCAGCTACTCAACAGAAAAAGTCTTGCTTTGTTCAGTTCCCTGCTCTAATGACAGTGCAGCAACTACACAACCGGTTTTACTCCTTATTATAAATCTATATAGTATTTATACAAGCAAAAGTATATGTACATGACAATGGAATGTTAATGATAAAAGAAAAATGTGAAAGTACAGCACTGTACTGAAAATAAAACTAAAGAATACAAATTGAACGAATCACATGCATCCAATATTGTATGTATGTTAGAATTTACACACAACTTGTCAACTTTCTTAGGTGCTGCTGAAATTAACTACTGAAGAAGCTCCACAAGTATATATAGGATCATTATTGTCACATATAAAGAATACTGAAGCAGTGCTTGAAGTTCCTTTTTTTCTTAGAAGGATGGAAATCTTGATAACCATGCTCATTACTCCTTTGAATTAAAATACAGTTCACCTCAATGCCTTCAGCCACAACAAGCAAGATAGTAATTTTCTTACCTTCAGTAGATAAACTACCATTTATTTTCAAAATTACTAACTTAGTTCTGAATTGTACTGATTTACCTTAGATTTTTAGGTTTAAGAGTTGTCTGAAGAGGAAAGCGATTCTTGTTTTACCTTCGTAGTGTTTCCATTAGCTTCACTTTACATTGTTAAAGTTACCTTTTTTTGGGCCTTATTAGATTATAGAGAGTAGACAGATACAGCAGTATACATTATGTAGAAAGTCATTCCCACAGATCAATTGATAACAAGGAAGCTCTTGATTTCTTTGAGGAGGGGGAATAGCATTGAATTTTAAATTGAGAATTTATAAATCAATAGAAAATAGAGAGGGGCAATTAAGGTTTAACTTGAATTTGACTTAGGAAAGCTAAATTTGTTGAAAATACAAAAGGTGTAGATGTAGCCATTGTCTTTGACAGCTGAAGATATGCATGACACCCCTGCTGTCCATCTATGAGACAAAAGATTCAATTTCATCAATATCTAGTCCTATCACTTAAAGTCAAGGGGAAGTTTCATTAAAATGCCAATAATTTAGAAAAGGGAGAATAGCAGTGTGCAACAATTTAACATGTAAGCATTACCATAACGACTAAACTTGATAAGAGTCTTATTTTAAATTGTAAAATATCTAAATGTTGTTCAACTAAAAAATTTTTTTATTATACTTTCTACATTTTATATCAGACTTCATTGGTATCTGTCTTGTGCAAAATGGTTGTTTTGAATGTATAAAACTTAAATATGAAAAAAAAATTCAATATGCTGACCTCCATCCATCCATCTACTGTACTTTGACCATTTATGTAGGGCATGCTCACAGGGCAGCTGGAGACTATCCTAGCAATCACGGGGGGGTTATCACTAATGGGATTAAATATTTCAACCCAAAATGTACTATAAGGGGATAGTATAATACTGGAAACAAGTTCTTATTGGCAGTATGTGGAATATAAGAAAGTTGACAATATTTGTGGAACAAGTGAAGATCTCAGAAAGCCGACTCAAATGTATTACCTGCATAGGACAAAATATACACCACATAGACGGCAGTGTGACAGGTATGTTACAGTGTTGCCACATGCAACTGAGGTTCATTTTTTCTTTCTCTGAAGTTTGTATAAGTGAACATTAAAGATTAAATGGCATTAAAATGAATAAACAAGAATCATCATAAAATCTCAGAATTAGTTTGTAATTAATAAAAACAAATCATAGAAGATCTTTATTTTTTTATTGCTGTTAATTCAGGAGAAAAAAAAAATCAAAATATTTGCATAAAATTTGTCCTAGAAATATAATTGACCTTTCAAGTACATAGATATCAAAGAATACAGTAAACATACAAGGGAAGGTAAACAATATACCTTCTCATATACAGTACAGTATTTGAATTCTTAAAATTAAATTCAACAAATGCACCCAGCATGTTTGTAACAAAGACTGCAGTCTTACAGAACAGCAGGGGGGCCTTTTGATAACATATTGATGAAAAACTACTGATCTTGAAACAAAAGCAGAAAAACGTAAAAGAAAAAAAATCTAATTTTTTAAGTCGCATCCTGTAAAGCAAGATTCATGTTTTGGTTTTTTTTTGTTTCCATTTCTAAATATAATTGACATAAGGAATGCCAAGGTCATTGCTGCTAATGTAGAAAAAAATGTAAAGATGAAATAAACTTGAAAATATTTGATACAATGATATTTCAATAGGCAACTCTTCAAATAAAATATATTCAGTTGTTATATTACCACCCCCTGCTGGAACAAAACTACAGTGCATTGTTCCTATAAGAATACTTAGTAAACAGCAAAGGGCCTTGAACACAGTAGTTACTGTCATTGTTTGTGTGTTTAGTTTCAGATTTTTCCTATAACTGCCTCAGTGCACTTCAGAATTAAACCATTCCTGGAAGTAAAATAGTGCATATTGGCCTATTTGGAAATAAATTTATACAAAAATAGAGAAGAAGGAAAAAAAAAACAGCAGCATAAAATGTAAGGACATCTACCAAACAGAATACCTTCTTATATGTATATTTCACATTATACTTAATGGCAAATGCTTTGAGAAAGGAAGAAAAAAAGTGTACTACATCTCTTCACCTTCTAACTTTGCGGTTTCATAGTTACAACAAACAGGTTTAAAAAAAAAAAAAAAAAAAAATTAGTTTACATTCAAAAACACTGCTTCATTAACAATCCAAGGTCATAATATATATGGTGTGTGTATATTACATATTTTGCATGTAGATACACACACACATATATAAAAACATACATACACACACACAATATACAAACACCTATGCATACACACATTATTTATATAAAAATATGCAAACCTGTAAATTTGTGTGTGCTCACATGTGTGCAGTATATACACACACAAAGAGACACAATCTCATATATGCATATATTTAAAATCAAGTACGCTCTTGTAGTATGACACTAAAAAAAGACAATTATCTCAAAACAACTTCTCTTACAAACACAAAAAATATCTTACAACATTCACACTTACTATTTTTAATTTAAGATTTCAAATAAATATAAAAAGTCTGAATTTGTTAATTAGCTGCTCTAACAAAAATCTTAAAAGTTCATATCCAAGTCTTCAAAAGCTTTTTTTATGTATTTTTTTTAATCTCTCCGACAATGTCAATGTAGGCACTCATATTCAAATCAGGTTTTCAATATATCATCACTACCAATTAGAAAAACATTTGTATAAATTGCAGTGTCTCTATGATTAAGATGGTGTCCTGCTGAAAACTTCTAACTCTTGCTGTGAACAGAAAAAAATTAATGTCACCACCGCAGAAAATGAAAGCTATTCGTTCTGATCCCCTCCACCAATACACCAATCCACTGCAATCCAAAAAGGGTCTTTGTAATGACATGGTGACAGCTTGCTCAACAAAAGCAAATGCTGCTTCAGTGCAAAAGCAAATTAATGTTTGTGTTTGACCATTTTCCCAGCGTCTGTACATAAGAAAGGTTTAGGCACAAGTTCTCAGATTAAAGCCTGTTATATTTATTAGAAGAAAAAAACACATTTTCTGGAAAATAATCTTTTAAGTGGAAGCAATCATCAATGGTTTTCAGCAGTTCAGTCAGCAGAATCTATTGTTTCTGTTGCTTGTGTAGAAAAGTACTTCAATCGAAAACCACCTGGAAAACAAATTTCAGAATTAAAGACTCGACAAGAGCAAAGATGATCATAGTAATAAACATTGTAAAAATGAAAGTTTGTAATGTGGTATTTACAAGAATTTATAAACCATTTAGGAGTACCCAAAAACATACATATGCAATACAAAATTCATATATTGTACTAAGCAGTTTTACTTTAGTTAGCTATAGAACTTGTAATTAAAATCCTTGTTTTTCTCCTTGAGCCTCTTTGATCAAGCTGTTAAGGTTGAAATGCTGCCGCAGTTTTCCCCAAGATGCATCTGCAGGTTCTCCAAGTTCAGCTACTGTTTCATAATCCGCCCAGACACAAGATCAGTTATAAAAGAAGTCATTCATTCTTATGTTTCTATATATGCACAAGAAGCTTTTTATTTATCTGTCTGCGGATTTATCTACGAGGTATGTTCTACTGTACATCATGACAAATACTCAGAAAGTGTTAAGCTGAATGAGACAAAAATGATATCAACAGTAGAATACCATACGCACATTGTGTCCTTAAATTGCATGCAGAGGACAGAACAAACCAGTCAAAAAGCCGACAAATGTGTCAAATGAATGGATGCCACTCAATGGGCTTAAAGAAAGTAGAAAACAGGATTGTCTACATTGAAATTGTCTCTTGCATCAGGACCACGTGGGCTGTTCTTCATTTTGGAGTAAACCTGACATGACTATAGATGAACATGAACACAAATACAAAAAGCTTTTGGGGTTTATAAATCAAATATTTGTCCAAAATGTGTGTGGCAACATGGATTAAGTATACAAACATATGTCTGTAAAGGCCTGGAAGTGTAATTTTAACCATGATCAATACAGTAAAACAGCATTAATCACCACAGCCTGCTGCTTCTTAATACATTTGTAGGAAACCCTGCTTACCGTTTTTTAATTTTTTAGGATTACTCAGTAGGGCTATGCTGTTAATTACATTCAAAAAATAAAAAAAATGCAGATATACAATGTTAAAATCATAAAGGTACAATTTTTTGACTTACTTTAGTCATTTATGTCCATAGAAACTTGGGACCTGTGTTGCAGTGCTTACATAATGTTATGCACATACTGCATTAGCAAAAAAGCAGCAATAGTTTACCTCTCCTAGGAGCCTAAATTGACCGTGCAAATTTAAAACAGAAACGAAGAATGCCAGTTACAGTAAATTGGCTGGGAGGTGGCATTAATAATATCAACATGATTTTGGCTTTAGGGCAGAGGATATTTCCTAAATGCAGGTATTGCTAAAGCATGCTCAGCACAGGAGTTAGAAACCAGACCAATGCCAAAGATATTTTCAACTTTAAAAGCGCCACCATGGGCACAGCTAAAAATGAATGCAAGGCTTGTGAAAACATCATGTGGAAAGCATGTGTCGAATTTGTGAGTATGAGATACTTCAGACAAACAGAAAATCAGTTCAATGCTACAGTTTCACAAACAGCCGATGAAAAAATCCGGAAGTAATGAATTTGTGGCATAACAAACAATGATCAATCAGAGAGGTGGTCATCAATTCAAAAGATTGTTTCTATTTTTAACACATTCCTTTTGTTTCTGTTCTCCATAAAAACTTACATTTTCATCACAGGGTAAATAAGAGATTAAAAAAAAAAATATTGTTTGGGCAAAGTATTCCTTTAAATCCGCATCATGCTTGTACTTTAAATAACTTTATTTGTTTTGAAAGGGCATCGGTTATGTGCAATTCATTTTAGCAGATTAAATGCCATGACTTCTTTTTATACTGGGTGTGTAAAACTTGTAACACTTACATAGTTTTAATCCTGTACATGCTATGTGAACAAATCCATCCATTATCCAACCCGCTATATCCTAACTACAGGGTCACGGGGGTCTGCTGGAGCCAATCCCAGCCAACACAGGGTGCAAGCCAGGAAACAAACCCCGGGAAGGGTTCCAGCCCACCACAGGACACAAACACACACACACACACCAAGCACACACTAGGGACAATATAGAATCGCCATTGCACCTAACCTGCATGTCTTTGGACTGTGGGAGGAAACCGGAGTAAACCCACGCAGACATGGGGAGAACATGCAAACTCCACACAAGGAGGACCCGGGAAGCGAACCCAGGTCTCCTAACTGCAAAGCAGCAGCGCTACCCATTGCGCCACCGTGCTGCCCTGAACAAATCATTTTCTTAAATTTAATAAACCATAAAGGAAATTTTCAAACAATGACCCAACAAACAAGAAGTGTAAAGAGAATTATAAGACAAGCATTAATGTGGGGAGACTACTCTGTGTCCGCTGAACCCTGCAAACCTGTCCAGACCTTGCTACACTTACCATTCGAGGAACACCCATATTTTTTTTTTGGATTTGAACTTGCTGATGACAAACACAACATTAAGAGAAAAGCACATTTAGTTTTAATTCTGCAAACCTTCTTCCTAACACACATGGTAGGGAAGGAAGTGACAGTCCTTATATAATGCCTTTGTAAAGCTCACCATTAACCAAATATCAACTGTATGAAGTGCAAAGGAAAATACAAAGGACAAAGTTCAGGTTAGGGGCACAAATTGCTCTAAGACAGGATGATACTAACAAAATAAATATTTAATGCCATATCTAAGCTTCCATTTACTGTAAAGATAGGACTGAATACATAGTGTTTTCACACAGTCATAACTTGGGTAGGTGAAAGGATTCAGCTATAAGCTTTATTTGCCATTATGTTCTTTATTGACTACACTGTGTTAGCCATCCAGGTGAAATACACCTTACTAATAGAGGGCATCATCTCAATCAATCACATAATAAGCAACATTGTTTAGGGGAGAAAATGACACAGAACTTTACAATAATCAGGTACCTCCCTGACCTTCCACTGAAAACACCAAAATTGTTCTTTTTTTTTTAAATCATCCCAGAAACATGTGAATGATTATGGGTGTTGGAGCTATCCTCCAATTAAAAATGAGAGGAATGGAATAATTCTAAAACCCCATTAACATATCTATAGTACAATTAGCTGCTTCTGGCGTCCCTTAGCTGACCTCAGTATCTTTAGATTGAGTTTCATGCATCTCCATTAATCTTTGGGTAACCTCTGCTCCAATGTCTGTGAGTGGCAATACTTTCTTCTTCCCAGTCTCCCATCTTTTTAATTTTGTGGCAGTTGGCCCTGTCTACTGCTATCCAAAGTCACCAAGCAAACCTACATGTCATACCACATGGCAATCCACACCATCTAACCACAAATGTGTTCCTTTTCAGTGCCTGAACTCAGTTTTTTCTTAAATAAATCCTAGGCAAATAAAAAAAATGTAGATTTTTTTTATTATTATTTAAAATTAAATTTCACGGCCTGGTTGCACAGTGGCAGAGTGTTTAGCCCTGCTGCCTCACCTATCTATTGTCTTTGCTTCCAATGCTGTGTCAGAATGGGTTTCCCTTTCACATTCCAAACAATGTGCATGTTAGTTGTTGATGTGTGACTGTGCCATATGATGCACTCACACACTGTCCAGGGTTACTTTGTGCCTTAGTTTTGTCAGAAGAGAGCGCTTCCACCCCCAAGATGCTAAATTTGATCAAGTATGTTAGAGAAGGTTATGTTAGGCTACATTTTCCAGCCTGCTCAGTAGTCCCAGCTGAGACAGGAACAGGAAATAATGGAAATAACTTCTCAAACTATCAAATATTAGATGAATGGCCTCAATTGTCCAAGATGTTTTTTTGTTGCAAGCCCAAAAGAGAAGAACTGCTTTCAATAAGGGATCCAATTCTGTTTTATTCTGGATTGTTATAATGTTAATTGCTAAGCAAAACGGTCTCCTGTCTGATGAAGTCCAGATATCACTGGCTGAGCATCAGGCCCTGAGCGAGTACCAGGAATAAACAGAATGCTGTGGACAATGAACATAGACTTGCAAAGCTTTAAAAACCAAAACAAGGTCAGGAACCAATGGTTAAGCATATTTGGACACACAAGGAAATAAAGATGTCAGTGTCTTCAAAGGACAATGCTTCAAGACAAAGGACAATGCACATAGAATTAAAAAACTAAATAAAAGAAGAAACGTTAAACAAAGTGCAGCAATTTACAAAATTACTAAGTGGCCTCATGGCAAAAGCCTCTTATTGAAAACAGTTGTTGCTAAATGAAAGCTACAGTACATAGAATATTACAATGTCTTATTTCAACCTAACACTCTTTAAACAGAACCATGCAAGCACATTGCAACAGATGGCCCAGCTATGACAGGCAGTCCAACATCATAGGATTTTCTGCTTGTACCTGTGATATTATTAATATGATGCCTAGCAGCCAGCATCTTTTGGCTTGCAACTGCATAATGACAAGTAAATCGCAGGAGCTGTTGCAAACTGTGGCTGTAGCTTACATTTAGACATGCTGTAAAACTACTTGTAATATGGAAAACTACAGTAAGCATATCCTCTTTGAATTCTACAGTATTATAAAATCATCACATAACTCATCACAGTTTGCTCAGATTAAATAAAATGTAATTGCAGGTGCTAAACACTTAACATTTTGTCATTTAGTCAACAAAAAATAATCATGCAGAATCTGACTCATAAAGTAACAAAATGCATACTGCTTCTGTACCAATTTAGAAAGAAATTAAAGCCTAGTGATATTATTAAAATGCAGTTAATCTGGGCATCCTTCCATTTTTTTATGTTTTTAAAAACACTAGCTGTTTGTTCTGGAGCTTTCAGGTTTGTAGTAGTGCCATCCCATGAACAAAAAATCTGCCACATTTTCTGAAAAGCCACTGTTTATACTCATCAGTCAGAGTCTAATTTGAATCCATCATTCTACAGTATCATTATTTACAAATTGAGAACACTGAAGACCCACACAGACATGCCATATTATTGCTTAAAAACCCCAAAGCTACATCCATAGACCCACAAGCCTCTTTCTACACAGTACATATTACAGCGCATTAGTCTGTCACTACACAAGCATAGCTATCAAGGAATGGTATTGTGGTTTTCAAGGTTGCATCTGAAGGAACCACTAGACTGCTTGAACAATTTCCACCGGACAAACAAGACAGCCATCAAGTACAGTGGAGGAAATAATTATTTGACCCCTCACTGATTTTTGTAAGTTTGTCCAATGACAAAGAAATGAAAAGTCTCAGAACAGTATCATTTCAATGGTAGGTTTATTT
>JANRMT010062818.1:55185746-55219038 GCA_026402145.1 Polypterus bichir lapradei | reverse complement strand
AAAATAAATACATATACAAATAATATACACACACACACCCACACACACACATACATACATACATACATACACACACACACATAAATCCTTAATGAGAATAAAAATGTCCAACCAAATATACCAATTTCAATTAAACATTTGGGCCATAAAGATTTTCATTTTCTACATATTCTGTATATGTTCTACATGTTCTGTAACTCCAGAAATTGTTAAAAGTATGCATTTTTCCATAAAAATAAGAACCCTGAAATAGAATTTAACATAAAATGGAATATAAGCTAATCCACACATCTTTCAGAAAAGAGCACCATTCATTCTAAACCTGCTGACTGCATGTGGTTTACACCATTATCACAGGTTTGATTCCACGTGATTCACATTCTTCATTTGATTCCACGCAAGACTCGGTGTTAACTGACTCAGTGTTAACTTAAGCACTTTGAGCTACATTATTTGTATGAAAATGTGCTATATAAATAAATGTTGTTGTTGTTAACATCAATAATCAAATAAATGCTGGCTGAATGCAAGCAACAACCAAACGTGTGTGTATAAGGATGTCTGATTTATACACTGCCTGGCCAAAAAAAAGTCGCCACCTGGATTTAACTAAGCAAATAGGTACGAGCCTTCTATTGGATAATTACTGCATGGGCGATTATCTTTCAGCTGGCAACAAGTATTTAACCCCAACTGGTGCAATGAGTTGCTTCTCATTTCTTAAACAACCATGTCAAAAGACACATCTCGTGGTCATGGAAAAGATGTTAGTCTGTTTGAGAAGGGTCAAATCATTGGCATGCATCAAGCAGAGAAAACATCTAAGGAGATTGCAGAAACTACTAAAATTGGGTTAAGAACTGTCCAACGCATTATTAAAAACTGGAAGGATAGTGGGGACCCATCGTCTTCGAGGAAGAAATGTGGCCGGAAAAAAATCCTGAATGATCGTGATTGGCAATCACTTAAATGTTTGGTGAAATCAAATCGAAGAAAAACAACAGTAGAACTCAGGTCTATGTTTAATAGTGAAAGTAAGAGCATTTCCACATTCACAATGCGAAGGGAACTCAAGGGATTGGGACTGAACAGCTGTGCAGCCGTAAGAAAACCACTAATCAGTGAGGCAAACCGGAAAAAAAGGCTTCAATTTGCTAGGGTGCATAACGACTGTAATCTGGAGCAGTGGAAGGTCATGTGGTCTGATGAGTCCAGATTTACCCTGTTCCAGAGTAATGGGTGCATCAGGGTAAGAAGAGAGGCAGATGAAGTGATGCACCCATCATGCCTAGTGCCTACTGTACAAGCCTGTGGGGGCAGTGCTATGATCTGGGGTTGCTGCAGTTGGTCAGGTCTAGGTTCAGCAACAGTATGTGCTCCAAGAATGAGGTCAGCTGACTACCTGAATATACTGAATGACCAGGTTATTCCATCAATGGATTTTTTTCTTCCCTGATGGCATGGGCATATTCCAAGATGACAATGCCAGTATTCAGGGCTCAAATTATGAAAGAGTGGTTCAGGGAGCATGAGACATCATTTTCACACACGGATTGGCCACCACAGAGTCCAGACCTTAAACCCCTTTGAGAATCTATGTGATGTGCTGGAGAAGGCTTTGCGCAGCGGTCAGAATATACCATCATTAATGCAAGATCTTGGTGAAAAATTAATGGAACACTGGATGGAACTAAATCTTGTGACATTGCAGAAGCTTATCGAAACAATGCCACAGCGAATGCGTGCCGTAATCAAAGCTAAAGGCGGTCCAACGAAATATTAGAGTGTGTGACCTTTTTTTTTTGGTGGCGACATTTTTTTTGGCCAGGCAGTGTAATTCAGGTAGTAAACCATTAAAAAGGTACATACTGTAGCACATAGCAGTCCTGAGGGTAAAACATGCCTCCGTGGGCCCACTGTACTTGTGTAAAGAGGATATGAGCAGGATTCTCTGGTAAATAAAGCAGAAAAACCTTAATCTGTTTTAATTTAGAGGGTACATGTACATGGCCCTTATTTCTCTTGTGTAATGGATATGCTCCAAGGTCAACATTAAATTGTAAAATCAGCTCTGCAGATTGCACTTCATGCTATAGGATTCCCTAATAATACACTGAAGTGACACAATCTAAATCCACGTGAACAAAGTTAAGTCTGCTCATTATGCCTGTATTCTTTATTCATTGTATTTCTATCTACCATGAAATGTGTTACGTCTTGTTTTTTTGGAGCTATGAAATTAACTTAAAAAGGCATTCAGTAGCCCATGAAAGTAATATATTAAACCTTCCTTCTTAAGAAATTAAATGAGTTCTCTGTTCACAATAGCTAAGGACTGTTAAACAATGTCTAACACTTTTCATTCAGTGCCTTAAATTATTAGAGTATGGAAGAATACAGTCTTTCTTACCATAAGGCATAACCACATTCAAACCAATAATCAACATACAGTGCACGTTATCATTTTAACATTTTTCTGTTTAGCTTTTTATTTTACAATGAGTTTGCATAGAAGGCAGAAAAATAAACCCATTCTTTCTCTGCTGTTGTTTTCTACAAGATTCAAAAATCTTGTAGACCGTTTTTTAAGCAATGAGAATAACATGGCAGGCAGCATGGGGACAGTGTATAGTGGTGCAGTCTCACAATTTGAGGTCCTAGGTTTGAAAGTTTGTGGTTTTGGTAAAATCTGCGTTATGTGAATTGACCACTATATGGCTGTTATGGATGATACTGGGACTGACCAGCCCCCTTTACACGGCTAGCCCCATCCCATGCTTGATTTCACTGTGACAGACCAAGCAGAGACCTAGCCTTCTATTTATAATAACATTAAGTAATTCTCACTAAAGATTCCTGAACTGTTCCTTGGAAAGTGATTTTTTTTTTTAATTTAAAATATTAAAAGACTGTACTTTCACAATGAGTTGAGAGAGGTAGAATGGGATTCTTCCACTTAAGTAAAACAAGTCTTTGTGCAAGCCATGTAGTACAGGGCACTATAGTACATTTCTCCTTTGATAATATTCTTCCACATAGTGTTATCAAAGTATTGTTGTTAAGGGTTTGGAGTTATTTTTGTTAGATCCGAGGTAAAGATATGCAAACATCTTAACTCAAAATGGTCCGAGCGTAGAAACTTGACCTAATGAGATGGACACCTGTTTCAGATCTTATCCTGGATATAATTTAGACTTATCAATGAGATGTCTGCTTGATATATAGTTTTTACTGAATTATAGTATGCTTTGCACAAGCCAAAGAAGAATTTATCATTTGAAAAACTAATACCATTTCTTGTCTGAACTTCTAATAAGAGTAATCCTTTTCCCATCATCCCTGTGATCTTGTATAGATGAATTCCTTACAATTTCTTGATAAAACTAAACAGACACATTACAATATTTTAGGATATACTGCATTATTCGCAGAGAGAGGTCTGTGAGATTTTTTTTTGTTCAATTTATGCAAAAAAATAGAAGCAATTTATTTTATTGGCCCTGGAATAGCAAAATACACAGTTTCTGCATTCACATAGACTGCCACAGAGAATTCTCAGATGTGCTCAGTCCACATTTAAGTTGTGGGATCATTTTGTTTTTCACAGTGTTACAGGTAAAGCAGAGCTTGCCATTTATCAGCCAAAACTCAAATACTCCAACACACTTCAAACTATGATCAACTCTCCCCTCCAACTAACTAGATCAACTTGAAGGATAATTTCTAAACTTTATGCTATAGGTCACTTTTTATTTGCTGCACAAAGAAAATTAATTGAAGTTTAGAGGAAACCTTGTTGAAGTGTTCAAGCATCCTGAACCCTGACTTGCCAAAGTTTTTCCTAGTAAATTGTAAATCTGGCATGAACTGGAAAATGTAAGAAAATGTATGTGGACTCAATCTTAGTTATTGATCTACAAACCCACTACAATCATACAGTTGTGCTTGAAAGTTTGTGAACCCTTTAGAATTTTCTATATTTCTGCATAAATATGACCTAAAACATCATCAGATTTTCACTCAAGTCCTAAAAGTAGATAAAGAGAAACCAGTTAAACAAATGAGACAAAAATATTATACTTGTCATTTATTCATTGAGGAAAATGATCAAATATTACATATTTGTGAGTGGCAAAAGTATGTGAACCTCTAGGATTAGCAGTTAGTTTGAAAATGAAATTAGAGTCCGGTGTTTTCAATCAATGGGATGACAATCAGGTGTGAATGGGCACCCTGTGTTATTTAAAGAACAGGGATCTATCAAAGTCTGTTCTTCACAACACATGTTTGTGGAAGTGTATCATGGCATGAACAAAGGAGATTTCTGGGCACCTCAGAAAAAGAGTTGTTGATGCTCATAAGTCTGGAAAAGGTTACAAAACTATCTCTAAAGAGTTTGGACTCCACCAATCTACAGTCAGTCAGATTGTGTACAAATGGAGGAAATTCAAGACCGTTGTTACCCTCCCCAGGAGTGGTCGACTACCAAAGATCACTCCAAGAGCAAGGCGTGTAATAGTCAGCGAGGTCACAAAGGACCCCGGGGTAACTTTTAAGCAACTGAAGGCCTCTCTCACATTGGCTAATGTTCATGTTCATGAGTCCACCATCAGGAGAACACTGAACAACAATCGTGTGCATGGCAGGGTTGCAAGGAGAAAGCCACTGCTCTCCAAAAAAAACATTGCTGCTCGTCTGCAGTTTGCTAAAGATCATGTGGACCAACCAGAAGGTTATTGGAAGAATGTTTTGTGGACGGATGAGACCAAAATAGAACTTTTTGGTTTAAATGAAAAGCGTTATGTTTGGAGAAAGGAAAACACTGCATTCCAGCATAAGAACCTTATCCCATCTGTGAAACATGGTGGTGGTAGTATCATGGTTTGGGCCTGTTTAGCTGCATCTGGGCCAGGACGGCTTGCCTTCATTGACGGAACAATGAATTCTGAATTATATCTGAGAATTCTAAAGGAAAATGTCAGGACATCTGTCCATGAACTGAATCTCAAGAGAAGGTGGGTCATGCAGCAAGACAACGACCCTAAGCACACAAGTCGTTCAACCAAAGAACGGTTAAAGAACAATAAAGTTAATGTTTTGGAATGGCCAAGTCAAAGTCTTGACCTTAATCCAATCGAAATGTTGTGGAAGGACCTGAAGCGAGCAGTTAATGTGAGGAAACCCACCAACATCCCAGAGTTGAAGGTGTTCTGTACGGAGGAATGGGCTAAAATTCCTCCAAGCCAGTGTGCAGGAATGATCAAAAGTTACCGGAAACGCTTAGTTGCAGTTATTGCTGCAAAGGGGGGTCACACCAGATACTGAAACCAAAGGTTCACATACTTTTGCCACTCGCAAATATGTAATTTTCGATCATTTTCCTTAATAAATAAATGACCAAGTATAATATTTTTGTCTCATTTGTTTAACTGGTTTCTCTTTATCTACTTTTAGGACTCGAGTGAAAATCTGATGATGTTTTAGGTCATATTTATGCAGAAATATAGAAAATTCTAAAGGGTTCACAAACTTGCAAGCACCACTGTAAGGGCTCAACTCACAAGGAGCCATTCAGAGCTAAAGTCAGATGATAATGAGAATGTTAGATTCTGCAACAGTGCAGTACCATTCTTATTGGGATTGTGAAAACTATTGAAATGTTTTTAAATTCATTTTCACAATTCAAAATACCTATAAGTGGGATAGATCAAGTTCGGGGGTTTTCTGATTAGGTAGAACAGACGTCTGTTACATGTTTGTTTATAATGATATGATTTCAACTGTATTGCTAGTCACATAAAACTACTACAGTAACATTCTCATAACCACTTGTTGTTGCGACCGCAGCAGAGCCCTCTTGCCCTAAAGGATTGGCTTTAACAGGCAGTATCATTTTTAAAAAGATGCTCCCCTTTCCTACAACATGTACATACATGTGAGGTGAATTTTTTATTTATTTATTTAATATATATATATATATATATATATATATACACACACATACATACAGTACAGGCCAAAAGTTTGGGCACACCTCCTCATTCAATGTGTTTTCTTTATTTTCATGACCATTTACAGCACTCCATCACTCTCCTTCTTGGTCAAATAGCCCTTACACAGCCTGGAGGTGTGTTTGGGGTCATTGTCCTGTTGAAAAATAAATGATCGTCCAACTAACCTGACTTCTGCACAACACAACTGCTGGTCCCAACCCCATTGATAAAGCAAGAAATTCCACTAAATAACCCTGATAAGGCACACCTGTGAAGTGAAAACCATTTCAGGTGACTACCTGTTGAAGCTCATCGAGAGAATGCCAAGAGTGTGCAAAGCAGTAATCAGAGCAAAGGGTGGCTATTTTGAAGAAACTAGAATATAAAACATGTTTTCAGTCATTTTACCTTTTTTTAAGTACATAACTCCACATGTGTTCATTCATAGTTTTGATGCCTCCAGTCATGAAAATAAAGAAAACACATTGAATGAGGAGGTGTGTCCAAACTTTTGGCCTGTACTGTATATTATATATATTCATATGTGCGTTGTGTACACTAGTATGTTTGTAATCTGTAGTGGTCATTTTCTGTATAAGAATATGGATACTTGCAAAGTTTTTGGCTTTACCATTTAAGCACAGCTACAGCACAAGAGCTCCACATCCTTGAACAGTGACAAAGCTGCATCCTCCTAGCAAGAAACAAAATTCCTGCAATTTTGTATTGATAGCACACTTAACCAGTAGATCAGAGTGCTGTATTCGTCTCATCTCTCAATAACACCTACCAACCTGCCTACATGTCCTTTTCTCCCCTTTTAACATGTGTGATGGAGTTTGGGACAATCACAATATTACTGTTGCTTGTTATCAGTAGAACTACTTTGCTATTTAGAGATAACATAATAAATGTTGTTTGCGTGTTATAGTTTGATTCTATACACTGCTGCTATGCAGATTGTACTTAACCTATCTCAACATATTTCAAAAGCCTTTTTGTCATGTGGGTATCAGCACCATTTTACCTCCTTACATCTGTTGCTGTACTTTGTTTACAAAACTTTAAGCTGGTCTTTTCTACCTTTTTGCTGTCTCAAATGATACTTTTTTTAATAACTACACACTACATTGTTAACTGATATTTATGGATGATTTTGATTTGTTTAAAATGCATTCATTGTCTTGATGACATTTTTTGCATATTTTAATATTTAAGGTTGCTTCAGTGATGTGCACGGATGTAAAGGGTAACAGGCTGAGATGAGTGTTGCCAAAACTAATAATCAATAATACAACATCCATCATTATTGATTTCAAATTATAATTAAAATGAATGTGAACTAATAAAAATGTTGACATGTTTTCATAAATGTAAATCAAAGAGGGAAAGTATCAGGCATTTGCAGTTGAAGAACCAAGCAAGATGTAGAAAATGATTATTACAGTATGAAGCTCGTGAGACTTAAAAGTAAGTGTTTTCATATGTTGAAATCTGGTGGAAAGCTGCATGCAAACAGATGACACTAGATCCTTCTGTCATATTAGTTTTGGGTTTTGCCATTTTATCATTCAGTTTTTAATATTTAATACAAAAATTTACATTTGCAGTTTTGCATGTAAAGGTGTGCATTTAATTTATGCAAATGAAAACTTTCTTGAAAGCAAAATCTGAACAAAACACAAGCAGCCTTCTTATGTTCATATTTTAATTATTACTGTGCACTCGCTCTGCTTTCATATCTTTAAATTTCATTCCACAGTATATTCATCCATAGTTGATGGGCCATTTGAAATCAATAAAGCCACTGTGTGGTTTAGTTTTCTTACAAAATGTTACAAATGTTTTTGTCTTTTTTTTTTTTTTTTTTTTTTTTACAAGACATTTACATACTGAATGCAATTTTAAAATGTAATTGCCATATAAAGTATAGTCCACTGTTTCTAAATGTGCAAATGTACATACAGTTTATACTATGTATAAAGTCATATAATTAACGTTTGGGAACCCCTCTTAATTCTTTGGATTTTTGTTTATCATTGGCCGAGCTTTCAAAGTAGCAACTTCCTTTTAATATATGACATGCCTTATAGAAACAGTAGCATTTCGGCAGTGACATTGAGTTTATTGGATTAACAGAAAATATGCAAAATGCATCATAACAAAATTAGACAGGTGCATAAATTTGGGCACCCCAACAGAGATATTACATCAATACTTAGCTGAGCCTACTTTTGCAAATATAACAGCCTCTAGACGCCTCCTATAGCCTTTGATGAGTGTCTGGATTCTGGATGGAGGTATTTTTGACTATTCTTCCATACAAAATCTCTCCAGTTCAGTTAAATTTGATGGCTACCGAGCATAAACAGCCTGCATCAAATCATCCCATAGATTTTCGATGATATTCAAGTCAGGAGACTGTGACGCCCATTCCAGAACATTGTACTTCTCCCTCTGCATGAATGCCTTTGTAGATTTCGAACTGTGTTTTGGGTCATTGTCTTGTTGGAATATCCAACCCCTGCATAACTTCAACTTTGTGACTGATGCTTGAACATTATCCTGAAGAATTTTTCGATACTGGGTTGAATTCATCCAACCCTCTACTTTAACAAGAGCCCCAGTCCCTGAACTAGCCACACAGCCCCACAGCATGATGGAATATCCACCAAAATTTGACAGTAGGTAGCAGGTGTTTTTCTTGGAATGTGGTGTTCTTCTTCCGCCATGCAAAGCACTTTTTGTTATGACCAAATAACTCAATTTTTATCTCATCAGTCCAAAGCACTTTGTTCCAAAATGAATCTGGCTTGTCTAAATGAGCATTTGCATACAACAAGCACCTCAGTTTGTGGAGTGAGTGCAGAAAGGGCTTCTTTCTCATCACCCTGCCATACAGATGTTTGTGCAAATTACGCTGAATTGTAGTACAATGTACAGATACACCATCTGCAGCAAGATGTTCTTGAAGGTCTTTGGAGTTTATCTGTGGGTTGTCTGTAACCATTCTCACAATCCTGCACATATACCACTCCTATATTTTTCTTGGCCTGCCAGACCTGGGTTTAACAGCAACTGTGCCTGTGGCCTTCCATTTCCTGATTACATTCCTTACAGTTGACACTGACAGTTTAAACCTCTGAGATAGCCTTTTGTAGCCTTCCCCTAAACCATGATACTGAACAATCTTTGTTTTCAGATCTTTTGAGAGTTGCTTTGAGGATCCCATGAGAGTCAAGGGAAGCACAACTTGAAATTGACCACTTTAAATCAAATGAGAAAAACAGCCAGTTTTTCACATTTGATTTAATTTCATAAAACTAAATACTGCTTCACTAAAAATCTTTGTTCGGAAAACACCCAGACCTCAGATGTTCCTAGGAAATGAAAGACATACCACTTATCTTTTTTGTTGAAAGTAGAGTAAATTATTATGTAGGCTGAGAGGGGTTCCCAAACTTTTTCATAGGACGGTATTATATACAGTATATATATACAGTATATATACACAGTATATATACACAGTATATATATATATTTAAAAACACATACTGTATATATTCTTAATATATCTTGCCTATGGATATTCCACTTATGCTTTACATTGTACACTAGTCGATACTTCAGGATATTTTCTAATTTAGGTTAAAAGTAAATTATACTTTTACTTGAGTAATGTGAATGCTACCTTATTTTACTTACGGTAACTAATCTTTTGTCTGTGCAATAAAAGTTCTACTTGAGAAGATATTAAAAGAAGTACTTTTTCCACTTCGCTTTTAATGTCTTCCGTCAGTGGCTTTATTATTGATGGTTATTCACTACCCTCAAATATCAGTTAAGTAAAAATGCATCCCATTTTGTTATAGTCGTGATGTGCTAGTGATATTATATGGAGTACATACTTTCTTTAACTTAACTTGTAAGATAAGACTAATATCTAAACTGGTACTATTGCACACTTCCTGTCAACAAGTGAGCATTTTAATGTCATATTTATGATTTGTGTTACTTACAATTGTGTGTGTGTGTGTGTGTGATATATATATATATATATATATATATATATATATATACATACACACACACACAATTTTTATATTATATATATATCATATCTAACATCTTCTAAATGTGTTATTTTAAATTACTGATATGGGAAGCCACAGCCTTTCCTGGTGCAAAGTAAAAGCCAAATCCAGATGGAGCCCCAGTCCACAACAAAACACATTTATTACAAACCAATACTAACTGACAGTAGGCCAATACTGAATCACTAATAAACATCTATTGCACAACCTAGGAAATGGAGAAGTCAGACAGAAAACAATAAGAATGTACAAACTCAAAGACATTAGCCATTATGGGGTTTACAATCAGAGTTTTGATTAGTGCTGCTTACTGACAGGTCCAGTGTGTGTCAACCTAGGCTGTGTTATATACATAAACCTAAAACCAGTTGATTTGTAGTTGAAATGGCAATGATCAGCTAGGGAAGATTAAGTTACAATAATTATCTGGCCTGCAATTGGAGATTTGGACAAAAAAAAATGTTTTTGAGGTTCCTAAATATCACTTTGACCTTCCTCTAAAAGGGACATGTACCAGATGTTACAAGGGTTACTGCTAGAGCAGAAGTGGGCAAACTTTTTTTGGTGGCTAGCACGTGTGTGTAAATGGTTTATTATGTTTTATTTATAAAAACTGTTTGGTGCCATGTTAAAAAACCATTAAGAGAGCATTTTAAAATCATGAATATGAAACTACTTGCTCCTGCACAAACTGTTAATATCAACGGAGATGCTAGTCACTGTAACAATAAACTCATCAAATCTTTTAGTACAATATGCTTGCTGCCAAATGATGACATCATGCCCACAGCATGCTTGCACAGCCCTGGAAACAATCCCCAAGTAATGCACAGTCTGTGGAAATAAAGCAGTGAAACTTTGCTAACCATATTTTGAGTTACAGTGGAGCTCAGCTAATTCCAGCTAGCTGCTGGACTTGTGGAATACTGTCTACATTAAAACACCAAAAGATGATGAAAAAATTGCAAAATCTGTCTTGCTGCGCCTCAGTTTCTGAAAGGGAAGATCAGACTCACAACGTTGATGGTAACCTGAGCTTTATGCTTGGCAAATTTGTTATGTCTCTCTGAACACATTTTCTTAATATTTTGGAAAATGAACAAGTTTAGCTTGCTGCAGTAGACTCAAATTACTGTAAAGTCTGACAAATCGAGAAAAAGATAAATTAATAGCACCATACGAAAATTGAAATGAGCTCACCTGGAAAGCCGTTAACTATCTTCCTCTTCAGACTCGATGAAGAAGTGTCTAAAAAACACACATTGATCGAAGGCACAGTCGAGATGCTGCTGTTAGAAACTGCATTTTACTCCTTCTCTCAAACACACAGCACATGAAGTACAGGAATAAGAAGTACAGGTATAATCTGTTTTGGTCAATCTGCAGCAGGAAAACCACTCTCTCTCTCTCTAACTTCCGTCTTTCACAATTGTAAATGGTGCTCATACTGAATTGAACACAGATCCGGAGTCACACCCAAAGTTCTGCTGTCAATGAAATTCATCTCTGATAAAATAGCCATGTGCAAATTCATATTCTTTAAAAAGGCACATGCAAGATAAAGTCAAGCAAGCATCTAACACATACACACTTTAGCACTGCACACCATGCCAATTCATATGGTAAAAGCTTGGTTTATTATTTTTTGGACGACACCACATGGTAACTCATTATGTTATACACCAGCCAAGCATAGCATCATCTTGTTTAAAAACACCTGACGAGGGCTGGAATATTTTAGATTTCTATGAGAAGCTCATGAGCCGCTCACATTTGTGCTATGGGCTGGATGTGGCCTGCAGGCCGTAGTTTGCCCACCCCTGTCTAGACTGTTACAAATGACCAAACATGACAGAGTCCATGTGTAGTGGCAAAGTGCAGTTCACAAATGGCTCATCTTTTTTGATAAGTCAAAGCCACTATGAGATTGTTGTAGACAACACAAAGATCTGTTTGTTTCATTTCAATACATTTCCTGTTCAATTTTCAGAAAATAATTTAAGAAACAGTAAATTTATGAGCAGAAGAATCCTAATTGCTGGCACCTTTGTAAGATGGACAGGCACACTTTTGGAAAAGCAACATGTTCAGTGTTCTCTCATCTATCCAAAAGAAGCCATAGAAATCCAATAAATTTTTGGCAGAGGACAAATTACCCTGAATGTTCACCGAGGCAATAGGACAGCAATGTTGAGCCAGCTAGGGCCCCAGTTGAGCAAACTAAAGTGCAAAGGTGCATACCAAACTTTGAGGATAGTTCAAGGAAATATAAAGTGCAAAAATCCCCTCAGAGCCCAATGAGATTTTTATGCCAGGAAGAAGACAACACTTAAAACACAAAGCCGCAGATGTATTGACTGCCAAGTCTAGTGTGGTCCATATAAGGCTTCATCTTAGGATTTTTTGCAGGTACACTTGCACTGTTAACACTCTTTTTTTTTCTTTAATATATATTTAGCACTACTGTAGTCCTGGTTCTACATGTCATGCAGAGTAACCCATCATACCATAAACTGTAAGAGCATAAATGACTGATGTTGACGTTTGCCCATGGAACAGTTTGACTCACTAGGGCCTCAAGTTTTACCTTTAAGCCACCATTCATCAGATGAAAACTTTTCATTTACATTTAAAATTTCTCAGTATGATAAACAGTAAAGAAGGTTTCTACAAGATTGCCTCTGACTCTTCACCATGGTCTATTATGAGGATACTAAATAAAAGTAAATAATGCCTAAATGAATATACTTTAGAGTGTTACAATTCCTGACATAGAAACAGGAAAAGCAGTTTACCACCTGATGTGAATGCGTGTGTTGCTGTTTAACTGTTTATTGTTTGGGCTTATTTTAGGTGAAAGCTGTCATATCTACTGACAGAAGGTTTTATTGTACAGTTTCTCAGTTACTGAATGTGTCTTTTGGGGTTGATCTAACAGCACTCGAGTAGACAGTATTTTTTTAAAAATTGTATACTCTTTAATGGAAAGTAATGTAAACATATTTTTGTTTTAGCAGTATCAAAATGGTTGGAAGAAATTTTTATTTTCAACAGACATGTTAAACAACCCTTCAATACCTTGTGAAACATGAAGTCCGTATAGGTGGCCTTACAATTACAGTTTTCTAACTGCTTATCTTCTTGACACACTTCTTGTCATCCCTCTTTATGAACAACATGCAGTTTTTATTGTCTGTCTCCTTCCCCATAACTCTCCTACCTTGTTGATTGGCATCAATGGATGGCTGCTTGCAGTCTTGTGCATAATGTCCACTGGCACCACAATTGTAGCAAGAGATATTCCCATTTTTCTTAATTCCCGTCCCACTAGGATTCGGCACCATACTCACTGAAGGATACATAGGAGAGTAGAAGCAACCAAACGCAGTCATTTGTTGGATCCCATAGTTAGTTTGATTGCCTAGTAGGTGGTCTGTGTGGGTGTGCAATAAAGGTCCATTGGCATATGGATGTTGAGTAGGTGGGAAGAAAGGCAGCTGTGTAGCTCCATTGCTCTGATGTGCCTGATTGAGGTAGCTGCTGTTACATGTCAGGTGGAACAGAGGTGGCAAACTAAAAACTTGGCGGTGAGGAGGAGGGAAATAGTAATTTGGTGGGTGACTGCCACAGCTTCCCCTGCATCCACAAGCTCCACATCCTAGTTGCTGAGTAGATGGCTGCTGTGGAGAACCATTAGAGCCCCCGTTGCTATTGATGTAGGAAGTGCTGTTGCTTTGTGCTGTGCTGTGTGTCAGAGCTGGACTTGGGCTTGGTGCAGGTCCGGGGGTGTGAGTGGGTACAGCTGGGGGAACCATTGTTTGCACTTGGCCTGTAGTTTGGGCATGGCCAGCTTGGACAGGTAACACAGAGCTAGGAACAGAAAGGCCAAAGGATGGAGGTTGAGTGGGAAGGCCAGCAGATAAAGGTAAGCTTTGAGGTTTGCTGTGCATTTGCTGTGTAGCTCCACTATTTTCAGAATGAGACAAAGAATGTGGTGTACCAGATGCAAGGGGCTCAGCATTGGGAAAGCCAACAGTCATTTGAATGGGGGGAACATAGGCAAGGTTTGGTGAAACCACGTTAATAGCACCTACAGGCGCTGGATGCTGTGGGGTATTGCAGTTCTCTGAGGTGCTCTGAGGGACATTTGGCGCAGTCATTTTGAATCGCTGAATCATCTGGTGTAGTGACAAGTTTGGCTGCTGTACCAGCCCTGGTTGCGACGATATAAAGGTAGGTGTTATGGAGGAATTGGAGTCCAAATGTTGCTTGTCGATATCTCCAGTGGCTGTAGGACTTACTGTAGTGTCTCTCATGGAAGAGATAGCAGGAGGCACAGTCACCATTAACCCAACCGACTTGCCATCCACGATCTGAGGTGGCACCACTCCTTCAGGTTTTGGTGCTACATTTTGAATCACACTCTGGATTGGAGGCATGAAAGACAGCTGGGTGAACTTAGAGGCACTCAACGGGCTTTCTGGTCGTTGTCCGTCCTCTTTCAGTACTGGAGTAACCAGTCGTCCTACTGCAGTAGAGGCAGGTCCACCAATGCTAAAAGGCAGGAAACCATCTGCTCTGTCTTTACCGGAACCTTCAGAGTTGCTATCTGAATCTAAAAAAATATATAAAATAATACCGGGCTTAACGAATGTAATTCATTTCATTATCACTTTCAAGGCTCTAAAACAAGGAATCAATACCATATTTTAAATGTTCACATGCTTTCATAAATGCTCATTTTCACTGCTGGTCTTTGTCGTTAGAAAAGTAAACTCAACAAGAACAAAGACCCTAGAGGAAAATCTTATGACACATTGTGAGTAAAATCCATTCACTGTTCACTTTTAGTGTTTAAGAATGTTTAT
Source organism: Polypterus bichir lapradei (assembly GCA_026402145.1). NCBI lineage: Eukaryota > Metazoa > Chordata > Cladistia > Polypteriformes > Polypteridae > Polypterus > Polypterus bichir. Next base: position 55,204,083 of record JANRMT010062818.1, on the reverse strand, counting down.
CATCTTTTTAAAGTAAGATTTTGCTTTGCCTCATGTAAATGCATTTACCTCGATCCTTATCATCTTCACTTTCGAAGCTCTCTCTACAGTCATGCCTTGGGCTAGAAGGGGAGCTGTAGCTCTCGGAAGATGTTTCTCCACAAGTATCAGGACCTGACCCAGTTTCCAATCTAGGACCTAAGGATAACAAGAAGGTGGCCTGATTTTTTGACTTTTCAAAGTAACAAACATAATTAACAGTGTAAGAGCCATTTTCCTAGTGCTGTACTATAAGATTCATAAATATTTTACTAGATGACAAAGCATAATTTACAGGAGGTTCCTAAAACCCCTGTAAGTAGAATTGTATTGGTCTACACTTGCCATTTCGAATAGTTTTGACTAAACATTATTCTTCAGTTGGTGACCAGCCTTGCCATGTGTAAGGTGTGGAAGGCATATGGTTTTAAACCGTGCCTGCGCACGTGCTCATGCCAACTGGCCTTTTGAGTGTGTGAAGCAATGTAAAACAGCACTTATTTAAGTGTATAGCCGCATGTTTAAAGCGTACAGAAGAAGAAACTAAGAAATCTTTAAGTATATAAGAAGTCAAGAATCTTTAAGAAGAAATAGTAAAGAACTTTTAAGTACAAAAATAGCTAATGTTTCTCAAGAAAAGCTAAGTTTAGAGAAGATAAATTTTTCCTTTTTTTTTGCCTTTTATTCTATGTGTGTAACTATTTTTTCTTTTTATTCTTGTGTGGATTATTTGCTTTTAACTTTCACTAAATATTTTTAAAATAAACTTTTGGACTGAGAGATTTCTTTTGGCACGCGTTTTACCTGTGCTTGATCTTGTCTTACACTTCGGTAGCTACAAACAGAGTTATCCACTTTGAAATTTATCAGATTGGATATGTCTGAGTCTGAATGTACAAAAAAGTGCTGCTACTTTCCCTTTTGATTTCTGTTTGAGAATGTTTTGTAATTTAATTATAGTGAAGGAATAAGTCGAGAAGATTTGTGAAAATGCCACCTGGATGTGCAGTTCAAAATTACCTGTAATATTTATATTTTTCCCCATCACTTATTTCAGACAAGGAGATAAAAAAATCTATAAAAACACAACAGAGTTACTACAGGTTTTTAAATATCTTAGTCAATTCAGTGTTGGCCTGAATGTAATTAAAAATGGAAGCAATAAAATTCAGTTGTTAATTTTTTTTTCTCTAATGTGACAATAAAGAATGGTTCTGAATAAATAAGGACTAAAGTGATGTGTACTACTTAACTCAAATGTTTAAAATAGAACTTGTTACAAAAATGTTGTGCCAATATTCTCTCTAAGATATGATTAGAAATACACAGATACTACTAACTGGTGCTTCCATCAGGCTGATACCAGCCAGTAAGAACTCATAGTTTGCATCAGCACCATTACGTGGCTTTCTCTGGGTACTCAACCTCAACTTTGAAAAGGACAAATTAAAATAATGACACAACTCCAGCTGAGCATTGCTGTGACGTGGAGTAGATGTATAAATGATTTAGTACTGACAAGGTGTATTCTGCTGGTCTCATATAAAACATAACAAATAATTACAGTGCCATGAAGTTAATTCATTATACAAAACGAGAAAATAAAAACCAAATAAATAATTGTGAATAGAATGTGACTTATGCTGTGTTCACACGCTATGAAAATTTTCTGAATTACCATTTCAGATGCCTCACCTTCCTACCTCATTCTCATCATTTGAATTTCCAGTCAGTGTAAAACAAAGATTACCTTAATTTTTTTTTTGTGAAAATAACACATAAAATAAACATATGTATGTACAACATTGCTTCACATACAACACAACAATTTTTGAGCCAATGTTACATTACAGAGTGGCTAAATTGGGTAACAAACTTGTCTGTGAACGTACCACTGGAAGGGTGTTTACATGAACTTACCACTGGCAAGTTCATATTTCCCGCAGCACATACAAATAGCATTACTACACATAGAGCAGCCAGAGTCTCTTCATGAAGCATAAACTGGCTTGGAGCCACATGACTAAAAATATAAAAAGAGAGCTAGACCTGATCTCCCATTTTATGCACATCAAAATATTCCAAATTCCAAAGTGACATTATTCTGTGTTGACAGCATCCCTGACATTTAAAACGGCATTTAACACAAAAAAAGAGATAGATTAATTTTCTGAATTTCTTCATTCCACTATGCAACTTTCCATTGTGGAAGATTTTCTTCTTAACATGCATATATCTATTTGCTGCCACTCTTGAACTTTGCACAATGCTGCTTGATATTTTCAATCAATATATTATATACACTATATATATATATATATATATATATATATATATATATATATATATATATACACACACACACACACACACACACAGGGTGGCTTGCAAAAGTATTCGGCCCCCTTGAACTTTTCCACATTTTGTCACATTACAGCCACAAACATGAATCAATTTCATTGGAATTCCACGTGAAAGACCAATACAAAGTGGTGTACACTTGAGAAGTGGAACAAAAATCATACATGATTCCAAATATTTTTTACAAATAAATAACTGCAAAGTGGGGTGTGCGTAATTATTCAGCCCCCTTTGGTCTGAGTGCAGTCAGTTGCCCATAGACATTGCCTGATGAGTGCTAATGACTAAATAGAGTGCACCTGTGTGTAATCTAATGTCAGTACAAATACAGCTGCTCTGTGACGGCCTCAGAGGTTGTCTAAGAGAATATTGGGAGCAACAACACCATGAAGTCCAAAGAACACACCAGACAGGTCACGGATAAAGTTATTGAGAAATTTAAAGCAGGCTTAGGCTACAAAAAGATTTCCAAAGCCTTGAACATCCCACGGAGCACTGTTCAAGCGATCATTCAGAAATGGAAGGAGTATGGCACAACTGTAAACCTACCAAGACAAGGCCGTCCACCTAAACTCACAGGCTGAACAAGGAGAGCGCTGATCAGAAATGCAGCCAAGAGGCCCATGGTGACTCTGGACGAGCTGCAGAGATCTACAGCTCAGGTGGGGGAATCTGTCCATAGGACAACTATTAGTCGTGCACTGCACAAAGTTGGCCTTTATGGAAGAGTGGCAAGAATTAAGCCATTGTTAACAGAAAACCATAAGAAGTCCCGTTTGCAGTTTGCCACAAGCCATGTGGGGGACACAGCAAACATGTGGAAGAAGGTGCTCTGGTCAGATGAGACCAAAATGGAACTTTTTGGCCAAAATGCAAAACGCTATGTGTGGCGGAAAACTAACGCTGCACATCACTCTGAACACACCATCCCCACTGTCAAATATGGTGGTGGCAGCATCATGCTCTGGGGGTGCTTCTCTTCAGCAGGGACAGGGAAGCTGGTGAGAGTTGATGGGAAGATGGATGGAGCCAAATACAGGGCAATCTTGGAAGAAAACCTCTTGGGAGTCTGCAAAAGACTTGAGACTGGGGCGGAGGTTCACCTTCCAGCAGGACAACGACCCTAAACATAAAGCCAGGGCAACAATGGAATGGTTTAAAACAAAACATATCCATGTGTTAGAATGGCCCAGTCAAAGTCCAGATCTAAATCCAATCGAGAATCTGTGGCAAGATCTGAAAATTGCTGTTCACAAACGCTGTCCATCTAATCTGACTGAGCTGGAGCTGTTTTGCAAAGAAGAATGGGCAAGGATTTCAGTCTCTAGATGTGCAAAGCTGGTAGAGACATACCCTAAAAGACAGGCAGCTGTAATTGCAGCAAAAGGTGGTTCTACAAAGTATTGACTCAGGGGGCTGAATAATTATGCACACCCCACTTTTCAGTTATTTATTTGTAAAAAATGTTTGGAATCATGTATGATTTTCGTTCCACTTCTCAAGTGTACACCACTTTGTATTGGTCTTTCACGTGGAATTCCAATGAAATTGATTCATGTTTGTGGCTGTAATGTGACAAAATGTGGAAAAGTTCAAGGGGGCCGAATACTTTTGCAAGCCACTGTATATATTGCTCTACTTTCCCCCTATTGTATTATTAATATGTAGCCTTTGAATGCCTAATCTCACAGACTTACCACTGTTTATAAGGTATTATTGTATATAACTTATCCCCAGCTTCCCTTCTATATCTACAGGTATAACCTTCGGCAATTAGATGTAGTAAAAAGACAAGCAGGAGTTAAGTGAAACATAAAATAATGTATTATTGATAATATTCATAAATAATAACAAAATGCAAAGTACATTTGAATATTGGCAACCATACAACCTGATTAAATGGTGATGTGTAGTTTCAGGTGGCACACAGACTTGTAGTTACTTAAAATGTCTCTAGTTAAGGCATCATTGGTGCTCAGCTTTCAGCCACATGTCTGTTCAATATGTCTGCTGACCTGTGCTCTTCATTGTGTTGTCTTCATCAGTTCATGGTGTGATGGTCTTCATCAGTTGTTAGCAAGAGAAAGATACTTCTACATCATCACAGGTTAGCAAGAGAGAGAATGTGAGGTTAAGCACATACATTTATAGATGTTCTGTCCAACCCCTACAGCCAATAGAACATCATGGCACTTAAAGGCCTCTGAGACAAGCCAATTCCAAACAGCCATACCTCAGACCAATGGGGGGTTTGAACATCTTAACACCCCCGCAAACCATATGTTAAAGTACACCTTAGCCTACTTGCGGAGGTAGAAAGACTTTAGCAAAGAAACACTCGCCAAACTGGTTTAAGACAAACCCCCCCAAATCCTGTCGTAAAAATTACAAATAGACTCAGGGGTAAACACTAAATTACATTGCTTTGCCTAAATTACAAATAAAGATGTACAAAATATTTATCAAGTTATATGTAAAATCTTACATCACAACAGATGGTAATCCCAGTAGAATTAGAAATGGTAGGATGGAAAATGTGAAACTTTGCATTGGGATCCATTTACAGGTCCTTCCACTCTGCTGGCAGAAGAAAGACATCAATCCTTGATTACTGAACACTGAGCGTGTAGCATTGAGAAAGATTCACATTTACTGTATTCACTAGATTTGAATAAAGTTTTGAATTAGCCAGCTGGGAAGTCTTTTCTTACATGTAACCAAGAAGGAAAAGAAGCATCTTAGGTATATTATATGGGTAGAACTTTTGTTGACTTTTTTAAGAGTATTTTAGTCCTTCTTTTTGTTTATTTTTTTAAACCACTTGTGTACCAGCCTTAAGAAATAAATTAATATCTGAAGGTGAATGTTCATTTAAGTTTAATGTGATGGTTTTTTGACATATATACAAGGTGTGTACGCCAAATTTCAGGAATTGTTAAACGTAAAACTCATTATACAGCTTAAAGCAATTCCATTTTAGTGACCTTCAAAATATTCCCCTTGAGATACAGTATACTTGTCCCAGTGCTGCTTCCATTCCTTAATACATTTCTAGTACTCCCTTTTTGTTATTGTGTCTTGTGCCTCCTGTGATTTTTTTTTTTCTTCTCTATATTTCTGACACGTTAGCAAAATGTTTTCCCTTCAGTCTCAGTTTTTGGAACAAATATAAATCATAGGGAGCAAGATCTGGTAAATTTTGGGGATACAAAGCAACCTCCATGCTGTTTTTTGTTTAAAAAAAAAATAAATAAATAACATAAAATCGTTGACTGTCAGTGCCATGTGGGCAGGTGTGTTATCACAGCGCAAAATGCAACTTTGTATATGGTACTGCTTGAGACACTTTTTTTTTTTTATCCCCTGATGCCTTTCTGCAGATGCTTTAGCAGTTCAGTGTAATGTTACTGATTATTGTCTGTTTGTGGCAAAACTATTTATTGATAAGTCCATTAATGCAGAAAAGCATGATCACCGTTATCTTGATGTTTGATATGAATTAATGGTTTGTTTTTTTTTTTTTTTTGTCTTGGATGCATCTCGATTAGCTCGGCACAATGCCACTTGGCATAGTGATTAACAAGACTGTAGGCATATTCTACCTAACGACATGTTGATAACTTAACCCTGTTCCCGTGCTACTGATCAATTCCATGAATTTTTAGGTCCTCCTTCGTATGCCTATGCAGTGAGAGTTTGTATTTTTATTTTTTGTATATTGGTTGAAATTAGTAAACTTCTTGAGCTTGTATTTAAGATTTGAACTATACCAAATAATAACCAACAGGCTGGGCTTATAAATATAATTTACAAGAATAACATGAGTTGAAAATGTATTAATTCCACAATATCATAATGTACATTTTAATATGAAGTTGTGCACAAAGAGGCTCAACCCGTGCATGTTGCATGTAGCCGTCTATTACATATACCATTGGAGGAGGTTGTATGTGTATGCTTGTTTTTGCTGAATTAACATGAGAGGCACTATATGTGTGTAGGCTCAGAAGCAATCATCAATTTACACTTATTTTCCAAAATATTATACTGTTATGAAGTGTTATTAATGTTTAATTCCTTTTAATTCTGACATAAGTGTGTTCCAAACAAATTGATCTTTACACTGTGGTAAAATCATACTATGTATCCAGATGCTTCACTGGATTAAATAAGCTATTTTTTGCATATAGCCACAAACTATCTCTCTATTATAAAAAAAAAAAAAAATCCTGAGAGGGAAAGTCTAGGGAGACGAGACGTGATCTTCACGTGAAGATCACGGAAGACACTTAAAAGACCCGCGAGACAAAAGAGGTTGGCCACGGAGTGTCTCGCGGGGACCTTAAACATGAGACTTTGTGCCAAGAGATTGACCCAAGACTGTCTCGCGGGGACGTAGAACATGAGATTCTTGCAAGACACACCCTACTTAGAACCAATATCAAATAAGACCACGGGCAGCAAAACACTCAGTCATGTAAAGGCTTTGAGCACACACAGATCCAGGGCTCTTGGCGCATATAAAGAGTATAAGGACAATACGTTATAGGTGAAACGTCAACAACTAAGCGAAGAAGAAAGAGCAGCACGGAGAAAAGAGACTCAAAAGCGTTGGAGAGAAAAAAAAGCAAAAAAAAAAAGAATAATTTAGGTGCAAATTCAGAAAATAAGGAAAGTAATAATCAGCCTGGAACAAGTGGAATTGGAAAAAAAGCATGTCCAATGGGGCTCAGAATTAAAAGACAAAGAATTAAAGACAAAGTAGAACTTCATAAAGACGTTCAAAAACGCTGGTGCTATACACATGCAGAGCAGGTTAGAGATTATGAAAGCAGTGGAATATGAAAGGCTCAAAAAAACGATGCAATACAAATGCTTAACTTGCTCCCAGCTCTTAAAACAACGACAAGCAAAACATGCAGCTCGCCAGCAGCAGAAACGCAGTGGATGATCCAACCACTCCTCCTTAGTGTGTGTTCAGCCGCATCCCCCTCACAATGCGAGCAGCGTTATACGTCCTGCGAGAAAGAGATATAACCACGCCCGGGGCCGGAAATAAAGGACAAATATTGTTTTTACAAAAGTTTTAAAGTAAAAGTGAAAATAATGCATATGTAACAATTCCCATGAAACTAACAGTCTCTTTAAATTGTATATGCGGTAAACCAAACCCGGGGGTGGGCGAGCAAAGCGAGCAGGGGGTGGAGCCCCCTAGTCTTTTTGTAAAATTGAGATAGCATTTTTTCTGTATATATTGCAACTTTCAAGTGTGTGTATGTGTGTATTTTAACAGTACACAATACTTGTAAGTTCAACGGTTTTTGTAGATATAATTTCCTTTTAAGTTTTGCTGGCGGCATTACCACACAGCTGGCTGATATTTTTTTTTTTTTTCCTCCTAGTTGTGACCATTTCTTCAGAATTGGCATATAATTGTGTCAGTCTGTCTGTATGTCACGTGTCATAGTGAGTTAGGAGGTTTCCAGCTGAAGATCAATGGGAGAAGGGCCTTTTATGAGTACAGTCCAAGCCACTTTTAAGTGTTGTACATTGTTTAATGCTGACTTCATACGAACACAATCATATTTCTGTGCACCAACAAATCAATGTAATTTAATACATACAATCTGTGAATACAAATTCTGTGTATATGATCTTGGCATGGTTAGAGTTCAAAATGCAGTTTCTCTAAATGTGCCATGTTGCCGTTTTATTGGTATGATTGTGTAAATGTGCGTCGTATTTAGAGCATTAAGGAACACTGATTTTATTACTGTGTTATGATGATATCACTGCAGAGACGAACACGCCCTATCATGTGAAATAGTTTATAGTAGTACAGATACAATTTGGGTGGTTTTTTTTCTACAGCTAAAAAATGTACAAAATGTTTTAACATTGTATGAACAAGCAATTCAGTACATCTTATTTTTTTGTATAGACTAGTGTGTGCAGAAATCCACATTTACACAACAGTAACAGCAAGAAATAGGACACTGTTAACGTTTTCAGTGGGTAAACTGTTCATTATGGTAGTATTTATGTATAAAAATGATCTTTGCATTTTTTAATAAATCCAGGGTGATAGGAATATAATATGAACATCTTAAAATACTGAGCAGTTATTCACGTTATAAACATCTCATCTCTTATCCACTTTTCCTGGTGAGGGTTGTGGTGGTAATAAAATTACAATCAAATTTGAAATTGAAGCAAGTGATTCACAAATCCTTTCCAAGGGCACCAAGTTATTTAGTCCCTTATTTAGAAAGATGTGTGTACTGAAAATGCAAATGGGAAGCGATAAACACTTGATAAGTTTGAAATTAGTGAATGAAATGTTTTATAAACAATCGTATTTTCAAAGCCAGATTTTATCCTTGGTGCCAAAGTCATCTTTCCCCCACAAAAGGTAAAGCCTTCCCATGGAAATGTTAATTACATATTTGTTTTGGGATATCTTTTACTAGATATTGCTGCTTTACACTAGTGAAAAATCAAAACAGTTTGTGATTTGGATTTGGGAGTCGCCATGGTCAGGGTGATGCAGCAAGACAATTGTTTGGTGGAAAGCAGATGAGAATATCCACGTCAGCAGTCATTTTTTGTTTGAAGTAAATAGTTTCAATTTGGAATAAGTTGGATGTTATCCTTATTGAGTACATCTGAATATATTTACATCTAAATCAAGATACTTTAGATTTGTTTTTATTTTTGTAGTAATTATATAGAGAAGTTGCTCTTATGAGTTTAGTTTGGATTATATTCAGTAATTCACTACATTATTTCTTGTAAGTGTTGTGGTGTTTGGGGGGTTGCAGACAGAAAATGGCAGTACTACAACTTTGTATATGAAAGCAGTTGTGATTATTGCAGTAGCATTACAAATGTAGCCCAGTCCATGGTATTGTTTGCTTTGTAAAATTTGTTATTTATGGTAGAAAAGTTTTTAAATTATTCAGGTAAGTCCTGTGTTGTGCCTGAGGATTGTGCCTACTTATCCATAAACTTTAGTATTTTTAGAAACAATGTCGTAATCTTCTTTTGTCTTGTCTTGATTTCTTTACCTTGTATAATCAAAATGCAAACCCAACACCAGATTTATTTATTGTGCTCGGAGACTTGTATATTTTGTGGCACTGTCTCCACCTTTTTAAGCAGACTGATTTAAGAGTTCTGATGGAAAAAAAACTTCTTTTCTCTTGTAGATCTGGAGCCTTTCATGTTATGTCATCGTAAGAAACAAGGCAGCAAAAGCCCCAGTTTAAGGTAAGAATACCAATGAGTGAGTATTAACATATAAGGTTGTGCAACTTACTGATTTATCAAAGTGCTAATAAGAACAATTCAAATACACAAACAAAGAATACAACTGAACTGTTATCTAATGCCTTTGAGACAGATAGAAAGAACTTTATTTGTCCCCAGTTTGGCTTTTTCTAGAAATTCTTTAAATAAGCACATAAATAGGTAGATAAAAGAGCAAATAAATGTTCACACACACTTTGGTCTGAACAGACACCAGAATGACTGTAAAGCAAGAAAATTCAAAAGAAAGAAAAGTTCTGACTTGACTGTCACAGTCACAGTGAGGCGCATTATGCAGGTGTATCGCTGTTGCTTGAAAGGAGCCCCAGTAGAGGTTCTCGACACACTTCGGCTAAATAATTTCTTGGCTGAAAGTACTCGGTGTTAGTGTTTCAGAGAGAGGATGTGTAGCATTATTCATAATGGCCCTCTGTTTTTTTTTTTTTTTAAATTCTCTCTTTTGCTACAACCTCTAGGGGGTCCAGAGTGTGTCCTATATCTTATCCTGCCTTTTTAAGTAGCTTGTTTATTCGGTGGGTCTCTCTTGAAGAGATGTTACCAGCCCAGCATACCACAGCATAGAAAATAGCACTGGCCTTCACAGAGTTACAGAAGATGTGAAGGATGTTACTTTCCACATTAATGGAATGCAGTGTCCTAAGGAAAAAGAGCCTGTTGATAAAAGTAGTGTTCATAATCTGTACTCAGAAGAGAAATGGCTGTTACAGACATGACTTCATCTAATGACTTGAATCATTTGTAATATTTCTTTCTACTTCAGTCCACTGTGGATTGGCATGGGTACCATTGTCCACTTATCTTTTCCCACTAATATGATGGCAATAAAGAAAAGTTTTATTTGGGCAGCAGAATAATTTCTAAGGCGTTGCACTAGTGGTGCTTGTAGAAGTGAGCAGAGGCGTAGGAGAAGATCAAATTACTGTTCTTAATGTACTTTAATTTAGTTTTTTCCTATATGCATGTCCACTGTTCAGCCAGTATAATATACAATAATTGCAAATGTAATATGAAAAGTGAAATGCCACAAATACAAAAATAATCGAAACATAAACAGAGAAAAATTTGCAGTGTATACAGGGGAGTAATGTTGTATTGATACTAAAATTTAGACTTTGGTACTGATACCAGCTTTCACACCTCAGTACCTACTGGGTACGTCCAAGGCTAGCAAGTGGCCACGCTTACAGGACAATAGGCTTGAAAAACAGAGATAAGTTATAAAGTGCTTCTCATAGTGGCTGATGTGCAACCCTCTCAGCAGTACATGGCATCCTGGAGATCAGGTACCTCTCTGGAGTTTTAAGTGTACTGATATATGTATACTATAGCCGTGTCCCCCATTATAGTTTTGAACACAATAATATAAAGATTTTGGTTCAAACAGCATGGATGGTGGAGGGTGCTGGGTATTATCAGTATTTTAAAAACTGGGTAGACCGTAGAACTGAGCAATGTATCAAATTTTCAAAATTTAATATTCAAAAATATTCATCACTTTTAATTTTCCACAACTTCATTTGAATGTTAATGAAATCTGCAATGTCTCCAGTGCTCTTTTTTCAATGTGTTTAGATAGACTCCATCCACGTTTACTGGTGGTGGTGACGAGTGTGTAGAACAGGTAGGATTAGTGCTGCCATTTGCGAATGTTTGTTTTCCAGGGATGACTGTTCAGGCAGGACAGCATCTACAGATAAAAGATGTTACTGTATATGAAAAGACCATCCAGGTACATGTGGTTCCTTTAATGTGCTTTCTTCCTCCAAGGTGAAACCAATCCCATAAAATCACAGCTGTTCTGTTGCATAGAGCCTGAGGGGACATGGGGATTGGTTTAAGAACAGCAGTGACTTACTGTTTCGCAAAACGTACTTTCACCCCAGAAATACTTACACTTTGTCAGTGGTCGAACAACAACATCAACCAGTATTTCACATCAAACCAGAAGGGAGACATCCACACAGCATGTAAGCCCTCATCTGTCCATTTCACATAATCTCGGCTGCTGAAATGTTACTATTAGGAATGAAAACAACCATTTTTCACTTTTGTGTATCAGTTATGGATTAAACTGCATCACTGGCCATTTTCTTTTAAATTTGTGTTTTTGTTTAGCAGGTGAATCAAGGTTCCTAATGTCTGAGAAAGTCTGTTCTGAATGATTTAGTTACACTTTTTGTGTTGTCTGATCCCTTTACCGTATTTTGTGTCTTGTTGCGTTAAGAAACAACAGTTTACCACCTTGCAGTGTTCAACTTTTGCAACGTTTCCCAAGTTCTGTGTGTCAGTGATCAAACACAAATATCTACAGAAAAAAAAAATTCTAAAAGATTAACTAATGTCTATAACAATGTTTATCATATTTATCTTCAGTTATATATTACAATTTTTAACCAGTGTTTACTCAAATCTTTAAAGATGGTATGTGGCAGTGTTCAGGACATTGCTTTTCTTCATGAGCATTGTGTGCCTTTGTAGATTAACAGAACCTGTAGTAGAATAATTTACATTTAATTGTTAATTTGTTTTGAAATTCTTTTTCAAGAACTGGCTTTAACTTAAATAGCCAATGCACTGTATTACGTATATTTTGCTTTGTTTCATTATTTACAGTGCATCCGTAAAGTATTCACAACGCATCACTTTTTCCACATTTTGTGATATTATAGCCTTATTCCAAAATTGATTAAATTCATTTTTTTCCTCAGAATTCTACACACAAAACCCCATAATGACAACGTGAAAAAACTTTACTTGAGGTTTTTGCAAATTTATTAAAAAATAAAAAAACTGAGAAAGCACATGTACATAAGTATTCATAGCCTTTGCTCAATACTTTGTCGATGCACCTTTGGCAGCAATTACAGCCTCAAGTCTTTTTGAATATGATGCCACAAGCTTGGCACACCTATCCTTGGCCAGTTTCGCCCATTCCTCTCTACAGCACCTCTCAAGCTCCATCAGGTTGGATGGGAAGCGTCAGTGCACAGCCCTTTTAAGATCTCCCCAGAGATGTTCATTCGGATTCAAGTCTGGGCTCTGGCTGGGCCACCCAAGGACATTCACAGAGTTGCCCTGAAGCCACTACTTTGATATCTTGGCTGTGTGCTTAGGGTCGTTGTCCTGCTGAAAGATGAACTGTCGCCCCAGTCTGAGGTCAAGAGCGCTCTGGAGCAGGTTTTCATCCAGGATGTCTCTGCACATTGCTGCAGTCATCTTTCCCTTTATCCTGACTAGTCTTCCAGTTCCTGCCGCTGAAAAACATCCCCACAGCATGATGCTGCCACCACCATGCTTCACTGTAGGGATGGTATTGGCCTGGTGATGAGCGCTGCCTGGTTTCCTGCAAACGTGACACCTGGCATTCACACCAAAGAGTTCAATCTTTGTCTCATCAGACCGGAGAATTTTCTTTCTCATGGTCTGAGAGTCCTTCGGGTGCCTTTTGGCAAACTCCAGGTGGGCTGCCATGTGCCTTTTACTAAGGAGTGGCTTCCGTCTGGCCACTCTACCATACAGGCCTGATTGGTGAATTGCTGCAGAGATGGTTGTTCTTCTGGAAGGTTCTCCTCTCTCCACAGAGTTCTGACAGAGTGACCATCGGGTTCTTGGTCACCTCCCTGACTAAGGCCCTTCCCCCCCCGATCACTCAATTTAGTAGGCCGGCCAGCTCTAGGAAAAGTCCTGGTGGTTTCGAAATTCTTCCACTTATGGATGATGGAGGCCACTGTGTTCATTGGGACCTTCAAAGCAGCAGAAATTTTTCTGTAACATTCCCCAGATTTGTGCCTCGAGACAATCCTGTCTCGGAGGTCTACAGATAATTCCTTTGACTTCATGCTTGGTTTGTGCTCTGACATGAACTGTCAACTGTGGGACCTTATATAGACAGGTGTGTGCCTTTCCAAATCATGTCTAATCAACTGAATTTTCCACAGGTGGACTCCAATTAAGCTGCAGAAACATCTCAAGGATGAACAGGGGAAACATGATGCACCTGAGCTCAATTTTGAGCTTCATGGCAAAGGCTGTGAAGACTAATGTACATGTGCTTTCTCAATTTTTTTATTTTTAATAAATTTGCAAAAACCTCAAGTAAACTTTTTTCATGTTGTCATTATGGGGTGTTGTGTGTAGAATTCTGAGGAAAAAAATGAATTGAATCCATTTTGGAATAAGGCAGTAACATAACAAAATGTGGAAAAAGTGATGCGCTGTGAATATTTTCCGGATTCACTGTATCTTAGACCACACATACAAATAAATGTCATTAGACTGAAGAACTAACTTCACTTCTTTATATTAATACAGGATTTAAAAGGTTAGATATACTGTGCCTTCTGTGCTCTACACTGTGACTGTTTGACTGGAGAACCACCATAAATGATGTAAATCAAAAATAAAGGAAAATATACACATGTACATTCATTATGACCTGTAATTTGTGAGGTATTAAATTAAGGGCTTTGTCTTTTATTGAATAAAATGGTCAAAGAGAGACATGTTAACTGACTGGCAGACACAGATGCTAGCAAGGAAGACAATACATACAAAGGAAAATTTAAAATAAGTACAGTGGTATCTCAGGACACTAACTTGGTCCGTTCCACAAGGCTGGTCGAGTTTCAATTTGGTTGAGTTTCCATTCAAATTTCCCCATAAGAAGTAACGTAAATAGGATTGATCTGTTCTGTAACTCCAAATGATTGCTTATTTATACTTATATGTACATAACTAGTGATTAAAAGTCATTTTAAAACCATTGAAATCAATGTACAGAAGAGATGAACACATAAAACAAACAGAAATGACAATTTAACTATTGTAGCAAGCTGATGGCAACTAAATAATAGACTATATTTATGTAAACCTATCTAGCCTACTTTACCTACCTACATATAATAAAAATCATTTAAACAAAACCATTTAAGTCAATACAGTAGTACACACATTAAAATCAAACACATAAAACAAATAGAAATGACAATTTACATACTGTAACTACACTTCACCTGTGATGATGCAAGCTGGTGGCATACTGAAAGTGGCAGGAAAGGAGGATTTATGGAGAATTTACTGTTAGGAAGGGGAGGCACTTTCCATGAAGATGTCCTGTAGCTGCCCCCTGGGGATGATTCTCTTGTTTTTTGTCTCTTTAGGCCACTTGCCTGAAATGGGCCATTGCATGATCATTAAACATATTTATCACTACTCTGTTGCTACTTTCTTGTGAGCATTTTCTTAATCTCCGTGCTGGAGATTTCATCCCTTCTCTTCTCCTCCTCATCCGCAGCTTCAGGTTTAATGTGCTGCAGCTGCTCCCTGTGCAGTTCTTGCAGTTCCGCAGTAGTCCGCTCCGCATCATGATAATAATAATTAATAATAATTCTTTGCATTTATATAGCGCTTTTCTCACTACTCTAAGCGATCAGCAATTGCAGGTTAAGGGCCTTGCTCAAGGGCCCAACAGAGCAGAGTCCCTATTGGCATTTACAGGATTCGAACCGGCAACCTTCCGATTGCCAGTGCAGATCCTTAGCCACAGAGCCACCACTCCGCCTGGTCTGCTATCAACTCCCTGACATCCTCATCGTAGACCTCCAAAGCCATGGACTTGCTCAGGGAAACTATATCCTCCAGTACAAGCTCATCTTCTGACGCAAAGCTTTCAAAGTCCCGCTCTGCAATGCTTTTCGGCCACAGTTTCCTCCAAGTGGATTGCATGTTCCTGTAAGAAACTTTTTTCCATGCTTGGTCAACAAGCCAAAGGCAGGTGAAGATGTTAAAGTGGTCTTGCTAAAATTTCCTGAGGGTTAACTATGTATTGGTCGTCACATTAAAACGTCAACAAAAGAATGCCTTCATACACAGTTTCTTGAAATTTGATAACACCTGCTGGTCTATGAATTGGACTAGAGACTTTGAGTTTGGGGGCAAAAACTTCACAGTAATAAAACTGTATTTTTCCTTCAACTCTGCCTTTAAACCTGGAGGGTGAGCTGGAGCATTGTCTATTACAAGCAGGGCCCTAAGTGGCAGTTTTTTTCCTGAAGGTATTTCCAGACAACAAGAGAGTAATCCCGTCTTTCTCAGGTTTGCGTTGAGACATTTTCGTCTCCTCCTTTGTCATGTATGTCCTCTTTGGCAATTTCTTCCAGAAAGACCAGTCTCACCGTAATTAAACGCTTGGTGGGGAATGAAACCTTCGGCCTCTACGTATTCCTGAAACTCTGTTGCATAACTGTCTGTAGTATCTTTATCAGGCCTCCCCATGCCTTGCAATATGGTGAATGCCTTTTCTCTTATGAAATTTTTCACACCTCCCCCCCCAGAACAGATCTTCATGTGTCAGCCTTGCTTTTTCGCAAATTATTGCCTCAGAAATACTGTCTCCTGCTGATTGTTTCTGGTGAATCCACATTAACAGTAACTTTTCTACTTCTTCAATAATTGGCCCTCTCAGTTTCAATAATGTTTTGACACCTTTTGCAACATATTGGCACCTTTAATTCCATCTTTATTTTTCAAAAATGTACTTATCGTCGACTTGGCCATCCCATAACTCTTCCGCAAGAGTCTACAAACATGATCCACTCATGTATCATTGTTGTTTCCCTTTTTAGCTCAATTGTAACATGTACAAGCTTCCTCTTCACTTTGCTACTCTCACTGCTAACTTTCTTTGGGGTCACAGTAATTACTTTCAACAGGAAAACGCCCAAGAAAATAACATGTTGACAGAGAACACAGTTTCAGTGTGTCTTTACAACACAAGATCTGAAGCAAGTCATAGGCATATACATAATATGTAGGTTTATTTGGCTTCATCTCTGCTCCTCACAGTCGTGTCTTGATCCATACAAGTTTTAATGTTTGTGTTGAGTTTTTGTTCAAGGTTGGGAGGGAAAAAAAATTGAACGACCTATTCGTGTTCTGAATTGTTTGAGTCTGCTAGTATTTGATATTATTATGAGAAAATATGCCAGTTTTTATTTATTTATTTTAATAAAAATATGTATTGTGACGGACAGCTGGGTCCCATACCCGGCCGGGACGCCTCTGCTGCATACGTCCCGGGGGAGCCACCATGGACAGTGCAATGCCTCCCCCGGGGCGCCTGGGGGCAGCCTCCCTGGCCGTGGGTCCTTCCTCAGTCTCCCCCGTGGCTCCATGGGACATGGAGTCCACCACAGCCCGGTTGGGAGATGGGGTGGCCGCTAGGGGGTGCTGCGGAGAGCCAGCCCCACCCGGAGTTGCAATTAAGACCAGCTGGTCAGGCACCTGGAGCACTTCCGGGTGGGCTATAAAGCGGGCCAACCTCCCTTCAATCGGGGCCAGAATCGGGAGGAAGAGGATGAGGTTGCCTGGTAGGAGTGGTGGTGCCAGGAAGGGTTGTTTGTATACTGTGTTTTTGTGCTTTTGGGACTGTGTTGGGCCTGTGGGACACGGGGAAGACGTGCCCCACGGCTGAAGAAAACCAATAAAGCCTGTGTTTGTTTACACGTGCCTCTGCGTAAGTCTGTGCCGGGTCGGGCGCTATATATAGCGCCTTTTACAGTATATACATTTCTATATAATGCTGGTCTTTACTCCTTTTAGGTGTTTTTAGAACATAAGAGTTATTCTCTTTAATAAAACCCCTGTCTGCGTCCAGGTGTCCGTGTGTGTGTGTGTCTTCTGGTGAAGTGCGCATGCGCGGGCCGCGCCACACATTGCACCGTGCCCCGCCCATGCGCACGGCACCGTGGACACACACACACTGGAAGCTGGGCACATAGTGAATGGCCTAGCCACTGCCGCGCATGATAAGCAAATAAAGCACACACACTGGAAGCTGGGCATACAGTGAATGGCCTTGCCATGGCTGTGCATGATAAGAAATAAAGGACACCATTGCTGGGGAGAGTGCTGATTGGGTAGTCACGGCCGTGCACATAAAATCCATTGCTGGGGAGATGCCACACATACAATAATCAGCTGCACGCCAGCATAGATTAAAATACTTGCTGGGGAACTAAACAGTACTTGCTGGGGAGACGCCACGGGCACGATTATCAGCTGCACGCCACACATTACATCAGTTGCTGGGGACACTCTACTGATTGTCCACTGTTGTGACAGAAAATTAAAGTCATATTACGGACATCAAAGCCAGTATTACTGTCAGAGAAAATTACAGGCATTTTATGGAAATACAAACCAGTATTACTGCGAGAGAAAATTAAAAGACACACAATACAGTGACGCATATTACAGCCACATACAAGCCAGTATTACTGTAAGAGAAAATATTACGGATGTATCTACTAACAACATGCCACCCAAAAAAAGACATGTCAAGTAGGACAAAAGACACACACAATCAAATCCTATATAAGCAACATCTCCTAGAAGAACATCAAGTAAACATCAACAAAAGAAAGGCTGAAAGACAAAGAAAAATACGAGCAAATAGATCGATTGAAGAAAAAGAAAATGACCGTCAGAAAAACGCTAAAAGAGAAAGACTCAAAAGAGCAAACCTTAGAAAAAGTTGCCATTTACAGTGGCTTGCAAAAGTATTCGGCCCCCTTGAACTTTTACACATTTTGTCACATTACAGCCACAAACATGAATCAATTTCATTGGA
>JANRMT010062818.1:55170595-55180746 GCA_026402145.1 Polypterus bichir lapradei | reverse complement strand
GGGGGCCGAATACTTTTGCAAGCCACTGTATATTACTCTACCAAGATAAAACACCATCTATGCAATTTCATTTTTCAGGAAGAAACATTTTAAAAAATCTTTTACAAATAAGCAAATATATACCCCAATCATTCACAATATTAAAACCACTAACAAGTGAAGTAAATGACATTGATTATTTTAATTACAATGTCACCTGTCAAGGGGTGGAATATATTAGGCAGCAAATGAACAGTCAACACCTGAAGGTGATGTTTTGGAAGTAGGAAATATGGGCAAACACAAGGATCTGAGCGACTTTGACAAGGACCAAATTCTGATAACTAAACAACTGGGTCTGAGCATCTCCAAACTGGCAGATCTTACTTTTTGATTTTTTTTTTTTTTTTTGATTTGATACACTTTATTAATCACAGAGGTGGAACTGCTTGTTCATATGACCTTTAGAGGTCAGAGCTCAGTGTGAGCCATTGTATAGCACTGGAGCAATTTTCAGGTTAAAGCCTTGGCTCAAGGGCCCAACAGAGTAAGATCCCTTCTGGAAGTAAAGGCTTACAAGACTTAATTATCTGCTGCTAATGTCTTGGTGCCAAATACCACAGGACGTCTTCAGAGGTTTTGTGGAGTCTGTGCCTCAATATGTCCAAGCTGTTTTGGCAACAAAAGGAGGACTTACACAGTATTAGGCAGGTGTTTTTAATGTTGTGGCTGATCAGTATAAATAAATAGGCAAACCAATTGTATCTCAAAAGTTGTAAGTCACCTTGGATAATGGTGTCAACCATGTAAGTAAACGCAAAATAAATAGATGAAGGGATTTCTACATAATCAAAAGACACATTTACCATATGTAACTGGGCCAAGCTGGTATTCAAAGTAATTTGGAGTCTGCAGTGAATGTCATGACTTGTCTGGTGCATCCTACCATTTAAAGGAAAATCAGGCTAATCAAATCTGAGTAAAGTAATTATTGTCTGCAAAACTGAAAGTGGAAAACAAAACACATCTTCTTCCTGACTGGAGATCTCTGAACACTCTTCTTTGCAGTGGTCTGAAGATTTGCCATATTTTCCATGGGATGGAAATTCACCTGTGAAGGAAACCAGATGGTATACTAGTACCATCAGGAGTTGTAATGAAAACAGTATATATCTATACTAATAAAAGGCAAAGCCCTCACTGACTGACTGACTGACTGACTGACTCACTCACTAATTTTCCAACTTCCCGTGTAGGTAGAAGGCTGAAATTTGGCAGGCTCATTCCTTACAGCTTACTTACAAAAGTTAAGCAGGTTTCATTTTGAAATTCTACGCGTAACGGTCATAACGGTCAACAAAGTCTGCCATGTTAAACTTTCTTATTTATGGCCCCATCTTCACGAAATTTGGTAGGTGGCTTCCCTGTACTAACCGAAACCAATGTACGTACTTATTTCGGTGGTATGACGCCACTGTCGGCCGCCATATTGAACTTTCCAACGGTCTTTGTTGCCCTCACTGACTCACTCATCCATCACTGACTGACTGACTGACTCACTCACTCACTCACTAATTCTCCAACTTCCCGTGTAGTTAGAAGGCTGAAATTTTGCAGGCTCATTCCTTACAGGTTACTTACAAAAGTTAAGCAGGTTTCATTTCGAAATCCTATGCGTAACGGTTATAACGGTCGACAACGTCCGCCATGTTAAACTTTCTTATTTATGGCCCCATCTTCACGAAATTTGGTAGGCAGCTTTCCTGTGCTAACCGAAACCGATGTACTTACTTATTTTGGTGGTATGACGCCACTGTCAGCCGCCATATTGAACTTTCCAACGGTCTTTGTTACCTATGGGCCCATCTTCAAGAAATTTAGTATACGGGTTCCCAACGCTAACTGGATCCTACTTACGTACATATATACGTCCATAGCCTGCAGCTCGGTCACAGTTTGAGGCGGTGTTGGGTCCCCCATCCCCACGCCTCCCACGTTGTTGGCTGTCTGCCTATATAAGGCCATCCGTTGCTCCGGTCTCTTCATTTCCTTCCTTGCTTCGCCACAGTATTCATGTCTCCCTGCTGATAACTGCAGCCTTTATTTAATCCGCGGCTTCTCCGCCATTTTATTGTTCGTTTATTACGATTATAGTTATTGTATAGGTATTTTAGACTTGGGTACCTGAACAATGTAAACTATTTCCTTTATTGTTCCAACTGTACCCCCATTAATATGTCTATCGAGGTGATCACCATCGATCAAAGAACTGTCATTTACCGAGTGGTTTCCATGCCCGAAGATGGCACCTACCTTTTCCATTCTCTGTGTTACATATTGCACGGCCATATCAGGCTCACTCTTGATATCCGGAGGAACATTGTGTCTTATGTATTGAATGACTGGGACAGGTTCAAGGTGTGGACTGATGACGGTACAGGAGATAATTATACTACACAGGAGCACTATAACAGTGAAATGCTTAAGCCCTTCACCTATGGTTCTGCATGTGAGTTGATCGCAGCCGCTGAATTGTTCAGTTGTCGCTTTCAAGTGTACTGAAATGGCCAAATATTTTACACCTTTTGACAACCGCCAATGCCTCTTAAACATCTTAGATTCACAGGTGACGATTTGCATGCTCAAGAGCAAGCTCAGCACATAGCTTGGTCATATTACAACCGGAGGGCCGAACGGACAACGTGGCATACAAAGAGATACTTAACAAATAATTATTGGTATATTTTCCCTCAGTTTAAAAAGGTTTACTTTTCTTCTTAATAAAAATTTTAAGGCAGTACTTTGCCGCTGCGAAGCGCGGGTATTTTGCTAGTAAATAATATATAGTGAAACAATTTGCTGATTATGCGATAAGTCCTTTGGTAAACCAAAGGAAACGTACGGCAATGTGCTGACAGCTCAGACTGCTAGCTACAGAGAAGGTTACCTGCTTGTACTTGGGACTGTTTCAATAGCCGATAGGCAGGGGTCAGATTCAGGATATCTGACTGGAGGATCATACCCCTCAGTAAGATTTGAAAACCAGTGGTTGAGCTGAGCTTCACCCGATCACAATATGTCACAAATAAGTACTGTGACCTGGACCTGAATGCTAAACTTGACCTCTTCTTTATGGTGTTTAAAGGTCTGTCCTTTATCCAGTATAAACTCCATCAACCCTGCTAGCTCAGAGTTGGTAAGCTGTGAATACAAATAGAGGTCACTAAAAAGCATGGAGAATGGTATTTTAACAAGAGGTGGTGATATTGAAATTTTAAGTCAGTGCTTTAAAGGGAAAACCTTTTATTTAGACAGTGACACAATTACTATCAGGCTGGATATCTACTCAGGCATACTGGTATTGAAATAAAGTAATGGATATGAACTTTTAGTGTAGACCTTTTCAGCATTACATCAAGGGCATTTAAAAAAAACAGACACATGGTATAAGAATTGCAGTACTTTTTTTATATATCCAACTCCCATTTAAGAAGTGGACAATTGGCTACTTAAGTGACTTCTAATCGGTGGATATGTCAAACTTGCCGAGTGTAATTGCTGATCTTTTTTGACAAAGCATGTGCATTTAAACAACTGAAAATTGATGGGCAAGTCACATATAGTGACTACATGCCACCCCTTCCTGCAAGTTGTACTCTCCCCTTTCTGTGACAGTCAACTGGAGTGAGTTGTTGGGCATATTGAATTATGTAACTAGATACATGAAAGCATGCTGCCAGGATAAAGTTTGTTAAGAAGTACCGTATATCAAAAAACCTGTACAGTTTGGAACAATGCCTTACAAATTATAATTGTGTTTCTGTCCAAATACTTACAGACTGCACAGTCATCAAGTATAACACTTGATTACAATTTTTAACAGCGTTTTGTTTAAAATACATTACTCTGTTATTCAAACATTCTAAACTTTAATTGATTACTAATACAATCACTATCAACAGCACTAGATCTAATAAATACATTGTAAATACTTAAGCAAAAATGATGTGAGAAAGTACCTTTCACTTTTATTCAATCTCTTCAAGTAGTGAAGACATATCAGGTCTTGGACGCAAGTCTCGTACTTACTCATAGTAAGAGATGTTTACATAGTGCTTTGTGCCATACCAAAGTAGCTCAAAGCCGGCTTTTTTTTTTTTTAAACCCATTTTTCCAGCGCAGTGTCACTAGAAACTACACCCAAAACCTGTCAAAAAGGGCATCTCTAGAATGTAACCAACTATTAAGGGTAGTTTATACAAAATAGTTAAAGAAAATGGTAGACACAGAACAAAGAGGACAGCAGCAAACTTGAAGTGAAAAGCAATATTTAAGTCATGTTTCTTTAACACGTTTTTTTATATGTAGCTTTTAAAAAGGAAACTTTTCCAATTGCAAAGTCTGATAAGAAATGCAATACCTCTATCAAGACAATAGGACAAAAATCTATAAGCAGTATGTCCAAACACTCAGCCATTACCAAAATGGGGGTCATAGCTCATGACAGGAGTAGGCCAGTAGTCAGCAGCCATTATAAACTTTGAAGAATATAGAATTATATTAGTAGTTATTCAGATTCAATAGAAAATTACCCAGTTATTTGTGGCATGAGGCTAAACCATTTTCTAATAATTAAATCTTATTAACCATTTTGCTTAATTATTCTCTTTATTACTAAGGTGAGAGAAAGAAATCAAAGCATCTAAAAAAATGAGCACAGCTTCTAAAAGAATAAGGAAACTTTCCAGTACAGGTCTGTAGTTTACATAATAAAAACCTTATAGAAGTCTGACCAATCTAATAGGATGGTGGAAAAACAGGTGAATAAAAAGCAAGCAGTAATGTAAATAAACAGATCCTAACTAATCACACAGTCAGAAATGGTAAGTAAATGCCATAACAATTTTGTAATGAGGAAAGAGTCAGAACAGTTAAGCATTCTAGAAACTAAGAAAAAAATTAACTACATCACAGAATTGAAGCAAGAAAGACAGGTTTTTGAGTCATGTTTAACACACCCTGAAGGTTGTTAAGATAATCCATGTAGAGGTGGGTTGGCTACAGTTATAAAAAGGTATTTTCAGGAAAACAAATTTCATTTTTGGTGTAATTGGAGTAGAATCTAAGCCCTGTAGTTATTATTGTGCGCCACAGTAGAAATTGAATTCCCTTTCAAAGTTACCTGAACATGAAGTACACTTTTTCTCTAACCAAAAAAAAAAAAAAACATGGTTAGAAAACAATTACATATGGCACTAGATGAATATTTCTAGTTTGTATTTTAAAAATGTTAAATATAAAGAGAAGTTTTGTTCAGACTGTGTAATGTGCTAATGAGTCCAAATTTTGAGTAGTCTGTGCTATTCTGTATTCACCAAACTACAATAAATGTAGAAGCTGTGCATAAACATTAAAGACATTCTGGGACTAAAGGGCATGTCCTACTCTGACTGGCTAAATGAATTACAGACAGAACACTGCATGGGAACCTAATCCAGATCTTCAGAATTGTAAAAGGCATGAATTAAGTTAATCCATCTGAATTATTTCTATTTAATAGCAAATAATTTACTGGAGGACACTGGAGGGATTTAAAGAGAAGTGCAATTAAGAGAGAAGGCAAGAAACACTTTTATAATCGCTTGAACAGTGCTCCGTGGGATGTTCAAGGCTTTGGAAATCTTTTTGTAGCCTAAGCCTGCTTTAAATTTCTCAATAACTTTATCCGTGACCTGTCTGGTGTGTTCTTTGGACTTCATGGTGTTGTTGCTCCCAATATTCTCTTAGACAACCTCTGAGGCCATCACAGAGCAGCTGTATTTGTACTGACATTAGATTACACACAGGTGCACTCTATTTAGTCATTAGCACTCATCAGCAATAGCTTCGCCTGGGAAACTTCCTAAGATAATGAGCATCACTTATTGTGCCGTTGGTTAAATGTAGTACTAAGTAAAATGGGCAATCAGTAGAAATAATGTGAAATTTTAGTACGAGTATATGCTCGTATATACAGGGTGAGGCAGAAAGGACGGACATCTTTGAAATGGCTAGAACTCACCACTAGGTGGAGTGACAGATGTGCGATAGGTGGCGTTAGGTTCGCGAAGTCTTAGCATTTTTTAATTTTCTTTTTAGTTGAAGCCATGAACGATAGAACACCGCGTTTTTCATACAACTGTTTTGTCAAGAACAAGCAATCTATTACTGCAGTTCAGCATGAGTTTCGTTGCCATTTCAATATCCACAGAAATAAAGCTGTTCCCGCTCGTAACACTATCCTACAATGGGTTAAAGCGCTTCGTACACGAGGTACACTAATGAACAAAAGACCGCCGGGCACTACACAAACAGCACGTACCCCTGAAAATGTGGAAAGCATACGACTAGCCCTGCTGTGCAGTCCAAGTCAATCTGCTCGGAAGCATTCTTCTGAACTTGGCCTCAGTAATCGTTAGGTAAGGCGTATTTTGCATTTAGACCTGCATTTCCATCCCTACAAATTGTCAAATGCTATTTCAATATCAACTCAAATCTTTCAATAAATTTCTTTGTAAGAAAAAATTAACAATTTTGTAAAAAACTTCCATCCTTTCTGCCTCACCCGATATTTATCATCATTATTAGAGGTTTGATTTTCATTTGATGGTGCCATTCACTAACATGAAGAGAGAGGAGCAGAGCACAGAATAGTAGCTTCAAGCATCTCGACAATTTTGGTGGTTACTCCATTAGAAATTCAAATGCCACCATCTAAGACCTATGTTTCTCTACTGGAGTTTGCAGCACCACAACTGAAGAGTAGGGGATGGGGCAGAGTGGAGTGTTTTCTCCCTTGATGTTTTAAGCACCGTGACTGAAATGAGGGGATGGAAGAGGGGTCAGTCAGTTTTTAGTCCCACAACCGGGGAGGTCATCAAAGCAAAACAGATAATAACTAAGATGATAGCCTGTACATATCTAAGAGTGCTTGTAGTCAATAATAAAAAAAGCAGCATTTGCTAACCATTGAGCTCTGCATCTTCCTCAAGCTTCCCCAAACTTTCACTTTCATTTCATAATGCAACTCTCTCTCTTTTTTCCTGTCCAGGGGCCTCATTTATAAAGCTCCCATATGCACAAGAACAGGCTTGAAATGTGCATATGCAACTTCCCATTCAAACGTCAGGATTTATAAAAGAAAATGACGACACTCTTAAACAAGCAGGGAAATGCAGCCAAACCAGCTAAGACTCGTGCACATAATTTACATCACTGTGTTATTGTTAAATTTATTTGTTTGTTGTGACAAACATATTGCACCTCAAAAACAAAAAATGTAATGTACAGTCTGTATTTTAGTTCCATTTTTTAAGAGGGCAAATGCTGCATACATTTGCACTGAAGAACCATAATATGCCTGGTAAACATTGTGTCTCAGTGGCCTGGGTCAGTCCATGATTCATTTGTTTAAGGAAAATATTTTTATCAGACGCGATGGCACTACTGTGTGGTGACTGGCATGTTGGGAAGGTGACTGACTAGACACTCAGGGTTTCATATGACCTATAGTATTCATTGTAACAGCAGTCACATTGTTACATGTACCAGGTAATAGTGGCTACCCACTCACATGCTGGTGCCTTACCCTTTTCCTGGACCAACAGAGGAGAGGCACTATAATGCCACACATGATCTTACACTCTCAGCTTCAGAGCACAACCAGATACTCTTGAATCCAGGTGGCAGTGTGCTCTACTGGCCAATGATTTCCTATAGCATCTAAATTGTATATGTAGGAGGTTGAATAGCATTCTCCATATGTGGATGTTTCAAGGTTATTGTCATTTACATTTGCATGTTGCAAAGAAATGTGCGTAACCCAGGTTTGATAAATCTGATATTATTTGGTGTACACATATTTTCATGCTCGAATACATGTTTTATAAAGTTTTATAAATAAGGACACAGTATTATCATTTATAAACCCTAAACTAAATTCCCTAGGTAATCCTTAGGGAAGATAAAAGGCTAACATGCTTAACAAGTTTACAAGTAAAATAGAAAAAAAATCCTTTTAAGCTAACAAGCCTACTGCTTACTAAGCAACAATTTCAAATGCTTCTTTATCTATTTGAAAATGTAAGCTGCTGTACTTAACACAAGCTTATCATCCAAACTCAGACCAGCAGTGTTCGTTTTAATTAAATCTATACTAATAAAAGGCAAAGCCCTCACTCACTCACTGACTGACTGACTGACTGACTGACTGACTGACTCATCACTAATTCTCCAACTTCCCGTGTAGGTAGAAGGCTGAAATTTGGCAGGCTTATTCCTTACAGCTTCCTTACAAAAGTTGGGCAGGTTTCATTTCGAAATTCTACGCGTAATGGTCATAACTGGAAGGTATTTTTCTCCATTTACTGTAATGGAGTTGAGCTTGACCGCCGTGGGGGCGGAGTTTCGTGTGACATCATTACGCCGCCCACGTAATCACGTGAACTGACTGTCAACGCACTATGTAGAAAACCAGGAAGAGCTCCAAAATACGCTGAACAAAACATGCATTATATAATTGAGAAGGCAGCGAAACATTAAGCAGCGAGCGAGTGACATACTACCATATTCATCAGTACAGCTACTTCGGAAACAAAGCGAGGTATAAACCTAAACTTTAAATTAACTTAATAGACAGGCTGCCGCTGGTGCTTTCGTGCCCAAGGATAATGCGGGATACAAGTTTAATGAGAGGACGCAGGATATAAATGAGAGTTTTGATCACTTTGTAACTAAGTTAAAATTGCAGGTGAAGGGGTGTGCTTATGCAAATTCCGAGAGACTGTGTTTGTTGAGGATTGACAGTTAAGGCGGGTGGGGGAGTCACGTCATCATCTCCCCTCCCATTTACCTCATTTCGCTCTGAGCTGAGCTCCGCGGCTAACGCCGTCTTCCGAAGCAACTTCGTCACACTGCCACCAAATACAGAGAAATCCACGTTAATACACACTCTGTCTCTAGACTTTCTCCACACTGAATCCTCCAGGCACTACTTACAAAAGGTTACATTGACAATCGTGTTACGTTATTTTTAAAATGTTTAATTTTCTTAGCACAAGCACAGCTGAGAAGCTTCGATGCATGTGCTCCATAACGCGTTAAAAAATAATGCATTTAATCACACTTTGCATTACAATCAAAGGGGAACTTTTGTCAATGCATGATTTCCTGGTACACCGATAACATTGATCAGCGCATCCCAATTCATTTTAGCCTCGCACCACCTTGGTTTGAGAAGAAGTATGAAAAAATATGAGGTTAACACACAAAAACAGATCACCAATTCAAGCTTTATGAATAATCGATTCGCCATCGATAATTGTTTTGGTAAA
Organism: Polypterus bichir lapradei; assembly: GCA_026402145.1. NCBI lineage: Eukaryota > Metazoa > Chordata > Cladistia > Polypteriformes > Polypteridae > Polypterus > Polypterus bichir. Next base: position 55,171,396 of record JANRMT010062818.1, on the reverse strand, counting down.
GCCATACTCAGTGTAATCCTCCTTCCATTTTATAATTTTTCCGCCACTAGCCATGATTAAATGAACGGTAAAAAAGTAAGAGCGAAGCGAGGGTGACTTATTTAGGCAGGCATATATATGACAGCAACACTCATGACAATCATGTTATGTTATTATTAAAATGTTTCCTTTTCTTTTTCATTACTTCTTTAACCCATTACTTCTCCGCTGCGAGGCGCGGGTATTTTGTATATGAATGACCTCCAAAGAGCGCGGAGACTTTTGATCATGTGAACGTGTCTGCAAAAACTGGCGTCTCCTGCCCAGCAAAAGTCGAGCAGCCGGCGCGCGCGCATAGCTGTGCCGGCCTTTAACACGCTGACTGCGCTTCTGCGGCAAAATAATATTAAGGCGCTTCGCACTTTATTTTGCACGTATACGATTATGAGGTCGTCAGCTCTTATGAAGACACGCACAGGAGTGAAGGACTGACAGTGCCATCACAGCCGATTAATAGCTGGGACGTCTCACCAGTCTGCACAAGACCCACCGCGACTGTCCCCAAAAGGCGCTCATATCGTCAGCGAACACATCTCTCTATACTATATAAAAGAAAAACGCAACTTTCCTTTCTTTACACCTTTTTTCCTTTTATCCCAAACCAAAGCCTTTCTCTCTTAACACTGCAGAGAACACAAAACTAATTTTCTTTAATTGCTGGTAAGGCACATTATTAGAGGCAGAAATTTGGACTTTCACATAGAAAATGTAATTTCTATACCACAGCCGTCGTGTAACGCCTTTCAAAAGGGATCTACTACC
>JANRMT010062818.1:55145969-55168085 GCA_026402145.1 Polypterus bichir lapradei | reverse complement strand
ACATATATACACATATACACACATATATACACATATACATACATATATACACATATACATACATATATACACATATATACATATACATATAAAGGTCTGAATTCACACCAGAATTAGTAAACAGAAGGAAACCTTCTGAGTTGGCAGTCACTGCGATGTGTTATGCATGTGTATTTCATATATAAATACACACTAGCTATGTGACAGTCAAATACATCCATCCATCCACAAACCTGAGTTTTTGCAACAGGGACAACCATAACTTTGTAGTGCTGCATGGAGTTTAGAAAGAATCTTTATATAAACTGCTCGTTTTCTTTTGCTTTTAGGCCTTGTTCACATGGGCGTTAAAATCGAGCGTTTTTTTTGCGTTCGTAGCGTCCGGTGAGCGCGGATCAAGCGCCGAGTGTTTTCTACACGTAGGAGTCAATGAGAGTGTTCACACGGGCTTTGGTGACGTGCGTTTGTCCGGCTGCGCGTTTATACGGCATCAAAAAAACGTTGCATGCAGCTTTTTCTTGGCGTTCAAAACCCAACGAGCGCAAGGAAACCGCTTCTAGTTCGTTTTCTGCGCGTTTATTTTACGCTTCGGAGGACCGGATATATATGTAGTCTCTCTTTGGGGCTAACACCAAGTCGCATATTGGTTGATCGGCATGCAATGAGGCATTGCACCAGCTGCAGCAGACAATCAAAAGTGGAAACCGACATCCGACAGTAATTAAAAAACTTGCACGGAAATTTTCGCATTTCTTCATAAAGCACAAAAAAAACAGTCAGAGGATGAACCCAGTAGCGGCGGCGATTTTTTCTCTCCCTACGTCGCCGTATTACGAGTATTTTTAAAACAAGAAGATTAATATCTAACATAGCAAAATGGTCCATATTGAAAGGAAGCACCTCAAATAAAACGACAAGGGCTTTCATATCCAGTTCCCGACACTGCCTCCACAGGTTAACACACAAACTACAATTTGGGCTGCAGGCTGGCGTTAGACAGAGACAAACGAACGCCGGTGTAGAAGTCAATCGATCGCCACCACAAAATGCAACATAAACGTCTAGGACGTTCAGAGCAAGTTCGTTTATCCAAAAACTTAACGCCCGTGTGAACAAGGCCTTAATGCGGGTTTTATCTTTGTAAGCTTTACCCTTTAGCTGCTTTAGGTAACAGTGCAATAGGTGCTGAATCTTCACAATGCAGTAACTTACAAAGAATACGAAATTTTAGTGATTACATGCTTGTTGCTTCTTCCTCTGTGTATTTCTTCAAGCCTGCATGTTAACTGTATATAGGCATTTTAGAAATTCACTCCATATTGACAGACATTGCTGTATAAATCGAGACTGAGTAAACCAAGTTATTATCTGGCACTGGAATGACTATGTCATTAGTGATAAATAAAGGGGCTAGAGACTAAAGTAAGACTTATTCCCTGACTTCTAGCTATATACCACTGGTTACTTTAGGTAGTGCAGAGGGATTGGCTGATTGCATATCTACCAGGAATCTTCCAGAAAATATTAAAGTGGTACATCAACCTGCAACACCTGCAAAGTGAACATAAAAGTTGTGTTTGAAGATTGATGCATTTCATACATATGCTATGAAAGGTAGGTGAACAGCATAAAATCTATGTATGTAAAGAAAAAATGTTTCTGAAACACAATGTGAATTACTCTTAATTTTGGTAAATTAAAGATACAATAATGCTTGCTGCTCTCCATGTCAAATTGCCTATTTGTGTAAAAGCGTTTTAGCACCACACATGCAACTCTCTACATCTTCAGCAACATCTTTCAAGACAGCATGCAAATGTGTTTGTAGGTTTCCAAGATGTATTTTCCATGCTTCCAATGCTTACAAAGGGACAAAGACTATGGTCAGAATTGACCCAAATGTACCTAATGGCCCATAAAATGAGTTAATAGCTCAGTGAAATAGTGTTAATTTCTCCATATTTCCTGCAGAAAAAACACAAAAATAAAAATGCAAAATGAGGGATCAGTACACACTGTCATAATATGCAATTAAACTAAAGGCTTTTAAGGGAAGATGTAGCTACTATGACTTTTAAGTGAAACAGCTTTAGTGGGGGTGGGTGGTATAAGCACATGAAGTCTAAGTACAGTGGTACCTCTGGTCACGACCGTAATTCGTTCCAAAACTCTGAATGCGACCAGAACGTAATTTCCCCATAAGATTGTATGTAAATACAATTAATCCGTTTCAGACCGTACGAACTGTATGTAAATATATATTTTTTTAGCACAAAAATTATACCATACAATGCACAGTGTAATAGTAAACTAAATCTAAAAACATTGAACAATAGAGAAAACTAACATTGTAAGAAAATATAAGCTTTACCTTCATGTTTAATTCCACATCCTCCCAAAATACATATTTAAGAGAAGTACTACTTACTGTGGTTATGGACAGGGTCTGATGAGCTGGAGAGAAAAAAACTACAGTCTCTTTGCCGAAAAGCTTGAGAAGCAGAAGAAAACTTTTTTCTGTCAAAGAGAAGAAAAAGAGGGGAAAAAAGACACCATAAATCGCATACAACTTACCCATACACTTCTTATTTCATATAAAAGTACACTCAAGCCTCATCATACTACAGAGATGGGCAACCAGAGCACTTAACACTGAACCACACAAATATATGCAAGACTCTGTTTACTTGTGATATTTTATATATAAATAAAATAATCAGCAAAGGAAAACAGGCAAGAAAAAATATTGAATGAATCAAAGCTATTAACACACATCATATCTTTACATTTTTATGACACTAGAAACATTGTCTTTTATTCAAATTGTGGACCGTACAGTAAGGTAATGATAAATTTCAACTAAGAACAAAAAAGGTTCACTCAGTGTGCGTCTGTGCATCAATCAGGACACTTCTCACACTAACAGTGACCTTACATTTGATAGATTGTAAAGTTATTGTCTTGTTTGATGCTTCATGTAATATCAGTAGTTGTACCATGCCTTGTCCATATGCTTGAGAAGTAATCACAGCGTTCCTTCGCCTTTCAAATGTTTACTATCATAATAGCCCTAGGGTTTCATGGTATTTCACCTAACCAACACCAGTGATTAACATTTTATAGCAAAATGAGTTAGTCAACATTTCAGACTCCATGCTACTGAATGAAGCCTGTGCATGCATCCCTTCAGGAATACTTGACTTTAGCATTAAGACTTTATAGGTCTTAATAGCATCATAACGAAAAAACGAACTGGTTTGAGTAATAAATTCTGAAGGTCACGGCATCTAACTACAAACAACATAAACACTTCCCAATTAGCTCTATTTATTTATGGTTTTTTTTTTTGGTCACTCAGGCAAAACCCAGCACTGACTTCAATATCAGTAGTGTGCATCATAAAAGTTGCTCCAGCTTGAGATAAAGGCATAGACTCTTTACAATTTCCTCATTTCTCCTCAGTACCTAAAAAAACATCTTTCACCTCTTATTCTTGCTTTTTTCTCTCTCAGTAAAAGATTACTGTATCTCCATACCAGAAAGCTTTGTCCTAACTTTCTTTCCTACTTATGAATCAACATCATGTGTATAGGGTATCATATCAGCCAAGTTAATTTCAGAGTCAAGATGTTCATTTAAAAAAAAAAAAAAAAAAAAAAGACCCTTTCCTACTTAAAGGGCCCTATACCCATATTGCCAATAAAGTCTTTATTATGAGCATCAAGAAACCACATGTTCCTTGCTAGGTTTACTTGCTGTTTAATTTGCCCTGGAGAAATCTTCATGAAAGATCATTACGGTTCAGTGTACCTTCTCTCACACTAAGGCACCTGATGAATGCTCATACAAGTATTAACACCTCCATCCTGGCACTGTTAACCTATACTGGCATTCAGAAGTCCTGCCAAAGAGTCAACAGGGATCGGTGGCTCTTTTGCATGATTAAACCCTGAAACTCCTATTGGAGAGTAGTAACTACACTAAATTTCCATGCCAAGAGTACGCATCAGAAAGGGCTCAACATTAACAGTTGTCAGACTCCTATTGGCATCCAGGTTGAGGTAATTGGTAACCATTTCTTAACCTTAATTCAGTTAGATATTACCTATTTACACAACACAGACTATATTTTTAGTTTACATGCAAGGCACTTATCTCCAATATAGCACATGCCAAGAAGTAACTGACCATCTTACAAATTTTCATCACCACTTTGCTAAAGGATTCTAGATACTCTGAAATGGAGGTACTAAAACAGAAAATGCCATGTCACTGCTCCAGTAGGAGCTAAGAGAAATAAAGAAAAAAAGAAACGGTTAAGAGCGCAAATTCTTTGGTTTTAAAGACAATGTTTTAGAACTTTTTTTTTTTTTTTTTTTTTTTTTTATTAATTTTATTACAATCCATACAAAGCAATCAAGTTTTTACAAAGAGAAAAATTAAGAACAGATCGATCCCCACCCCTGAGAGAGAGAGCAAGCCAAACGGCGTTAAATTTAAGGCTTGGAGACATACCTAAATTAATAAATTCTCTGTGCCTTTTGAACTTATTTTAAAATATTACTGATTAGATCCTGCCATGTTTTGAAAAAAGTCTGTACGGATCCTCTAACTGAGTATTTGATTTTTTCCAACTTCAAATAATATAACACATCGGTTTCCCACTGACTTAAAAGAGGAGAGTTTGGGTTCTTCCAGTTTATGAGAATAAGTCTACGTGCTAAAAGTGTAGTGAATTCAATCACAATTTGTTTGTCTTCCTCCGCTTTAAACCCATCTGGAAGAACACCAAACACAGCTGTTAATGGGTTAGGAGGGATTGTGAGTCCAAGGCTATCTGAAAGGTAATTAAAAATGTTTGTCCAGAATAATGTTAATTTGGTGCAGGACCAGAACATGTGACCTAGTGAGGCTGGGACTTGGTTACAACGTTCGCAGGTTGGATCATGCCCTGGGAACATTTTGGAGAGTTTTAGTCGAGACAGATGTGCTCGATATATAATTTTGAGTTGTATAATTGGATGCTTTGCGCATATGGAGCTCGAGTGAATTCTCTGCATTGCTACTTTCCACTCCTTTTCTGATATATTAATTGAAAGATCTTTGTCCCAGTGTCCTCTTGGATCTTTAAAAGGGAGGGATTGTAAAATGATTTTATATATTGTAGAGATGGAGTCTAAATCCTTGAGATTGAGCAATATTTTTTCCAGCATGGATGAGGGTGCAAGATGAGAAAAATCTGGAAGGTTTTGTTTAACAAAGTGTCTGATTTGAAGATAGTGAAAGAAATGTGTAGCTGGAATGTTAAATTTGGAATGTAATTGCTCATAGGATGCAAAGACGTTGTCTATATAAAGATCTCTAAGCAAGTTAATTCCAAATTTTTTCCAGATATTAAAAACTGCATATGTTTGTGAGGGTTGAAAGAGGTGGTTCTCTTGCAGGGGTGCCACAGATAGAAGCTTCTCCGTCTTAAAATGCTTTCTACATTGGTTCCAGATTCTAAGTGAGTGGAGCACAATTGGGTTATTAGTGTATTGCCGATAACGTGTGTTTATTGGAGCACAGAGCAAGGAATACAAAGAAGTACTGCAGGAATTTAATTCTATTGCGGACCAAGCCTGTGTATGTTCTTCTATTTGTGTCCAGGTTCTTATCGCCTGTAGAACTTTTTTTTTTTAAAATAGGAAAACTAAAATGTTCAACAATATACTGCTCTGTACACTACCAAGCTACTGACGTGCCCCATCAATCCTTAAAATGGTTAAAGCAGCATATGCTCACTGACATTGGCAACTGTTATAGATGATAATTAACAATGCTTACTGTACGCACCACACTTGGATCCTGAATCCAAGAAAGGTCTGACACTTTTTCTTAGTCTGAACACCCAGAATACAAACACCTGTATTTTAGTCTCATCCCATTGCTACTTCCTTGCCTGTGTTATAAATGGTGCAAATGCCAGTGAGGAAGCACTTTCCAGATTAGTAAATTCTGATCTTTGTGTGACCAACAAAGAAGGGGTTCAAAACCTGTTTTAAAAGTGTCTGTCAAAGGTCACTTTGTTGTTGACCTTGATTTGATTCAGTTGTGCAATTGTGATTTATAAAAAATCAACCTGCAGTTTGACAACTAGGCTATGTTGAAAGTTTGTTTTCTTTGTAAAGTGCATTGAGATTTAGGGTATTGGTAGGGGGAAGTGGGGCTTACGAACACATTTTTTTTCCTAACCAGTTTTCAGTTTAAAATTGGTTAAATGTTTTTTACTCACATCCTTAGTAACTACCATTCACCCTGCAAGAGGTGAAACCTAAAAACCTAAAACCACTCCGATCACTTTTTAAAACTGCACAGGTGGCTTACCCAACTCAACTGCTGCCATTACCTGACATGCTCCTTTGGTCTTTTCAGCTGACTTGAATGTTGTATGTGTAAAAAAAATGCATTTGTATTTACCATTTGGGCTAAATGCAGCCATTGCTGATGAAAGCACTCCAGTGCTAAAATGAGAGGATAACAAAGTAGCTTCAGTAATTAAGTTTCAATAAATTGTCTGTAGCAATTAATATTTCATTTTAAAAATTATTTAGATTTTTTTATTTTCAGAAATACTTGATGCTTATTTTACGCTTATTGGAAGAAATCAATACTTAAGCCCAGTGAACTTTGAGCAGCTTTCGTTATCAAAAATATTTGCAGTGACAAATTCTGCATTTTGGTAATTACTGGTTTTTATTATCCCTAAAAAAGAATCTGTTATGATTAAGAAATTCAGTCACTAGTAAAAACAACTTTGTAATAATAAAAACATATAGGATGTTTTTAAATGGATTATTAATTTTATGTTAAGTGCTTCATGAAAAAAAGATGGGAAAAAATGGGGAGAGGGCCAGAAGTCACATGTGACCTTGAGTAGTTCTACAAAGTGGCACATTAAGCCACTAAAATAAAGCTCCATTTTCAGCATGGAAGAGAAATGTGCAGTGTGAGTGTTCAGCTAATATTTGCTGCAAGTGATTTCTGAAGAGTTTATTTTTGTAATAGTTAGTTGTTGCTCACCATGATGTGACATTTAGTCTTAGGCTGAACCCTGAACTTAGAATAAAATTAAAATTAGGACTCGCCTCAAGTTTTAAAACTGCTAAAGAAAAAAAATACATATACACCTTGGGCAGGATGTAAATGAAAAGTGTGAAAATTACTTTCTCGACTAATCACTACTAAAGAAAAACTAGATGTGCATGCTAACCTGTATACTTGTCTTTTATCATATAAAAAAGTGGAATGTGAAGACTGAGGGTCATCTACTTGTGCAAGAATAAAGGCCCAAAAGAAAATTGAGAGATTTGTATCGCACAAAAATGTCACAAACTTCCATACATGAATTAGGCCTACATTTATAAAAGATATGTTATATCGTATGAAAGATTTATGAAAGTGATACTGTATTTTCTCAAAGAAATTAATTCTGGAAATTCTCGTTTAGCAGAATTTACTAGTAAGCTAACAGAAAAAGCATGAGATAAGAGGAGTTGAGTTGCCTAGAGAGGCTCATTGGGTAATGTGTTCGGACAAGACTTGAATCTACCAGCTCTACACTTACAGTATATGTAAACACAACTGTGAAACTGCCAGGGTTGGCATACACAATGCTTTATGCAAGACTAATACAGGTGAATCATTCTTAAAAGACTTAAGTAATGACAAATTGACTTCTTTGACTAGCTGCATGGTTTTATGCAAACAAGTATAATAATAAATTTGTTTTGAAAGGGCTGCCTTTAGACCAACTGCTTAGAACACGGGTGTCGAATTCCAGGCCTGGAGGGCCACAGTGACTGCAGGTTTTCATTCTAACCCTTTTCCTAAACAGTGACCAGTTTTCACTGGTAATTAACTCCCTTTCCCTTCATTTTAACAGCCCTGTTTTTAAGGATTCAGTCCTCTGAGTTGATTCTTTTCTTCATTAAAGGGCAGCCAAAACAGACATAGGAACATGAAACGAGCCGACAGATGACCAGCTAAACTGGGACTTCAAACTCTCCTCTCTTAATGAGAAGCCGATTCTTGCTGTTAATTAAACCTGTTCTTTAATTCCATGGCTTGTTGCTGCTCTCATTCTACCACAGCAGACATTTCCAAAACTGTTGATTTTTCTGTTTTTCCTATGAACATCATCAAAACTTTTTGGTGACCTGAGCAGATCAGTCTTACCAAGACCATCACGTTACTTTATTTTCAGATATTGTGTGATGGGCACAGGTGAGGTGCTCATGTGGCGGCTTGTTTTGTGTCTCTTTATTGTTTGGCTGCTAATTAAGGAAAAAAGACAACTAAGGGGACTGAGTCAAGTTAATTAAAGCTAAAGTAAAAGAAGTTAATTAGCAGCAAAAACTGATCACTAATGAAGACGGTTAGAATGAAAACCTGAAGCCACTGCAGCCCTCCAGAACTGGAGTTTGACACCTGTGGCTTAGAACTTGAACACCACCCTTTCAAGGGTGTCGAACCCTGGGTTAACAATGGCCGCCACCAGTACTGTTAGCCAACAGGGTGCTGGCTGAAATTGGGCTACTGTTGGCCGAAGGAGAAGAAGAGGGGGGAGACGTCTCCGGAGGCAGGAGGAGAGGAGGAAAGTAAAAGAGAGTGGAACTAAGGGTAGGAACTTTGAATGTTGGCTGTATGAGTTAGCAGATACAATGGAGAGAAGGAAGGTTGATATATTGTGCGTGCAAGAGACTAAATGGAAGGGGAGTAAGGCCAGGTGGATTGGAGGTAGATTCAGATTGTTTTATCATGGTGTGGATAGGAGGAGAAATGGAGTAGGGGTTATTCTGAAGGAAAAGTATGTCAAGAGTGTTTTGGTGGTGAAAAGAGAGTGTCAGGCAGAGTAATGATTATGAAGCTGGAAATTGGAAGTGTGATGATGAATGTTGTTAGTGCATATGCACCGCCAGTTGGGTGAGCAGTGGGTGAGAAAGAAGATTTTTGGAGTGAGTTGGATAAAGTGATGAACAGTGTACCCAAGGGACAGAAAGTGGTGATTGGAGCGGATTTCAATGAGCATGTTGGTGAAGGGAACAGTGGAGACGAGGAGGTGATGGGTAGGTATGGTGTCAAGGAGAGGAATGAAGGTGGTCAGAGGATAGTGGATTTTGCCAAAAGGATGGACATGGCTGTGGTGAATACGCATTTTAAGAAGAGGGAGGAACATAGGGTTACGTACAAGAGTGGAGGAAGATGCAAACAGGTAGATTACATCCTATGCAGAAGAGTTGATTTGAAAGAGATTGAAGACTGCAAAGTGGTGGCAGGGGAAAGTGTAATTAAGCAGCATAGGATGGTGGTCTGTAGGATGACGTTGAAGAGGAAGAGAGTGAGGGCAGAGCCAAGGATCTAATGGTGGAAGTTGAAAAAGGAAGACTGCAAGGTTGAGTTTACGGAGGAGGTGAGATTGGCACTAGGTGGCAGTGAAGAGTTACCAGACAGCTGGGAAACTACAGCAGATGTATTAAAGGTGACAGCAAGAAGGGTGCTTGGCGTGACATCTGGAAAGAGGAAGGAGGAAAAGGAAACCTGGTGGTGAAATTAGGAAATACAGGAAAGTATACAGAGGAAGAGGATGGCAAAGAAGTGGGATAGTCAGAGAGATGCAGAAAGTAGACAAGAGTACAAGGAGATAAAGCACAAGATGAAGAGAGAGGTGGTGAAGGCTAAAGAAAAGGCATATGATGAGTTGTATGAGAGATTGGACACTAAGGAGGGAGAAAAGGACCTGTACCGATTGGCTAGACAGAGGGACCGAGCTGGGAAAGATGTGCAGCAGGTTAGGGTGATAAAGGATAAAGATGGAAACGTACTCACAAGCGAGGAACGTGTGTTGAGCAGATGGAAAGAGTACTTTAAGAAGCTGATGAATGAAGAGAACGAGAGAGAGAAGAGGTTGGATGATATGGAGATAGTGAATCAGGAAGTGCAACGGATTAGCAAGGAGGAAGGACAGCTTTGAAGAGGATGAAAAATGGAAAGGCTGTTGGTCCAGATGACATACCTGTGGAATCATGAAGGTGTTTAAGGAAAGATGGCAGTGGAGTTTTTAACCAGATTGTTTAATAGAATCTTAGAAAGTGAGAGGACGCCCAAGGAGTGGAGAAGAAGTGTACTGGTGCCGATATTTAAAAATAAAGGGGGTGTGCAGGACTGCAGTAACTATAGGGGGATAAAATTGATAAGCCACAGCATGAAGTTATGGGATAGAGTAGTGGAAGCTAGATTAAGAAGTGAGATGATGATTACTGAGCAGCAGTATGATTTCATGCCAAGAAAAAACACCACAGATGCAATGTTTGCTCTGAGGATGTTGATGGAGAAGTTTAGGGAAGGCCAGAAGGAGTTGCATTGCGTCTTTGTGGACCTGAAGAAAGCATATGAGAGGGTGCCTCAAGAGGAGCTGTAGTATTGTATGAGGTCGTCGGGAATGGCAGAGAAGTACGTAGGAGTTGTACAGGGAAGTGTGACAGTGGTAAGGTCTGCGGTAGGAGTGACGGATGCATTCAAGTTGAAGGTGGGATTACATCAGGGATCGGCTCTTAGCCCTTAGCCTTATTTGCAATGGTGATGGACAGATTGACAGACAAGATTAGACAGGAGTCCCCATGGACTATGATGTTTGCTGAGGACATTGTGATCTGTAACGATAATAGGGAGCAGGTTGAGGAGACCCTGGAGAGGTAGAGATATGCTCTAGAGAGGAAAGTAATGAAGGTCAGTAGGAACAAGATATAATACATGTGTGTAAATGAGGGAGGTCAGTGGAATGGTGAGGATGCAGGGAGTAGAGTTGGTGAACGTGGATGAGTTTAAATACTTGGGATCAACAGTACAGAGTAATGGGGATTGTGGAAGAGAGGTGAAAAAGAGAGTGCAGGCAGGGTGGAATGGGTGGAGAAGAGTGTCAGGAGTGATTTATGACAGACGGGTATCAGCAAGAGTCAAAGGGAAGGTCTACAGGACGGTAGTGAGACCAGCTATGTTATATGGGTTGGAGACGGTGGCAGTGACCAGAAAGCAGGACACAGAGCTGGAGGTGGCAGAGTTAAAGATGCTAAGATTTGCACTAGGCGTGACGAGGATGGATAGGATTAGAAATGAGTACATTAGAGGGTCAGCTCAAGTTGGACAATTGGGAGACAAAGTCAGAGAGGCGAGATTGCGTTGGTTTGGACATGTGCAGAGGAGAGATGAGGGGTATATTAGGAGAAGGATGCTAAGGATAGAGCCAGGGAAGAGAAAAAGAGGAAGGCCTTAGCAAAGGTTTATGGATGTGGCGAGAGAGGACATGCAAGTGATGGGTGTAACAGAACAAGATGCAGAGGACAGAAAGATATGGAAGAAGATGATCCGTTGTAGCAACCCCTAACAGGAGTCTTTTTGGATAAGCCTCTACAAGCTTTATCCACTTGCATTAGGCCAATTTATCCCATGCTTCCTAGCAATCCTCTCAGCTTCATTAGACTGGATGAGATGCCTCTGTATACTGAAATTTTCAGTTCTCTCCACAGATGTTCTATGGGGTTTAAATCTGTGCTTTGTCTGAGCCACTAAAGGACAGTCAAGAAACTTGTCTTGAAGCCAATCCAGCATTGTCTTGGCTGCATGCTTTGGGTCATTGTCGTTCTGAAAGGTGAACAGTCAACCTAGTCTAAGATCAAGGACTTCTCTGTATTTCCCTCAATTCTGTCCAGTTTCCATGCAAAGAACCTCCATAGCCGATTGCTGTCCACACAACCATGCCTCACTCTAGAGATGGTATTAGGCAGGTGATGACTAGTACCTGGGGCCATATGTATAAACGGTACGTACGCACAGAAATGTTGTGTAAGAACGTCTCCATGTTCAAATCGCGACATATAAAAAAACCTACACTTTCTTTTCCTGACGCGGTTTTATAAATACACTGAAATTAACCGCATATTGTTTATTAGTGTAATGCATCTGATTGTAATTAACCTGTAACAATATAATGGTCCAGGGAATAGCCATAGTATTCCAAATACCATAACTGCTTTAGCGTTGTTACTCTCACTGCACCTTCTTCTTCTTTCAGCTGCTCCTGTTAGGTGTTGCCACAGCAGATCATCTTTTTCCATATTACTCTCACTGCACCACTCGGAGTATTTTTATCACTGTATCTAAATGGGGAATCACAACAGCTGCTGATCGGAAAGAGAATTATTGGTATACAGCATCAAGCATGTGCTGCCTCAGCCATGGCAAAACGTTTCAAAGCCTTTCCTGTACGGACCTCGCGGTTCAGAAACAGTTTCATCCCAAGAACTATAAATGCACTCAAACAATTGCTCCTTGTACAACTGTTTGTACTTATAAGTACAATTACCCCACTGTAAACTTGCACTACAGTTATAATATTGCACAACCTGCGCCACTTTATAAAGCGCGTATTTACATATGATGACAATATCATTTTTAAGATGAAATGCAGAAAAATGTTTATTATATTATACAGATAAAACTAACTTCATTTAAATAATCTTTATTGTTAATAATTAAACATGTGAGGACACGGTGCCGCAGCACTAGCGAGTTCACGTATTGTTCCTGCCTAGCGCTGTATATTTACTGAGGCTGGCGCGACACTGGAAGGATAGAAGGATAGAATAATTAAACACGTACTATGAAGATATTTCTATGTTCCTTAAAAGTTCTGAAGAATCGTCGTTGTAAGCTTACAGATGGCTTAACGTCTATTATAGAGCTGATTGTGTGGCGATTGGGTATTTGGGGAAAGAAAAGTAACGACAGGAATTGGAGGTTAGTACGTTTGAAAGAGACAGTACTGCTACAATACATTATTTCATCGAAGGTCACGCATGGCGCAGCAGCATCTTGTGTGAGACATGAACAATCACTGCGCCACCATGTTCCCATGTTTAATAACATATCACGTACACATCTCAGTATTTTAATTATTAAGAGAGCTGTAATATCACGAATGTAATGGATTCTGTGTCCTGTCGGAGGAAGAGAAAGCCAGTTTAAGAAGCACGTAGTGATTCACACACATAGAGCACATAGAAGATCAAATACAAAACAAAGCATTTAACGGGCTACTTTAGTTATGATGGGATTTGAGAAACTAGTAAATGAAATGATTTTAAGATGAAGTTTATGATGTTCTACATTAATGACAAAATAAACTACGTGATTAAAGTGGAAATTTCGGGATTAAAGTTGACATTTTGTGCTTTTTTCCCCCACTGTGTGCCTATTTTTTTTGTATGTACAATAATAAGCTTTCATATGAAACTCAGACGGTGGGCTACAACTTGCCTTTCATGGCGACTTTGATATCTGACAACTTCTTTATTATTTCGGGCACCATGCGACTTTGTGAACTTCAGCTTTCGAGTTTCTCCGACACGCTATGTCACTCAATCAACTTCCTTTTGTTGATTATACCACTGTTTAAATCAACAAATAGTATGTTTTTCCTTTGCCTCCACTTGGTACTCGCTGAAATTCTTATATTCCCCCCCCCCCCCCCCGTGTGGGGGGGGGGGTCTTTTCACAGAACGCTGAGCTTAAGGGCCATTTATATTGATTTGCATTTTCAAAGAGGCGTATTTCTGGGAGGAGTTGGGGCGGGACAGCACGCGCATGCACGAGCGTTACTTTTCACACTGACCGGGATTTATGTAGCAGAAGAATGTGGAAGTTGGCGAATGCACAGATTCCTGCATCTGGATTTTTCTGTGCGTAAGCACATTTCGGATTTTGTGCTTACGTCATGTTATAGTGCGAATTCTACGCACGCCGTTATGCATGAGGCCGCTGGTCTTTACCAGACAGTGCTTGGAGATCTGCCCAGAGTTTTCTTTTTTTTTTTTTGTTACATCAGACCACAGAAAATCTCTTTTTTGCTCTCAGAGTCCTTTAAATACCATTTGGCAAACTCTACACAAGAGTCAGCCACTCATCACAAACTCCTGATTTGATAGGAGTTCTGCCCTAGGCAGTTATCCTTCTGACAGGTATTCCCATCTCAGTAGAGGACTTTTGAAGCTCAGTTGGTGTGACCACAGCGGTCTTAGTCTTCTCCCTGACCAAACACTTTCCTGTCCGGTTACTCAGTTCAGCCGGACAGTCATCTCTAGGAAAAGTCCTAGCAGGGGTATATGATTACCACAAAATTCACAATTGACAGTTATTTCTCTTGACATTATAACTATGATTATGAGCTTTGATTAATCACACTACAATAATATATGTATTTTGTTCCAACTGTATATACTGGATTCTGTATACATAACTTCCATTTAGCAGTTTTCTAGGGAATCATTTAAAAATTGTTAACATAAAATTGTTAAATGCTGAATTAGTTGAAGAATTAAACTAGTGTTTAAATCAATATATATATATATATTTTTAAACTAAATATATTCCCCTTCAAAAGTATTGGAACAGCAAGGCTAATTAATTTGTTTTTCTTGTGTACTGAAGACATGAGTGAGAGTTCAAAAGATGAATATGAAAAAGAGAGATCAGAGTTTCAGCATTTATTCAATGGTATTTACCTCTAGATGTGTTAAACAACAAAACATAGCACATTTTGTATCAAACCACCCAGTTTTTCAAGTGATCAAAAGTATTGGAACAAAATGTTTTTAATGAAATAAGTCAAAAATGCATATCCCTTGCTCACAATAACTGCATCAAGCCTACTACACACAGACTTCACCAAACTTCTTTTTTCTTCATTGGTTATGCCTTTCCAGGCTTTTACCCCATGATCTTTTGTTGTCTGTTGAGTGGCTTTTCTTCCTTCAGTCTTCTTTTCAGGAAGTGAAGTGCATGTTCAGTTGGGTTAAAATCTGGTGATTGACTTGGCCAGTCCAAAACCTTCCATTTTCTCCCCACCGATGAAGTCCTTTGTTGAAGTGGAAATGTGTTTTGGATCACTATCTTGTTGCATAATAAAGTTCCTGCCAATTAGTTTGGACGCATTTTTCCATAAATTGGCAGACAATATGTTTCTGTAGACTTGGGAGTTCATTCAACTACCACCATTAGTTATATCATCAATAAAAGCTCAAACCATGCTCAAACCAAGCTCAAACCATGACACAACCTCCACCATGCTTCACAGATGAGCTTGTATGTTTAGGATCATGGGCAGATCCCTTCTTTCTCCATACTTTGGCCTTTCCATCACTTTGTTTATTCTGTGTCTCAAATAGTCAATAAAACTTTGTTCCAGATCTGTTGTGGCTCATCTCTGTACTTTTTTTGCAAATTCTAATCTGGCTTTCTTATTTTACTGCTGGTGAATGGTTTGCATCTTGTTGTTATCCTTCACATGGTGGACTGTGATATTTCCACTCCTGCTCTTTGGAGGTTATTCATAATGTTATGGACTATCATTGGGGGGGGGGGGGGTTTCTTTACTGCTGTTACCATCTGTCTGACATCATTTGTTCTTTTCCTTGGACAAGTACTTCAGTGCCTGCTGCTCAGTATACCAATGGTTTCCTTCTCTTTCAGGACATTACAAATTGAGGTAATGACTATGCCCAATGTTTCTGAAATACCTCCAATGAATAGTCCCCCTTTTCTCAGCATTAGAATGGCATGTTTTTTCTCCCATAGACAGCGTTCAGGTCTTCTTGTTGGTCTATCCTTCTTAACTACAAATGCAGTCTTCACAGGTAAAAGTCAAATCTTAAATGGAGAGTAGATATCCAGGGCTACTTATTAATCAATGTTATATGACACACCTCGGTAACAAGAAAAACCTGCCACTTATGTTCCAATACTTTTGTTCACTTGAAAACTTGGGTGGTTTGATACAAATTTTTCTATGTTCAATGTTGTTTAACATATCTACATGTACAGTAAAAGCTGAACGTCTTATCTCTCTTCTCATATCCACCTTTTGATCTTGCACACAAAGGTCTTCAGTACGCAGAAAAAACAAATTAACTTGCTTTGCTGTTCAAATACTTTTGGAGGGAACTGTATATAGGACACTTATTAAAAAATATTTCTGTCACAGTTTTTGTAATACAGTAAGTTACTGATGTTCAAATAATTATCATTAAGTATCACAAACATCTTTTTTAACCCAGAACAAAAGTTACTTCTGAAAAACTAGCCATTATCACTCACCATTCAAAAAGAAATGTTAAATATGCAAATGTAAAATTGGTTCCTGCTGTATTAAGAGAACAGAAATGGCATGCCACAAAAGTACAGAATTTTAAATGACAGTAATGTAATATTAAGACGTTAATATAAACTCGATCTGACAGTTCTATTGTACTAGTATGGGAAAGAATTAAATATTAACATATAATATGCTCAATAAATACTTAGATAAAACATTGATTGTTACATGCTGCTGCTTTTGTGATATTTACAGTATATATTGTGCAGGAATACACATACAGCACCATCAAATAAAAAAAGAACACCACTGTGTAAATACTTTTAAAGCTCGCTACATGCTTATATGGTACTTACACTTTATCAGGAAACTAACTTTTACCTATGTAAAACATGCCAATATTGTAACAAAACAGACACCATGCTATGCACAGTGTAACCTTAGAATAAAAGTCATAAGATTCTCAGACAACTTCGAAGTACAGCCTATGACCAAAGCTCAGGAGTCTGTTCAGAGTCCAACACGGATTGGAATGGCATTCAGTAATTTTGCCCCATAATTTCGTAATCATGCAAGCTTGCTGCTTCTCCTTGAAGATGCAGGCGGCTAGGGCAGCTCTCTGTCCTTTAGCAGCTGCATCTTCTTTCTTGAGGAATGTTGGCTGTTTGTAAGCATCTGCTTTTCAGCGTAAATCCCTCTTCAATTTAATGTACCATTAAATTCTGCTTCTGTTGTTAAATTCCACCTTTAACTGAAACCACTGGCCATTGTAACAACTGGACTTGTTGGTGATGTAGTGAATAACGCATTGGACTTAACTAGGGCCATCCAATATATGTATTGGGCTGATATTTGGCCTCTACATATGTATCGGTATTTGTAGAACTTCCACCAACAGTATGATACTGAAACAAACCAAAAAACACCCCTTTATTATTTTTTTTCTTTCTCTCATAAATGGCCTCAGTTTGAAAAGTCACTCCCCTGGACTGGTATTCACAATGACAGCAAAGGATTGAGCCTTAATGTACATACTAAACAATTCCAGGAGCTTTAAACACTAAATTTTTCCCAAATTCTTCATCCCAAGGATTGACAACAAAGCATGCTGAGTTTTTCATCCATTAACTAAGACCATTTTGGCTATAAAGGTCAGATGACAATCCTGCAAAAATGGTTATACACTTGTCTCTGTATGCCACAGTGATTACAGTGAGCATTTACACTGTGAGTTTCCAGATTAGCATACACCCATATTTCATCCAAATTTTGAAATTCCCAGTCTCTTAGCTTTTAAAAGAGCAGAAGTGGGTCTTCCTATGGTATGTTGACCTACCTTCATATATTGTGTGGTGATTCCTTGATAGGACAACTTATTTCTCAATATACGTATGTTATAACGCCTATGCTTGTTGTTACAGTGCATCCGGAAAGTATTCACAGCGCATCACTTTTTCCACATTTTGTTATGTTACAGCCTTATTCCAAAATGGATTTAATTCATTTTTTTCCTCAGAATTCTACACACAACACCCTATAATGACAACATGAAAAAAGTTTACTTGAGGTTTTTGCAAATTTATTAAAAATAAAAAAACTGAGAAATCACATGTACATAAGTATTCACAGCCTTTGCTCAATACTTTGTCGATGCACCTTTGGCAGCAATTACAGCCTCAAGTCTTTTTGAATATGATGCCACAAGCTTGGCACACCTATCCTTGGCCAGTTTCGCCCATTCCTCTTTGCAGCACCTCTCAAGCTCCATCATGTTGGATGGGAAGCATCAGTGCACAGCCATTTTAAGATCTCTCCAGAGATGTTCAATTGGATTCAGGTCTGGGCTCTGGATGGGCCACTCAAGGACATTCACAGAGATGTCCTGAAACCACTCCTTTGATATCTTGGCTGTGTGCTTAGGGTCGTTGTCCTGCTGAAAGATGAACCGTCACCCCAGTCTGAGGTCAAGAGCGCTCTGGAGCAGGTTTTCATCCAGGATGTTTCTGTACATTGCTGCAGTCATCTTTCCCTTTATCCTGACTGGTCTCCCAGTTCCTGCCGCTGAAAAACATCTCACAGCCTGATGCTGCCACCACCATGCTTCACTGTAGGGATGGTATTGGCCTGGTGATGAGCGGTGCCTGGTTTCCTCCAAATGTGACAACTGGCATTCACACCAAAGAGTTCAATCTTTGTCTCATCAGACCAAACCAGAGAATTGTTTCTCATGGTCTGAGAGTCCTTCAGGTGCCTTTTGGCAAACTCCAGGCGGGCTGCCATGTGCCTTTTACTAAGGAGTGGCTTCCGTCTGGCCACTCTACCATACAGGCCTGATTGGTGGATTGTGCAGAGATGGTTGTCCTTTTGGAAGGTTCTCCTCTCTCCACAGAGGACCTCTGGAGCTCTGACAGAGTGACCATCGGGTTCTTGGTCACCTCCCTGACTAAGGCCCTTCTCCCCCGATCGCTCAGTTCAGATGACCGGCCAGCTCTTTTGGTTTTGAACTTCTTCCACTTACGGATGATGGAGGCCACTGTGCTCATTGGAACCTTCAAAGCAGCAGAAATTTTTCTATAACCTTCTTTAGATTTGTGCCTCGAGACAATCCTGTCTCGGAGGTCTACAGACAATTCCTTTGACTTCATGCTTGGTTTGTACTCTGACATGAACTGTCAACTGTGGGACCTTCTATAGACAGGTGTGTGCCTTTCCAAATCATGTCCAATCAACTGAATTTACCACAGGTGGACTCCAATTAAGCTGCAGAAACATCTCAGGGATGATCAGGGGAAACAGGATGCACCTGAGCTCAATTTTGAGCCTCATGGCAAAGGCTGTGAATACTTATGTACATGTGCTTTCTCAATTTTTTGCAAAAGCCTCAAGTAAACTTTTTTCACATTGTCATTATGGGGTGTTGTGTGTAGAATTCTGAGGAAAAAAATGAATTTAATCCATTTTGGAATAAGGCTGTAACATAACAAAATGTGGAAAAAGTGATGTGCTCTGAATACTTTCTGGATTCACTGTATCTCAATAGGGTGTTTCATGACTGGTAACTGTTTCTCCAATAAGGTAACTGTAACAGCCCTCACATGCTACTCTGGAGTGAATAAATCACTTTTATGAATACACAAAGCTTCCCCAAGCTGCATCACCTTCGTTTTTTAGTTAAACTTGTCAAACAAAGTGGAGCTGTTTCAAGTACATCAAAGAAATCTTAATATTATGCACATCCTTATAAATCAGAGATCCTTTACTTTTACATTGAGCTGTAACAAAAAAAGGGCCATAATTTGCTTTGTCACACCCCTGCATGTTTCATGTTCCTTACTTGCCCTGTATAAGCTGTATGAAAAGCTAGCAAACTAGTTATGTGACTCATTAGCCTGAAACTATTGTGGTAACTGAAGTTTATACAGGTAGACAACTGCAAGTGAGGGAAACAAAAAAGTGGGTTAGGCCACCGATTGGCTTCCCAACTGTTTCTAGTGAATTAAGTCATTTGGTTCATCGGATATGTTGCCTCTCAAACAGCTTTGTAGACAGAACTAATACGGTTTATAAATGTCAATAAAAATTTCCAGTATTATGACCAGTGACAGGGGTCTTGATGTTGTTTTTTATGTTATTAAAATATATTTAAAAGCTACTTCTTTTCCAACAGTCATTCGCCTCAATTTTTATAATAAACTGCTATATTATTTCTGCAATTGTAACATGTGCATATTAAACTGGTAAAGCACTGAAAAGCAAAAAACTAACGAAAGAAATAAGTGAAAGTAGAAAAACATGCATACCATACTCTATGTACATAAAAAAGCTGGACGGGTCTTTGGCAAGCACACCCCGGTTGTATAACAATACTCATTAAATACAAATTATATGCAGATAAATATACTTTAAGTTCATTAATTCAAGCATCTCTCAGGATAAGTACATGTGCACTGATTAACATATTCATAAATTAATGCCTTAGAATTTCTGCCATCATATAATCAATAGATGACAGTACATATCAACTTTGATGGTTATGTTTATTCCTTATTTTTAAGCTAACAATGACTATATTTTCATCTTTATAAGCGTCAACTGAACTCTTAAAACGCCTGCTCTCATGCCTCCTGCAGTGCACACGTCTCTACACTCTACAAAAAAACCAAGTAATTGTAATTTAATCTGTTTAAATATTAAATTTAAAATGTTCATGTGAAATCATCATACATTTAGGCTTTTCCAGAAAAAAATTTCAGTGAAGAGAATATCTGTACTAAGGTTGTCACAACTATGAAAATATTGATTCAATGTTCATTTTTCATGGAGTCAGTTCAACAGCCTACATTACAAATGGGCACGGCTAGAGTTGCTGCCCCGTTTCTTAAAGTATCCTATTTCTAAATGATGTAAATATTAATTAGTATAAGCCTGTAAACTGTCACATTTAATTTAGGGATGTAACATTTATTATTTCTTTATAGGTGAAAATTTTTTTGTAGTCAGTTAAACATTTTACGCATTAAGACAGGGGGTCTGCAGTTATTTTTACCTGCAGGTCAGTGTTATTCTGCACTGTTCATTCAGGGGTAACCTTCTTTTGCACTTGACCTCCATAACTCCCTCTATTTTTAAACCCTTGCTGCAAAGTGTGCTGTCTTTGTACAATACTTTATTACAAGTGATTTTAAAATTGTATTTCACAATTTTTGCTATATAATGTTAGATGTTTTAACTTTTCAGTGCTCAAATGCAAAAACAGTGGCACTACTTCTCTATGTTCTTATATACTTATTGTATTATGACAAAAACTGATTGGTGAGGTGGTGACAAAAGTGAAAGCTGATTGGATTTAGTTAATTGTGATGGCTGCTACACAGATGGGGTCTGCGTGTGAGCAAACTGAGCAATCAGGGAAGCAGGACCTTGGTAAGAGGAGTAAACAAGAATTCAATGGTCACTAGGCTTTAGAGAAACTCTGTAGAGATGCAACACTCCACTAATCTTGACTTAATGGCAAAGTGGTCAGACAACACATGAAAGCCCATTAGAAGGTTGCAAAAAGGCATTTACGATCTTAAGCTATGAGAAATAAGATTCTCTAGTTTGATTAAACCAAGACTGAACTGGTTAGCCTCTGCTCTAAATGAAGTGTCCCATTTGGGGGGGAAACCACACACCACCCATCACGAAATGCAGCCACATTTATTTATCATGCCCAACATCCCTATCTGCCTTTACATGCACATTTCACCCTATGCCAAGTTTTTCCACTTCAGAAATGGGTCTACCGCTGAAGGTATGCCACTAGGCCTTTCTGCAATATGTACATGACTGCTTATGAATCTTTTTGGACATCAGAACACAAGTCTCTTGCACGATGATAGACAGAACTTTCTCTTCTGAATTTGCTCTTTAAACATTACTTTTTACTAACTGGATTTTCCTCTTAACAGCCCAGATCACTTTTAATAGTGCTTAGAAATGTAAACCAAAATATAATGAGCAGCAAAAGCAAACAGACACTTGAAATGACAGCAAACATTATTTAAAAGTAATAATTACATTTGCAGCAGACTTCAGTGACAAAGTCGGAAACAGTCTGGCACTTGTTCTTAGCATAAAGAGCAGAGAAAGACAATGGGAAAAAAACTTACCTCAATTTTTGCTCCAGCTCACCAATTTCCCACTCATCTCTGTGACTTAACTGTCTTAAAATTCCTTTTTCAAAACACTCTGTCGAAAGTTCCTTTGGAAGCTTTTTTGGGTAGAAAGAAAGAAAGAAAATTGTTTAAATGAGTACTTTGTAATATAGTTTAATCACTGTATTCCTTCATTTACCAATTTCTACTCATGTGAAATTTAAATTTTTGGAGCACATTATAAAACTACCACTTTAATCAACTACAATCTGTGAAGAGAATTTTTTTTTTTTT